>OX451738.1:824426005-825676005 GCA_948472305.1 Vicia faba | reverse complement strand
AAGGCTACCATCCATTGGAGTGACAAAAATCTCGACAACTGACTACCTTCCATAAGGACAAGGCTTTCATCCATTCGAGTAACAAAAATCTCGAAAACAAACTACCTTCCATAATGACAAGGCTACCATCCATTGGAGTAACAAAAATCTCGCCAACAGTCTACCTTCCATAATGACATGGCTACCAACCATTGGAGTGACAAAAACCTCGACAACAGACTAACTTCCATAATGACAACGCTACCATCCATTGGAGTAACGAAAATCTCGACAACAGACTACCTCCCATAATGACAAGGCTACCATCCATTGGGGTAACAAAAAACGCGGAAACATACTACCTTCCATAATGACAAGGCTACCATCCATTAGAGTGACAAAAATCTCGACAATAGACTACCTTCTATAATGACTAGGCTTCCATACTTTAGAGTAACAAAGATATCAACAATAGACTACCTTCATTAATGACAAGGCTACCATCTATTGGAATAAATAAAATCTCGAGAACAGAATGCCTTCCATAATGACAAGGCTACCATCCAATGGAATAACAAAAATCTCGACAACATACTACCTTCCATAATGACAAGGCTACCATCAATTGTAGCAACAAAAATATCGAGAACAGACTACCTTCACTAAGGACAAGACTACCATCCATTGGAGTAAATAAAATCTCGAAAACAAACTACCTTCCATAATGACAAGGCTACCATCCATTGGAGTAACAAAAATCTCGCCAACAGTCTACCTTCCATAATGACACTTCTACCAACCATTACAGTGACAAAAACCTCGACAACATACTACCTTCTATAATGACAAGGCTACCATACATTGTAATAAAAAAATCTCGACAACAAACTACCTTCCATAATGATAAGGCTACCTTACATTGTAGTAACAAAAATATCGACAGCAGACTACCTTCCATAATGACAAGGCTACCATCTATTGGAATAAAAAAAATCTCGAGAACAGAATGCCTTCCATAATGACAAGGCTACCATTGAATGAAATAACAAAAATCTCGACAATAGACTACCTTCCATAATGACAAGGCTACGATCCATTAGAGTAACAAAAATCTCGACAACAGACTACCTTACATATTGACAAGGCTACCATCCATTGGAGTAATGAAAATATAAACAAGAGACTACCTTCCATAATGACAAGGCTACCATCGATTGTAGTAATGAAAATATCAACAAGAGACTACCTTCCATAATGACAAGGCTACCATCCATTGGAGTAACAAAAATCTCGCCAACAGTCTACCTTCCATAATGACACGGCTACCAACCATTAGAGTGACAAAAACCTCGACAACAGACTACCTTCCATATTGACAAGGCTACCATCCATTGGAGTAACAAAAATCGCGGAAACAGACTACCTTCCATGATGACAAGGATACCATCCATTAGAGTGACAAAAATCTCGACAATAGATTACCTTCCATAATGTCTAGGCTACCATCCATTAGAGTAACAAAGATATCAACAACACACTACCTTCTATAATGATAAGGCTACCATACATTGTAATAACAAAAATCTCGACAACAAACTACCTTCCATAATGACAAGGCTACCTTACATTGTAGTAACAAAAATATCGACAAGAGACTACCTTCCATAATGACAAGACTACCATCTATTGGAATAAAAAAAACCTCGAGAACAAAATCCCTTCCATAATGACAAGGCTACCATCCAATTGAATAACAAAAATCTCGACAACATACTACCTTCCATAATGACAAGGCTACCATCAATTGTAGTAACAAAAATCTCGACAACAGACTACCTTCCATAATGACAAGGATATCGTCCATTGTAGTAACAAAAATCTCGACAACAGACTACATTCCATAATGACAAGGCTACCATCCATTGGAGTAACAAAAATATCGATAACATACTACCTTCCATAATGAAAAGCCTACCATCCATTGGAGTAACAAAAATCTCGACAACAGAATACCTTCCATAATGACTAGGCTACCATCCATTGGAGTATCATAGATATCGACAACAAACTACTCTCCATAATGACAAGGTTACCATCCATTGGAGTGACAAAAATCTCGAAAACAGACTACCTTCCATAAGGACAAGGCTACCATCCATTGGACTAACAAAAATCTCGAAAACAGACTACCTTCCATAATGACAAGGCTAAAATCCATTGGAGTAACAAAAATCTCGAAAACATACTACATTCCATAATGACAAGGCTACCATCTATTGGAATAAAAAAACTCTTGAGAACAGAATGCCTTCCATAATGACAAGGCTACCATCCAATGGTATAACAAAAATCTCGACAACATACTACCTTTCATAATGACAAGGCTACCATCAATTGTAGTAACCAAAATCTGGACAACAGACTACCTTCAATAATGACAAGGCTACCGTCTATTGTAATAACCAAAATCTCGACAACATACTACCTTCCATAATGACAATGCTACCATCCATTGGAGTAACAAAAATCTCGACAACACACTACATTCCATAATGACAAGGCTACCATCCATTTGAGTAACAAAAATATCGACAACAGACTACCTTCAATAATGAAAAGCCTACCATCCATTTGAGTAACAAAAATCTCGACAACAGAATACCTTCCATAATGACTAAGCTACCATCCATTGGAGTAACAAAGATATCAACAATAGACTACCTTCCATAATGACAAGGCTACCATTCATTGGAGTGACAAAAATCGCGACAACTGACTACTTTCCATAAAGACAAGGCTTTCATCCATTCGAGAAACAAAAATCTCGAAAACAAACTACCTTCCATAATGACAAGGCTACCATCCATTGGAGTAACAAAAATCTCGCCAACAGTCTACCTTCCATAATGACATGGCTACTAACCATTGGAGTGACAAAAACCTCGACAACATACTACCTTCCATAATGACAACGCTACCATCCATTGGAGTAACGAAAATCTCGACAACAGACTACCTCCCATAATGACAAGGCTAGCATCCATTGGGGTAACAAAAAACGCGGAAACATACTACCTTCCATAATGACAAGGCTACCATCCATTAGAGTGACAAAAATCTCGACAATAGACTCCCTTCTATAATGACTAGGCTACCATACATTAGAGTAACAAAGATATCAACAATAGACTACCTTCATTAATGACAAGGCTACCATCTATTGGAATAAATAAAATCTCGAGAACAGAATGCCTTCCATAATGACAAGGCTACCATCCAATGGAATAACAAAAATCTCGACAACATACTACCTTCCATAATGACAAGGCTACCATCAATTGTAGTAACAAAAATATCGACAACAGACTACCTTCCATAATGACAAGGCTACCATCCATTTTAGTAACAAAAATCTCGACAACAGATTACGTTCCATAATGACAAGGCTACCATCCATTGGAGTAACCAAAATCTCGACAATAGACAACCTTCCATAATGACAAGGCTACCATCCATTGGAGTGACAAAAATCTCGATAACAGACTACCTTCCATAAGGACAAGGCTACCATCAATTGGAGTAACAAAAATCTTGAAAACAGACTACCTTCCATAATGACAAGGCTAAAATCCATTGGAGTAACAAAAATCTCGACAAAATACAATATTCCATAATGACAAGGCTACCATCTATTGGAATAACAAAAATCTCGAGAACAGAATGCCTTCCATAATGACAAGGCTACCATCAATTGTAGTAACCAAAATCTGGACAACAGACTACCTTCCATAATGAAAAGGCTACCATCCATTGTAGTAACCAAAATCTCGACAACAGACTACCTTCCATAATTACAATGCTACCATCCATTGGAGTAACAAAAATCTCGACAACAGACTACATTCCATAATGACAAGGATACCTTCCATTTGAGTAACGAAAATATCGACAACAGACTACCTTCCATAAGGACAAGGCAACCATCCATTGGAGTAACAAAAATCTCGAAAACAGACTACCTTCCATAATGACAAGGCTACCATCCATTGGAGTAACTAAAATCTCGCCAACAGTCTACCTTCCATAATGACACGGCTACCAACCATTGGAGTGACAAAAACCTCGACAATAGACTACCTTCCATAATGACAAGGCTACCATCCATTGGAGTAACGAAAATCTCGACAACAAACTACCTTCCATAATAACAAGGCTACCATCCATTGGAGCAACAAAAATCATGGAAAAAGACTACCTTCCATAATGACAAGGCTACGATCAATTAGAGTGACAAATATCTCGACAATAGACTACCTTCCATAATGACTAGGCTACCATCCATTGGAGTGACAAAAATCTCGACAACAGACTACCTTCCATAAGGACAAGGCTACCATCCATTGGAGTAACAAAAATCTCGAAAACAGACTACCTTCCATAATGACAAGGCTAAAATCCATTGAAGTAACAAAAATCTCGACAAAATACTACATTCCATAATGACAAGGCTACCATCTATTGGAATAACAAAAATCTCGAGAACAGAATGCCTTCCATAATGACAAGGCTACCATCAATTGTAGTAACCAAAATCTGGACAACAGACTACCTTCCATAATGAAATGGCTACCATCCATTGTAGTAACCAAAATCTCGACAACAGACTACCTTCCATAATTACAATGCTACCATCCATTGGAGTAACAAAAATCTCGACAACAGACTACATTTCATAATGACAAGGATACCTTCCATTTGAGTAACGAAAATATCGACAACAGACTACCTTCCATAAGGACAAGGCTACCATCCATTGGAGTAACAAAAATCTCGAAAACAGACTACCTTCCATAATGACAAGGCTACCATCCATTGGAGTAACATAAATCTCACCAACAGTCTACCTTCCATAATGACACGGCTACCAACCATTGGAGTGACAAAAACCTCGACAACAGACTACCTTCCATAATGACAAGGCTACCATCCATTGGAGTAACGAAAATCTCGACAACAAACTACCTTCCATAATAACAAGGCTACCATCCATTGGAGTAACAAAAATCGTGGAAACAGACTACCTTCCATAATGACAAGGCTACCATCCATTGGAGTAACAAAAATCTCGAAAACAGACTACCTTCCATAATGACAAGGCTAAAATCCATTGAAGTAACAAAAATCTCGACAAAATACTACATTCCATAATGACAAGGCTACCATCTATTGGAATAACAAAAATCTCGAGAACAGAATTTCGTCCATAATGACAAGGCTACCATCCAATGGAATAACAAAAATCTCAACAACATACTACCTTCCATAATGACAAGGCTACCATCAATTGTAGTAACCAAAATCTGGACAACAGACTACCTACCATAATGAAAAGGCTACCATCCATTGGAGTAACAAAAATCTCGACAAAATACTACATTCCATAATGACAAGGATACCTTCCATTTGAGTAACGAAAATATCGACAACAGACTACCTTCCATAAGGACAAGGCTACCATCCATTGGAGTAACAAAAATCTTGAAAACAGACTACCTTCCATAATGACAAGGCTACCATCCATTGGAGTAACAAAAATCTCGTCAACAGTCTACCTTCCATAATGACACGGCTACCAACCATTGGAGTGAAAAAAACCTCGACAACAGAACACCTTCCATAATGACAAGGCTACCATCCATTGGAGTAACAAAAATCGCGGAAACATACTACCTTCCATAATGACAAGGCTACCATCCATTCGAGTAACAAAGATATCAACAATAGACTACCTTCTATAATGACAAGGCTACCATACATTGTAATAACAAAAATCTCGACAACAAACTACCTTCTATAATGACAAGGCTAACTTACATTATAGTAACAAAAATATCGACAATAGACTACCTTCAATAATGACAAGGCTACCATCTATTGGAATAAAAAAAATCTCGAGAACAGAATGCCTTCCATAATGACAAGGCTACCATCCAATGGAATAACAAAAATCTTGAAAACATACTACCTTCTATATTGACAAGGCTACCATCAATTGTAGTAACAAAAATATCGTTAGCAGACTACCTTCCATAATGACAAGGCTATCATCCATTGTAGTAACAAAAATCTCGACAACAGACTACATTCCATAATGATAAGGCTACCATCCATTGGAGTAACCAAAATCTCGACAATAGACTAGCTTCCATAATTAAAAGCCTACCATCCATTGGAGTAACAAAAATCTCGACAACAGAATACCTTCCATAAGGACAAGGCTTCCATCTATTGGAGTAACAAAAATCTCGAAAATAGACTACCTTCCATAATGACAAGGCTAAAATCCATTGGAGTAACAAAAATCTCGACAAAATACTACATTCCATAATGACAAGGCTACCATCTATTGGAATAACAAAAATCTCGAGAACAGAATGCCTTCCATTATGACAAGGCTACCATCCAATGGAATAACAAAAATCTCGACAACATACTACCTTCCATAATGAAAAGGCTACCATCCATTGTAGTAACCAAAATCTCGACAACAGACTACCTTCAATAATTACAATGCTACCATCCATTGGAGTAACAAAAATCTCGACAACAGACTAGATTCCATAATGACAAGGATACCTTCCATTTGAGTAACGAAAATATCGACAACAGACTACCTTCCATAAGGACAAGGCTACCATCCATTGGAGTAACAAAAATCTCGAAAACATACTTCCTTCCATAATGACAAGGCTACCATCCATTGGAGCAAGAAAAATCTCGCCAACAGTCTACCTTCCATAATGACACGGCTACCAACCATTGGAGTGACAAAAACCTCGACAACAGACTACCTTCCATAATGACAAGGCTACCATCCATTGGAGTAACGAAAATCTCGACAACAAACTATCTTCCATAATAACAAGGCTACCATCCATTGGAGTAACAAAAATCATGGAAACAGACTACCTTCCATAATGACAAGGCTACCATCCATTAGAGTGACAAAAATCTCGACAATAGACTACCTTCCATAATGACTAGGCTACCATCCATTAGAGTAACAAAGATATCAACAACAGACTACCTTATATAATGACAAGGCTACCATACATTGTAATAACAAAAATCTCGACAACAAACTACCTTCCATAATGACAAGGCTACCTTACATTGTAGTAACAAAAATATAGACAACAGACTACCTTCCATAATGACAAGGCTACCATCTATTGGAATAAAAAAAATCTCAAGAATAGAATGCCTTCCATAATGACAAGGCTACCATCCAATGGAATAACAAAAATCTCCACAATAGATTACCTTCTGTAATGACAAGGCTACGATCCAGTAGAGTAACAAAAATCTCGACAACAGACTACCTTATATAATGACAAGGCTACCATCCATTGGAGTAATGAAAATATCAACAAGAGACTACCTTCCATAATGACAAGGCTACCATCCATTGGAGTAACAAAAATCTCGCCAACAGTCTACTTTCCATAATGACACGACTACCAACTATTGGAGTGATAAAAACCTCGACAACAGACTACCTTCCATAATGACAAAACTACCATACATTGGAGTAACAAAAATCTCGACAACAGACTACCTTCCATAATGACAAGGCTACAATCCATTAGAGTGACAAAAATCTCGACAATAGACTACCTTCCATAATGACTAGGCTACCATACATTAGAGTAACAAAGATATCAACAACAGACTACCTTCTATAATGGCAAGGCTACCATACATTGTAATAACAAAAATCTCGACAACAAACTAACTTCTATAATGACAAGGCTAACTTACATTGTAGTAACAAAAATATCGACAACAGACTACCTTGCATAATGACAAGGCTACCATCTATTGGAATAAAAAAAATCTCGAGAACAGAATGCCTTCCATAATGACAAGGCTACCATCCAATGGAATAACAAAAATCTCGACAACATACTACCTTCCATAATCACAAGGCTACCATCAATTGTAGTAACAAAAATCTCGACAACAGACTACCTTCCATAATGACAAAACTACCATCCATTGGAGTAACAAAAATCTCGACAACAGACTACCTTCCATAATGACAAGGCTACCATCCATTGGAGTAACAAAAATCGGGCAAACAGACTACCTTCTATAATGACAAGGCTACAATCCATTAGAGTGACAAAAATCTAGACAATAGACTACCTTCCATAATAACTAGGCTACCATCCATTAGAGTATTAAAGATATCAACAACAGACTACCTTCTATAATGACAAGGCTACCATACATTGTAATAACAAAAATCTCGACAACAAACTACCTTCTATAATGACAAGGCTAACTTACATTGTAGTATCCAAAGTCTCGACAAGAGACTAGCTTCCATAATGAAAAGCCTACCATCCATTGGAGTAACAAAAATCTCGACAACAAAATACCTTTCATAATGACTAGGCTACCATCCATTGGAGTAACAAAGATATCGAAAATAGACAACCTTCCATAATGACAAGGCTCCCATCCATTGGAGTGAGAAAAATCTTGACAACAGACTACCTTCCATAAGGACAAGGCTACCATCCATTGGAGTAACAAAAATCTCGAAAACAGACTACCTTCCATAATGACAAGGCTAAAATCCATTGGAGTAACAAAAATCTTGACAAAATGCTACATTCCATAATGACAAGGCTACCATCTATTGGAATAACAAAAATCTCGACAACATACTACCTTCCATAATGACAAGGCTACCATCAATTGTATTAACCAAAATCTGGACAACAGACTACCTTCCATAATGACAATGCTACCATCCATTGTAGTAACAAAAATTTCGACAACAGACTAGCTTCCATAATGACAATGCTACCATCCATTGGAGTAACAAAAATCTCGACAACAGACTACCTTCCATAATGACAAGGCTAGCATCCATTGTAGTAACATAAATTTCAACCACAAACTACCTTCCATAACGACAAGGCTACCATCCATTGGAGTAACATAAATCTCGACAACAGACTACCTTACATAATTACAAGGCTACCATCTATTGGAATAACAAAAATCTCGAGAACAGACTACCTTCCATAATGACAAGGCTACCATCCAGTGGAATAACAAAAATCTCGACAATAGACTACCTTCCAAAATGACAAGGCTACCATCCATTAGAGTGACAAAAATCTTGACAACAGACTACCTTCCATAATGACTAGGCTACCATCCATTAGACTAACAAAGATATCGACAACAGACTACCTTCCATAATGACAAGTCTACGATCCATTAGAGTGACAAAAATCTCTACAATAGACTACCTTCCATAATAACTAGGCTACCATCCAATGGAGTAACCAAAATCTCGACAACAAACTACCTTCAATAATGACAAGGCTACCATCCATTAGAGTAACAAAAATCTCGACAACATATTACCTTCCATAATGACAAGGCTACCATCCATTAGAGTAAAAAAAATCTCGACAACAGACTACCTTACATAATGACAAGGCTACCATCCATTGGAGTAATGAAAATATCAACAAGAGACTACCTTCCATAATGACAAGGCTACCATCCATTGGAGTAATGAAAATATCAACAAGAGGCTACCTTCCATAACGACAATGCTAATATCCATTAGAGTAACAAAGATATCAACAACAAACTACCTTATATAATGACAAGGCTACGATACATTGTAATAACAAAAATCTCGACAACAAACTACTTTCCATAATGACAAGGCTACCTTACATTATAGTAACAAAAATATCGACAACATACTACCTTCCATAATGACAAGGCTGCCATCTATTGGAATAAAAAAAATCTCGAGAACAGAATGCCTTCCATAATGACAAGGCTACCATCCAATGGATTAACAAAAATCTGGACAACATACTAACTTACATAATGACAAGGCAACCATCAATTTTAGTAACCAAAATCTGGACAATAGACTACCTTCTATAATGACAAGTCTAAAGTCCATTGTAGTAACAAAAATCTCGATAACAGACTACCTTCCATAATGACAATGCTACCATCCATTGGAATAACAAAAATCTCGACAACAGACTACCTTCCATAATGACTAGGCTACCATCCATTGGAGTAACAAAGATATCGACAAAAAACTACCTTCCATAATGACAAGGCTACCATCCATTGGAGTGACAAAAATATCGACAATAGACTACCTTCCATAATGACAAGGCTACCATCCATTGGAGTGACAAAAATCTCGACAATAGACTACTTTCCATAAGGACAAGGCTACCATCCATTGGAGTAACAAAAATCTCGAAAACAGACTACCTTCCATAATGACAAGGCTAAAATCCATTGGAGTAACAAAAATCTCCACAACAGACTACATTCCATAATGACAAGGCTACCATCTATTGGAATAACAAAAATCTGGAGAACAAAATGCCTTCCATAATGACAGGGCTACCATCCAATGGAATAACAAAAATCTCGACTACATACTACCTTCGATAATGACAAGGCTACTATCAATTGTACTAACCAAAATCTGGACAATAGACTACCTTCCATAATGACAAGGCTACCGTCCATTGTAGTAACCAAAATCTCGACAACAAACTACCTTCCATAATGACAATGCTACCATCCATTGGAGTAACAAAAATCTCGACAACAAACTACCTTCCATAATGACAAGGCTACCATCCATTTGAGTAACAAAAATATAGACAAAACACTACCTTCCATAATGAAAAGCCTACCATCCATTGGAGTAACAAAAATATCGACAAAAGAATACCTTCCATAATGACTAGGCTACCATCCATTTGAGTAACAAAGATATCGACAATAGACTACCTTCGATAATGACAAGGCTCCCATCCATTGGAGTGACAAAAATCTCGACAACAGACTACCTTCCATAAGGACAAGGATACCATCCGTTGGAGTAACAAAAATCTCGAAAACAGACTACCTTCCATGATGATAAGGCTAAAATCCATTGGAGTAATAAAAATCTCGACAATAGACTACATTCCATAATGACAAGGCTATCATCTATTGGAATAATAAAAATCTCGAGAACAGAATGCCATCCATAATGACAAGGCTGCCATCCAATGGAATAACAAAAATCTCGACAACATACTACCTTCCATAATGACAAGGCTAACATCAATTGTATTAACCAAAATATGGACAACAGACTACCTTCCATAATGACAATGCTACCATCCATTGTAGTAACAAAAATTTCGACAATAGACTACCTTCCATAATGACAATGCTACCATCCATTGTAGTAACATAAATCTCAACCACAGACTACCTTCCATAATGACAAGGCTACCATCCATTGGAGTAACATAAATCTCGACAACAGACTACCTTCCAAAATAACAAGGCTACCATCTAGTGGAATAACAAAAATCTCGAGAACAGACTACCTTCCATAATGACAAGGCTACCATCCAATGGAATAACAAAAATCTCGACAATAGACTACCTTCAAAAATGACAAGGCTACCATCCATTTGAGTGACAAAAATCTCGACAATAGACTACCTTCCATAGTGACTAGGCTACCATCCATTAGAGTAACAAAGATATCGACAACAGACTACCTTCCATAAAGACAAGTCTACGATCCATTAGAGTGACAAAAATCTCTACAATAGACTACCTTCCATAATAACTAGGCTACCATCCAATGGTGTAACAAAAATCTCGACAACAAACTACCTTCAATAATGACAAGGCTACCATCCATTAGAGTTACAAAAATCTCGACAACAGATTACCTTCCATAATGACAAGGCTACCATCCATTAGAGTAACAAAAATCTCGACAACATACTACCTTACATAATGACAAGGCTACCATCAATTGTATTAACCAAAATCTGGACAACAGACTACCTTCCATAATGACAATGCTACCATCCATTGTAGTAACAAAAATTTCGACAACAGACTACCTTCCATAATGACAATGCTACCATCCATTGTAGTAACATAAATCTCAACCATAGACTACCTTCCATAATGACAAGGCTACCATCCATTGGAGTAACATAAATCTCGACAACAGACTACCTTCCATAATAACAAGGCTACCATCTATTGGAATCACAAAAATCTCGAGAACAGACTACCTTCCATAATGACAAGGCTACCATCCAATGGAATAACAAAAATCTCGACAATAGACTACCTTCCAAAATGACAAGGCTACCATCCATTTGATTGACAAAAATCTCGACAATAGACTACCTTCCATAATGACTAGGCTACCATCCATTAGAGTAAGAAAAATCTCGACAACAGATTACCTTCCATAATGACAAGGCTACCATCCATTGGAATAACAAAAATCTCGACAACATACTACCTTCCATAATGACAAGGCTAACATCAATTGTATTAACCAAAATCTGGACAACAGACTACCTTCCATAATGACAATGCTACCATCCATTGTAGTAACAAAAATTTCGACAACAGACTACCTTCCATAATGACAATGCTACCATCCATTGTAGTAACATAAATCTCAACCACAGACTACTTTCCATAATGACAAGGCTACCATCCATTGGAGTAACATAAATCTCGACAACAGACTACCTTCCATAATAACAAGGCTACCATCTATTGGAATAATAAAAATCTCGAGAACAAACTACATTCCATAATGACAAGGCTACCATCCAATGGAATAACAAAAATCTCGACAATAGACTACCTTCCAAAATGACAAGGCTACCATCCATTTGAGTGACAAAAATCTCAACAATAGACTACCTTCCATAATGACTAGGATACCATCCATTAGCATAACAAAGATATCGACAACAGACTACCTTCCATAATGACAAGTCTACGATCCATTAGAGTGACAAAAATCTCTATAATAGACTACCTTCCATAATAACTAGGCTACCATCCAATGGTGTAACAAAAATCTCGACAACAAACTACCTTCAATAATGACAAGGCTACCATCCATTAGAGTAACAAAAATCTAGACAACAGATTACCTTCCATAATGACAAGGCTACCATCCATTAGAGTAACAAAAATCTCGACAACATACTACCTTACATAATGACAAGGCTACCATCAATTGTATTAACCAAAATCTGGACAACAGACTACCTTCCATAATGACAATGCTACCATCCATTGTAGTAACAAAAATTTCGACAACAGACTACCTTCCATAATGACAATGCTACCATCCATTGTAGTAACATAAATCTCAACCATAGACTACCTTCCATAATGACAAGGCTACCATCGATTGGAGTAACATAAATCTCGACAACAGACTACCTTCCATAATAACAAGGCTACCATCTATTGGAATCACAAAAATCTCGAGAACAGACTACCTTCCATAATGACAAGGCTACCATCCAATGGAATAACAAAAATCTCGACAATAGACTACCTTCCAAAATGACAAGGCTACCATCCATTTGAGTGACAAAAATCTCGACAATAGACTACCTTCCATAATGACTAGGCTACCATCCATTAGAGTAAGAAAAATCTCGACAACAGATTACCTTCCATAATGACAAGGCTACCATCCAATGGAATAACAAAAATCTCGACAACATACTACCTTCCATAATGACAAGGCTAACATCAATTGTATTAACCAAAATCTGGACAACAGACTACCTTCCATAATGACAATGCTACCATCCATTGTAGTAACATAAATCTCGACAACAGACTACCTTCCATAATAACAAGGCTACCATCTATTGGAATAATAAAAATCTCGAGAACAGACTACCTTCCATAATGACAAGGCTACCATCCAATGGAATAACAAAAATCTCGACAATAGACTACCTTCCAAAATGACAAGGCTACCATCCATTTGAGTGACAAAAATCTCGACAATAGACTACCTTCCATAATGACTAGGATACCATCCATTAGCATAACAAAGATATCGACAACAGACTACCTTCCATAATGACAAGTCTACGATCCATTAGAGTGACAAAAATCTCTACAATAGACTACCTTCCATAATAACTAGGCTACCATCCAATGGAGTAACAAAAATCTCGACAACAAACTACCTTTAATAATGACAAGGCTACCATCCATTAGAGTAACAAAAATCTAGACAACAGATTACCTTCCATAATGACAAGGCTACCATCCATTAGAGTAACAAAAATCTCGACAACATACTACCTTACATAATGACAAGGCTACCATCAATTGTATTAACCAAAATCTGGACAACAGACTACCTTCCATAATGACAATGCTACCATCCATTGTAGTAACAAAAATTTCGACAACAGACTACCTTCCATAATGACAATGCTACCATCCATTGTAGTAACATAAATCTCAACCATAGACTACCTTCCATAATGACAAGGCTACCATCCATTGGAGTAACATAAATCTCGACAACAGACTACCTTCCATAATAACAAGGCTACCATCTATTGGAATCACAAAAATCTCGAGAACAGACTACCTTCCATAATGACAAGGCTACCATCCAATGGAATAACAAAAATCTCGACAATAGACTACCTTCCAAAATGACAAGGCTACCATCCATTTGAGTGACAAAAATCTCGACAATAGACTACCTTCCATAATGACTAGGCTACCATCCATTCGAGTAACAAAAATCTCGACAACAGATTACCTTCCATAATGACAAGGCTACCATCCATTGGAATAACAAAAATCTCGACAACATACTACCTTCCATAATGACAAGGCTAACATCAATTGTATTAACCAAAATCTGGACAACAGACTACCTTCCATAATGACAATGCTACCATCCATTGTAGTAACAAAAATTTCGACAACAGACTACCTTCCATAATGACAATGCTACCATCCATTGTAGTAACATAAATCTCAACAACAGACTACCTTCCATAATAACAAGGCTACCATCTATTGGAATAACAAAAATCTCGAGAATAGACTACCTTCCATAATGACAAGGCTACCATCCATTAGAGTAACAAAAATCTCGACAACATACTACCTTACATAATGACAAGGCTACCATCCATTGGAGTAATGAAAATATCAACAAGAGACTACCTTCCATAATGACAAGGCTACCATCCATTGGAGTAATGAAAATATCAACAAGAGGCTACCTTCCATAATGACAAGGCTAATATCCATTAGAGTAACAAAGACATCAACAACAGACTACCTTCTATAATGACAAGGCTACGATACATTGTAATAACAAAAATCTCGACAACAAACTGCTTTCCATAATGACAAGGCTACCTTACATTATAGTAACAAAAATATCGACAACATACTACCTTCCATAATGACAAGGCTGCCATCTATTAGAATAAAAAAAATCTCGAGAACAGAATGCCTTCCATAATGACAAGGCTACCATCCAATGAATTAACAAAAATCTCGACAACATACTAACTTACATAATGACAAGGCTACCATCAATTTTAGTAACCAAAATCTGGACAATAGACTACCTTCTATAAAGACAAGTCTAAAGTCCATTGTAGTAACAAAATTCTCGACAACAGACTACCTTCCATAATGACAATGCTACCATCCATTGGAATAACAAAAATCTCGACAACAGACTACCTTCCATAATGACAAGGCTAATATGCATTGTAGTAACAAAAATCTCAACAACAGAATACCTTACATAATAACTAGGCTACCATCCATTGGAGTAACAAAGATATCGACAATAGACTACCTTCCATAATGACAAGGCTACCATCCATTGGAGTGATAAAAATATCGACAATAGACTACCTTCCATAAGGACAAGGCTACCATCCATTGGAGTGACAAAAATCTCGACAATAGACTACTTTCCATAAGGACAAGGCTACCATCCATTGGAGTAACAAAAATCTCGAAAACAGACTACCTTCCATATTGACAAGGCTAAAATCCATTGAAGTAACAAAAATCTCCACAACAGACTACATTCCATAATGACAAGGCTACCATCTATTGGAATAACAAAAATCTGGAGAACAAAATGCCTTCCATAATGACAGGGCTACCATCCAATGGAATAACAAAAATCTCGACAACATACTACCTTCCATAATGACAAGGCTACTATCAATTGTACTAACCAAAATCTGGACAATAGACTACCTTCCATAATGACTAGGTTACCATCCATTTGAGTAACAAAGATATCGACAATAGACTACCTTCCATATTGACAAGGCTCCCATCCATTGGAGTGACAAAAATCTCGACAACAGACTACCTTCCATAATGACTAGGCTACCATCCATTGGAGTAACAAAAATCTCGACAACAGATTACCTTCCATAATGACAAGGCTACCATCCAATGGAATAACAAAAATCTCGACAACATACTACCTTCCATAATGACAAGGCTAACATCAATTGTATTAACCAAAATCTGGACAACAGACTACCTTCCATAATGACAATGCTACCATCCATTGTAGTAACAAAAATTTCGACAACAGACTACCTTCCATAATGACAATTCTACCATCCATTGTAGTAACATAAATCTCAACCACAGACTACCTTCCATAATGACAAGGCTACCATCCATTGGAGTAACATAAATCTCGACAACAAACTACCTTCCATAATAACAAGGCTACCATCTATTGGAATAACAAAAATCTCAAGAACAGACTACCTTCCATAATGACAAGGCTACCATCCAATGGAATAACAAAAACCTCGACAATAGACTACCTTCCAAATTGACAAGGCTACCATCCATTTGAGTGACAAAAATCTCGACAATAGACTACCTTCCATAATGACTAGGCTACCATCCATTAGAGTAACAAAGATATCGACAACAAACTACCTTCCATAATGACAAGTCTACGATCCATTAGAGTGACAAAAATCTCTACAATAGACTACCTTCCATAATAACTAGGCTACCATCCAATGGAGTAACAAAAATCTCGACAACAAACTACCTTCAATAATGACAAGGCTATCATCCATTAGAGTAACAAAAATCTCGACAACAGATTACCTTCCATAATGACAAGGCTACCATCCATTAGAGTAACAAAAATCTCTACAACATACTACCTTACATAATGACAAGGCTACCATCAATTGTATTAACCAAAATCTGGACAACAGACTACCTTCCATAATGACAATGATACCATCCATTGTAGTAACAAAAATTTCGACAATAGACTACCTTCCATAATGACAATGCTACCATCCATTGTAGTAACATAAATCTCAACCACAGACTACCTTCCATAATGACAAGGCTACCATCCATTGGAGTAACATAAATCTCGACAACAGACTACCTTCCATAATAACAAGGCTACCATCTATTGGAATCACAAAAATCTCGAGAACAGACTACCTTCCATAATGACAAGGCTACCATCCAATGGAATAACAAAAATCTCGACAATAGACTACCTTCCAAAATGACAAGGCTACCATCCATTTGAGTGACAAAAATCTCGACAATAGACTACCTTCCATAATGACTAGGCTACCATCCATTCGAGTAACAAAAATCTCGACAACAGATTACCTTCCATAATGACAAGGCTACCATCCAATGGAATAACAAAAATCTCGACAACATACTACCTTCCATAATGACAAGGCTAACATCAATTGTATTAACCAAAATCTGGACAACAGACTACCTTCCATAATGACAATGCTACCATCTATTGTAGTAACAAAAATTTCGACAACAGACTACCTTCCATAATGACAATGCTACCATCCATTGTAGTAACATAAATCTCAACAACAGACTACCTTCCATAATAACAAGGCTACCATCTATTGGAATAACAAAAATCTCGAGAACAGACTACCTTCCATAATGACAAGGCTACCATCCAATGGAATAACAAAAATCTCGACAATAGACTACCTTCCAAAATGACAAGGCTACCATCCATTTGAGTGACAAAAATCTCGACAATAGACTACCTTCCATAATGACTAGGCTACCATCCATTAGAGTAACAAAGATATCGACAACAGACTACCTTCCATAATGACAAGTCTACGATCCATTAGAGTGATAAAAATCTCTACAATAGACTACCTTCCATAATAACTAGGCTACCATCCAATGGAGTAACAAAAATCTCGACAACAAACTACCTTCAATAATGACAAGGCTACCATCTATTAGAGTACCAAAAATCTCGACAACAAATTACCTTCCATAATGACAAGGCTACCATCCATTAGAGTAACAAAAATCTCGACAACATACTACCTTACATAATGACAAGGCTACCATCCATTGGAGTAATGAAAATATCAACAAGAGACTACCTTCCATAATGACAAGGCTACCATCCATTGGAGTAATGAAAATATCAACAAGAGGCTACCTTCCATAATGACAAGGCTAATATCCATTAGAGTAACAAAGACATCAACAACAGACTACCTTCTATAATGACAAGGCTACGATACATTGTAATAACAAAAATCTCGACAACAAACTACCTTCCATAATGACAAGGCTGCCATCTATTAGAATAAAAAAAATCTCGAGAACAGAATGCCTTCCATAATGACAAGGCTACCATCCAATGAATTAACAAAAATCTCGACAACATACTAACTTACATAATGACAAGGCTACCATCAATTTTAGTAACCAAAATCTGGACAATAGACTACCTTCTCTAATGACAAGTCTAAAGTCCATTGTAGTAACAAAAATCTCGACAACAGACTACCTTCCATAATGACAATGCTACCATCCATTGGAATAACAAAAATCTCGACAACAGACTACCTTCCATAATGACAAGGCTAATATGCATTGTAGTAACATAAATCTCAACAACAGAATACCTTACATAATAACTAGGCTACCATCCATTGGAGTAACAAAGATATCGACAATAGACTACCTTCCATAATGACAAGGCTACCATCCATTGGAGTGATAAAAATATCGACAATAGACTACCTTCCATAAGGACAAGGCTACCATCCATTGGAGTGACAAAAATCTCGACAATAGACTACTTTCCATAAGGACAAGGCTACCATCCATCGGAGTAACAAAAATCTCGAAAACATACTACCTTCCATATTGACAAGGCTAAAATCCATTGGAGTAACAAAAATCTCCACAACAGACTAAATTTCCATAATGACAAGGCTACCATCTATTGGAATAACAAAAATCTGGAGAACAAAATGCCTTCCATAATGACAGGGCTACCATCCAATGGAATAACAAAAATCTCGACAACATACTACCTTCCATAATGACAAGGCTACTATCAATTGTACTAACCAAAATCTGGACAATAGACTACCTTCCATAATGACAAGGCTACCGTCCATTGTAGTAACCAAAATCTCGACAACAAACTACCTTCCATAATGACAATGCTACCATCCATTGGAGTAACAAAAATCTCGACAACAAACTACCTTCCATAATGACAAGGCTACCATCCATTTGAGTAACAAAAAAATAGACAAAAGACTACCTTCCATAATGAAAAGCCTACCATCCATTGGAGTAACAAAAATCTCGACAAAAGAATACCTTCCATAATGACTAGGTTACCATCCATTTGAGTAACAAAGATATCGACAATAGACTACCTTCCATAATGACAAGGCTCCCATCCATTGGAGTGACAAAAATCTCGACAACAGACTACCTTCCATAAGGACGAGGATACCATCCATTGGAGTAACAAAAATCTCGAAAACAGACTACCTTCCATGATGACAAGGCTAAAATCCATTGGAGTAACAAAAATCTCGACAATAGACTACATTCCATAATGACAAGGCTATCATCTATTGGAATAACAAAAATCTCGAGAACATAATGCCTTCTATAATGACAAGGCCACCATCCAATGGAATAACAAAAATGTCTACATCATACTACCTTCCATAATGACAAGGCTAACATCAATTGTATTAACCAAAATCTGGATAACAGACTACCTTCCATAATGACAATGCTACCATCCATTGTAGTAACAAAAATTTCGACAACAGACTACCTTCCATAATGACAATGCTACCATCCATTGTAGTAACATAAATCTCAACCACAGACTACCTTCCATAATGACAAGGCTACCATCCATTGGAGTAACATAAATCTCGACAATAGACTACCTTCCATAATGACAAGGCTACCATCTATTGGAATAACAAAAATCTCAAGAACAAACTACCTTCCATAATGACAAGGCTACCATCCAATGGAATAACAAAAATCTCGACAATAGACTACCTTCCAAAATGACAAGGCTACCATCCATTTGAGTGACAAAAATCTCGACAATAGACTACCTTCCATAATGACTAGGCTATCATCCATTAGAGTAAATAAGATATCGACAACAGACTACCTTCCATAATGACAAGTCTACGATCCATTAGAGTGATAAAAATCTCTACAATAGACTACCTTCCATAATAACTAGGCAACCATCCAATGGAGTAACAAAAATCTCGACAACAAACTACCTTCAATAATGACAAGGCTACCATCCATTAGAGTAACAAAAATCTCAACAACAGATTACCTTCCATAATGACAAGGCTACCATCCATTAGAGTAACAAAAATCTCGACAACATACTACCTTACATAATGACAAGGCTACCATCCATTGGAGTAATGAAAATATCAACAAGAGACTACCTTCCATAATGACAAGGCTACCATCCATTGGAGTAATGAAAATATCAACAAGAGGCTACCTTCCAAAATGACAAGGCTAATATCCATTAGAGTAACAAAGACATCAACAACAGACTACCTTCTATAATGACAAGGCTACGATACATTGTAATAACAAAAATCTCGACAACAAACTGCTTTCCATAATGACAAGGCTACCTTACATTATAGTAACAAAAATATCGACAACATACTACCTTCCATAATGACAAGGCTGTCATCTATTGGAATAAAAAAATTCTCGAGAACAGAATGCCTTCCATAATGACAAGGCTACCATCCAATGGATTAACAAAAATCTCGACAACATACTAACTTACATAATGACAAGGCTACCATCAATTTTAGTAACCAAAATCTGGACAATAGACTACCTTCTATAATGACAAGTCTAAAGTCCATTGTAGTAACAAAAATCTCGACAACAGACTACCTTCCATAATGACAATGCTACCATCCATTGGAATAAAAAAAATCTCGACAACAGACTACCTTCCATAATGACAAGGCTAATATCCATTGTAGTAACAAAAATCTCAACAACAAAATACCTTACATAATGACTAGGCTACCATCCATTGGAGTAACAAAGATATCGACAATAGACTACCTTCCATAATGACAAGGCTACCATCCATTGTAGTGATAAAAATATCGACAAAAGACTACCTTCCATAAGGACAAGGCTACCATCCATTGGAGTGACAAAAATCTCGACAATAGACTACTTTCCATAAGGACAAGGCTACCATCCATTGGAGTAACAAAAATCTCGAAAACAGACTACCTTCCATATTGACAAGGCTAAAATCCATTGGAGTAACAAAAATCTCCACAACAGACTACATTCCATAATGACAAGGCTACCATCTATTGGAATAACAAAAATCAGGAGAACAAAATGCCTTCCATAATGACAGGGCTACCATCCAATGGAATAACAAAAATCTCGACAACATACTACCTTCCATAATGACAAGGCTACTATCAATTGTACTAACCAAAATCTGGACAGTAGACTACCTTCCATAATGACAATGCTACCGTCCATTGTAGTAACCAAAATCTAGACAACAAACTACCTTCCATAATGACAATGCTACCATCCATTGGAGTAACAAAAATCTCGACAACAAACTACCTTCCATAATGACAAGGCTACCATCCATTTGAGTAACAAAAATATAGAAAAAAGACTACCTTCCATAATGAAAATCCTACCATCCATTGGAGAAACAAAAATCTCGACAAAAGAATACCTTCCATAATGACTAGGTTACCATCCATTTGAGTAACAAAGATATCGACAATAGACTACCTTCCGTAATGACAAGGCTCCCATCCATTGGAGTGACTAAAATCTCGACAACAGACTACCTTCCATAAGGACGAGGATACCATCCATTGGAGTAACAAAAATCTCGAAAACAGACTACCTTCCATGATGACAAGGCTAAAATCCATTGGAGTAACAAAAATCTCGACAATAGACTACATTCCATAATGACAAGGCTATCATCTATTGGAATAACAAAAATCTCGACAACATACTACCTTCCATAATGACAAGGCTAACATCAATTGTATTAACCAAAATCTGGACAACAGACTACCTTCCATAATGACAATGCTACCATCCATTGTAGTAACAAAAATTTCGACAACAGACTACCTTCCATAATGAAATTGCTACCATCCATTGTAGTAACATAAATCTCAACCACAGACTACCTTCCATAATGACAAGGCTACCATCCATTGGAGTAACATAAATCTCGACAATAGACTACCTTCCATAATGTCAAGGCTACCATCTATTGGAATAACAAAAATCTCGAGAACATACTACCTTCCATAATGACAAGGCTACCATCCAATGGAATAACAAAAATCTCGACAATAGACTACCTTCCAAAATGACAAGGCTACCATCAATTTGAGTGACAAAAATCTCGACAATGGACTACCTTCCATAATGACTAGGCTACCATCCATTAGAGTAACAAAGATATCGACAACAGACTACCTTCCATAATGACAAGTCTACGATCCATTAGAGTGATAAAAATCTCTACAATAGACTACCTTCCATAATAACTAGGCTACCATCCAATGGAGTAACAAAAATCTCGACAACAAACTACCTTCAATAATGATAAGGCTATCATCTATTGGAATAACAAAAATCTCGACAACAGATTACCTTCCATAATGACAAGGCTACCATCCATTAGAGTAACAAAAATCTCGACAACATACTACCTTACATAATGTAAAGGCTACCATCCATTTGAGTGACAAAAATCTCGACAATAGACTACCTTACATATTGACTAGGCTACCATCCATTAGAGTAACAAAGATATCGACAACAGACTACCTTCCATAATGACAAGTCTACAATCCATTAGAGTGACAAAAATCTCTCCAATAGACTACCTTCCATAATAACTAGGCTACCATCCAATGGAGTAACAAAAATCTCGACAACAAACTACCTTCAATAATGACAAGGCAACCATCCATTAGAGTAACAAAAATCTTGACAACAGATTACCTTCCATAATGACAAGGCTACCATCCATTAGAGTAACAAAAATCTCGACAACAGACTACCTTACATAATGACAAGGCTACCATCCATTGGAGTAATGAAAATATCAACAAGATACTACCTTCCATAATTACAAGGCTACCATCCATTGGAGTAATGAAAATATCCACAAGAGACTACCTTCCATAATGACAAGGCTAAAATCCATTGGAGTAACAAAAATCTCGACAACAGACTACATTCCATAATGACAAGGCTACCATCTATTGGAATAACAAAAATCTGGAGAACAAAATGCCTTCCATAATGACAGGGCTACCATCCAATGGAATAACAAAAATCTCGACAACATACTACCTTCCATAATGACAAGGCTACTATCAATTGTACTAACTAAAATCTGGACAATAGACTACCTTCCATAATGACTAGGTTACCATCCATTTGAGTAACAAAGATATCGACAATAGACTACCTTCCATAATGACTAGGCTACCATCCATTGGAGTGACAAAGATATCGACAATAGACTACCTTCCATAATGACAAGGCTACCATCCATTGGAGTGACAAAAATATCGACAATAGACTACCTTCCATAAGGACAAGGCTACCATCCATTGGAGTGACAAAAATCTCGACAATAGACTACTTTCCATTAGGACAAGGCTACCATCCATTGGAGTAACAAAAATCTCGAAAACAGACTACCTTCTATAATGACAAGGCTAAAATCCATTGGAGTAACAAAAATCTCCACAACAGACTACATTCCATAATGACAAGGCTACCATCTATTGGAATAACAAAAATATGGAGAACAAAATGCCTTCCATAATGACAGGGCTGCCATCTAATGGAATAACAAAAATCTCGACAACATACTACCTTCCATAATGACAAGGCTACTATCAATTGTACTAACCAAAATCTGGACAATAGACTACCTTCCATAATGACAAGGCTACCGTCCATTGTAGTAACCAAAATCTCGACAACAAACTACCTTTCATAATGACAATGCTACCATCCATTAGAGTAACAAAAATCTCGACAACAAACTACCTTCCATAATGACAAGGCTACCATCCATTTGAGTAACAAAAATATAGACAAAAAACTACCTTCCATAATGAAAAGCCTACCATCCATTGGAGTAACAAAAATCTCGACAAAAGAATACCTTCCATAATGACTAGGCTACCATCCATTTGAGTAACAAAGATATCGACAATAGACTACCTTCCATAATGACAAGGCTCCCATCCATTGGAGTGACAAAAATCTCGACAACAGACTACCTTCCATAAGGACAAGGATACCATCCATTGGAGTAACAAAAATCTCGAAAACAGACTACCTTCCATGATGATAAGGCTAAAATCCATTGGAGTAACAAAAATCTCGACAACATACTACCTTCCATAATGACAAGGCTAACATCAATTGTATTAACCAAAATCTGGACAACAGACTACCTTCCATAAAGACAATGCTACCATCCATTGTAGTAACAAAAATTTCGACAACAGACTACCTTCCATAATGACAATGCTACCATCCATTGTAGTAACATAAATCTCAACCACAAACTACCTTCCATAATGACAAGGCTACCATCCAATGGAATAACAAAAATCTCGATAATAGACTACCTTCCAAAATGACAAGGCTACCATCCATTTGAGTGACAAAAATCTCGACAATAGACTACCTTACATAATGACTAGGCTACCATCCATTAGAGTAACAAAGATATCGACAACAGACTACCTTCGATAATGACAAGTCTACGATCCATTAGAGTGACAAAAATCTCTCCAATAGACTACCTTCCATAATAACTAGGCTACCATCCAATGGAGTAACAAAAATCTCGACAACAAACTACCTTCAATAATGACAAGGCTACCATCCATTAGAGTAACAAAAATCTTGACAACATATTACCTTCCATAATGACAAGGCTACCATCCATTAGAGTAACAAAAATCTCGACAACAGACTACCTTACATAATGACAAGGCTACCATCCATTGGAGTAATGAAAATATCAACAAGAGACTACCTTCCATAATGACAAGGCTACCATCCATTGGAGTAATGAAAATATCCACAAGAGACTACCTTCCATAATGACAAGGCTAATATCCATTAGAGTAACAAAGATATCAACAACAGACTACCTTATATAATGACAAGGCTACCATACATTGTAATAACAAAAATCTCGACAACAAACTACTTTCGATAATGACAAGGCTACCTTACATTATAGTAACAAAAATATCGACATAAGACTACCTTCCATAATGACAAGGCTACCATCTATTGAAATAAAAAAAATCTCGAGAACAGAATGCCTTCCATAATGACAAGGCTATCATCCAATGGATTAACAAAAATCTCGACAACATACTAACTTTCATAATGACAAGGCTACCATCAATATTAGTAACCAAAATCTGGACAATAAACTATCTTCTATAATGACAAGGCTACAGTCCATTGTAGTAAAAAAAATCTTGACAACAGACTACCTTCCCTAATGACAATGCTACCATCCATTAGAATAACAAAAATCTCGACAATAGACTACCTTCCATAATTAGAAGGCTAATATCCATTGTAGTAACAAAAATCTCAACAACAGAATACCTTACATAATGACTAGGCTACCATCCATTGGAGTAACAAAGATATCGACAATAGACTACCTTCCATAATGACAAGGCTACCATCCATTGGAGTGACAAAAATATAGACAATAGACTACCTTCCATAGGGAGAAGGCTACCATCCATTGGAGTGACAAAAATCTCTACAATAGACTACTTTCCATAAGGACAAGGCTACCATCCATTGGAGTAACAAAAATCTCGAAAACAGACTACCTTCTATAATGACAAGGCTAAAATCCATTGGTGTAACAAAAATCTCCACAACAGACAACATTCCATAATGACAAGGCTACCATCTATTGGAATAACAAAAATCTGGAGAACAAAATGCCTTCCAAAATGACAGGGCTACCATCCAATGAAATAACAAAAATCTCGACAACATACTACCTTCCATAATGACAAGGCAACTATCAATTGTACTAACCAAAATATGGACAATAGACTACCTTCCATAATGACAAGGCTAACGTCCATTGTAGTAACCAAAATCTCGACAACAAACTACCTTTCATAATGACAATGCTACCATCCATTGGAGTAACAAAAATCTCGACAACAAACTACCTTCCATAATGACAAGGCTACCATCCATTTGAGTAACAAAAATATAGACAAAAGACTAACTTCCATAATGACTAGGCTACCATCCATTGGAGTAACAAAGATATCGACAATAGACTACCTTCCATAATGACAAGGCTAGCATCCATTGGAGTGACAAAAATATCGACAATAGACTACCTTCCATAGGGACAAGGCTACCATCCATTGGAGTGACAAAAATCTCTACAATAGACTACTTTCCATAAGGACAAGGCTACCATCCATTGGAGTAAAAAAAATCTCGAAAACAGACTACCTTCTATAATGACAAGGCTAAAATCCATTGGAGTAACAAAAATCTCCACAACAGACTACATTCCATAATGACAAGGCTACCATCTATTGGAATAACAAAAATCTGGAGAACAAAATGCCTTCCATAATGACAGGGCTACCATCCAATGAAATAATTAAAATCTCGACAACATACTACCTTCCATAATGACAAGGCAACTATCAATTGTACTAACCAAAATCTGGACAATAGACTACCTTCCATAATGACAAGGCTAGCGTCCATTGTAGTAACCAAAATCTCGACAACAAACTACCTTTCATAATGACAATGCTACCATCCATTGGAGTAACAAAAATCTCGACAACAAACTACCTTCCATAATGACAAGGCTACCATCCATTTGAGTAACAAAAATATAGACAAAAGACTAACTTCCATAATGAAAAGCCTACCATCCATTGGAGTAACAAAAATCTCGACAAAAGAATACCTTCCATAATGACTAGGCTACCATCCATTTGAGTAACAAAGATATCGACAATAGACTACCTTCCATAATGACAAGGCTCCCATCCATTGGAGTGACAAAAATCTCGACAACAGACTACCTTCCATAAGAACAAGGATACCATCCATTGGAGTAAGAAAAATCTCGAAAATAGACTACCTTCCATGATGATAAGGCTAAAATCCATTGGAGTAACAAAAATCTCGACAATAGACTACATTCCATAATGACAAGGCTACCATCCAATGGAATAACAAAAATCTCGACAACATACTACCTTCCATAATGACAAGGCTAACATCAATTGTATTAACCAAAATCTGGACAACAGACTACCTTCCATAAAGACAATGCTACCATCCATTGTAGTAACAAAAATTTCGACAACAGACTACCTTCCATAATGACAATCCTACCATCCATTGTAGTAACATAAATCTCAACCACAGACTACCTTCCATAATGACAAGGCTACCATCTATTGGAATAACAAAAATCTCGAGAACAGACTACCTTCCATAATGACAAGGCTACCATCCAATGGAATAACAAAAATCTCGACAATAGACTACCTTCCATAATGACAAGGCAACCATCCAATGGAATAACAAAAATCTCGACAATAGACTACCTTCCAAAATGACAAGGCTACCATCCATTAGAGTGACAAAAATCTCGACAATAGACTACCTTCCATAATGACTAGGCTACCATCCATTGTAGTAACAAAGATATCGACAATAGACTACCTTCCATAATGACAAGGCTACCATCCATTGTAGTAACATAAATCTCAACCACGGACTACCTTCCATAATGACAAGGCTACCATCCATTGGAGTAACACAAATCTCGATAACAGACTACCTTCCATAATGACAAGGCTATCATCTATTGGAATAACAAAAATCTCGAGAACAGACTACCTTCCATAATGACAAGGCTACCATCTAATGGAATAACAAAAATCTCGACAATAGACTACCTTCCAAAATGACAAGGCTACCATCCATTTGAGTGACAAAAATCTCGACAATAGACTACCTTCCATAATGACTAGGCTACCATCCATTAGAGTAACAAAGATATCGACAACAGACTACCTTCCATAATGACAAGTCTACGATCCATTAGAGTGACAAAAATCTCTACAATAGACTACCTTCCATAATAACTAGGCTACCATCCAATGGAGTAACAAAAATCTCGACAACAAACTACCTTCAATAATGACAAGGCTACCATCGATTAGAGTAATAAAAATCTCGACAACAGATTACCTTCCATAATGACAAGGCTACCATCCATTAGGGTAACAAAAATCTCGACAACAGACTACCTTACATAATGACAAGGCTACCATCCATTGGAGTAATGAAAATATCAACAAGAGACTACCTTCCATAATGACAAGGCTACCATCCATTGGAGTAATGAAAATATCAACAAGAGACTACCTTCCATAATGACAAGGCTAATATCCATTAGAGTAACAAAGATATCAACAACAGACTACCTTCTATAATGACAAGGCTACCATACATTGTAATAACAAAAATCTCGACAACAAACTACTTTCCATAATGACAAGGCTACCTTACATTAAAGTAACAAAAATATCGACAACATACTACCTTCCATAATGACAAGGCTACCATCTATTGGAATAAAAAAAATCTTGAGAACAAAATGCCTTCCATAATGACAAGGCTATCATCCAATGGATTAACAAAAATCTCGACAACATACTAACTTACATAATGTCAAGGCTACCATCAATATTAGTAACCAAAATCTGGACAATAGACTACCTTCTATAATGACAAGGCTATAGTCCATTGTAGTAAAAAAAATCTCGACAACAGACTACCTTCCATAATGACAATGCTACCATCCATTGGAATAACAAAAATCTCGACAATAGACTACCTTCCATAATGAGAAGGCTAATATCCATTGTAGTGACAAAAATCTCGACAACAGAGTACCTTCCATAATGACTAGGCTACCATCCATTAGAGTAACAAAGATATCGACAATAGACTACCTTCCATAATGACAAGGCTACCATCCATTGGAGAGACAAAAATCTCGACAATAGACTACCTTCCATAAGGACAAGGCTACCATCCATTGAAGTAACAAAAATCTTGAAAACAGACTACCTTCCATAATAACAAGGCTAAAATCCATTGGAGTAACAAAAATCTCGACAACAGACTACATTCCATAATGACAAGGCTACCATCTATTGGAATAACAAAAATCTGGAGAACAAAATGCCTTCCATAATGACAGGGCTACCATCCAATGGAATAACAAAAATCTCGACAACATACTACCTTCCATAATGACAAGGCTACCATCGATTGTAGTAACCAAAATCTGGACAATAGACTACCTTCCATAATGACAAGGCTATCGTCCATTGTAGTAACCAAAATATCGACAACAGACTACCTTCCATAATGACAATGCTACCATCCATTGGAGTAACAAAAATCTCGACAACAAACTACTTTCCATAATGACAAGGCTACCATCCATTTGAGTAACAAAAATATTGACAAAAGACTACCTTCCATAATGAAAAGCCTACCATCCATTGGAGTAACAAAAATCTCGACAAAAGAATACCTTCCATAATGACTAGGCTACCATCCATTGGAGTAACAAAGATATCGACAATAGACTACCTTCCATAATGACAAGGCTACCATCCATTGGAGTGTCAAAAATCTCGAGAACAGACTACCTTCCATAAGGACAAGGATAACATCCATTGGAGTAACCAAAATCTCGACAACAGACTACATTCCATAATGACAAGGCTATCATCTATTGGAATAAAAAAAATCTCGAGAATATAATGCCTTCCATAATGACAAGGCTATCATCCAATGGAATAACAAAAATCTCGATAACATACTACCTTCCATAATGACAAGGCTACCATCAATTGTAGTAACCAAAATCTGGACAACAGACTACCTTCCATAATGACAATGCTACCATCCATTGGAGTAACAAAAATCTCGACAACGGACTACCTTCCATAATGACAAGGCTACCATCCATTGTAGTAACAAAAATCTCAACCACAGACTACCTTCCATAATGACAAGGCTACCATCCATTGGAGTAACATAAATCTCGACAACATACTACCTTCCATAATGACAAGGCTACCATCTATTGGAATAACAAAAATCTCGAGAACAGACTACCTTCCATAATGACAAGGCTACCATCCAATGGAGTAACAAAGATTTCGACAATAGACTTCGTTCCATAATGACAAGTCTACGATCCATTAGAGTGACAAAAATCTCGACAATAGACTACCTTCCATAATAACTAGGCTACAATCCATTGGAGTAACAAAAATCTCGACAATAAACTACCTTTGATAATGACAAGGCTACCATCCATTAGAGTAACAAAAATCTCGACAACAGATTACCTTCCATAATGACAAGGCTACGATCCATTAGAGTAACAAAAATCTCGACAATAGACTACCTTACATAATGATCAGGCTACCATCCATTGGAGTAATGAAAATATCAACAAGAGACTACCTTCCATAATGACAAGGCTACCCTCCATTGGAGTAATGAAAATATCAACAAGAGACTACCTTCCATAATGACAAGGCTACCATCCATTGGATTAACAAAAATCTCGACAACATACTAACTTACATAATGACAAGGCTACCATCAATTGTAGTAACCAAAATATGGACAATAGACTACCTTCCATAATGACAAGGCTACCATCCATTGTAGTAACCAAAATATCGACAATAGACTACCTTCCATAATGACAATGCTACCATCCATTGGAGTAACAAAAATCTCGACAACAAACTACATTCCATAATGACAAGGCTACCATCCATTTGAGTAACAAAAATATCGACAACAAACTACCTTCCATAATGAAAAGCCTACCTTCCATTGGAGTAACAAAAATCTCGACAACAGAATACCTTTCATAACAACTAGGCTACCATCCATTGGAGTAACAAAGATATCGACAATAGACTACATTCCATAATGACAAGGCTACCATCCGTTGGAGTGACAAAAATCTCGACAACAGACTACCTTCCATAAGGACAAGGCTACCATCCTTTGGAGTAACAAAAATCTCGACAACAGACTACATTCCATAATGACAAGGCTATCATCTATTGGAATAACAAAAATCTCGAGAACATAATGCCTTCCATAATGACAAGGCTAGCATCCAATGGAATAACAAAGATCTCGACAACATACTACCTTCCATAATGACAAGGATACCATCAATTGTAGTAACCAAAATCTGGACAACAGACTACCTTCCAAAATGACAAGGCTATCGTCCATTGGAGTAACAAAAATCTCGACAACAGACTACCTTACATAATGACAATGCTACCATCCATTGGAGTAACAAAAATCTCGACAACAGACTACATTCCATAATGACAATGCTTCCATCCATTAGAGTAACAAAAATATCGACAAAAGACTACCTTCCATAATGAAAAGCCTACCATCCATTGGAGTAATAAAAATCTCGACAACAGAATACCTTCCATAATGACTAGGCTACCATCCATTGGAGTAACAAAGATATCGACAATAGACTACCTTCCAAAATGACAAAGCTACCATCCATTGGAGTGACAAAAATCTTGACAAGAGACTACCTTCCATAAGGACAAGGCTACCATCCATTGGAGTAACAAAAATCTCGAAAACAGACTACCTTCCATGATGACAAGGCTAAAATCCATTGGAGTAACAAAGATATCAACAACAGACTACCTACTATAATGACAAGGCTACCATACATTGTAATAACAAAAATCTCGACAACAAACTACCTTCCATAATGACAAGGCTACCTTACATTGTAGTAACAAAAATATCGACAACAGACTACCTTCCATAATGACAAGGCTACCATCTATTGGAATAAAAAAAATCTCAAGAACAGAATGCGTTCCATAATGACAAGGCTACCATCCAATGGAATAACAAAAATCTCAACAATAGATTACCTTCTATAATGACAAGGCTACGATCCATTAGAGTAACAAAAATCTCGACAACAGACTACCTTACATAACGACAAGGCTACCATGCATTGGAGTAATGAAAATATCAACAAGAGACTACCTTCCATAATGACAAGGCTACCATCCATTGGAGTAATGAAAATATCAACAAGTGACCACCTTCCATAATGACAAGGCTACCATCCATTGGAGTAACAAAAATATCGCCAACAGTCTACTTTCCATAATGACACGACTACCAACCATTGGAGTGATAAAAACCTCGACAACAGACTACCTTCCATAATGACAAAACTACCATCCATTGTAGTAACAAAAATCTCGACAACAGACTACCTTCCATAATGACAAGGCTACCATCCGTTAGAGTAACAAAAATCGCGCAAACAGACTACCTTCCATAATTACAAGGCTACAATCCATTAGAGTGACAAAAATCTTGAAAATAGACTACCTTCCATAATGACTAGGCTACCATCCATTAGAGTAATAAAGATATCAACAACAATCTACCTTCTATAATGACAAGGGTACCATACATTGTAATAACAAAAATCTCGACAACAAATTACCTTCTATAATGACAAGGCTAACTTACATTGTAGTAAAAAAAATCGACAACAGACTACCTTCCATAATGATAAGGCTACCATCCAATGGAATAACAAAAATCTCGACAACATACTACCTCCCATAATAAAAAGGCTACCCTCAATTGTAGTAACAAAAATCTCGACAACAGACTACCTTCCATAATGACAACGATACTGTCCATTGTAGTAACAAAAATATCGACAACAGACTACATTCCATAATGACAAGGCTACCATCCATTGGAGTAACCAAAAACTCGACAATAGACTAGCTTCCATAATGAAAAGCCTACCATCCATTGGACTAGTCTACCATCCATTATAGTAACAAAGATATCGACAATAGACAACCTTCCTTAATGACAAGGTTACCATCCATTGGAGTGACAAAAACCTTGACAACAGACTACCTTCCATAAGGATAAGGCTACCATCCATTGGAGTAACAAAAATCTCGAAAACAGACTACCTTCCATAATGACAAGGCTAAAATCCATTGGAGTAACAAAAATCTCGACAAAATACTACATTCCATAATGACAAGGCTACCATCTATTGGAATAACAAAAATCTCGAGAACAGAATGCTTTCCATAATGACAAGGCTACCATCCAATGGAATAACAAAAATATCGACAACATACTACCTTCCATATTGACAAGGCTACCGTCAATTGTAGTAACTAAAATCTGGACAACAGACTACCTTCCATAATGAAAAGGCTACCATCCATTGTAGTAACCAAAATCTCGACAACAGACTACCTTCCATAATGACAATGCTACCATCCATTGGAGTAACAAAAATCTCGATAACAAACTACATTCCATAATGACAAGGCTACCATCCATTTGAGTAACAAAAATATCGACAACAGACTACCTTCCATAATGAAAAGCCTACCTTCCATTGGAGTAACAAAAATCTCGATAATTGAATACCTTTCATAACGACTAGGCTACCATCCATTGGAGTAACAAAGATATCGAAAATATACTACCTTCCATAATGATAAGGCTACCATCCATTGGAGTGACAAAAATCTCGACAATAGACTACCTTCCGTAATGACAAGGCTACCATCCATTGTAGTAACATAAATCTCAACCACAGACTACCTTCCATAATGACAAGGCTACCATCCATTGGAGTAACATAAATCTCGACAACAGACTACCTTCCATAATGACAAGGCTACCATCTATTGGAATAACAAAAATCTCGAGAACAAACTACCTTCCATAATTACAAGGCTACCATCCAATGGAATAACAAAAATATCGACAATAGACAACCTTCCAAAATGACAAGGCTACCATCCATTTGAGTGACAAAAATCTCGACAATAGACTACCTTCCATAATGACTAGGCTACCATCCATTAGAGTAACAAAGATATCGACAACAGACTACCTTCCATAATGACAAGTCTACGATCCATTAGAGTGACAAAAATCTCTACAATAGACTACCTTCCATAATAACTAGGCTACCATCCAATGGAGTAACAAAAATCTCGACAACAAACTACCTTCAATAATGAACAGGCTACCATCCATTAGAGTAACAAAAATCTCGACAACAGATTACCTTCCATAATGACAAGGCTACCATCCATTAGAGTAACAAAAATCTCGACAACATACTACCTTACATAATGACAAGGCTACCATCCATTGGAGTAATGAAAATATCAACAAGAGACTACCTTCCATAATGACAAGGCTAATATCCATTAGAGTAACAAAGATATCAACAACAGACTACCTTCTATAATGACAAGGCTACGATACATTGTAATAACAAAAATATGGACAACAAACTGCTTTCCATAATGACAAGGCTACCTTACATTATAGTAACAAAAATATCGACAACATACTACATTCCATAATGACAAGGCTACCATCCAATGGATTAACAAAAATCTCGGGAACAGAATGCCTCCCATAATGACAAGGCTACCATCCAATGGATTAACAAAAATCTCGGCAACATACTAACTTACATAATGACAAGGCTACCATCAATTTTAGTAACCAAAATCTGGACAATAGACTACCTTCTATAATGACAAGTCTAAAGACCATTGTAGTAACAAAAATCTCGACAACAGACTACCTTCCATAATGACAATGCTACCATCCATTGGAATAACAAAAATCTCGACAACAGACTACCTTCCATAATGACAAGGCTAATATCCATTGTAGTAACAAAAATCTCAACAACAGAATACCTTACATAATGACTAGGCTACCATCCATTGGAGTAACAAAGATATCGACAATAGACTACCTTCCATAATGACAAGGCTACCATCCATTGGAGTAACAAAAATATCGAAAACAACCTACCTTCCATAATGACAAGGCTAAAATCCATTGGAGTAACAAAAATCTCCACAACAGACTACATTCCATAATGACAAGGCTACCATCTATTGGAATAACAAAAATCTGGAGAACAAAATGCCTTCCATAATGACAGGGCTACCATCTAATGGAATAATAAAAATGTCAACAACATACTACCTTCCATAATGACAAGGCTACTATCAATTGTACTAACCAAAATCTGGACAATAGACTACCTTCCATAATTACAAGGCTACCGTCCATTGTAGTAACCAAAATCTCGACAACAAACAACCTTCCATAATGACAATGCTACCATCCATTGGAGTAACAAAAATCTCGACAACAAACTAAATTCCATAATGACAAGGCTACCATCCATTTGAGTAACAAAAATATAGACAAAAGACTAACTTCCATAATGAAAAGCCTACCATCCATTGGAGTAACAAAAATCTCGACAATATAATACCTTCCATAATGACTAGGCTACCATCCATTTGATTAACAAAGATATCGACAATAGACTACCTTCCATAATGACAAGGCACCCATCCATTGGAGTGACAAAAATCTCGACAACAGACTACCTTCCATAAGGACAAGGATACCATCCATTGGAGTAACAAAAATCTCGAAAACTGACTACCTTCCATGATGACAAGGCTAAAATCCATTGGAGTAACAAAAATCTCCACAACAGACTACATTCTATAATGACAAGGCTATCATCTATTGGAATAACAAAAATCTCGAGAACAGAATGCCTTCCATAATGACAAGGCTACCATCCAATGGAATAACAAAAATCTCGACAACATACTACCTTCCATAATGACAAGGCTAACATCAATTGTATTAACCAAAATCTGGACAACAGACTACCTTCCATAATGACAATGCTACCATCCATTGTAGTAACAAAAATTTCGACAACAGACTACCTTCCATAATGACAATGCTACCATCCATTGTAGTAACATAAATCTCAACCACAGACTACCTTCCATAATGACAAGGCTACCATCCATTGGAGTAACATAAAATCTCGACAATAGACTACCTTCCATAATGACAAGGCTACCATCTATTGGAATAACAAAAATCTCGAGAACAGACTACCTTCCATAATGACAAGGCTACCATCCAATGGAGTAACAAAAATCTCGACAATAGACTACCTTCCAAAATGACAAGGCTACCATCCATTAGAGTGACAAAAATCTCGACAATAGACTACCTTCCATAATGACTAGGCTACCATCCATTAGAGTAACAAAGATATCGACAATAGACTACCTTCCATAATGACAAGGCTACCATCCATTGTAGTAACATAAATCTCAACCACAGAGTACCTTCCATAATGACAAGGCTACCAACCATTGGAGTAACATAAATCTCGACAACAGACTACCTTCCATAATGACAAGGCTATCATCTATTGGAATAACAAAAATCTCGAGAACAGACTACCTTCCATAATGACAAGGCTACCATCCAATGGAATAACAAAAATCTCGACAATAGACTACCTTCCAAAATGACAAGGCTACCATCCATTTGAGTGACAAAAATCTCGACAATAGACTACCTTCCATAATGACTAGGCTACCATCCATTAGAGTAACAAAGATATCGATACAGACTACCTTCCATAATGACAAGTCTACGATCCATTAGTATGACAAAAATATCTACAATAGACTACCTTCCATAATAACTAGGTTACCATCCAATGGAGTAACAAAAATCTCGAAAACAAACTACCTTCAATAATGACAAGGCTACCATCCATTAGAGTAAAAAAAATCTCGACAACAGATTACCTTCCATAATGACAAGGCTACCATCCATTTGATTAACAAAGATATCGACAATAGACTACCTTCCATAATGACAAGGCACCCATCCATTGGAGTGACAAAAATCTCGACAACAGACTACCTTCCATAAGGACAAGGATACCATCCATTGGAGTAACAAAAATCTCGAAAACTGACTACCTTCCATGATGACAAGGCTAAAATCCATTGGAGTAACAAAAATCTCCACAACAGACTACATTCCATAATGACAAGGCTATCATCTATTGGAATAACAAAAATCTCGAGAACAGAATGCCTTCCATAATGACAAGGCTACCATCCAATGGAATAACAAAAATCTCGACAACATACTACCTTCCATAATGACAAGGCTAACATCAATTGTATTAACCAAAATCTGGACAACAGACTACCTTCCATAATGACAATGCTACCATCCATTGTAGTAACAAAAATTTCGACAACAGACTACCTTCCATAATGACAATGCTACCATCCATTGTAGTAACATAAATCTCAACCATAGACTACCTTCCATAATGACAAGGCTACCATCCATTGGAGTAACATAAAATCTCGACAATAGACTACCTTCCATAATGACAAGGCTACCATCTATTGGAATAACAAAAATCTCGAGAACAGACTACCTTCCATAATGACTAGGCTACCATCCAATGGAGTAACAAAAATCTCGACAATAGACTACCTTCCATAATGACAAGGCTACCATCCATTAGAGTGACAAAAATCTCGACAACAGACTACCTTCCATAAGGACTAGGCTACCATCCATTGGAGTAACAAAAATCTCGAAAATTGACTACCTTCCATGATGACAAGGCTACCATCCATTGTAGTAACATAAATCTCAACCACAGACTACCTTCCATAATGACAAGGCTACCAACCATTGGAGTAACATAAATCTCGACAAAAGACTACCTTCCATAATGACAAGGCTATCATCTATTGGAATAACAAAAATCTCGAGAACAGACTACCTTCCATAATGACAAGGCTACCATCCAATGGAATAACAAAAATCTCGACAATAGACTACCTTCCAAAATGACAAGGCTACCATCCATTTGAGTGACAAAAATCTCGACAATAGACTACCTTCCATAATGACTAGGCTACCATCCATTAGAGTAACAAAGATATCGATACAGACTACCTTCCATAATGACAAGTCTACGATCCATTAGTATGACAAAAATATCTACAATAGACTACCTTCCATAATAACTAGGTTACCATCCAATGGAGTAACAAAAATCTCGAAAACAAACTACCTTCAATAATGACAAGGCTACCATCCATTAGAGTAAAAAAAATCTCGACAACAGATTACCTTCCATAATGACAAGGCTACCATCCATTTGATTAACAAAGATATCGACAATAGACTACCTTCCATAATGACAAGGCACCCATCCATTGGAGTGACAAAAATCTCGACAACAGACTACCTTCCATAAGGACAAGGATACCATCCATTGGAGTAACAAAAATCTCGAAAACTGACTACCTTCCATGATGACAAGGCTAAAATCCATTGGAGTAACAAAAATCTCCACAACAGACTACATTCCATAATGACAAGGCTATCATCTATTGGAATAACAAAAATCTCGAGAACAGAATGCCTTCCATAATGACAAGGCTACCATCCAATGGAATAACAAAAATCTCGACAACATACTACCTTCCATAATGACAAGGCTAACATCAATTGTATTAACCAAAATCTGGACAACATACTACCTTCCATAATGACAATGCTACCATCCATTGTAGTAACAAAAATTTCGACAACAGACTACCTTCCATAATGACAATGCTACCATCCATTGTAGTAACATAAATCTCAACCACAGACTACCTTCCATAATGACAAGGCTACCATCCATTGGAGTAACATAAAATCTCGACAATAGACTACCTTCAATAATGACAAGGCTACCATCTATTGGAATAACAAAAATCTCGAGAACAGACTACCTTCCATAATGACAAGGCTACCATCCAATGGAGTAACAAAAATCTCGATAATAGACTACCTTCCAAAATGACAAGGCTACCATCCATTAGAGTGACAAAAATCTCGACAATAGACTACCTTCCATAATGACTAGGCTACCATCCATTAGAGTAACAAAGATATCGACAATAGACTACCTTCCATAATGACAAGGCTACCATCCATTGTAGTAACATAAATCTCAACCACAGACTACCTTCCATAATGACAAGGCTACCAACCATTGGAGTAACATAAATCTCGACAACAGACTACCTTCCATAATGACAAGGCAATCATCTATTGGAATAACAAAAATCTCGAGAACAGACTACCTTCCATAATGACAAGGCTACCATCCAATGGAATAACAAAAATCTCGACAATAGAATACCTTCCAAAATGACAAGGCTACCATCCATTTGAGTGACAAAAATCTCGACAATAGACTACCTTCCATAATGACTAGGCTACCATCCATTAGAGTAACAAAGATATCGATACAGACTACCTTCCATAATGATAAGTCTTCGATGCATTAGTATGACAAAAATCTCTACAATAGACTACCTTCCATAATAACTAGGTTACCATCCAATGGAGTAACAAAAATCGCGAAAACAAACTACCTTCAATAATGATAAGGCTACCATCCATTAGAGTAAAAAAAATCTCGACAACAGATTACCTTCCATAATGACAAGGCTACCATCCATTAGAGTAACAAAAATCTCGACAACAGACTACCTTACATAATGACAAGGCTACCATCCATTGGAGTAATGAAAATATCAACAAGAGACTACCTTCCTTAATGACAAGGCTACCATCCATTGGAGTAATGAAAATATCAACAAGAGGCTACCTTCCATAATGACAAGGCTAATATCCATTAGAGTAACAAAGATATCAACAACAGACTACCTTCTATAATGACAAGGCTACGATACATTGTAATAACAAAAATCTCGACAACAAACTGCTTTCCATAATGACAAGGCTACCTTACATTATAGTAACAAAAATATCGACAACATACTACCTTCCATAATGACAAGGCTGCCATCTATTGGAATAAAAAAAATCTCGAGAACAGAATGCCTTCCATAATGACAAGGCTACCATCCATTGGATTAACAAAAATCTCGACAACATACTACCTTCCATAATGACAAGGCTACTATCAATTGTACTAACCAAAATCTGGACAATAGACTACCTTCCATAATGACAAGGCTACCGTCCATTGTAGTAACCAAAATCTCGACAACAAACTACCTTCCATAATTACAATGCTACCATCCATTGGAGTAACAAAAATCTCGACAACAAACTAACTTCCATAATGACAAGGCTACCATCCATTTGAGTAACAAAAATATAGACAAAAGACTAACTTCCATAAAGAAAAGCCTACCATCTATTGGAGTAACAAAAATCTCGACAAAAGAATACCTTCCATAATGACTAGGCTACCATCCATTTGAGTAACAAAGATATCGACAATAGACTACCTTCCATAATGACAAGGCTCCCATCCATTGGAGTGACAAAAATCTCGACAACAGACTACCTTCCATAAGGACAAGGATACCATCCATTGGAGTAACAAAAATCTCGAAAACAGACTACCTTCCATGATGACAAGGCTAAAATCCATTGGAGTAACAAAAATCTCCACAACAGACTACATTCCATAATGACAAGGCTATCATCTATTGGAATAACAAAAATCTCGAGAACAGAATGCCTTCCATAATGACAAGGCTACCATCCAATGGAATAACAAAAATCTCGACAACATACTACCTTCCATAATGACAAGGCTAACATCAATTGTATTAACCAAAATCTGGACAACAGACTACCTTCCATAATGACAATGCTACCATCCATTGTAGTAACAAAAATTTCGACAACAGACTACCTTCCATAATGACAATGCTACCATCCATTGTAGTAAAATAAATCTCAACCACAGACTACCTTCCGTAATGACAAGGCTACCATCCATTGGAGTAACATAAAATCTCGACAATAGACTAGCTTCCATTATGACAAGGCTACCATCTATTGGAATAACAAAAATCTCGAGAACAGACTACCTTCCATAATGACAAGGCTACCATCCAATGGAATAACAAAAATCTCGACAATAGACTACCTTCCAAAATGACAAGGCTACCATCCATTAGAGTGACAAAAATCTCGACAATAGACTACCTTCCATAATGACTAGGCTACCATCCATTAGAGTAACAAAGATATCGACAATAGACTACCTTCCATAATGACAAGGCTACCATCCATTGTAGTAACATAAATCTCAACCACAGACTACCTTCCATAATGACAAGGCTACCATCCATTGGAGTAACATAAATCTCGACAACAGACTACCTTCCATAATGACAAGGCTATCATCTATTGGAATAACAAAAATCTCGAGAACAGACTACCTTCCATAATGACAAGGCTACCATCCAATGGAATAACAAAAATCTCGACAATAGACTACCTTCCAAAATGACAAGGCTACCATCCATTTGAGTGACAAAAATCTCGACAATAGACTACCTTCCATAATGACTAGGCTACCATCCATTAGAGTAACAAAGATATCGATACAGACTACCTTCCATAATGACAAGTCTACGATCCATTAGTATGACAAAAATATCTACAATAGACTACCTTCCATAATAACTAGGTTACCATCCAATGGAGTAACAAAAATCTCGAAAACAAACTACCTTCAATAATGACAAGGCTACCATCCATTAGAGTAAAAAAAATCTCGACAACAGATTACCTTCCATAATGACAAGGCTACCATCCATTAGAGTAACAAAAATCTCGACAACATACTACCTTACATAATGACAAGGCTACCATCCATTGGAGTAATGAAAATATCAACAAGAGACTACCTTCCATAATGACAAGGCTACCATCCATTAGAGTAATGAAAATATCAACAAGAGGCTACCTTCCATAATGACAAGGCTAATATCCATTAGAGTAACAAAGATATCAACAACAGACTACCTTCTATAATGACAAGGCTACGATACATTGTAATAACAAAAATCTCGACAACAGACTGCCTTCCATAATGACAAGGCTACCTTACATTATAGTAACAAAAATATCGACAACATACTACCTTCCATAATGACAAGGCTGCCATCTATTGGAATAAAAAAAATCTCGAGAACAGAATGCCTTCCATAATGACAAGGCTACCATCCAATGGATTAACAAAAATCTCGACAACATACTAACTTACATAATGACAAGGCTACCATCAATTTTAGTAACCAAAATCTGGACAATAGACTACCTTCTATAATGACAAGTCTAAAGTCCATTGTAGTAACAAATATCTCGACAACAGACTACCTTCCATAATGACAATGCTACCATCCATTGGAATAACAAAAATCTCGACAACAGACTACCTTCCATAATGACAAGGCTAATATCCATTGTAGTAACAAAAATCTCAACAATAGAATACCTTACATAATCACTAGGCTACCATCCATTGGAGTAACAAAGATATCGACAATAGACTACCTTCCATAATGACAAGGCTACCATCCATTGGAGTGACAAAAATCTCGACAATAGACTACCTTCCATAAGGACAAGGCTACCATCCATTAGAGTGACAAAAATCTCGACAATAGACTACCTTCCATAAGGACAAGGCTACCATCCATTGGAGTAACAAAAATCTCGAAAACAGACTACCTTCCATAATGACAAGGCTAAAATCCATTGGAGTAACAAAAATCTCCACAACAGACTACATTCCATAATGACAAGGCTACCATCTATTGGAATAACAAAAATCTGGAGAACAAAATGCCTTCCATAATGACAGGCCTACCATCTAATGGAATAACAAAAATCTCGACAACATAATGACAAGGCTACTATCAATTGTACTAACCAAAATCTGGACAATAGACTACCTTCCATAATGACAAGGCTACCGTCCATTGTAGTAACCAAAATCTCGACAACAAACTACCTTCCATAATGACAATGCTACCATCCATTGGAGTAACAAAAATCTCGACAACAAACTAACTTCCATATTGACAAGGCTACCATCCATTTGAGTAACAAAAATATAGACAAAAGACTAACTTCCATAATGAAAAGCCTACCATCCATTGGAGTAGCAAAAATCTCGACAAAAGAATACCTTCCATAATGACTAGGATACCATCCATTTGAGTAACAAAGATATCGACAATAGACTACCTTCCATAATGACAAGGCTCCCATCCATTGGAGTGACAAAAATCTCGACAACATACTACCTTCCATAAGGACAAGGATACCATCCATTGGAGTAACAAAAATCTTGAAAACAGACTACCTTCCATGATGACAAGGCTAAAATCCATTGGAGTAACAAAAATCTCCACAATCGACTACATTCCATAATGACAAGGCTATCATCTATTGGAATAACAAAAATCTCGAGAACATAATGCCTTCCATAATGACAAGGCTACCATCAAATGGAATAACAAAAATCTCGACAACATACTACCTTCCATAATGACAAGGCTAACATCAATTGTATTAACCAAAATCTGGACAACAGACTACCTTCCATAATGACAATGCTACCATCCATTGTAGTAACAAAAATTTCGACAACAGACTACCTTCCATAATGACAATGTTACCATCCATTGTAGTAACATAAATCTCAACCACAGACTACCTTCCATAATGACAAGGCTACCATCCATTGGAGTAACATAAATCTTGACAATAGACAACCTTCCATAATGACAAGGCTACCATCTATTGGAATAACAAAAATCTCGAGAACAAACTACCTTCCATAATGACAAGGCTACCATCCAATGGAATAACAAAAATCTCGACAATAGACTACCTTCCAAAATGACAAGGCTACCATCCATTAGAGTGACAAAAATCTCGACAATAGACTACCTTCCATAATGACTAGGCTACCATCCATTAGAGTAACAAAGATATCGACAATAGACTACCTTCCATAATGACAAGGCTAGCATCCATTGTAGTAACATAAATCTCAACCACAGACTACCTTACATAATGACAACGCTACCATCCATTGGAGTAACATAAATCTTGACAATAGACAACCTTCCATAATGACAAGGCTACCATCTATTGGAATAACAAAAATCTCGAGAACAAACTACCTTCCATAATGACAAGGCTACCATCCAATGGAATAACAAAAATCTCGACAATAGACTACCTTCCAAAATGACAAGGCTACCATCCATTTGAGTGACAAAAATCTCGACAATAGACTACATTCCATAATGACTAGGCTACCATCCATTAGAGTAATAAAGATATCGACAACAGACTACCTTCCATAATGATAAGTCAACGATCCATTAGAGTGACAAAAATCTCTACAATAGACTACCTTCCATAATAACTAGGTTACCATCCAATGGAGTAATAAAAATCTCGAAAACAAACTACCTTCAATAATGACAAAACTACCATCCATTAGAGTAACAAAAATCTTGACAACAGATTACCTTCCATAATGACAAGGCTACCATCCATTAGAGTAACAAAAATCTCGACAACAGACTACCTTACATAATGACAAGGCTACCATCCATTGGAGTAATGAAAATATCAACAAGAGACTACCTTCCATAATGACAAGGCTACCATCCATTGGAGTAATGAAAATATCAACAACAGACTACCTTCTATAATGACAAGGCTACCATACATTGTAATATCAAAAATCTAGACATGAAACTACTTTCCATAATGACAAGGCTACCTTACATTATAGTAACAAAAATATCGACAACAGACTACCTTCCATAATGACAAGGCTACCATCTATTAGAATAAAAAAAATCTCGAGAACAGAATGCCTTCCATAATGACAAGGTTATCATCCAATGGATTAACAAAAATCTCGACAACATACTAACTTTCATAATGACAAGGCTACCATCAATATTAGTAACCAAAATCTGGACAATAGACTACCTTCTATAATGACAAGGCTACATTCCATTGTAGTAACAAAAATCTCGACAACAGACTACCTTCCATAATGACAATGCTACCATCCATTGGAATAACAAAAATCTCGACAATAGACTACCTTCCATAATGAGAAGGATAATATCCATTGTAGTAACAAAAATCTCGACAACAGAATACCTTCCATAATGACTAGGCTACCATCCATTGGAGTAACAAAGATATCGACAATAGACTACCTTCCATAATGACAAGGCTACCATCCATTGGAGTGACAAAAATCTCGACTATAGACTACCTTCCATAAGGACAAGGCTACCATCCATTGGAGTAACAAAAATCTCGAAAACAGACTACCTTCCATAATTACAAGGCTAAAATCCATTGGAGTAACAAAAATCTCGACAACAGACTACCTTCCATAATGACAAGGCTACCATCCATTGGAGTAATGAAAATATCAACAAGAGACTACCTTCCATAATGACAAGGCTACCATCCATTGGAGTAAAGAAAATATCAACAACAGACTACCTTCTATAATGACAAGGCTACCATACATTGTAATATCAAAAATCTCGACAACAAACTACTTTCCATAATGACAAGGCTACCTTACATTATAGTAACAAAAATATCGACAACAGACTACCTTCCATAATGACAAGGCTACCATCTATTGGAATAAAAAAAATCTCGAGAACAGAATGCCTTCCATAATGACAAGGCTATCATCCAATGGATTAACAAAAATCTCGACAACATACTAACTTACATAATGACAAGGCTACCATCAATATTAGTAACCAAAATCTGGACAATAGACTACCTTCTATAATGACAAGGCTACAGTCCATTGTAGTAACAAAAATCTCGACAACAGACTACCTTCCATAATGACAATGCTACCATCCATTGGAATAACAAAAATCTCGACAATAGACTACCTTCCATAATGAGAAGGATAATATCCATTGTAGTAACAAAAATCTCGACAACAGAATACCTTCCATAATGACTAGGCTACCATCCATTGGAGTAACAAAGATATCGACAATAGACTACCTTCCATAATGACAAGGCTACCATCCATTGGAGTGACAAAAATCTCGACAATAGACTACCTTCCATAAGGACAAGGCTACCATCCATTGGAGTAACAAAAATCTCGAAAATAGACTACCTTCCATAATGACAAGGCTAAAATCCATTGGAGTAACAAAAATCTCAACAACAGACTACATTCTATAATGACAAGGCTACCATCTATTGGAATAACAAAAATCTGGAGAACAAAATGCCTTCCATAATGACAAGGCTACCATCTAATGGAATAACAAAAATCTCGACAACATACTACCTTCCATAATGACAAGGCTACTATCAATTGTACTAACCAAAATCTGGACAATAGACTACCTTCCATAATGACAAGGCTACCGTCCATTGTAGTAACCAAAATCTCGACAACAAACTACCTTCCATAATGACAATGCTACCATCCATTGGAGTAACAAAAATCTCGACAACAAACTAACTTCCATAATGAGAAGGCTACCATCCATTTGAGTAACAAAAATATAGACAAAAGACTAACTTCCATAATGAAAAGCCTACCATCCATTGGAGTAACAAAAATCTCGACAAAAGAATACCTTCCATAATGACTAGGCTACCATCCATTTGAGTAACAAAGATATCGACAATAGACTACCTTCCATAATGACAAGGCTCCCATCCATTGGAGTGACAAAAATCTCGACAACAGAGTACCTTCCATAAGGACAAGGATACCATCCATTGGAGTAACAAAAATCTCGAAAACAGACTACCTTCCATGATGACAAGGCTAAAATCCATTGGAGTAACAAAAATCTCCACAACGGATTACATTCCATAATGACAAGGCTATCATCTATTGGAATAACAAAAATCTCGAGAACAAAATGCCTTCCATAATGACAAGCCTACCATCCAATGGAATAACAAAAATCTCGACAACTTACTACCTTCCATAATGACAAGGCTAACATCAATTGTATTAACCAAAATCTGGACAACAGACTACCTTCCATAATGACAATGCTACCATCCATTGTAGTAACAAAAATTTCGACAACAGACTACCTTCCATAATGACAATGTTACCATCCATTGTAGTAACATAAATCTCAACCACAGAATACCTTCCATAATGTCAAGGCTACCATCCATTGGAGTAACATAAATCTCGACAATAGACTACCTTCCATAATGACAAGGCTACCATCTATTGGAATAACAAAAATCTCGAGAACAAACTACCTTCCATAATGACAAGGCTACCATCCAATGGAATAACAAAAATCTCGACAATAGACTACCTTCCAAAATGACAAGGATACCATCCATTAAAGTGACAAAAATCTCGAAAATAGACTACCTTCCATAATGACTAAGCTACCATCCATTAGAGTAACAAAGATATCGACAATAGACTACCTTCCATAATGACAAGGCTAGCATCCATTGTAGTAACATAAATCTCAACCACAGACTACCTTACATAATGACAATGCTACCATCCATTGGAGTAACATAAATCTCGACAACAGACTACCTTCCATAATGACAAGGCTATCATCTATTGGAATAAAAAAAATCTCGAGAACAGACTACCTTTCATAATGACAAGGCTACCATCCAATGGAATAACAAAAATCTCGACAATAGACTACCTTCCAAAATGACAAGGCTACCATCCATTTGAGTGACAAAAATCTCGACAATAGACTACATTCCATAATGACTAGGCTACCATCCATTAGAGTAACAAAGATATCGACAACATACTACCTTCCATAATGACAAGTCTACGATCCATTAGAGTGACAAAAATCTCTACAATAGACTACCTTCCATAATAACTAGGTTACCATCCAATGGAGTAACAAAAAGCTCGAAAACAAACTACCTTCAATAATGACAAGGCTACCATCCATTAGAGTAACAAAAATCTCGACAACAGATTACCTTCCATAATGACAAGGCTACCATCCATTAGAGTAACAAAAATCTCGACAACAGACTACCTTACATAATGACAAGGCTACCATCCATTGGAGTAATGAAAATATCAACAAGAGACTACCTTCCATAATGACAAGGCTACCATCCATTGGAGTAATGAAAATATCAACAACAGACTACCTTCTATAATGACAAGGCTACCATACATTGTAATATCAAAAATCTCGACAACAAACTACTTTCCATTATGACAAGGCTACCTTACATTATAGTAACAAAAATATCGACAACAGACTACCTTCCATAATGACAAGGCTACCATCTATTGGAATAAAAAAAATCTCGAGAACAGAATGCCTTCCATAATGACAAGGCTATCATCCGATGGATTAACAAAAATCTCGACAACATACTAACTTACATAATGACAAGGCTACCATGAATATTAGTAACCAAAATCTGGACAATAGACTACCTTCTATAATCACAAGGCTACAGTCCATTGTAGTAACAAAAATCTCGACAACAGACTACCTTCAATAATGACAATGCTACCATCCATTGGAATAACAAAAATCTCGACAATAGACTACCTTCCATAATGAGAAGGATAATATCCATTGTAGTAACAAAAATCTCGACAACAGAATACCTTCCATAATGACTAGGCTACCATCCATTGGAGTAACAAAGATATCGACAATAGACTACCTTCCATAATGACAAGGCTACCATCCATTGGAGTGACAAAAATCTGGACTATCGACTACCTTCCATAAGGACAAGGCTACCATCCATTGGAGTAACAAAAATCTCGAAAACAGACTACCTTCCATAATTACAAGGCTAAAATCCATTGGAGTAACAAAAATCTCGACAACAGACTACATTCCATAATGACAAGGCTACCATCTATTGGAATAACAAAAATCTGGAGAACAGAATGCCTTCCATAATGACAGGGCTACCATCGAATGGAATAACAAAAATCTCGATAACATACTACCTTCCATAATGACAAGGCTACCATCAATTGTAGTAACCAAAATCTGGACAATAGACTACCTTCCATAATGACAAGGCTACCGTCCATTGTAGTAACCAAAATCTCGACAACAGACTACCTTCCGTAATGACAATGCTACCATCCATTGGAGTAACAAAAATCTCGACAACAAACTACATTCCATAATGACAAGGCTACCATCCATTTGAGTAACAAAAATATTGACAAAAGACTACCTTCCATAATGTAAAGCCTACCATCCATTGGAGTAACAAAAATCTCAACAAAGGAATACCTTCCATAATGACTAGGCTACCATCCATTGGAGTAACAAAGATATCGACAATAGACTACCTTCCATAATGACAAGGCTACCATCCATTGGAATGACAAAAATCTCGACAACAGACTACCTTCCATAAGGACAAGGCTACCATCCATTGGAGTAACAAAAATCTCGAAAACAGACTACCTTCCATGATGACAAGGCTATCATCTATTGGAATAAAAAAAATCTCGAGAATATAATGCCTTCCATAATGACAAGGCTATCATCCAATGGAATAACAAAAATCTCGATAACATACTACCTTCCATAATGACAAGGCTACCATCAATTGTAGTATCCAAAATCTGGACAACATACTACTTTCCATAATGACAAGGCTATTATCCATTGTAGTAACAAAGATTTTGACAACAGACTACCTTCCATAATGACAATGCTACCATCCATTGGAGTAACAAAAATCTCGACAACGGACTACCTTCCATAATGACAAGACTACTATCCATTGTAGTAACAAAAATCTCAACCACAGACTACCTTTCATAATGACAAGGCTACCATCCATTGGAGTAACATAAATCTCGACAACATACTACTTTCCATAATGACAAGGCTACCATCTATTGGAATAACAAAAATCGCGAGAACAGACTACCTTCCATAATGACAAGGCTACCATCCAATGGAATAAAAAAAATCTCGACAACAGACTACCTTCCAAAATGACAAGGCTACCATCCTTTAGAGTGACAAAAATATCGACAATAGACTACCTTCCATAATGACTAGGCTACCATCCATTAGAGTAACAAAGATTTCGACAACAGACTTCCTTCCATAATGACAAGTCTACGATCCATTAGAGTGACAAAAATCTTAACAATAGACTACCTTTCATAATAAGTAGGCTACAATCCATTGGAGTAACAAAAATCTCGACAACAAACTACCTTTGATAATGACAAGGCTACCATCCATTAGAGTAACAAAAATATCGACAACAGATTACCTTCCATAATGACAAGGCTACGTTCCATTAGAGTAACAAAAATCTCGACAATAGACTACCTTACACAATGATCAGGCTACCATCCATTGGAGTAATGAAAATATCAACAAGAGACTACCTTCCAAAATGACAAGGCTACCCTCCATTAGAGTAATGAAAATATCAACAAGAGACTACCTACCATAATGACAAGGCTACCATCCATTGGATTAACAAAAATCTCGACAACATACTAACTTACATAATGACAAGGCTACCATCAATTGTAGTAACCAAAATCTGGACAATAGACTACCTTCCATAATGACAAGGCTACCGTTCATTGTAGTAACCAAAATCTCGACAATAGACTACCTTCCATAATGACAATGCTACCATCCATTGGAGTAACAAAAATCTCGACAACAAACTACATTCCATAATGACATGGCTACCATCCATTTGAGTAACAAAAATATCGACAACAAACTACCTTCCATAATGAAAAGCCTACCTTCCATTGGAGTAACAAAAATCTCGACAACAGAATACCTTTCATAACAACTAGGCTACCATCCATTGGAGTAACAAAGATATCGACAATAGACTATATTCCATAATGACAAGGCTACCATCCGTTGGAGTGACAAAAATATCGACAACAGACTACCTTCCATAAGGATAAGGCTACCATCCTTTGGAGTAACAAAAATCTCGAAAACAGACTACCTTCCATAATGACAAGGCTAAAATCCATTGGAGTAACAAAAATCTCGACAACAGACTACATTCCATAATGACAAGGCTACCATCCATTAGAGTAACAAAGATATCGACAACAGACTACCTTCCATAATGACAAGTCTACGATCCATTAGAGTGACAAAAATCTCTACAATAGACTACCTTCCATAATAACTAGGTTACCATCCAATGGAGTAACAAAAATCTCGAAAACAAACTACCTTCACTAATGACAAGGGTACCATCCATTAGAGTAACAAAAATCTCGACAACAGATTACCTTACATAATGACAAGGCTACCATCCATTAGAGTAAAAAAAATCTCGACAACAGACTACCTTACATAATGACAAGGCTACCATCCATTTGAGTAACAAAAATATCGATAAAAGACTACCTTCCATAATGAAAAGCCTACCATCCATTGGAGTAATAAAAATCTCGACAACAGAATACCTTCCATAATGATAAGGCTATTGTCCATTGTAGTAACAAAATTTTTGACAACAGACTACCTTCCATAATGACAATGCTACCATCCATTGGAGTTACAAAAATCTCGACAACGGACTACCTTCCATAATAACAAGGCTACCATCCATTGTAGTAACAAAAATCTCAACCACAGACTACCTTCCATAATGACAAGGCTACCATCCATTGGAGTAACATAAATCTCGACAACTTACTACCTTCCATAATGACAAGGCTACCATCTATTGGAATAACAAAAATCTCGACAACAGACTACCTTGCAAAATGACAAGGCTACCATCCATTAGAGTGACAAAAATCTCGACAATAGACTACCTTCCATAATGACTAGGCTATCATCCATTAGAGTAACAATGATATCGACAACATACTACCTTCCATAATGACAAGTCTACGATCCATTAGAGTGACAAAAATCTCGACAATAGACTACCTTCCATAATAACTAGGCTACCGTCCATTGGAGTAACAAAAAACTCAACAACAAACTACCTTTGATAATGACAAGGCTACCACCCTTTAGAGTAACAAAAATCTCGAAAACAAATTACCTTCCATAATGACAAGGCTATGATCCATTAGAGTAACAAAAATCTCGACAATAGACTACCTTACATAATGATAAGGCTACCATCCATTGGAGTAATGAAAATATCAACAAGAGACTACCTTCCATAATGACAAGGCTACCATCCATTGGAGTAATGAAAATATCAATAAGAGACTACCTTCCATAATGACAAGGATACCATCCATTGGAGTAACAAAAATCTCGCAAACAGTCTACCTTCCATAATGACATGGCTACCATCCATTCGAGTGACAAAAACCTCGACAATAGACTACCTTCCATAATGACAAGGCTACCATCCATTGGAGTAACGAAAAGCTCGACAACAGACTACCTTCCATAATGAAAAGGCTACCATCCATTGGAGTGACATAAATCTCGACAACAGACTACCTTCCATAAGGACAAGGCTACCGTCCATTAGAGTAACAAAAATCTCGAAAACAGACTACCTTCCATAATGACAAGGTGAAAATCCATTAGAGTAACAAAAATCTCCACAACAGACTACATTCCAGAATGACAAGGCTACCATCTATTGTAATAACAAAAATCTCGAGAACATAATGCCTTCCATAATGAAAAGGCTACGATCCAATGGAATAACAAAAATCTCGACAACAGACTACCTTCCATAATGACAAGGCTACCGTCCATTGTAGTAACAAAAATATCGACAATAGAACACCTTGCATAATGACTAGGCTACCATTCATTGGAGTAACAAAGATATCGAAAATAGACTACCTTCCATAATGACAAGGCTACCATCCATTGGAGTGACAAAAATCTCGACAACAGACTACCTTCCATAAGGACAAGGCTACCATCCGTTGGAGTAACAAAAATAACGAAAACAGACTACCCTCCATAATGACAAGGCTAAAATCCATTGGAGTAACAAAAATCTCGACAACAGACTACATTCCATAATGACAAGGCTACCATCTATTGGAATAACAAAAATATCGAGAACAAAATGCCTTCCATAATGATAAGGCTACCATCAAATGGAATAACAAAAATCTCGACAACATACTACCTTCCATAATGACAAGGCTACCATCAATTGTAGTAACTAAAATCTGGACAACATACTACCTTCCATAATGACAAGGCTACCATCTATTGGAATAAAAAAAATCTCGAGAACAGAATGCCTTCCATAATGACAAGGCTACCATCCAATGGAATAACAAAAATCTGCACAACATACTACCTTCCATAATGACAAGGCTACCATCAATTGTAATAACCAAAATCTGGACCACAGACTACCTTTCATAATGACAAGGCTATTGTCCATTCTAGTAACAAAAATCTCGACAACAGACTACCTTCCATAATGACAATGCTACCATCCATTGGAGTAACAAAAATATCGACAACAGACTACCTACCATAATGACAAGGCTACCATCCATTGTAGTAACAAAAATATTAACAACAGACTACCTTCCATAATGACAAGGCTACCAACCATTGGAGTAACATAAATCTCGACAACAGACTAACTTCCATAATGACAAGGCTACCATCTATTGGAATAACAAAAATCTCGAGAATAGACTACCTTCCATAATGACAAGGCTACCATCCATTGGAATAACAAAAATATCGAGAACAGACTACCTTCCAAAATGACAAGGCTACCATCCATTAGAGTGACAAAAATCTCGACAATAGACTACCCTCCATAATGACTAGGCTACCATCCATTAGAGTAACAAAGATATCGACAACAGACGACCTTCCATAATGATAAGGCTACGATCAATTTAAGTGATAAAAATCTCGACAATAGACTACCATCCAAAATGACTAGGCTACCATCCATTAGAGTAATAAAGATATCGACAACAGACTACCTTCTATAATGACAAGGCTACCATACATTGTAATAACAAAAATCTCGACAACAGTCTACCTTCCATAATGAGAAGGCTACCATCCATTGGAGTATAAAAAATCTTGATAATAGACTACCTTCCATAATGACAAGGCTACCATCCATCGGAGTAACAAAAATCACGACAACAAATTACCTTCGATAATGAAAAGGATACCATCCATTAGAGTAACAAAAATCTCGACAACAGATTACCTTCCATAATGACAAGGCTACGATCCATTATAGTAACAAAAATCTCGACAACAGACTACCTTACATAATGACAAGGCTACCATCCATTGGATTAATGAAAATATCAACAACAGACTACCTTCTGTAATGACAAGGCTACCATCCATTGGAGTAATGAAAATATCAACAAGAGACTACATTCCATAATGACAAGGCTACCATCAATTAGAGTAACAAAAATCTCGCCAACAATCTACCTTCCATAATGACACAACTACCATCCATTGGAGTGACAATAACCTTGACAACAGACTACCTTCCATAATGACAAGGCTACCATCAATTATAGTAACCAAAATCTGGACAACAGACTACCTTCCATAATGACAAGGCTACCATCTATTGGAATAAAAAAAATCTCGAGAACACAATGCCTTCCATAACGACAAGGCTACCATCCAATGGAATAACAAAAACCTATACAACATACTACATTCCATAATGACAAGGCTACCATCAATTGTAGTAACCAAAATCTAGACAATAGACTACCTTCCATAATGATAAGGCTACTGTCCATTGTAGTAACAAAAATCTCGACAACAGACTACCTTCCATAATGACAATGCTACCATCCATTAGAGTAACAAAAATATCGACAACAGACTACCTTCCATAATGACAAGGCTACCATCCATTGTAGTAACAAAAATCTCAACAACAGACTACCTTCCATAATGACAAGGCTACCAACCATTGGAGTAACATAAATCTCGACAACAGACTACCTTCCATAATGACAAAGCTACCATCTATTGAAATAATAAAAATCTCGAGAATAGACTACCTTCAATAATGACAAGGCTACCATCCAATGGAATAACAAAAATATCGACAACAGACTACCTTCCAAAATGACAAGGCTACCATCCATTAGAGTGACAAAAATCTCGACAATAGACTACCTTCCATAATGACTAGGCTATCATCCATTAGAGTAACAAAGATATCGACAACATACTACCTTCCATAATGACAAGTCTACAATCCATTAGAGTGACAAAAATCTCGACAATAGACTACCTTCCATAATAACTAGGCTACCGTCCATTGGAGTAACAAAAAACTCAACAACAAACTACCTTTGATAATGACAAGGCTACCACCCTTTAGAGTAACAAAAATCTCGACAACAAATTACCTTCCATAATGACAAGGCTATGATCCATTAGAGTAACAAAAATCTCGACAATAGACTACCTTACATAATGATAAGGCTACCATCCATTGGAGTAATGAAAATATCAACAAGAGACTACCTTCCATAATGACAAGGCTACCATCCATTGCAGTAATGAAAATATCAATAAGAGACTACCTTCCATAATGACAAGGATACCATCCATTGGAGTAACAAAAATCTCGCAAACAGTCTACCTTCCATAATGACATGGCTACCATCCATTCGAGTGACAAAAACCTCGACAATAGACTACCTTCCATAATGACAAGGCTACCATCCATTGGAGTAACGAAAAGCTCGACAACAGACTACCTTCCATAATGAAAAGGCTACCATCCATTGGAGTGACAAAAATCTCGACAACAGACTACCTTCCATAAGGACAAGGCTACCATCCATTAGAGTAACAAAAATCTCGAAAACAGACTACCTTCCATAATGACAAGGTGAAAATCCATTAGAGTAACAAAAATCTCCACAACAGACTACATTCCAGAATGACAAGGCTACCATCTATTGGAATAACAAAAATCTCGAGAACATAATGCCTTCCATAATGAAAAGGCTACGATCCAATGGAATAATAAAAATCTCGACAACAGACTACCTTCCATAATGACAAGGCTACCGTCCATTGTAGTAACAAAAATATCGACAACAGAACACCTTCCATAATGACTAGGCTACCATTCATTGGAGTAACAAAGATATCGAAAATAGACTACCTTCCATAATGACAAGGCTACCATCCATTGGAGTGACAAAAATCTCGACAACAGACTACCTTCCATAAGGACAAGGCTACCATCCATTGGAGTAACAAAAATAACAAAAACAGACTACCCTCCATAATGACAAGGCTAAAATCCATTGGAGTAACAAAAATCTCGACAACAGACTACATTCCATAATGACAAGGCTACCATCTATTGGAATAACAAAAATATCGAGAACAAAATGCCTTCCATAATGATAAGGCTACCATCAAATGGAATAACAAAAATCTCGACAACATACTACCTTCCATAATGACAAGGCTACCATCAATTGTAGTAACTAAAATCTGGACAACATACTACCTTCCATAATGACAAGGCTACCATCTATTGGAATAACAAAAATCTCGAGAACAGAATGCCTTCCATAATGACAAGGCTACCATCCAATGGAATAACAAAAATCTGGACAACATACTACCTTCCATAATGACAAGGCTACCATCAATTGTAGTAACCAAAATCTAGACCACAGACTACCTTTCATAATGACAAGGCTATTGTCCATTGTAGTAACAAAAATCTCGACAACAGACTACCTTCCATAATGACAATGCTACCATCCATTGGAGTAACAAAAATATCGACAACAGACTACCTACCATAATGACAAGGCTACCATCCATTGTAGTAACAAAAATATTAACAACAGACTACCTTCCATAATGACAAGGCTACCAACCATTGGAGTAACATAAATCTCGACAACAGACTAACTTCCATAATGACAAGGCTACCATCTATTGGAATAACAAAAATCTCGAGAATAGACTACCTTCCATAATGACAAGGCTACCATCCAATGGAATAACAAAAATATCGAGAACAGACTACCTTCCAAAATGACAAGGCTACCATCCATTAGAGTGACAAAAATCTCGACAATAGACTACCCTCCATAATGACTAGGCTACCATCCATTAGAGTAACAAAGATATCGACAACAGACGACCTTCCATAATGATAAGGCTACGATCAATAAAGTGATAAAAATCTCGACAATAGACTACCATCCAAAATGACTAGGCTACCATCCATTAGAGTAATAAAGATATCGACAACAGACTACCTTCTATAATGACAAGGCTACCATACATTGTAATAACAAAAATCTCGACAACAGCCTACCTTCCATAATGAGAAGGCTACCATCCATTGGAGTATAAAAAATCTTGATAATAGACTACCTTCCATAATGACAAGGCTACCATCCATCGGAGTAACAAAAATCACGACAACAAATTACCTTCGATAATGAAAAGGATACCATCCATTAGAGTAACAAAAATCTCGACAACAGATTACCTTCCATAATGACAAGGCTACGATCCATTATAGTAACAAAAATCTCGACAACAGACTACCTTACATAATGACAAGGCTACCATCCATTGGATTAATGAAAATATCAACAACAGACTACCTTCCGTAATGACAAGGCTACCATCCATTGGAGTAATGAAAATATCAACAAGAGACTACATTCCATAATGACAAGGCTACCATCAATTGGAGTAACAAAAATCTCGCCAACAATCTACCTTCCATAATGACACAACTACCATCCATTGGAGTGACAATAACCTCGACAACAGACTACCTTCCATAATGACAAGGCTACCATCAATTATAGTAACCAAAATCTGGACAACAGACTACCTTCCATAATGACAAGGCTACCATCTATTGGAATAAAAAAAATCTCGAGAACAGAATGCCTTCCATAATGACAAGGCTACCATCCAATGGAATAACAAAAACCTATACAACATACTACATTCCATAATGACAAGGCTACCATCAATTGTAGTAACCAAAATCTGGACAATAGACTACCTTCCATAATGATAAGGCTACTGTCCATTGTAGTAACAAAAATATCGACAACAGACTACCTTCCATAATGACAAGGCTACCATCCATTGTAGTAAAAAAAATCTCAACAACAGACTACCTTCCATAATGACAAGGCTACCAACCATTGGAGTAACATAAATCTCGACAACAAACTACCTTCCATAATGACAAAGCTACCATCTATTGAAATAATAAAAATCTCGAGAATAGACTACCTTCAATAATGACAAGGCTACCATCCAATGGAATAACAAAAATATCGACAACAGACTACCTTCCCAAATGACAAGGCTACCATCCATTAGAGACAAAAATCTCGACAATAGACTACCATCCAAAATGACTAGGCTACCATCCATTAGAGTAACAAAGATATCGACAACAGACTACCTTCTATAATAACAAGGTTACCATACATTGTAATAACAAAAATCTCGACAACAGTCTACCTTCCATAATGAGAAGGCTACCATCCATTTGAGTAACAAAAATCTCGATAATAGACTACCTTCCAAAATGACAAGGCTACCATCCATCGGAGTAACAAAATCCTCGACAACAAATTACCTTCGATAATGAAAAGGATACCATCCATTAGAGTAACAAAAATCTCGACAACAGATTACCTTCCATAATGATAACTCTACGATCCATTAGAGTAACAAAAATCTCGATAACAGACTACCTTACATAATGACAAGGCTACCATCCATTGGAGTAATGAAAATATCAACAAGAGACTACCTTCCGTAATGACACGGCTACCATCCATTGGAGTAATGAAAATATCAACAAGAGACTACATTCCATAATGATAAGGCTACCATCCATTGGAGTAACAAAAATCTCGCCAATAGTCTACCTTCCATAATGACACAGCTACCATCCATTGGAGTGACAAAAACCTCGACAACAGACTACCTTCCATAATGACAAGGCTACCATCAATTGTAGTAACCAAAATCTGGACAACAGACTACCTTCCATAATGACAAGGCTACCATCTATTGGAATAACAAAACTCTCGAGAATAGAATACCTTCCATAATGACAAGGCTACCATCCAATGGAATAACAAAAATATGGACAACATACTACCTTCCATAATGACAAGGCTACCATCAATTGTAGTAACCAAAATCTGGACAATAGACTACCTTCCATAATTACAAGGATATTGTCCATTGTAGTAACAAAAAGCTCGACAACAGACTACCTTCCATAATGACAATGCTACCATCCATTGGAGTAACAAAAATATCAACAACAGACTACCTTCCATAATGACAAGGATACCATCCATTGTAGTAACAAAAATATCAACAACAGACTACCTTCAATAATGACAAGGCTACCAACCATAAGAGTAACATAAATCTCGACAACAGACTACCTTCCATAATGACAAGGCTACCATCCAATGGAATAACAAAAATATCGATAACAGACTACCTTCCAAAATTACAAGGCTACCATCCATTAGCGTGACAAAAATCTTGAAAATAGACTACCTTCCATAATGACTAGGCTACCATCCATTAGAGTAACAAAGATATCGACAACAGACTACCTTCCATAATGATAAGGCTACGATCAATTAAAGTGACAAAAATCTCGACAATAGACTACCATCCAAAATGACTAGGCTAACATCCATTAGAGTAACAAAGATATCAACAACAAACTACCTTCTATAATGACAAGGCTACCATACATTGTAATAACAAAAATCTCGACAACAGCCTACCTTCCATAATGAGAAGGCTACCATCCATTGGAGTATAAAAAATCTTGATAATAGACTACCTTCCATAATGACAAGGCTACCATCCATCGGAGTAACAAAAATCACGACAACAAATTACCTTCGATAATGAAAAGGATACCATCCATTAGAGTAACAAAAATCTCGACAACAAATTACCTTCCATAATGACAAGGCTACGATCCATTATAGTAACAAAAATCTCGACAACAGACTACCTTACATAATGACAAGGCTACCATCCATTGGATTAATGAAAATATCAACAACAGACTACCTTCCGTAATGACAAGGCTACCATCCATTGGAGTAATGAAAATATCAACAAGAGACTACATTCCATAATGACAAGGCTACCATCAATTGGAGTAACAAAAATCTCGCCAACAATCTACCTTCCATAATGACACAACTACCATCCATTGGAGTGACAATAACCTCGACAACAGACTACCTTCCATAATGACAAGGCTACCATCAATTATAGTAACCAAAATCTGGACAACAGACTACCTTCCATAATGACAAGGCTACCATCTATTGGAATAAAAAAAATCTCGAGAACAGAATGCCTTCCATAATGACAAGGCTACCATCCAATGGAATAACAAAAACCTATACAACATACTACATTCCATAATGACAAGGCTACCATCAATTGTAGTAACCAAAATCTGGACAATAGACTACCTTCCATAATGATAAGGCTACTGTCCATTGTAGTAACAAAAATATCGACAACAGACTACCTTCCATAATGACAAGGCTACCATCCATTGTAGTAAAAAAAATCTCAACAACAGACTACCTTCCATAATGACAAGGCTACCAACCATTGGAGTAACATAAATCTCGACAACAAACTACCTTCCATAATGACAAAGCTACCATCTATTGAAATAATAAAAATCTCGAGAATAGACTACCTTCAATAATGACAAGGCTACCATCCAATGGAATAACAAAAATATCGACAACAGACTACCTTCCCAAATGACAAGGCTACCATCCATTAGAGTGACAAAAATCTCGACAATAGACTACCATCCAAAATTACTAGGCTACCATCCATTAGAGTAACAAAGATATCGACAACAGACTACCTTCTATAATAACAAGGCTACCATACATTGTAATAACAAAAATCTCGACAACAGTCTACCTTTCATAATGAGAAGGCTACCATCCATTTGAGTAACAAAAATCTCGATAATAGACTACCTTCCAAAATGACAAGGCTACCATCCATCGGAGTAACAAAATCCTCGACAACAAATTACCTTCGATAATGAAAAGGATACCATCCATTAGAGTAACAAAAATCTCGACAACAGATTACCTTCCATAATGATAACTCTACGATCCATTAGAGTAACAAAAATCTCGATAACAGACTACCTTACATAATGACAAGGCTACCATCCATTGGAGTAATGAAAATATCAACAAGAGACTACCTTCCGTAATGACACGGCTACCATCCATTGGAGTAATGAAAATATCAACAAGAGACTACATTCCATAATGATAAGGCTACCATCCATTGGAGTAACAAAAATCTCGCCAATAGTCTACCTTCCATAATGACACAGCTACCATCCATTGGAGTGACAAAAACCTCGACAACAGACTACCTTCCATAATGACAAGGCTACCATCAATTGTAGTAACCAAAATCTGGACAACAGACTACCTTCCATAATGACAAGGCTACCATCTATTGGAATAACAAAACTCTCGAGAATAGAATACCTTCCATAATGACAAGGCTACCATCCAATGGAATAACAAAAATATGGACAACATACTACCTTCCATAATGACAAGGCTACCATCAATTGTAGTAACCAAAATCTGGACAATAGACTACCTTCCATAATTACAAGGATATTGTCCATTGTAGTAACAAAAAGCTCGACAACAGACTACCTTCCATAATGACAATGCTACCATCCATTGGAGTAACAAAAATATCAACAACAGACTACCTTCCATAATGACAAGGATACCATCCATTGTAGTAACAAAAATATCAACAACAGACTACCTTCAATAATGACAAGGCTACCAACCATTGGAGTAACATAAATCTCGACAACAGACTACCTTCCATAATGACAAGGCTACCATCCAATGGAATAACAAAAATATCGATAACAGACTACCTTCCAAAATTACAAGGCTACCATCCATTAGCGTGACAAAAATCTTGAAAATAGACTACCTTCCATAATGACTAGGCTACCATCCATTAGAGTAACAAAGATATCGACAACAGACTACCTTCCATAATGATAAGGCTACGATCAATTAAAGTGACAAAAATCTCGACAATAGACTACCATCCAAAATGACTAGGCTAACATCCATTAGAGTAAAAAAGATATCAACAACAAACTACCTTTTATAATGACAAGGATACCATACATTGTAATAACAAAAATCTCGACAACAGTCTACCTTCCATAATGAGAAGGCTACCATCCATTGGAGTAACAAAAATCTCGATAATAGACTACCTTCCATAATGACAAGGCTACCATCCATCGGAGTAACAAAAACCTCGACAACAAATTACCTTCGATAATGAAAAGGATACCATCCATTAGAGTAACAAAAATCTCGACAACAAATTACCTTCCATAATGACAAGGCTACGATCCATTAGAGTAACAAAAATCTCGACAACAGACTACCTCACATAATGACAATGCTACCATCCATTGGAGTAATGAAAATCTCGACAAGAGACTACATTTCATAATGACAAGGCTACCATCCATTGGAGTAACAAAAATCTCGCCAACAGTCTACCTTCCATAATGACACAGCTACCATCCATTGGAGTGACAAAAACCTCAACAAAAGACTACCTTCCATAATGACAAGGCTACGATCCATTATAGTAACAAAAATCTCGACAACAGACTACCTTACATAATGACAAGGCTACCATCCATTGGATTAATGAAAATATCAACAACAGACTACCTTCCGTAATGACAAGGCTACCATCCATTGGAGTAATGAAAATATGAACAAGAGACTACATTCCATAATGACAAGGCTACCATCAATTGGAGTAACAAAAATCTCGCCAACAATCTACCTTCCATAATGACACAACTACCATCCATTGGAGTGACAATAACCTCGACAACAGACTACCTTCCATAATGACAAGGCTACCATCAATTATAGTAACCAAAATCTGGACAACAGACTACCTTCCATAATGACAAGGCTACCATCTATTGGAATAAAAAAAATCTCGAGAACAGAATGCCTTCCATAATGACAAGGCTACCATCCAATGGAATAACAAAAACCTATACAACATACTACATTCCATAATGACAAGGCTACCATCAATTGTAGTAACCAAAATCTGGACAATAGACTACCTTCCATAATGATAAGGCTACTGTCCATTGTAGTAACAAAAATCTCGACAACAGACTACCTTCCATAATGACAATGCTACCATCCATTAGAGTAACAAAAATATCGACAACAGACTACCTTCCATAATGACAAGGCTACCATCCATTGTAGTAAAAAAAATCTCAACAACAGACTACCTTCCATAATGACAAGGCTACCAACCATTGGAGTAACATAAATCTCGACAACAAACTACCTTCCATAATGACAAAGCTACCATCTATTGAAATAATAAAAATCTCGAGAATAGACTACCTTCAATAATGACAAGGCTACCATCCAATGGAATAACAAAAATATCGACAACAGACTACCTTCCCAAATGACAAGGCTACCATCCATTAGAGTGACAAAAATATCGACAATAGACTACCATCCAAAATGACTAGGCTACCATCCATTAGAGTAACAAAGATATCGACAACAGACTACCTTCTATAATAACAAGGCTACCATACATTGTAATAACAAAAATCTCGACAACAGTCTACCTTCCATAATGAGAAGGCTACCATCCATTTGAGTAACAAAAATCTCGATAATAGACTACCTTCCAAAATGACAAGGCTACCATCCATCGGAGTAACAAAATCCTCGACAACAAATTACCTTCGATAATGAAAAGGATACCATCCATTAGAGTAACAAAAATCTCGACAACAGATTACCTTCCATAATGATAACTCTACGATCCATTAGAGTAACAAAAATCTCGATAACAGACTACCTTACATAATGACAAGGCTACCATCCATTGGAGTAATGAAAATATCAACAAGAGACTACCTTCTGTAATGACACGGCTACCATCCATTGGAGTAATGAAAATATCAACAAGAGACTACATTCCATAATGATAAGGCTACCATCCATTGGAGTAACAAAAATCTCGCCAATAGTCTACCTTCCATAATGACACAGCTACCATCCATTGGAGTGACAAAAACCTCGACAACAGACTACCTTCCATAATGACAAGGCTACCATCAATTGTAGTAACCAAAATCTGGACAACAGACTACCTTCCATAATGACAAGGCTACCATCTATTGGAATAACAAAACTCTCGAGAATAGAATACCTTCCATAATGACAAGGCTACCATCCAATGGAATAACAAAAATATGGACAACATACTACCTTCCATAATGACAAGGCTACCATCAATTGTAGTAACCAAAATCTGGACAATAGACTACCTTCCATAATTACAAGGATATTGTCCATTGTAGTAACAAAAAGCTCGACAACAGACTACCTTCCATAATGACAATGCTACCATCCATTGGAGTAACAAAAATATCAACAACAGACTACCTTCCATAATGACAAGGATACCATCCATTGTAGTAACAAAAATATCAACAACAAACTACCTTCAATAATGACAAGGCTACCAACCATTGGAGTAACATAAATCTCGACAACAGACTACCTTCCATAATGACAAGGCTACCATCCAATGGAATAACAAAAATATCGATAACAGACTACCTTCCAAAATTACAAGGCTACCATCCATTAGCGTGACAAAAATCTTGAAAATAGACTACCTTCCATAATGACTAGGCTACCATCCATTAGAGTAACAAAGATATCGACAACAGACTACCTTCCATAATGATAAGGCTACGATCAATTAAAGTGACAAAAATCTCGACAATAGACTACCATCCAAAATGACTAGGCTAACATCCATTAGAGTAACAAAGATATCAACAACAAACTACCTTTTATAATGACAAGGCTACCATACATTGTAATAACAAAAATCTCGACAACAGTCTACCTTCCATAATGAGAAGGCTACCATCCATTGGAGTAACAAAAATCTCGATAATAGACTACCTTCCATAATGACAAGGCTACCATCCATCAGAGTAACAAAAACCTCGACAACAAATTACCTTCGATAATGAAAAGGATACCATCCATTAGAGTAACAAAAATCTCGACAACAGATTACCTTCCATAATGACAAGGCTACGATCCATTAGAGTAACAAAAATCTCGACAACAGACTACCTTACATAATGACAATGCTACCATCCATTGGAGTAATGAAAATCTCGACAAGAGACTACATTCCATAATGACAAGGCTACCATCCATTGGAGTAACAAAAATCTCGCCAACAGTCTACCTTCCATAATGACACAGCTACCATCCATTGGAGTGACAAAAACCTCAACAAAAGACTACCTTCCATAATTACAAGGCTACGATCCATTAGAGTCACAAAAATCTCTACAACAGACTACCTTCCATAATGACAAGGCTACCATCCATTGGAGTAATGAAAATATCAACAAGAGACCACCTTCCATAATGACTAGGCTACCATTCATTAGAGTAACAAAGATATCGACAACAAACTACCTTCTATAATGACAATGCTACAATCCATTGGAGTAAAAAAATTCTCGACAACAGACAACCCTCCATAATGACAAGGCTACCATCCATTGGAGTAACATAAATCTCAACAACATACTACCTTCCATAATGACAAGGCTACCATCTATTGGAATAACAAAAATCTCGAGAACAGACTACCTTGCATAATGACAACGCTACCATCCAATGGAATAACAAAAATCTCGACAACAGACTACCTTCCAAAATGACAAGGCTACCATCCATTAGAGTGAAAAAAATCTCGACAACATACTACCTTCCATAATGACAAGGCTACCGTCCATTGTAGTAACCAAAATCTCGACAAAAAACTACCTTCCATAATGACAATGCTACCATCCATTAGAGTAACAAAAATCTCAACAAAAGACTACCTTCCATAATGAAAAGGCTACGATCCGTTAGAGTAACAAAAATCTTGACAACAGACTACCTTCCATAATGACAAGGCTACCATCCATTGGAGTAATGAAAATATAAACAAGAGACTACCTTCCATATTGACAAGGCTACCATCCATTGGAGTAATGAAAATATCAACAAGAGACTACCTTCCATAATGACAAGGCTACCATCCATTGGAGTAACAAAAATCTCGCCAACAGACTACACTTCCATAATGACAAGGCTACCATACATTGGAGTGACCAAAATCTCCACAATAGACTACCTTCCATAATGACAAGGCTACCATCAATTGGAGTAACAAAATCTCGACAACAGTCTACCTTCCATAATGACACAGCTTCCATCCATTGGAGTGACAAAAACCTCGACAACAGACTACCTTCCATAATGACAAGGCTACCATCAATTGTAGTAACCAAAATCTGGACAACAGACTACCTTCCATAATGACAAGGCTACCATCTATTGGAATAAAAAAAATCTCGACAACAGAATGCCTTCCATAATGACAAGGATACCATCCAATGGAATAACAAAAATCTGGACTACATACTACCTTCCATAATGACAAGGCTACCATCAATTGTAGTAACCAAAATCTGGACAACAGACTACCTTCCATAATGATAAGGCTACTGTCCATTGTAGTAACAAAAATCTCGACAACAAACTACCTTCCAAAATGACCATGCTACCATCCATTGGAGTAACAAAAATATCGACAACAGACTACCTTCCATAATGACAAGGCTACCATCCATTGTAGTAACAAAAATCTCAACAACAGACTACTTTCCATAATGACAAGGCTACCAACCATTGGAGTAACATAAATCTCGACAACATACTACCTTCCATAATGACAAGGCTACCATCTATTGAAATAACAAAAATCTCGAGAATAGACTACCTTCAATAATGACAAGGCTACCATCCAATGGAATAACAAAAATATCGACAACAAACTACCTTCCAAAATTACAAGGCTACCATCCATTGGAGTAACATAAATCTCAACAACATACTACCTTCTATAATGACAAGGCTACCATTTATTGGAATAACAAAAATCTCGAGAACAGACTACCTTCCATAATGACAAGGCTACCATCCAATGGAATAACAAAAATCTCGACAATAGACTACCTTCCAAAATGACAAGGCTACCATCCATTAGAGTGACAAAAATCTCGACAACAGACTACCTTCCATAATGACAAGGCTACCGTCCATTGTAGTAACAAAAATCTCGACAACAAACTACCTTCCATAATGACAATGCTACCATTCATTGGAGTAACAAAAATCTCGACAACAAACTACCTTCGATAATGACAAGGCTACCATCCATTAGAGTAACAAAAATCTCAACAAAAGACTACCTTCCATAATGACAAGGCTACGATCCGTTAGAGTAACAAAAATCTCGACAACAGACTACCTTCCATAATGACAAGGCTATCATCCATTGGAGTAAGGAAAATATAAACAAGAGACTACCTTTCATAATGACAAGGCTACCATCCATTGGAGTAATGAAAATATAAACAACAGACTACCTTCCATAATGACAAGGCTACCATCCATTGGAGTAACAAAAATCTCGCCAACAGACTACACTTCCATAATGACAAGGCTACCATACATTCGAGTGACAAAAATCTCCACAACAGACTACCTTCCATAATGACAAGGCTACCATCAATTGGAGTAACAAAATCTCGACAACAGTCTACCTTCCATAATGACACAGCTTCCATCCATTGGAGTGACAAAAACCTCGACAACAGACTACCTTCCATAATGACAAGGCTACCATCAATTGTAGTAACCAAAATCTGGACAACAGACTACCTTCCATAATGACAAGGCTACCATCTATTGGAATAACAAAAATCTCGAGAACAGAATTCCTTCCATAATGACAAGGCTACCATCCAATGGAATAACAAAAATCTGGACAACATACTACCTTCCATAATGACAAGGCTACCATCAATTGTAGTAACCAACATCTGGACAATAGACTACCTTCCATAATGATAAGGCTATTGTCCATTGTAGTAACAAAAACCTTGACAACAAACTACCTTCCATAATGACCATGCTACCATCCATTGGAGTAACAAAAATATCGACAACAGACTACCTTCCATAATGACAAGGCTACCATCCATTGTAGTAACAAAAATCTCAACAACAGACTACCTTCCATAATGACAAGGCTACCAACCATTGGAGTAACATAAATCTCGACAACAGACTACCTTCCATAATGACAAGGCTACCATCTATTGAAATAACAGAAATCTCGAGAGTAGACTACCTTCAATAATGACAAGGCTACCATCCAATGGAATAACAAAAATATCGACAACAGACTACCTTCCAAAATGACAAGGCTACCATCCATTAGAGTGACAAAAATATCGACAATAGACTACCTTCCATAATGACTAGGCTACCATCCATTAGAGTAACAAAGATATCGACAACAGAATACCTTCCATAATGATAAGGCTACGATCAATTAAAGTGACAAAAATCTCGACAACAGACTACCTTCTATAATGACAAGGCTACCATACATTGTAATAACAAAAAGCTCGACAACAGTCTACCTTCCATAATGAGAAGGCTACCATCCATTGGAGTAACAAAAATCTCGATAATAGACTACCTTCCATAATGACAAGGCTACCATCCATCGGAGTAACAAAGATCTCGACAACAAATTACCTTCGATAATGAAAAGGATACCATCCATTAGAGTAAAAAAAATCTCGACAACAGATTACCTTCCATAATGACAAGGCTACGATCCATTAGAGTAACAAAAATCTGGACAACAGACTACCTTACATAATGACAAGGCTACCATCCATTGGAGTAATGAAAATATCAACAAGAGACTACCTTTCGTAATGAGAATGCTCCCATCCATTGGAGTAATGAAAATATCAACAAGAGACTACCTTCCATAATGAGAAGGCTACCATCCATTGGAGTAACAAAAATCTCGCCAACAGTCTACCTTCAATAATGACACAGCTACCATCCATTGGAGTGACAGAAACCTCGACAACGGACTACCTTCCATAATGACAAGGCTACCATCCAGTGGAATAACAAAAATCTGGACAACATACTACCTTCCATAATGACAAGGCTACCATCCATTGGAGTAACGAAAATGTAAACAAGAGACTACCTTCCATAATGACAAGGCTACCATCCATTGGAGTAATGAAAATTTCAACAATAGACTACCTTCCATAATGACAAGGCTACCATCCATTGGAGTAACAAAAATCTCGCCAACAGAGTACACTTCCATAATGACAAGGCTACCATACATTGGAGTGACAAAAATCTCCACAACAGACTACCTTCCATAATGACAAGGATACCATCAATTGGAGTAACAAAATCTCAACAACAGTCTACCTTCCATAATGACACAGCTTGCATCCATTGGAGTGACAAAAACCTCGACAACAGACTACCTTCCATAATGACAAGGCTACCATCAATTGTAGTAACCAAAATCTGGACAACAGACTACCTTCCATAATGACAAGGCTACCATCTATTGGAATAACAAAAATCTCGAGAACAGAACGCCTTCCATAATAACAAGGCTACCATCCAATGGAATAACAAAAATCTTGACAACATACTACCTTCCATAATGACAAGGCTACCATCAATTGTAGTAACCAACATCTGGACAATAGACTACCTTCCATAATGATAAGGCTACTGTCCATTGTAGTAACAAAAACCTCGACAACAAACTACCTTCCATAATGACCATGCTACCATCCATTGGAGTAACAAAAATATCGACAACAGACTACCTTCCATAATGACAAGGCTACCATCCATTGTAGTAACAAAAATCTCAACAACAGACTACCTTCCATAATGACAACGCTACCAACCATTGGAGTAACATAAATCTCGACAACAAACTACCTTCCATAATGACAAGGCTACCATCTATTGAAATAACAAAAATCTCGAGAGTAGACTACCTTTAATAATGACAAGGCTACCATCCAATGGAATAACAAAAATATTGACAACAAACTACCTTCCAAAATGACAAGGCTACCATCCATTAGAGTGACAAAAATATCGACAATAGACTACCTTCAATAATGACTAGGCTACTATCCATTAGAGTAACAAAGATATCGACAACAGAATACCTTCCATAATGATAAGGCTACGATCAATTAAAGTGACAAAAATCTCGACAACAGACTACCTTCTATAATGACAAGGCTACCATACATTGTAATAACAAAAAGCTCGACAACAGTCTACCTTCCATAATGAGAAGGCTACCATCCATTGGAGTAACAAAAATCTCGAAAATAGACTACCTTCCATAATGACAAGGCTACCATCCATCGGAGTAACAAAAATCTCGACAATAAATTACCTTCGATAATGAAAAGGATACCATCCATTAGAGTAATAAAAATCTCGACAACAGATTACCTTCCATAATGACAAGGCTACGATCCATTAGAGTAACAAAAATCTGGACAACAAACTACCTTACATAATGACAAGGCTACCATCCATTGGAGTAATGAAAATATCAACAAGAGACTACCTTCCGTAATGACAAGGCTCCCATCCATTGGAGTAATGAAAATATCAACAAGAGACTACCTTCCATAATGAGAAGACTACCATCCATTGGAGTAACAAAAATCTCGCCAACAGTCTACCTTCCATAATGACACAGCTACCATCCATTGGAGTGACAAAAACCTCGACAACAGACTACCTTCCATAATGACAAGGCTACCATCCAATGGAATAACAAAAATCTGGACAACATACTACCTTCCATAATGACAAGGCTACCATCCATTGGAGTAATGAAAATGTAAATAAGAGAATACCTTCCATAATGACAAGGCTACCATCCATTGGAGTAATGAAAATATCAACAAGAGACTACCTTCCATAATGACAAGGCTACCATCCATTGGAGTAACAAAAATCTTGCCAACAGACTACACTTCCATAATGACAAGGCTACCATACATTGGAGTGACAAAAATCTCCACAACAGACTACCTTCCATAATGACAAGGCTACCATCAATTGGAGTAACAAAATCTCGACAATAATTGACCTTCCATAATGACACAGCTTCCATCCATTGGAGTGATAAAAACGTCGACAACAGACTACCTTCCATAATGACAAGGCTACCATCTATTGGAATAACAAAAATCTCGAGAACAGAATGCCTTCCATAATGACAAGGCTACCATCCAATGGAATAACAAAAATCTGGACAACATACTACCTTCCATAATGACAAGGCTTCCATCAATTGTAGTAACCAAAATATGGAATATAGACTACCTTCCATGATGATAAGGCTACTGTCCATTGTAGTAACAAAAATCTCGACAACAAACTACCTTCCATAATGACCATGCTACTATCCATTGGAGTAACAAAAATATCGACAACAGACTACCTTCCATAATGACAAGGCTACAATCAATTGTAGTAACCAAAATCTGAACAATAGACTACCTTCGATAATGATAAGGCTACTGTCCATTGTAGTAACAAAAACCTCGACAACAAACTACCTTCCATAATGACCATGCTACCATCCATTGGAGTAACAAAAATATCGACAACAGACTACCTTCCATAATGACAAGGCTACCATCCATTGTAGTAACAAAAATCTCAACAACAGACTACCTTCCATAATGACAAGGCTACCAACCATTGGAGTATCATAAATCTCGACAACAGACTACCTTCCATTATGACAAGGCTACCATCTATTGAAATAACAAAAATCTCGAGAGTAGACTACCTTCAATAATGACAAGGCTACCATCCAATGGAATAACAAAAATATCGACAACAGACTACCTTCCAAAATGACAAGGCTACCATCCATTAGAGTGACAAAAATCTCGACAATAGACTACCTTCCATAATGACTAGGCTACCATCCATTAGAGTAACAAAGATATCGACAACAGAATACCTTCCATAATGATAAGGCTACGATCAATTAAAGTGACAAAAATCTCGACAATAGACTACCATCCAAAATGACTAGGCTACTATCCATTAGAGTAACAAAGATATCGACAACAGACTACCTTCTATAATGACAAGGCTACCATACATTGTAATAACAAAAAGCTCGACAACAGTCTACCTTCCATAATGAGAAGGCTACCATCCATTGGAGTAACAAAAATCTCGATAATAGACTACCTTCCACAATGACAAGGCTACCATCCATCGAAGTAACAAAAATCTCGACAACAAATTACCTTCGATAATGAAAAGGATACCATCCATTAGAGTAACAAAAATCTCGACAACATATTACCTTCCATAATGACAAGGCTACGATCCATTAGAGTAACAAAAATCTGGACAACATACTACCTTACATAATGACAAGGCTACCATCCATTGGAGTAATGAAAATATCAACAAGAGACTACCTTCCGTAATGACAAGGCTACCATCCATTAGAGAAATGAAAATATCAACAAGAGACTACCTTCCATAATGACAAGACTACCATCCATTGGAGTAACAAAAATCTCGCCAACAGTCTACCTTCCATAATGACACAGCTACCATCCATTGGAGTGACAAAAACCTCGACAACAGACTACCTTCCATAATGACAAGGCTACCATCCAATGGAATAACAAAAATCTGGACAACATACTACCTTGCATAATGACAAGGCTACCATCCATTGGAGTAATGAAAATATAAACAAGAGACTACCTTCCATAATGACAAGGCTACCATCCATTGGAGTAATGAAAATATCAACAAGAGACTACCTTCCATAATGACAAGGCTACCATCCATTGGAGTAACAAAAATCTCGCCAACAGACTACACTTCCATAATGACAAGGCTACCATACATTGGAGTGACAAAAATCTCCACAACAGACTACCTTCCATTATGACAAGGCTACCATCAATTGGAGTAACAAAATTTCGAAAACAATCGACCTTCCATAATGACACAGCTTCCATCCATTGGAGTGACAAAAACCTCGACAACAAACTACCTTCCATAATGACAAGGCTACCATCCATTGGAGTAACAAAAATCTCGCCAACAGTCTACCTTCCATAATGACACAGCTACCATCCATTGGAGTGACAAAAACCTCGACAACAGACTACCTTCCGTAATGACAAGGCTACCATCCAATGGAATAACAAAAATCTGGACAACATACTACCTTCCATAATGATAAGGCTACTGTCCATTGTAGTAACAAAAATCTCGACAACAAACTACCTTCCATAATGACCATGCTACCATGCATTGGAGTAACAAAAATATCGACAACAGACTACCTTCCATAATGACAAGGCTACCATCCATTGTAGTAACAAAAATCTCAACAACAGACTACCTTCCATAATGACAAGGCTACCAACCATTGGAGTAACATAAATCTCGACAACAGACTACCTTCCATAATGACAAGGCTACCATCTATTGAAATAACAAAAATCTCGAGAGTAGACTACCTTCAATAATGACAAGGCTACCATCCAATGGAATAACAAAAATATCGGCAACAAACTACCTTCCAAAATGACAAGGCTACCATCCATTAGAGTGACAAAAATCTCGACAATAGACTACCTTCCATAATGACTAGGCTACCATCCATTAGAGTAACAAAGATATCGACAACAGACTACCTTCCATAATGGTAAGGCTACGATCAATTAAAGTGACAAAAATCTCGACAATAGACTACCATCCAAAATGGCTAGGCTACCATCCATTAGAGTAACAAAGTTATCGACAACAGTCTACCTTCCATAATGAGAAGACTACCATCCATTAGAGTAACAAAAATCTCGACAACAGATTGCCTTCCATAATGACAAGGCTACGATCCATTAGAGTAACAAAAATCTGGACAACAGACTACCTTACATAATGACAAGGCTACCATCCATTGGAGTAATGAAAATATCAACAAGAGACTACCTTCCGTAATGACAAGGCTCCCATCCATTGGAGTAATGAAAATATCAACAAGAGACTACCTTCCATAATGAGAAGACTACCATCCATTGGAGTAACAAAAATCTCGCCAACAGTCTACCTTCCATAATGACACAGCTACCATCCATTGGAGTGACAAAAACCTCGACAACAGACTGCCTTCCATAATGACAAGGCTACCATCCAATGGAATAACAAAAATCTGTACAACATACTACCTTCCATAATGACAAGGCTACCATCCATTGGAGTAATGAAAATGTAAACAAGAGAATACCTTCCATAATGACAAGGCTACCATCCATTGGAGTAATGAAAATATCAACAAGAGACTACCTTCCATAATGACAAGGCTACCATCCATTGGAGTACCAAAAATCTCGCCAACAGACTACACTTCCATAATGACAAGGCTACCATACATTGGAGTGACAAAAATCTCCACAACAGGCTACCTTCCATAATGACAAGGCTACCATCAATTGGAGTAACAAAATCTCGACAATAATCGACCTTCCATAATGACACAGCTTCCATCCATTGGAGTGATAAAAACGTCGACAACAGACTACCTTCCATAATGACAAGGCTACCATCTATTGGAATAACAAAAATCTCGAGAACATAATGCCTTCCATAATGACAAGGCTACCATCCAATGGAATAACAAAAATATGGACAACATACTACCTTCCATAATGACAAGGCTACCATCAATTGTAGTAACCAAAATCTGGACAATAGACTACCTTCCATAATGATAAGGCTACTGTCCATTGTAGTAACAAAAATCTCGACAACAAACTACCTTCCATAATGACCATGCTACTATCCATTGGAGTAACAAAAATATCGACAACAGACTACCTTCCATAATGACAAGGCTACAATCAATTGTAGTAACCAAAATCTGGACAATAGACTACCTTCGATAATGATAAGGCTACTGTCCATTGTAGTAACAAAAACCTCGACAACAAACTACCTTCCATAATGACCATACTACCATCCATTGGAGTAACAAAAATATCGACAACAGACTACCTTCCATAATGACAAGGCTACCATCCATTGTAGTAACAAAAATCTCAACAACAGACTACCTTCCATAATGACAAGGCTACCAACCATTGGAGTAACATAAATCTCGACAACAGACTACCTTCCATAATGACGAGGCTACCATCTATTGAAATAACAAAAATATCGAGAGTAGACTACCTTCAATAATGACAAGGCTACCATCCAATGGAATAACAAAAATATCGACAACAGACTACCTTCCAAAATGACAAGGCTACCATCCATTAGAGTGACAAAAATCTCGACAATAGACTACTTTCCATAATGACTAGGCTACCATCCATTAGAGTAACAAAGATATCGACAACAGAATACCTTCCATAATGATAAGGCTACGATCAATTAAAGTGACAAAAATCTCGACAATAGACTACCATCCAAAATGACTAGGCTACTATCCATTAGAGTAACAAAGATATCGACAACAGACTACCTTCTATAATGACAAGGCTACCATACATTGTAATAACAAAAAGCTCGACAACAGTCTACCTTCCATAATGAGAAGGCTACCATCCATTGGAGTAACAAAAATCTCGATAATAGACTACCTTCCATAATGACAAGGCTACCATCCATCGAAGTAACAAAAATCTCGACAACAAATTACCTTCGATAATGAAAAGGATACCATCCATTAGAGTAACAAAAATCTCGACAACATATTACCTTCCATAATGACAAGGCTACGATCCATTAGAGTAACAAAAATCTGGACAACAGACTACCTTACATAATGACAAGGCTACCATCCATTGGAGTAATGAAAATATCAACAAGAGACTACCTTCCGTAATGTAAAGGCTACCATCCATTGGAGTAATGAAAATATCAACAAGAGACTACCTTCCATAATGACAAGGCTACCATCCATTGGAGTAACAAAAATCCTGCCAACAGTCTACCTTCCATAATGACACAACTACCATCCATTGGAGTGACAAAAACCTCGACAACAGACTACCTTCCATAATGACAAGGCTACCATCCAATGGAATTACAAAAATCTGGACAACATACTACCTTCCATAATGACAAGGCTACCATCAATTGTAGTAACCAAAATCTGGACAATAGACTACCTTCCATAATGATAAGGCTACTGTCCATTTAGTAACAAAAATCTCGACAACAAACTACCTTCCATAATGACCATGCTACCATGCATTGGAGTAACAAAAATATCGACAACAGAGTACCTTCCATAATGACAAGGCCACCATCCATTGTAGTAACAAAAATCTCAACAACAGACTACCTACCATAATGACAAGGCTACCAACCATTGGAGTAACATAAATCTCGACAACAGACTACCTTCCATAATTACAAGGCTACCATCTATTGAAATAACAAAAATCTCGAGAGTAGACTACCTTCAATAATGACAAGGCTACCATCCAATGGAATAACAAAAATATCGACAACAGACTACCTTCCAAAATGACAAGGCTACCATCCATTAGAGTGACAAAAATCTCGACAATAGACTACCTTCCATAATGACTAGGCTACCATCCATTAGAGTAACAAAGATATCGACAACAGACTACCTTCCATAATGATAAGGCTACGATCAATTAAAGTGACAAAAATCTCGACAATAGACTACCATCCAAAATGACTAGGCTACCATCCATTAGAGTAACAAATTTATCGACAACATACTACCTTCTATAATGACATGGCTACCATACATTGTAATAATAAAAATCTCGACAACAGTCTACCTTCCATAATGAGAAGGCTACCATCCATTGGAGTAACAAAAATCTCGAGAATAGACTACCTTCCATAATGACAAGGCTACCATCCACCGGAGTAACAAAAATGTCGACAACAAATTACCTTCGATAATGAAAAGGATACCATCCATTAGAGTAACAAAAATCTCGACAACAGATTACCTTTCATAATGACAAGGCTACGATCCATTAGAGTAACAAAAATCTCGACAACAGACTACCTTACATAATGACAAGGCTACCATCCATTGGAGTAATGAAAATATCAACAAGATACTACCATCCGTAATGACAAGGCTACCATCCATTGGAGTAATGAAAATATCAATAAGAGACTACCTTCCATAATGACAAGGCTACCATCCATTGGAGTAACAAAAATCTCGCCAACAGTCTACCTTCCATAATGACCCAGCTACCATCCATTGGAGTGACAAAAACCTCGACAACAGACTACCTTCCATAATGACAAGGCTACCATCCAATGGAATAACAAAAATCTGGACAACATACTACCTTCCATAATGACAAGGCTACCATCAATTGTAGTAACCAAAATCTGGACAATAGACTACCTTCCATAATGATAAGGCTACTGTCCATTGTAGTAACAAAAATCTCGACAACAAACTACCTTCCATAATGACCTTGCTACTATCCATTGGAGTAACAAAAATATCGACAACAGACTACCTTCCATAATGACAAGGCTACAATCAATTGTAGTAACCAAAATCTGGACAATAGACTACCTTCGATAATGATAAGGCTACTGTCCATTGTAGTAACAAAAACCTCGACAACAAACTACCTTCCATAATGACCATACTACCATCCATTGGAGTAACAAAAATATCGACAACAGACTACCTTCCATAATGACAAGGCTACCATCCATTGTAGTAACAAAAATCTCAACAACAGACTACCTTCCATAATGACAAGGCTACCAACCATTGGAGTAACATAAATCTCGACAACAGACTACCTTCCATAATGACGAGGCTACCATCTATTGAAATAACAAAAATATCGAGAGTAGACTACCTTCAATAATGACAAGGCTACCATCCAATGGAATAACAAAAATATCGACAACAGACTACCTTCCAAAATGACAAGGCTACCATCCATTAGAGTGACAAAAATCTCGACAATAGACTACTTTCCATAATGACTAGGCTACCATCCATTAGAGTAACAAAGATATCGACAACAGAATACCTTCCATAATGATAAGGCTACGATCAATTAAAGTGACAAAAATCTCGACAATAGACTACCATCCAAAATGACTAGGCTACTATCCATTAGAGTAACAAAGATATCGACAACAGACTACCTTCTATAATGACAAGGCTACCATACATTGTAATAACAAAAAGCTCGACAACAGTCTACCTTCCATAATGAGAAGGCTACCATCCATTGGAGTAACAAAAATCTCGATAATAGACTACCTTCCATAATGACAAGGCTACCATCCATCGAAGTAACAAAAATCTCGACAACAAATTACCTTCGATAATGAAAAGGATACCATCCATTAGAGTAACAAAAATCTCGACAACATATTACCTTCCATAATGACAAGGCTACGATCCATTAGAGTAACAAAAATCTGGACAACAGACTACCTTACATAATGACAAGGCTACCATCCATTGGAGTAATGAAAATATCAACAAGAGACTACCTTCCGTAATGTAAACGCTACCATCCATTGGAGTAATGAAAATATCAACAAGAGACTACCTTCCATAATGACAAGGCTACCATCCATTGGAGTAACAAAAATCCTGCCAACAGTCTACCTTCCATAATGACACAACTACCATCCATTGGAGTGACAAAAACCTCGACAACAGACTACCTTCCATAATGACAAGGCTACCATCCAATGGAATTACAAAAATCTGGACAACATACTACCTTCCATAATGACAAGGCTACCATCAATTGTAGTAACCAAAATCTGGACAATAGACTACCTTCCATAATGATAAGGCTACTGTCCATTTAGTAACAAAAATCTCGACAACAAACTACCTTCCATAATGACCATGCTACCATGCATTGGAGTAACAAAAATATCGACAACAGAGTACCTTCCATAATGACAAGGCTACCATCCATTGTAGTAACAAAAATCTCAACAACAGACTACCTACCATAATGACAAGGCTACCAACCATTGGAGTAACATAAATCTCGACAACAGACTACCTTCCATAATTACAAGGCTACCATCTATTGAAATAACAAAAATCTCGAGAGTAGACTACCTTCAATAATGACAAGGCTACCATCCAATGGAATAACAAAAATATCGACAACAGACTACCTTCCAAAATGACAAGGCTACCATCCATTAGAGTGACAAAAATCTCGACAATAGACTACCTTCCATAATGACTAGGCTACCATCCATTAGAGTAACAAAGATATCGACAACAGACTACCTTCCATAATGATAAGGCTACGATCAATTAAAGTGACAAAAATCTCGACAATAGACTACCATCCAAAATGACTAGGCTACCATCCATTAGAGTAACAAATTTATCGACAACATACTACCTTCTATAATGACATGGCTACCATACATTGTAATAATAAAAATCTCGACAACAGTCTACCTTCCATAATGAGAAGGCTACCATCCATTGGAGTAACAAAAATCTCGAGAATAGACTACCTTCCATAATGACAAGGCTACCATCCACCGGAGTAACAAAAATGTCGACAACAAATTACCTTCGATAATGAAAAGGATACCATCAATTAGAGTAACAAAAATCTCGACAACAGATTACCTTTCATAATGACAAGGCTACGATCCATTAGAGTAACAAAAATCTCGACAACAGACTACCTTACATAATGACAAGGCTACCATCCATTGGAGTAATGAAAATATCAACAAGATACTACCATCCGTAATGACAAGGCTACCATCCATTGGAGTAATGAAAATATCAATAAGAGACTACCTTCCATAATGACAAGGCTACCATCCATTGGAGTAACAAAAATCTCGCCAACAGTCTACCTTCCATAATGACCCAGCTACCATCCATTGGAGTGACAAAAACCTCGACAACAGACTACCTTCCATAATGACAAGGCTACCATCCAATGGAATAACAAAAATCTGGACAACATACTACCTTCCATAATGACAAGGCTACCATCAATTGTAGTAACCAAAATCTGGACAATAGACTACCTTCCATAATGATAAGGCTACTGTCCATTGTAGTAACAAAAATCTCGACAACAAACTACCTTCCATAATGACCATGCTACCATGCATTGGAGTAACAAAAATATCGACAACAGACTACCTTCCATAATGACAAGGCTACAATCAATTGTAGTAACCAAAATCTGGACAATAGACTACCTTCGATAATGATAAGGCTACTGTCCATTGTAGTAACAAAAACCTCGACAACAAACTACCTTCCATAATGACCATACTACCATCCATTGGAGTAACAAAAATATCGACAACAGACTACCTTCCATAATGACAAGGCTACCATCCATTGTAGTAACAAAAATCTCAACAACAGACTACCTTCCATAATGACAAGGCTACCAACCATTGGAGTAACATAAATCTCGACAACAGACTACCTTCCATAATGACGAGGCTACCATCTATTGAAATAACAAAAATATCGAGAGTAGACTACCTTCAATAATGACAAGGCTACCATCCAATGGAATAACAAAAATATCGACAACAGACTACCTTCCAAAATGACAAGGCTACCATCCATTAGAGTGACAAAAATCTCGACAATAGACTACTTTCCATAATGACTAGGCTACCATCCATTAGAGTAACAAAGATATCGACAACAGAATACCTTCCATAATGATAAGGCTACGATCAATTAAAGTGACAAAAATCTCGACAATAGACTACCATCCAAAATGACTAGGCTACTATCCATTAGAGTAACAAAGATATCGACAACAGACTACCTTCTATAATGACAAGGCTACCATACATTGTAATAACAAAAAGCTCGACAACAGTCTACCTTCCATAATGAGAAGGCTACCATCCATTGGAGTAACAAAAATCTCGATAATAGACTACCTTCCATAATGACAAGGCTACCATCCATCGAAGTAACAAAAATCTCGACAACAAATTACCTTCGATAATGAAAAGGATACCATCCATTAGAGTAACAAAAATCTCGACAACATATTACCTTCCATAATGACAAGGCTACGATCCATTAGAGTAACAAAAATCTGGACAACAGACTACCTTACATAATGACAAGGCTACCATCCATTGGAGTAATGAAAATATCAACAAGAGACTACCTTCCGTAATGTAAACGCTACCATCCATTGGAGTAATGAAAATATCAACAAGAGACTACCTTCCATAATGACAAGGCTACCATCCATTGGAGTAACAAAAATCCTGCCAACAGTCTACCTTCCATAATGACACAACTACCATCCATTGGAGTGACAAAAACCTCGACAATAGACTACCTTCCATAATGACAAGGCTACCATCCAATGGAATTACAAAAATCTGGACAACATACTACCTTCCATAATGACAAGGCTACCATCAATTGTAGTAACCAAAATCTGGACAACAGACTACCTTCCATAATGATAAGGCTACTGTCCATTTAGTAACAAAAATCTCGACAACAAACTACCTTCCATAATGACCATGCTACCATGCATTGGAGTAACAAAAATATCGACAACAGAGTACCTTCCATAATGACAAGGCTACCATCCATTGTAGTAACAAAAATCTCAACAACAGACTACCTACCATAATGACAAGGCTACCAACCATTGGAGTAACATAAATCTCGACAACAGACTACCTTCCATAATTACAAGGCTACCATCTATTGAAATAACAAAAATCTCGAGAGTAGACTACCTTCAATAATGACAAGGCTACCATCCAATGGAATAACAAAAATATCGACAACAGACTACCTTCCAAAATGACAAGGCTACCATCCATTAGAGTGACAAAAATCTCGACAATAGACTACCTTCCATAATGACTAGGCTACCATCCATTAGAGTAACAAAGATATCGACAACAGACTACCTTCCATAATGATAAGGCTACGATCAATTAAAGTGACAAAAATCTCGACAATAGACTACCATCCAAAATGACTAGGCTACCATCCATTAGAGTAACAAATTTATCGACAACATACTACCTTCTATAATGACATGGCTACCATACATTGTAATAATAAAAATCTCGACAACAGTCTACCTTCCATAATGAGAAGGCTACCATCCATTGGAGTAACAAAAATCTCGAGAATAGACTACCTTCCATAATGACAAGGCTACCATCCACCGGAGTAACAAAAATGTCGACAACAAATTACCTTCGATAATGAAAAGGATACCATCAATTAGAGTAACAAAAATCTCGACAACAGATTACCTTTCATAATGACAAGGCTACGATCCATTAGAGTAACAAAAATCTCGACAACAGACTACCTTACATAATGACAAGGCTACCATCCATTGGAGTAATGAAAATATCAACAAGATACTACCATCCGTAATGACAAGGCTACCATCCATTGGAGTAATGAAAATATCAATAAGAGACTACCTTCCATAATGACAAGGCTACCATCCATTGGAGTAACAAAAATCTCGCCAACAGTCTACCTTCCATAATGACCCAGCTACCATCCATTGGAGTGACAAAAACCTCGACAACAGACTACCTTCCATAATGACAAGGCTACCATCCAATGGAATAACAAAAATCTGGACAACATACTACCTTCCGTAATGACAAGGCTACCATCAATTGTAGTAACCAAAATCTGGACAATAGACTACCTTCCATAATGATAAGGCTACTGTCCATTTAGTAACAAAAATCTCGACAACAAACTACCTTCCATAATGACCATGCTACCATGCATTGGAGTAACAAAAATATCGACAACAGAGTACCTTCCATAATGACAAGGCTACCATCCATTGTAGTAACAAAAATCTCAACAACAGACTACCTACCATAATGACAAGGCTACCAACCATTGGAGTAACATAAATCTCGACAACAGACTACCTTCCATAATTACAAGGCTACCATCTATTGAAATAACAAAAATCTCGAGAGTAGACTACCTTCAATAATGACAAGGCTACCATCCAATGGAATAACAAAAATATCGACAACAGACTACCTTCCAAAATGACAAGGCTACCATCCATTAGAGTGACAAAAATCTCGACAATAGACTACCTTCCATAATGACTAGGCTACCATCCATTAGAGTATCAAAGATATCGACAACAGACTACCTTCCATAATGATAAGGCTACGCTCAATTAAAGTGACAAAAATCTCGACAATAGACTACCATCCAAAATGACTAGGCTACCATCCATTAGAGTAACAAAGTTATCGACAACAGACTACCTTCTATAATGACAAGGCTACCATACATTGTAATAATAAAAATCTCGACAACAGTCTACCTTCCATAATGAGAAGGCTACCATCCATTGGAGTAACAAAAATCTCGAGAATAGACTACCTTCCATAATGACAAGGCTACCATCCACCGGAGTAACAAAAATCTCGACAACAAATTACCTTCGATAATGAAAAGGATACCATCCATTAGAGTAACAAAAATCTCGACAACAGATTACCTTTCATAATGACAAGGCTACGATCCATTAGAGTAACAAAAATCTCGAAAACAGATACCTTACATAATGACAAGGCTTCCATCCATTGGAGTAATGAAAATATCAACAAGAAACTACCTTCCGTAATGACAAGGCTACCATCCATTGGAGTAATGAAAATATCAACAAGAGACTACCTTCCATAATGACAAGGCTACCATCCATTGGAGTAACAAAAATCTCGCCAACAATCTACCTTCCATAATGACACAGCTACAATCCATTGGAGTGACAAAAACCTCGACAACAGACTACCTTCCATAATGACAAGGCTACCATTCAATGGAATAACGAAAATATGGACAACATACTACCTTCCATAATGACAAGGCTACCATCAATTGTAGTAACCAAAATCTGGACAATAGACTACCTTCCATAATGATAAGGCTACTGTCCATTATAGTAACAAAAATCTCGACAACAAACTACCTTCCATAATGACCATGCTACCATGCATTGGAGTAACAAAAATATCGACAACAGACTACCTTCCATAATGACAAGGCTACCATCCATTGTAGTAACAAAAATCTCAACAACAGACTACCTTCCATAATGACAAGGCTACCAACCATTGGAGTAACATAAATGTCGACAACAGACTACCTTCCATAATGACAAGGCTACCATCTATTGAAATAACAAAAATCTCGAGAGTAGACTACCTTCAATAATGAGAAGGCTACCATCCAATGGAATAACAAAAATATCGACAACAGACTACCTTCCAAAATGACAAGGCTACCATCCATTAGAGTGACAAAAATCTCGACAATAGACTACCTTCCATAATGACTAGGCTACCATCCATTAGAGTATCAAAGATATCGACAACAGACTACCTTCCATAATGATAAGGCTACGATCAATTAAAGTGACAAAAATCTCGACAATAGACTACCATCCAAAATGACTAGGCTACCATCCATTAGAGTAACAAAGTTATCGACAACAGACTACCTTCTATAATGACAAGGCTACCATACATTGTAATAATAAAAATCTCGACAACAGTCTACCTTCCATAATGAGAAGGCTACCATCCATTGGAGTAACAAAAATCTCGATAATAGATTACCTTCCATAATGACAAGGCTACCATCCATCGGAGTAACAAAAATCTCGACAACAAATTACCTTCGATAATAAAAAGGATACCATCCATTAGAGTTACAAAAATCTCGACAATAGATTACCTTCCATAATGACAAGGCTACGATCCATTAGAGTAACAAAAATCTCGACAACAGACTACCTTACATTATGACAAGGCTTCCATCCATTGGAGTAATGAAAATATCAACAAGAAACTACCTTCCGTAATGACAAGGCTACCATCCATTGGAGTAATGAAAATATCAACAAGAGACTACCTTCCATAATGACAAGGCTACCATCAATTGGAGTAACAAAAATCTCGCCAACAGTCTACCTTCCATAATGACAGAGCTACCATCCATTGGAGTGACAAAAACCTCGACAATAGACTACCTTCCATAATGACAAGGCTACCATCCATTGGAGTAATGAAAATAACGATAATAGACTACCTTCCATAATGACAAGGCTACCATCCATTGGAGTAACAAAAATCGCGGAAACAAACTACCTTCCATAATGACAAGGCTACCATCCATTGGAGTAACAAAAATCTCGACAACAGACTACCTTCCATAATGACAAGGCTACCATCCATTGGAGTAACAAAAATCACGGAAATAGACTACCTTCCATAATGACAAGGCTACCATCCATTGGAGTAACAAAAATCTCGACAATAGACTACCTTCCATAATGACTAGGCTACCATCCATTAGAGTAACAAAGATATCAACAACAGACTACCTTCTATAATGACAATGCTACCATCAATTGGAGTAACAAAAATCTCGGCAACAAACTACTTTCCACAATGACAAGGCTACCTTACATTGTAGTAACAAAAATCTCGACAACAGTCTACCTTCCATAATGACAAGGCTACCATCCATTGGAGTGACAAAAATCTCCATAATAGACTACCTTCCATAATGACAAGGCTACCATCAATTGGAGTAACAAAATCTCGACAACAAACTACCTTCCATAATGACAAGGCTACCATTCATTTGAGTAACAAAAATCTCGTCAACAAACTACCTTCCATAATGACAAGGCTACCATCCATTAGAGTGACAAAAATATCGACAATAGACTACCTTCCATAATGACAAGGCTACCATCCATTGGAGTAACAAAAATTTCGACAACAGACTACCTTCCATAATGACAAGGCTACCATCCATCGGAGTAACAAAAATATCAACAATAGACTACCTTCCATAATGAAAAGCCTACCATCCATTGGAGTAACAAAAATCTCGACAACAGAATACCTTCCATAATGACTAGGCTACCATCCATTGGAGTAACAAAGATATCGACAACAAACTACCTTCTATAATGACAATGCTACAATCCATTGGAACAAAAAAAAAATCTCGACAAAAGACAACCTTCCATAATGACAAGCCTACCATCCATTGTAGTAACAAAAATCTCAACAACAGACTACCTTCCATAATGACAAGGCTACCATCTATTGAAATAACAAAAATCTCGATAACAGACTACCTTCCATAATGACAAGGCTGCCATCCAATGGAATAACAAAAATCTCGACAACAGACTACCTTCCAAAATGACAAGGCTACCATCCATTAGAGTGACAAAAATCTCGACAACAGACTACCTTCCATAATGACAAGGCTACCGTCCATTGTAGTAACAAAAATCTCGACAACAGACTACCTTCCATAATGACAATGCTACCATTCATTGGAGTAACAAAAATCTCGACAACAAACTACCTTCGATAATGACAAGGCTACCATCCAATGGAGTAACAAAAATCACAACAAAAGACTACCTTCCATAATGACAAGGCTACGATCCGTTAGAGTAACAAAAATCTCGACAACAGACTACCTTCCATAATGACAAGTCTACCATCCATTGGAGTAATGAAAATATAAACAAGAGACTACCTTCCATAATGACAAGGCTACCATCCATTGGAGTAATGAAAATATCAACAAAAGACTACCTTACAAAATTACAAGGCTACCATCCATTGGAGTAACAAAAATCTCGCCAACAGACTACACTTCCATAATGACAAGGCTACCATACATTGGAGTGACAAAAATCTCCACAACATACTACGTTCCATAATGACAAGGCTACCATCAATTGGAGTAACAAAATCTCGACAACAAACTACCTTCCGTAATGACAAGGCTACCATCCGTTGGAGTAACAAAAATCTCGACAACAAATTACCTTCGATAATGAAAAGGATACCATCCATTAGAGTAACAAAAATCTCGACAACAGATTACCTTCCATAATGACAAGGCTACGATCCATTAGAGTAACAAAAATCTCGACAACAGACTACCTTACATAATGACAAGGCTACCATCCATTGGAGTAATGAAAATATCAACAAGAGACTACCTTCCGTAATGACAAGGCTACCATCCATTGGAGTAATGAAAATATCAACAAGAGACTACCTTCCATAATGACAAGGCTACCATCCATTGGAGTAACAAAAATCTCGCCAACAGTCTACCTTCCATAATGACAGAGCTACCATCCATTGGAGTGAAAAAAACCTCGACAACAGACTACCTTCCATAATGACAAGGCTACCATCCAATGGAATAACAAAAATCTGGACAACATACTACCTTCCATAATGACAAGGCTACCATCAATTGTAGTAACCAAAATCTGGACAATAGTCTACCTTCCATAATGATAAGGCTACTGTCCATTGTAGTAACAAAAATCTCGACAACAAACTACCTTCCATAATGACCATGCTACCATGCATTGGAGTAACAAAAATCGCGGAAATAGACTACCTTCCATAATGACATGGCTACCATCCATTGGAGTGACAAAAATCTCGACAATAGACTACCTTCCATAATGACTAGGCTACCATCCATTAGAGTAACAAAGATATCAACAACAGACTACCTTCTATAATGACAATGCTACCATCCATTGGAGTAACAAAAATCTCGGCAACAAACTACTTTCCATAATGACAAGGCTACCTTACATTGTAGTAACAAAAATCTCGACAACAGTCTACCTTCCATAATGACAAGGCTACCATCCATTGGAGTGACAAAAATCTCCATAATAGACTACCTTCCATAATGACAAGGCTACCATCCATTTGAGTAACAAAATCTCGACAACAAACTACCTTCCATAATGACAAGGCTACCATCCATTAGAGTAACAAAAATCTCGAGAACAGACTACCTTCCATAATGACAAGGCTACAATCCATTAGAGTAATGAAATTATCAACAAGAGACTACCTTCCATAATGACAAGGCTACCATCCATTGGAGTAACAAAAATCACACCAATAGACTACACTTCCATAATGATTAGGCTACCATACATTAGAGTGACAAATATCTCAACAATAGACTACCTTCCGTAATGACAAGGCTACCATCAATTGGAGTAACAAAATCTCGACAACAAACTACCTTCCATAATGACAAGACTACCATTCATTTGAGTAACAAAAATCTCGTCAACAAACTACCTTCCATAATGAAAAGGCTACCATCCATTAGAGTGACAAAAATATCGACAATAGACTACCTTCCATAATCACAAGGCTACCATCCATTGGAGTAACAAAAATTTCGACAACAGACTACCTTCCATAATGACAAGGCTACCATCCATCGGAGTAACAAAAATATCAACAATAGACTACCTTCCATAATGAAAAGCCTACCATCCATTGGAGTAACAAAAATCTCGACAACAGAATACCTTCCATAATGACTAGGCTACCATCCATTGGAGTAACAAAGATATCGACAACAAACTACCTTCTATAATGACAATGCTACAATCCATTGGAATAAAAAAAATCTCGACAAAAGACAACCTTCCATAATGGCAAGGCTACCATCCATTGTAGTAACAAAAATCTCAACAACAGACTACCTTCCATAATGACAAGGCTACCATCTATTGAAATAACAAAAATCTCGAGAACAGACTACCTTCGATAATGACAAGGCTGCCATCCAATGGAATAACAAAAATCTCGACAACAGACTACCTTCCAAAATGACAAGGCTACCATCCATTAGAGTGACAAAAATCTCGACAACAGACTACCTTCCATAATGACAAGGCTACCGTCCATTGTAGTAACAAAAATCTCGACAACAGACTACCTTCCATAATGACAATGCTACCATTCATTGGAGTAACAAAAATCTCGACAACAAACTACCTTCGATAATGACAAGGCTACCATCCAATGGAGTAACAAAAATCTCAACAAAAGACTACCTTCCGTAATGACAAGGCTACGATCCGTTAGAGTAACAAAAATCTCGACAACAGACTACCTTCCATAATGACAAGTCTACCATCCATTGGAGTAATGAAAATATAAACAAGAGACTACCATCCATAATGACAAGGCTACCATCCATTGGAGTAATGAAAATATCACCAAAAGACTACCTTACAAAATGACAAGGCTACCATCCATTGGAGTAACAAAAATCTCGCCAACAGACTACACTTCCATAATGACAAGGCTACCATACATTGGAGTGACAAAAATCTCCACAACATACTACGTTCCATAATGACAAGGCTACCATCAATTGGAGTAACATAATCTCGACAACAAACTACCTTCCATAATGACAAGGCTACCATCCGTTGGAGTAACAAAAATCTCGACAACAAATTACCTTCGATAATGAAAAGGATACCATCCATTAGAGTAACAAAAATCTCGACAACAGATTACCTTCCATAATGACAAGGCTACGATCCATTAGAGTAACAAAAATCTCGACAACAGACTACCTTACATAATGACAAGGCTACCATCCATTGGAGTAATGAAAATATCAACAAGAGACTACCTTCCGTAATGACAAGGCTACCATCCATTGGAGTAATGAAAATATCAACAAGAGACTACCTTCCATAATGAAAAGGCTACCATCCATTGGAGTTACAAAAATCTCGCCAACAGTCTACCTTCCATAATGACACAGCTACCATCCATTGGAGTGACAAAAACCTCGACAACAGACTACCTTCCATAATGACAAGGCTACCATCCAATGGAATAACAAAAATTTGGACAACATACTACCTTCCATAATGACAAGGCTACCATCAATTGTAGTAACCAAAATCTGGACAATAAACTACCTTCCATAATGACAAGGCTACCATCCATTGTAGTAACAAAAATCTCAACAACAAACTACCTTCCATAATGACAAGGCTACCAACCATTGGAGTAACATAAATGTCGACAACAGACTACCTTCCATAATGACAAGGCTACCATCTATTGAAATAACAAAAATCTCGAGAGTAGACTACCTTCAATAATGACAAGGCTACCATCCAATGGAATAACAAAAATATCGACAACAGACTACCTTCCAAAATGACAAGGCTACCATCCATTAGAGTGACAAAAATCTCGACAATAGACTACCTTCCATAATGACTAGGCTACCATCCATTAGAGTAACAAAGATATCGACAACAGACTACCTTCCATAATGATAAGGCTACGATCAATTAAAGTGACAAAAATCTCGACAATAGACTACCATCCAAAATGACTAGGCTACCATCCATTAGAGTAACAAAGTTATCGACAACAGACTACCTTCTATAATGACAAGGCTACCATACATTGTAATAATAAAAATCTCGACAACAGTCTACCTTCCATAATGAGAAGGCTACCATCCATTGGAGTAACAAAAATCTCGATAATAGATTACCTTCCATAATGACAAGGCTACCATCCGTCGGAGTAACAAAAATCTCGACAACAAATTACCTTCGATAATGAAAAGGATACCATCCATTAGAGTAACAAAAATCTCGACAATAGATTACCTTCCATAATGACAAGGCTACGATCCATTAGAGTAACAAAAATCTCGACAACAGACTACCTTACATAATGACAAGGCTTCCATCCATTGGAGTAATGAAAATATCAACAAGAAACTACCTTCCGTAATGACAAGGCTACCATCCATTGGAGTAATGAAAATATCAACAAGAGACTACCTTCCATAATGACAAGGCTACCATCAATTGGAGTAACAAAAATCTCGCCAATAGTCTACCTTCCATAATGACAGAGCTACCATCCATTGGAGTGACAAAAACCTCGACAATAGACTACCTTCCATAATGACAAGGCTACCATCCATTGGAGTAATGAAAATCACGATAACAGACTACCTTCCATAATGACAAGGCTACCATCCATTGGAGTAACAAAAATCGCGGAAACAAACTACCTTCCATAATGACAAGGCTACCATCCATTGGAGTAACAAAAATCTCGACAACAGACTACCTTCCATAATGACAAGGCTACCATCCATTGGAGTAACAAAAATTGCGGAAATAGACTACCTTCCATAATGACAAGGCTACCATCCATTGGAGTGACAAAAATCTCGACAATAGACTACCTTCCATAATGACTAGGCTACCATCCATTAGAGTAACAAAGATATCAACAACAGACTACCTTCTATAATGACAATGCTACCATCCATTGGAGTAACAAAAATCTCGGCAACAAACTACTTTCCATAATGACAAGGCTACCTTACATTGTAGTAACAAAAATCTCTACAACAGTCTACCTTCCATAATGACAAGGCTACCATCCATTGGAGTGACAAAAATCTCCATAATACACTACCTTCCATAATGACAAGGCTACCATCCATTTGAGTAACAAAATCTCGACAACAAACTACCTTCCATAATGACAAGGCTACCATCCATTAGAGTAACAAAAATCTCGAGAACAGACTACCTTCCATAATGACAAGGCTACAATCCATTAGAGTAATGAAATTATCAATAAGAGACTACCTTCCATAATGACAAGGATACCATCCATTGGAGTAACAAAAATCACACCAACAGACTACACTTCCATAATGATTAGGCTACCATACATTAGAGTGACAAATATTTTGACAATAGACTACCTTCCGTAATGACAAGGCTACCATCAATTGGAGTAACAAAATCTCGACAACAAACTACCTTCCATAATGACAAGGCTACCATTCATTTGAGTAACAAAAATCTCGTCAACAAACTACCTTCCATAATGACAAGGCTACCATCCATTAGAGTGACAAAAATATCGACAATAGACTACCTTCCATAATGACAAGGCTACCATCCATTGGAGTAACAAAAATTTCGACAACAGACTACCTTCCATAATGACAAGGCTACCATCCATCGGAGTAACAAAAATATCAACAATAGACTACCTTCCATAATGAAAAGCCTACCATCCATTGGAGTAACAAAAATCTCGACAACAGAATACCTTCCATAATGACTAGGCTACCATCCATTGGAGTAACAAAGATATCGACAACAAACTACCTTCTATAATGACAATGCTACAATCCATTGGAATAAAAAAAATCTCGACAAAAGACAACCTTCCATAATGACAAGGCTACCATCCATTGTAGTAACAAAAATCTCAACAACAGACTACCTTCCATAATGACAAGGCTACCATCTATTGGAATAACAAAAATCTCGAGAACAGACTACCTTCCATAATGACAAGGCTTCCATCCAATGGAATAACAAAAATCTCGACAACAGACTACCTTCCAAAATGACAAGGCTACCATCCATTAGAGTGACAAAAATATCGACAACAGACTACCTTCCATAATGACAAGGCTACCGTCCATTGTAGTAACAAAAATCTCGACAACAGACTACCTTCCATAATGACAATGCTACCATTCATTGGAGTAACAAAAATCTCGACAACAAACTACCTTCGATAATGACAAGGCTACCATCCAATGGAGTAACAAAAATCTCAACAAAAGACTACCTTCCATAATGACAAGGCTACGATCCGTTAGAGTAACAAAAATCTCGACAACAGACTACCTTCCATAATGACAAGTCTACCATCCATTGGAGTAATGAAAATATAAACAAGAGACTACCTTCCATAATGACAAGGCTACCATCCATTGGAGTAATGAAAATATCACCAAAAGACTACCTTACAAAATGACAAGGCTACCATTCATTGGAGTAACAAAAATCTCGCCAACAGACTACACTTCCATAATGACAAGGCTACCATACATTGGAGTGACAAAAATCTCCACAACATACTACGTTCCATAATGACAAGGCTACCATAAATTGGAGTAACAAAATCTCAACAACAAACTACCTTCCATAATGACAAGGCTACCATCCGTTGGAGTAACAAAAATCTCGACAACAAACTACCTTCCGTAATGACAAGACTACCATCCATTAGAGTGACAAAAATATCGACAATAGACTACCTTCCATAATGACAAGGCTACCATCCATTGGAGTAATAAAAATATCGACAACAGACTACCTTCCATAATGACAAGGCTACCATCCATCGGAGTAACAAAAATATCAATAATAGACTACCTTCCATAATGAAAAGCCTACCATCCATTGGAGTAACAAAAATCTCGACAACAGAATACCTTCCATAATGACTAGGCTACCATCCCTTGGAGTAACAAAGATATCGACAACAAATTACCTTCTATAATGACAATGCTACAATCCCTTGGAGTAAAACAAAATCTCCACAACAGACTACCTTTCATAATGATAAGGCTACCATCCATTGGAGTAACATAAATCACGACAACAGACTACCTTCCATAATGACAAGGCTACCATCTATTCGAATAACAAAAATCTCGAGAAAAGACAACCTTCCATAATGACAAGGCTACCATTCATTAGAGTGACAAAAATATCGACAACAGACTACCTTCCATAATGACAAGGCTACCGTCCATTGTAGTGAAAAAAATCTCGACAATAGACTACCTTCCATAATGACAATGCTACCATTCATTGGAGTAACAAAAATATCGACAACAAACTACCTTCGATAATGACAAGGCTACAATCCATTAGAGTAACAAAAATCTCAACAAAAGACTACCTTCCATAATGACAAGGCTACCATCCATTGGAGTAACAGAAATCTCAATTACAGACAACCTTCCATAATGACAATGCTACCATCCATTGGGGTAATAAAAATCTCGGAAACATACTACCTTCCATAATGAAAAGGATACCATCCATTAGAGTAACAAAAATCTCGACAACAGACTACCTTCCATAATGACAAGGCTACCATCCATTGGAGTTACAAAAATCTGAACAACAGACTACCTTCCATAATGACAAGGCTACAATCCATTGGAGTAATAGAAATCTCAACGACACACTACCTTCCATAGTGACAAGGCTACCATCCATTGGAGTAACAAAAATATGAATAACATACTACATTCCATAATGACAAGGCTACAAACCATTGGAGTAATAGAAATCTCAATGACAGACTACCTTCCATAATGAAAAGGCTACCATCCATTGGAGTAACAAAAATCTCTACAACAGACTACCTTTAATAATGACAAGGCTACCATCCATTGGGGTAATAAAAATCTTGGCAACAGACTACATTCCATAATGACAAGGCTACCATCCATTTGAGTAACAAAAATATCGACAACAGACTACCTTCCATAATGACAACGCTACCATCTAATGGAGTAACAGAAATCTCAACGACAGACTACCTTCCATAATGACAAGGCTACCATGCATTGGAATAACAAAAATCTCGACAACAGACTACCTTCTATAATGACAAGGCTACCATCCATTGGAGTTACAAAAACATGAACAACAGACTACCTTCCATAATGAAAAGGTTACAATCCATTGGAGTAAAAGAAATGTCAATGACAAACTACCTTCCATAATGACAAGGCGACCATCCATTGGAGTAATAAATATATGAATAACAGACTAGCATCCATAATGACAAGGATACCATCCATTGCAGTAAAAAAAATCTCTACAACAGACTACCTTCCATAATGACAAGGCTACCATAACTTGGAATAACAAAAATCTCAACAATAGACTACCTTCCATAATGACAAGGAAACCATCCATTGGAGTAACAAAAATCTCAACGACAGACTACCTTCCATAATGACAAGGCTACCATCCATTGGGGTAACAAAAATCTCGACAACAGTCTACCTTCAATAATGACAAGGCTACCATCCATTGGGGTAATAAAAATCTCGGCAACAAACTACCTCACATAATGACAAGGCTACCGTCCATTGGAGTAACAATAATCTCGACAACAGACTACCTTCCATAATGACAAGGCTACCATCCATTGGAATAACAAAAATCTCGACAACAGACTACCTTCCATAATGACAAGGCTACCATCCATTGGGGTAATAAAAATATCGGCAACAAACTACCTTCCATAATGACAAGGCTACCATACATTGGACTAACAAAAATCTGATCAACAGACTAGCTTGCATAATGAAAAGGCTACAATCCATTGGAGTAACAAAAATCTCAATGACATACTACCTTCCATAATGACAAGGCTACCATCCATTGGAGTAACAAAAATCTGAACAACTGACTACCTTCCATAATGACAAGGCTATAATCCATTGCAGTAACAGAAATCTCAATGACAAACTACCTTCCATAATTACAAGGAAACCATCCATTGGTGTAAAAAAAATATGAATAACATACTACATACCATAATGACAAGGATACAATCCATCGGAGTAACAGAAATCTCAACGACAGACTACCTTCCATAATGACAAGGCTACCATCCATTGGGGTAATAAAAATCTCGGCAACAGACTACCTTCCATAATGAAAAGGCTAGCATAAATAGGAGTAACAAAAATCTCGACAACAGACTACTTTCCATAATGACAAGGCTACCATCCATTGGAATAAAAAAAATCTCGACAACAGACTACCTTCCATAATGACAAGGCTACCATCCATTGGAGTTACAAAAATCTGAACAACAGACTACCTTCCGTAATGACAAGGATACCATCCATTGGAATAAAAATAATCTCGATAACAGACTACCTTCCATAATTACAAGGCTACCATCCATTGGAGTAATGGAGATCTCAACGACAGACTACCTTCCATAATGACAAAGCTATGATCCATTGGGGTAACAAAAATCTCGACAATAGACTACCTTCAATAATGACAAGGCTACCATCCATAGGGGTAATAAAAATCTCGGCACCAGATTACCTTCCATAATGAAAAGACTGGCATCCATTGGAGTAACAAAAATCTCGACAATAGACTACCTTCCATATTGACAAGGCTACCATCCATTGGAATAACAAAAATCTCAACAACATACTACCTTCCATAATGAAAAGGCTACCATACATTGGAGTAACAAAAATATCGACAACAGACTACCTTCAATAATGACAAGGCTACCATCCATTGGGGTAATAAAAATATCGGCAATAGACTACCTTCCATAATGACAAGGTTACCATCCATTTGAGTAACAAAAATCTCGACAACAGACTACCTTCCATAATGACAAGGCTACCATCCATTGGAGTAACATAAATCTCAACGACAGACTACCTTCCATAATGACAAGGCTACCATCCATTGGAGTAAAAAAAATATGAATAACATACTACATTCCATAATGACAAGGATACAATCCATTGGAGTAACAGAAATCTCAATGACAGACTACCTTCCATAATGACAAGGCTACCATCCATTGGGGTAATAAAAATCTCGGCAACAGACTACGTTCCATAATGAAAAGGCTAACATCCATTGGAGTAACAAAAATCTCGGCAACAGACTACCTTCCATAATGACAAGACTACCATCTATTGGAGTAACAAAAATCTCGACAACAGACTACCTTCCATAATGACAAGGCTACCATCCATTGGGGTAACAAAAATCTCGACAACAGTCTACCTTCAATAATGACAACGCTACCATCCATTGGGGTGATAAAAATCTCGGCAACAAACTACCTCCCATAATGACAAGGCTACCGTCCATTGGAATAACAACAATCTCGACAACAGACTACCTTCCATAATGACAAGGCTACCATCCATTGGAATAGCAAAAATCTCGACAACAGACTACCTTCCATAATGACATGGCTACCATCCATTGGGGTAATAAAAATATCGGCAACAAACTACTTTCCATAATGACAAGGCTACCATACATTGGAGTAACAAAAATCTGATCAACAAACTAGCTTGCATAATGAAAAGGCTACAATCCATTGGAGTAACAGAAATCTCAATGATAGACTACCTTCCATAATGACAAGGCTACCATCCATTGGAGTAACAAAAATCTGAACAACAGACTACCTTCCATAATGACAAGGCTACAATCCATTGCAGTAACAGAAATCTCAATGACAAACTACCTTCCATAATTACAAGGAAACCATCCATTGGAGTAAAAAAAATATGAATAACATACTACATACCATAATGACAAGGATACAATCCATTGGAGTAACAGAAATCTCAAGGACAGACTACCTTCCATAATGACAAGGCTACCATCCATTGGGGTAATAAAAATCTCGGCAACCGACTGCCTTCCATAATGAAAAGGCTAGCATAAATTGGAGTAACAAAAATCTCGACAACAGACTACTTTCCATAATGACAAGGCTACCATCCATTGGAATAACAAAAATCTCGACAACAGACTACCTTCCATAATGACAAGGCTACCATCCATTGGAGTTTCAAAAATCTGAACAACAGACTACCTTCCGTAATGACAAGGCTACCATCCATTGGAATAAAAATAATCTCGATAACAGACTACCTACCATAATTACAAGGCTGCCATCCATTGGAGTAATGGAGATCTCAACGACAGACTACCTTCCATAATGACAAAGGTATGATCCATTGGGGTAACAAAAATCTCGACAATAGACTACCTTCAATAATGACAAGGCTACCATCCATTGGGGTAATAAAAATCTCGGCAACAAATTACCTTCCATAATGAAAAGACTAGCATCCATTGGAGTAACAAAAATCTTAACAATAGACTACCTTCCATATTGACAAGGCTACCATCCATTGGAATAACAAAAATCTCAACAACAGACTACCTTCCATAATGACAAGGCTACCATCCATTGGAGTTACAAAAATTTGAACAACAAACTACCTTCCATAATCAAAAGGCTACAATCCATTGGAGTAACAGAAACCTCAATGACAGAATAACATCCATAATGACAAGGCTACCAACCATTGGAGTAACAAAAATATGGATAACAGACTACCTTCCATAATGACAAGGCTACAATCCATTGGAGTAAAAGAAATCTTAATGACAGACTACCTTCCATAATGACAAGGCTACCATCCATTGCAGTAACAAAAATCTCTACAACAGAGTACCTTCAATAATGACAAGTTTACCATCCATTGGAATAACAAAAATCTCGACAACAGACTACCTTCCATAATGACAAGGCTACCATCCATTGGAGTAACATAAATCTCAATGACAGACTACCTTCTATAATGACAAGGCTACCATCAATTAGGGTAACAAAAATATCGACAACAGACTACCTTCAATAATGACAAGGCTACCATCCATTGGGGTATTAAAAATCTCGGCAACATACTACCTTCCATAATGACAAGACTACCATCCATTGGAGAAACAAAAATCTCGACAAAAGACTACCTTCCATAATGACAAGGCTACCATCCATTGGAGTAACAGAAATCTCAATGACAGACTACCTTCCATAATGACAAGGCTACCATCCATTGGGGTAATAAAAATCTCAGCAACATACTACCTTCCATAATGAAAAGGATACCATCCAATGGAGTAACAAAAATCTCGACAACAAACTACCTTCCATAATGACAAGGCTACCATCCATTGGAGTTACAAAAATCTGAACAACAGACTACCTTCCATAATGACATGGCTACAATCCATTGGAGTAACAGAAATCTCAATGACAGACTACCTTCCATAATGACAAGGCTACCATCCATTGGAGTAACAAAAATATGAATAACATAATACCTTCCATAATGACAAGGATATAATCCATTGGAGTAATAGAAATCTCAATGACAGACTACCTTTCATAATGACAAGGCTACCATCCATTGGGGTAACAAAAATCTCTACAACAGACTACCTTTATTAATGAAAAGTCTACCATCCATTGGGGTAATAAAAATCTCGGCAATAGACTACCTTCCATAATGACAAGGCTACCATCCATTGGAGTAAAAAAAATCTCGACAACATACTACCTTCCATAATGAAAAGTCTACCATCCATTGGAGTAACAGAAATCTCAATGACAGACTACCTTCAATAGTGACAAGGCTACCATCCATTGGAGTTAAAAAAATCTGAACAACAGACTACCTTCCATAATGACAAGGCGACAATCCATTGGAGTAACACAAATCTCAACGACAGACTATGTTCCCTAATGACAAGGCTACCATCCATTGGAGTAACAAAAATTTGAATAATAGACTACCTTCCATAATGACAAGGGCTAAAATTCATTGGAGTAATAGAAATCTCAATGACAGACTACCTTCCATAATGAAAAGGCTACCATCCATTGGAGTAACAAAAATATCGACAACAGACTACCTTCAATAATGACAAGGCTACCATCCATTGGGGTAATAAAAATATCGGCAACAGACTACCTTCCATAATGACAAGGTTACCATCCATTTGAGTAACAAAAATCTCGACAACAGACTACCTTCCATAATGACAAGGCTACCATCCATTGGAGTAACATAAATCTCAACGACAGACTACCTTCCATAATGACAAGGCTACCATCCATTGGAGTAAAAAAAATCTCTACAACAGACTACCTTCAATAATGACAAGGATACCGTCCATTGGAGTAACAGAAATCTCGGCAACAGACTACCTTCCATAATGACAAGGCTACCATCCATTGGAGTAACAAAAATCTCGACAACAGACTACTTTCCATAATGAAAAGGCTACCATCCATTAGAGTAACAGAAATCTCAATGACAGACTACCTTCCATAATGACTAGGCTACCATCCATTAGAGTTAAAAAAATCTGAACAACATACTACCTTCCATAATGACAAGGCCACCATCCATTGGGGTAATAAAAATATCGGCAACAAATTACCTTCCATATTGAAAAGACTAGCATCCATTGGAGTAACAAAAATCTCGACAATAGACTACATTCCATAATGACAAGGCTACCATCCATTGGAGTAACAAAAATATGAATAACAGACTACCTTCCATAATGACAAGGCTATAATCCATTGGAGTAATAGAAATCTCAATGACAGACTACCTTCCATAATGACAAGGCTACCATCCATTGGGGTAACAAAAATCTCTACAACAGACTACCTTTATTAATGAAAAGTCTACCATCCATTGGGGTAATAAAAATCTCGGCAATAGACTACCTTCCATAATGACAAGGCTACCATCCATTGGAGTAAAAAAAATCTCGACAACATACTACCTTCCATAATGAAAAGTCTACCATCCATTGGAGTAACAGAAATCTCAATGACAGACTACCTTCAATAATGACAAGGCTACCATCCATTGGAGTTAAAAAAATCTGAACAACAGACTACCTTCCATAATGACAAGGCTACAATCCATTGGAGTAACACAAATCTCAACGACAGACTATGTTCCCTAATGACAAGGCTACCATCCATTGGAGTAACAAAAATTTGAATAATAGACTACCTTCCATAATGACAAGGGCTAAAATTCATTGGAGTAATAGAAATCTCAATGACAGACTACCTTCCATAATGAAAAGGCTACCATCCATTGGAGTAACAAAAATATAGACAACAGACTACCTTCAATAATGACAAGGCTACCATCCATTGGGGTAATAAAAATATCGGCAACAGACTACCTTCCATAATGACAAGGTTACCATCCATTTGAGTAACAAAAATCTCGACAACAGACTACCTTCCATAATGACAAGGCTACCATCCATTGGAGTAACATAAATCTCAACGACAGACTACCTTCCATAATGACAAGGCTACCATCCATTGGAGTAAAAAAAATCTCTACAACAGACTACCTTCAATAATGACAAGGATACCATCCATTGGAGTAACAGAAATCTCGGAAACAGACTACCTTCCATAATGACAAGGCTACCATCCATTGGAGTAACAAAAATCTCGACAACAGACTACTTTCCATAATGAAAAGGCTACCATCCATTAGAGTAACAGAAATCTCAATGACAGACTACCTTCCATAATGACAAGGCTACCATCCATTGGAGTTAAAAAAATCTGAACAACATACTACCTTCCATAATGACAAGGCCACCATCCATTGGGGTAATAAAAATATCGGCAACAAATTACCTTCCATATTGAAAAGACTAGCATCCATTGGAGTAACAAAAATATCGACAATAGACTACCTTCCATATTGACAAGGCTACCATCCATTGGAGTTACAAAAATCTGAACAACAGACTACCTTCCATAATCAAAAGGCTACAATCCATTGGAGTAACAGAAATCTCAATGACAGAATAACTTCCATAATGACAAGGCTACCAACCATTGGAGTAACAAAAATATGGATAACAGACTACCTTCCATAATAACAAGGCTACAATCCATTGGAGTAACAGAAATCTCAATGACAGACTACCTTCCATAATGACAAGGCTACCATCCATTGTAGTAACAAAAATCTCTACAACAGAGTACCTTCCATAATGACGACGCTACCATCCATTGGAATAACAAAAATCTCGACAACAGACTACCTTCCATAATGACAAGGCTACCATCCATTGGAGTAACATAAATCTCAATGACAGACTACCTTCTATAATGACAAGGCTACCATCCATTAGGGTAACAAAAATCTCGACAACAGACTTCCTTAAATAATGACAAGGCTACCATCCATTGGGGTAATAAAAATCTCGGCAACAAACTACCTTCCATAATGACAAGGCTACCATCCATTGGAGTAACAAAAATCTCGACAACAGACTACCTTCCATAATGACAAGGCTAACATCCATTGGAGTAACAGAAATCTCAATGACAGACTACCTTCCATAATGACAAGGCTACCATCCATTGGAGTTAATAAAATCTGAACAACAGACTACCTTCCATAATGACAAGGCTACAATCCATTGGAGTAACAGAATTCTTAACGACAAACTACGTTCCCTAATGACAAGGCTACCATCCATTGGAGTAACAAAAATTTGAATAACAGACTACCTTCCATAATGACAAGGCTAAAATTCATTGGAGTAATAGAAATCTCAATGACATACTACCTTCCCTAATGAAAAGGCTACCATCCATTGGAGTAACAAAAATCTCTACAACAGACTACCTTCAATAATGACAAGGCTACCATCCATTGGGGTAATAAAAATCTCTGCAACAGACTACCTTCCATAATGACAAGGCTACAATCCATTGGAGTTACAAAAATCTGAACAACAGACTACCTTCCATAATCAAAAGGCTACAATCCATTGGAGTAACAGAAATCTCAATGACAGAATAACTTCCATAATGACAAGGCTACCAACCATTGGAGTAACAAAAAAATGGATAACAGACTACCTTCCATAATAACAAGGCTACAATCCATTGGAGTAACAGCAATCTCAATGACAGACTACCTTCCATAATGACAAGGCTACCATCCATTGTAGTAACAAAAATCTCTACAACAGAGTACCTTCCATAATGAAAAGACTAGCATCCATTGGAGTAACAAAAATCTCGACAATATACTACCTTCCATATTGACAAGGCTACCATCAATTGGATTAACAATAATCTCAACAACAGACTACCTTCCATAATGACAAGGCTACTATCCATTGGAGTTACAAAAATCTGAACAACAGACAACCTTCCATAATCAAAAGGCTACAATCCATTGGAGTAATAGAAATCTCAATGACAGAATAACTTCCATAATGACAAGGCTACCAACCACTGGAGTAACAAAAATATGGATAACAGACTACCTTCCATAATGACAAGGCTACAATCCATTGGAGTAACAGAAATCTCAATGACAGACTACCTTCCATAATGACAAGGCTACCATCCATTGAGGTAACAGAAATCTCAATGACAGACTACCTTCCGTAATGACAAGGCTACCATCCATTGGAGTAACATAAATATGAATAACATACTACCTTCCATAATGACAAGGCTACAATCCATTGGAGTAATAGAAATCTCAATGACCGACTACCTTCCATAATGACAAGGCTACCATCCATTGAGGTAAAAAAAATCTCTACAACAGACTACCTTCAATAATGACAAGGCTACCGTCCATTGGGGTAATAAAAATATCAGTAACAGACTACCTTCCATAATGACAAGGCTACCATCCATTGGAGTAACAAAAATCTCGACAACAGACTACCTTCCATAATGACAAGGCTACCATCCACTGGAGTAACATAAATCTCAATGACATACTACCTTCCATTATGACAAGGCTACCATCCATTAGGGTAACAAAAATATCGACAACAGACTACCTTCAATAATGACAAGGCTACCATCCATTGGGTTAATAAAAATCTCGGCAACAGACTACCTTCCATAATGACAAGACTACCATCCGTTGGAGTAACAAAAATCTCGACAACAGACTACCTTCCATAATCACAAGGCTACCATCCATTGGAGTAACAGAAATCTCAATGACAGACTACCTTCCATAATGACAAGGCTACCATCCATTGGGGTAATAAAAATCTCGGCGACATACTACCTTCCATAATGAAAAGGATACCATCCAATGGAGTAACAAAAATCTCGACAACAGACTACCTTCCATAATGACAAGGCTACCATCCATTGGAGTTACAAAAATACGAACAACAGACTACCTTCCATAATGACAAGGCTATAATCCATTGGAGTAACAGAAATCTCAACGACATACTACCTTCCATAATGACAAGGCTACCATCCATTCGAGTAACAAAAATATGAATAACATACTACAATCCATAATGACAAGGCTACAATCCATTGGAGTAATAGAAATCTCAATGACAGAATACCATCCATAATGACAAGGCTACCATCCATTGGAGTAACAAAAATCTCTACAATAGACTACCTTCAATAATGACAAGGCTACCATCCATTGGGGTAATAAAAATCTCGGCAACAGACTACCTTCCATAATGACAAGGCTACCATCCATTGGAGTAACAAAAATCTCGACAATAGACTACCTTCCATAATGAAAAGTCTACCATCCATTGGAGTAACAGAAATCTCAATGACAGACTACCTTCCATAATGACAAGGCTACCATCCATTGGAGTTAAAAAAATCTGAACAACAGACTACCTTCCATAATGACAAGGCTATAATCCATTGGAGTAACAGAAATTTCAACGACAGACTACGTTCCCTAATGACATGGCTCCCATCCATTGGAGTAACAAAAATTTGAATAATAGACTACCTTCCATAATGACAAGGATAAAATTCATTGGAGTAATAGAAATCTCAATGACAGACTACCTTCCCTATTGAAAAGGCTACCATCCATTGGAGTAACAAAAATCTCTACAACAGACTACCTTCAATAATGACAAGGCTACCATCCATTGGGGTAATAAAAATCTCGACAACAGACTACCTTCCATAATGACAAGGCTACCATCCATTGGAGTAAAAAAATATGAATACATACTACCTTCCATAATGACAAGGATACAATCCATTGGAGTAACAGAAATCTCAATGACAGACTACCTTCCATAATGACAAGGCTACCATCCATTGGGGTAATAAAAATCTCGGCAACAGACTACGTTCCATAATGAAAAGTCTAGCATCCATTGGAGTAACAAAAATCTCGACAACAGACTACCTTCCATAATGACAAGGCTAACATCCATTGGAGTAACAGAAATCTCAATGACAGACTACCTTCCATAATGACAAGGCTACCATCCTTTGGAGTTAAAAAAATCTGAAAAACAGACTACCTTCCATAATGACAAGGCTACAATCCATTGGAGTAAGAGAAATTCTTAACGACAGACTATGTTCCCTAATGACAAGGCTACCATCCATTGGAGTAACAAAAATTTGAATAACAGACTACCTTCCATAATGACAAGGCTAAAATTCATTGGAGTAATAGAAATCTCAATGACATACTACCTTCCCTAATGAAAAGGCTACCATCCATTGGGGTAATAAAAATCTCTACAACAGACTACCTTCAGTAATGACAAGGCTACCATCCATTGGGGTAATAAAAATCTCTGCAACAGACTACCTTCCATTATGACAAGGCTACCATCCATTGGAGTTACAAAAATCTGAACAACAGACTACCTTCCATAATCAAAAGGCTACAATCCATTGGAGTAACAGAAATCGAAATGACAGAATAACTTCCATAATGACAAGGCTACCAACCATTGGAGTAAAACAAATATGGATAACAGACTACCTACCATAATAACAAGGCTACAATCCATTGGAGTAACAGAAATCTCAATGACAGACTACCTCCCATAATGACAAGGCTACCATCCATTGTAGTAACAAAAATCTCTACAACAGAGTACCTTCCGTAATGAAAAGACTAGCATCCATTGGAGTAACAAAAATCTCGACAATAGACTACCTTCCATATTGACAAGGCTACCATCCATTGGATTAACAATAATCTCAACAACAGACTACCTTCCATAATGACAAGGCTACTATCCATTGGAGTTACAAAAATCTGAACAACAGACTACCTTCCATAATCAAAAGGCTACAATCCATTGGAGTAACAGAAATCTCAATGACAGAATAACTTCCATAATGACAAGGCTACCAACCACTGGAGTAACAAAAATATGGATAACAGACTACCTTCCATAATGACAAGGCTACAATCCATTGGAGTAACAGAAATCTCAATGACAGACTACCTTCCATAATGACAAGGCTACCATCCATTGAGGTAACAGAAATCTCAATGACAGACTACCTTCCATAATGACAAGGCTACCATCCATTGGAGTAACATAAATATGAATAACATACTACCTTCCATAATGACAAGGCTACAATCCATTGGAGTAATAGAAATCTCAATGACCGACTACCTTCCATAATGACAAGGCTACCATCCATTGAGGTAAAATAAATCTCTACAACAGACTACCTTCAATAATGACAAGGCTACCATCCATTGGGGTAATAAAAATCTCGGCATCAGACTACCTTCCATAATGACAATTCTACCATCCATTGGAGTAACAAAAATCTCGACAACAGACTACCTTCCATAATGAAAAGGCTACCATACATTGGAGTAACAGAAATCTCAATGACAGACTACCTTCCATAATGACAAGGCTACCGTCCATTGGAGTTAAAAAAATATGAACAACATACTACCTTCCATAATGAAAAGTCTACCATCCATTGGAGTAACAAAAATCTCAATGACAGACTACCTTCCATAATGACAAGGCTACCATCCATTGGAGTTAAAAAAATCTTAACAATAGACTACCTTCCATAATGACAAGTCTACAATCCATTGGAGTAACAAAAATCTCAATGACAGACTACCTTCCATAATGACAAGGCTACCATCCATTGGAGTTAAAAAAATCTTAACAATATACTACCTTCCATAATGACAAGGCTACAATCCATTGGAGTAATAGAAATCTCAATGACCGACTACCTTCCATAATGACAAGGCTACCATCCATTGAGGTAAAAAAAATCTCTACAACAGACTACCTTCAATAATGACAAGGCTACCGTCCATTGGGGTAATAAAAATATCAGTAACAGACTACCTTCCATAATGACAGGGCTACCATCCATTGGAGTAACAAAAATCTCGACAACAGACTACCTTCCATAAGGACAAGGCTACCATCCACTGGAGTAACATAAATCTCAATAACATACTACCTTCCATTATGACAAGGCTACCATCCATTAGGGTAACAAAAATATCAACAACAGACTACCTTCGATAATGACAAGGCTACCATCCATTGGGTTAATAAAAATCTCGGCAACAGACTACCTTCCATAATGACAAGGCTACCATCCGTTGGAGTAACAAAAATCTCGACAACAGACTACCTTCCATAATGACAAGGCTACCATCCATTGGAGTAACAGAAATCTCAATGACAGACTACCTTCCATAATGACAAGGCTACCATCCATTGGGGTAATAAAAATCTCGGCGACATACTACCTTCCATAATGAAAAGGATACCATCCAATGGAGTAACAAAAATCTCGACAACAGACTACCTTCCATAATGACAAGGCTACCATCCATTGGAGTTACAAAAATACGAACAACAGACTACCTTCCATAATGACAAGGCTATAATCCATTGGAGTAACAGAAATCTCAACGACATACTACCTTCCATAATGACAAGGCTACCATCCATTGGAGTAACAAAAATATGAATAACATACTACCTTCCATAATGACAAGGCTACAATCCATTGGAGTAATAGAAATCTCAATGACAGAATACCATCCATAATGACAAGGCTACCATCCATTGGAGTAACAAAAATCTCTACAATAGACTACCTTCAATAATGACAAGGCTACCATCCATTGGGGTAATAAAAATCTCGGCAACAGACTACCTTCCATAATGACAAGGCTACCATCCATTGGAGTAACAAAAATCTCGACAATAGACTACCTTCCATAATGAAAAGTCTACCATCCATTGGAGTAACAGAAATCTCAATGACAGACTACCTTCCATAATGACAAGGCTACCATCCATTGGAGTTAAAAAAATCTGAACAACAGACTACCTTCCATAATGACAAGGCTATAATCCATTGGAGTAACAGAAATTTCAACGACAGACTACGTTCCCTAATGACATGGTTCCCATCCATTGGAGTAACAAAAATTTGAATAATAGACTACCTTCCATAATGACAAGGATAAAATTCATTGGAGTAATAGAAATCTCAATGACAGACTACCTTCCCTATTGAAAAGGCTACCATCCATTGGAGTAACAAAAATCTCTACAACAGACTACCTTCAATAATGACAAGGCTACCATCCATTGGGGTAATAAAAATCTCGACAACAGACTACCTTCCATAATGACAAGGCTACCATCCATTGGAGTAAAAAAAATATGAATACATACTACCTTCCATAATGACAAGGATACAATCCATTGGAGTAACAGAAATCTCAATGACAGACTACCTTCCATAATGACAAGGCTACCATCCATTGGGGTAATAAAAATCTCGGCAACAGACTACGTTCCATAATGAAAAGTCTAGCATCCATTGGAGTAACAAAAATCTCGACAACAGACTACCTTCCATAATGACAAGGCTAACATCCATTGGAGTAACAGAAATCTCAATGACAGACTACCTTCCATAATGACAAGGCTACCATCCTTTGGAGTTAAAAAAATCTGAAAAACAGACTACCTTCCATAATGACAAGGCTACAATCCATTGGAGTAAGAGAAATTCTTAACGACAGACTATGTTCCCTAATGACAAGGCTACCATCCATTGGAGTAACAAAAATTTGAATAACAGACTACCTTCCATAATGACAAGGCTAAAATTCATTGGAGTAATAGAAATCTCAATGACATACTACCTTCCCTAATGAAAAGGCTACCATCCATTGGGGTAATAAAAATCTCTACAACAGACTACCTTCAGTAATGACAAGGCTACCATCCATTGGGGTAATAAAAATCTCTGCAACAGACTACCTTCCATTATGACAAGGCTACCATCCATTGGAGTTACAAAAATCTGAACAACAGACTACCTTCCATAATCAAAAGGCTACAATCCATTGGAGTAACAGAAATCGAAATGACAGAATAACTTCCATAATGACAAGGCTACCAACCATTGGAGTAAAACAAATATGGATAACAGACTACCTACCATAATAACAAGGCTACAATCCATTGGAGTAACAGAAATCTCAATGACAGACTACCTCCCATAATGACAAGGCTACCATCCATTGTAGTAACAAAAATCTCTACAACAGAGTACCTTCCGTAATGAAAAGACTAGCATCCATTGGAGTAACAAAAATCTCGACAATAGACTACCTTCCATATTGACAAGGCTACCATCCATTGGATTAACAATAATCTCAACAACAGACTACCTTCCATAATGACAAGGCTACTATCCATTGGAGTTACAAAAATCTGAACAACAGACTACCTTCCATAATCAAAAGGCTACAATCCATTGGAGTAACAGAAATCTCAATGACAGAATAACTTCCATAATGACAAGGCTACCAACCACTGGAGTAACAAAAATATGGATAACAGACTACCTTCCATAATGACAAGGCTACAATCCATTGGAGTAACAGAAATCTCAATGACAGACTACCTTCCATAATGACAAGGCTACCATCCATTGAGGTAACAGAAATCTCAATGACAGACTACCTTCCATAATGACAAGGCTACCATCCATTGGAGTAACATAAATATGAATAACATACTACCTTCCATAATGACAAGGCTACAATCCATTGGAGTAATAGAAATCTCAATGACCGACTACCTTCCATAATGACAAGGCTATCATCCATTGAGGTAAAATAAATCTCTACAACAGACTACCTTCAATAATGACAAGGCTACCATCCATTGGGGTAATAAAAATCTCGGCATCAGACTACCTTCCATAATGACAATTCTACCATCCATTGGAGTAACAAAAATCTCGACAACAGACTACCTTCCATAATGAAAAGGCTACCATACATTGGAGTAACAGAAATCTCAATGACAGACTACCTTCCATAACGACAAGGCTACCGTCCATTGGAGTTAAAAAAATATGAACAACATACTACCTTCCATAATGAAAAGTCTACCATCCATTGGAGTAACAAAAATCTCAACGACAGACTACCTTCCATAATGACAAGGCTACCATCCATTGGAGTTAAAAAAATCTTAACAATAGACTACCTTCCATAATGACAAGTCTACAATCCATTGGAGTAACAAAAATCTCAATGACAGACTACCTTCCATAATGACAAGGCTACCATCCATTGGAGTTAAAAAAATCTTAACAATATACTACCTTCCATAATGACAAGGCTACAATCCATTGGAGTAATAGAAATCTCAATGACCGACTACCTTCCATAATGACAAGGCTACCATCCATTGAGGTAAAAAAAATCTCTACAACAGACTACCTTCAATAATGACAAGGCTACCGTCCATTGGGGTAATAAAAATATCAGTAACAGACTACCTTCCATAATGACAGGGCTACCATCCATTGGAGTAACAAAAATCTCGACAACAGACTACCTTCCATAAGGACAAGGCTACCATCCACTGGAGTAACATAAATCTCAATAACATACTACCTTCCATTATGACAAGGCTACCATCCATTAGGGTAACAAAAATATCAACAACAGACTACCTTCGATAATGACAAGGCTACCATCCATTGGGTTAATAAAAATCTCGGCAACAGACTACCTTCCATAATGACAAGGCTACCATCCGTTGGAGTAACAAAAATCTCGACAACAGACTACCTTCCATAATGACAAGGCTACCATCCATTGGAGTAACAGAAATCTCAATGACAGACTACCTTCCATAATGACAAGGCTACCATCCATTGGGGTAATAAAAATCTCGGCGACATACTACCTTCCATAATGAAAAGGATACCATCCAATGGAGTAACAAAAATCTCGACAACAGACTACCTTCCATAATGACAAGGCTACCATCCATTGGAGTTACAAAAATACGAACAACAGACTACCTTCCATAATGACAAGGCTATAATCCATTGGAGTAACAGAAATCTCAACGACATACTACCTTCCATAATGACAAGGCTACCATCCATTGGAGTAACAAAAATATGAATAACATACTACCTTCCATAATGACAAGGCTACAATCCATTGGAGTAATAGAAATCTCAATGACAGAATACCATCCATAATGACAAGGCTACCATCCATTGGAGTAACAAAAATCTCTACAATAGACTACCTTCAATAATGACAAGGCTACCATCCATTGGGGTAATAAAAATCTCGGCAACAGACTACCTTCCATAATGACAAGGCTACCATCCATTGGAGTAACAAAAATCTCGACAATAGACTACCTTCCATAATGAAAAGTCTACCATCCATTGGAGTAACAGAAATCTCAATGACAGACTACCTTCCATAATGACAAGGCTACCATCCATTGGAGTTAAAAAAGTCTGAACAACAGACTACCTTCCATAATCACAAGGCTACAATCCATTGGAGTAACAGAAATCTCAACGACAGACTACGTTCCCTAATGACATGGCTACCATCCATTGGAGTAACAAAAATTTGAATAATAGACTACCTTCCATAATGACAAGGATAAAATTCATTGGAGTAATAGAAATCTCAATGACAGACTACCTTCCCTATTGAAAAGGCTACCATCCATTGGAGTAACAAAAATCTCTACAACAGACTACCTTCAATAATGACAAGGCTACCATCCATTGGGGTAATAAAAATCTCGACAACAGACTACCTTCCATAATGACAAGGCTACCATCCATTGGATTAAAAAAATATGAATAACATACTACCTTCCATAATGACAAGGATACAATCCATTGGAGTAATAGAAATCTCAATGACAGACTACCTTCCATAATGACAAGGCTACCATCCATTGGGGTAATAAAAATCTCGGCAACAGACTACGTTCCATAATGAAAAGTCTAGCATCCATTGGAGTAACAAAAATCTCGGCAACAAACTACCTTCCATAATGAAAAGGATACCATCCATTGGAGTAACAGAAATCTCGACAACAGACTATCTTCCATAATGACAAGGCTACCATCCATTAGAGTTACAAAAATTTGAACAACACACTACCTTCCATAATGACAAGGCTACAATCCATTGGAGTAACAGAAATCTCAACGACAGACTACGTTCCCTAATGACAAGGCTACCATCCATTGGAGTAACAAAAATTTGAATAACAGACTACCTTCCATAATGACAAGGCTCTAATCAATTGGAGTAATAGAAATCACAATGACCGACTACCTTCCATAATGACAAGGCTACCATCCATTGAGGTAAAAAAAATCTCTACAACAGACTACCTTCAATAATGACAAGGCTACCATCCATTGGGGTAATAAAAATCTCGGCAACAGGCTACCATCCATTGGAGTAACAAAAATCTCGACAACAGACTACCTTCCATAATGAAAAGGCTACCCTCCATTGGAGTAACAGAAATCTCAATGACAGACTACCTTCCATAATGTGAAGGCTACCATCCATTGGAGTTAAAAATATCTGAAGAACAGACTACCTTCTATAATGACAAGGCTACAATCCATTGGAGTAACAGAAATCTCAATGACAGACTACGTTCCCTAATGACAAGGCTACCATCCATTGGTGTAACAAAAATTTGAATAACAAACTACCTTCCATAATGACAAGGCTAAAATTCATTGGAGTAATAGAAATCTCAAAGACAGACTACCTTCCTTAATGAAAAGGCAACCATACATTGGAGTAACAAAAATATCTACAACAGACTACCTTCAATAATGACAAGGCTACCATCCATTGGGGTAATAAAAATCTCGGCAACAGACTACCTTCCATAATGACAAGGGTACCATCCATTGGAGTAAAAAAAATATGAATAACATACTACCTTCCATAATGACAAGGATACAATCCATTGGAGTAACAGAAATCTCAATGACAGACTACCTTCCATAATGACAAGGCTACCATCCATTGGGGTAATAAAAATCTCGGCAACAGACTACGTTCCATAATGAAAAGTCTAGCATCCATTGGAGTAACAAAAATCTCGACAACAGACTACCTTCCATAATGACAAGGCTAACATCCATTGGAGTAACAGAAATCTCAATGACAGACTACCTTCCATAATGACAAGGCTACCATCCATTGGAGTTAAAAAAATCTGAAAAACAGACTACCTTCCATAATGACAAGGCTACAATCCATTGGAGTAAGAGAAATTCTTAACGACTGACTATGTTCCCTAATGACAAGGCTACCATCCATTGGAGTAACAAAAATTTGAATAACAGACTACCTTCCATAATGACAAGGCTAAAATTCATTGGAGTAATAGAAATCTCAATGACATACTACCTTCCCTAATGAAAAGGCTACCATCCATTAGGGTAATAAAAATCTCTACAACAGACTACCTTCAGTAATGACAAGGCTACCATCCATTGGGGTAATAAAAATCTCTGCAACAGACTACCTTCCATTATGACAAGGCTACCATCCATTGGAGTTACAAAAATCTGAACAACAGACTACCTTCCATAATCAAAAGGCTACAATCCATTGGAGTAACAGAAATCGAAATGACAGAATAACTTCCATAATGACAAGGATACCAACCATTGGAGTAAAAAAAATATGGATAACAGACTACCTACCATAATAACAAGGCTACAATCCATTGGAGTAACAGAAATCTCAATGACAGACTACCTCCCATAATGACAAGGCTACCATCCATTGTAGTAACAAAAATCTCTACAACAGAGTACCTTCCATAATGAAAAGACTAGCATCCATTGGAGTAACAAAAATCTCGACAATAGACTACCTTCCATATTGAAAAGGCTACCATCCATTGGATTAACAATAATCTCAACAACAGACTACCTTCCATAATGACAAGGCTACTATCCATTGGAGTTACAAAAATCTGAACAACAGACTACCTTCCATAATCAAAAGGCTACAATCCATTGGAGTAACAGAAATCTCAATGACAGAATAACTTCCATAATGACAAGGCTACCAACCACTGGAGTAACAAAAATATGGATAACAGACTACCTTCCATAATGACAAGGCTACAATCCATTGGAGTAACAGAAATCTCAATGACAGACTACCTTCCATAATGACAAGGCTACCATCCATTGAGGTAACAGAAATCTCAATGACAGACTACCTTCCATAATGACAAGGCTACCATCCATTGGAGTAACATAAATATGAATAACATACTACCTTCCATAATGACAAGGCTACAATCCATTGGAGTAATAGAAATCTCAATGACCGACTACCTTCCATAATGACAAGGCTACCATCCATTGAGGTAAAATAAATCTCTTCAACAGACTACCTTCAATAATGACAAGGCTACCATCCATTGGGGTAATAAAAATCTCGGCATCAGACTACCTTCCATAATGACAATTCTACCATCCATTGGAGTAACAAAAATCTCGACCACAGACTACCTTCCATAATGAAAAGGCTACCATACATTGGAGTAACAGAAATCTCAATGACAGACTACCTTCCATAATGACAAGGCTACCGTCCATTGGAGTTAAAAAAATATGAACAACATACTACCTTCCATAATGAAAAGTCTACCATCCATTGGAGTAACAAAAATCTCAATGACAGACTACCTTCCATAATGACAAGGCTACCATCCATTGGAGTTAAAAAAATCTTAACAATAGACTACCTTCCATAATGACAAGTCTACAATCCATTGGAGTAACAAAAATCTCAATGACAGACTACCTTCCATAATGACAAGGCTACCATCCATTGGAGTTAAAAAAATCTTAACAATATACTACCTTCCATAATGACAAGGCTACAATCCATTGGAGTAATAGAAATCTCAATGACCGACTACCTTCCATAATGACAAGGCTACCATCCATTGAGGTAAAAAAAATCTCTACAACAGACTACCTTCAATAATGACAAGGCTACCGTCCATTGGGGTAATAAAAATATCAGTAACAGACTTCCTTCCATAATGACAGGGCTACCATCCATTGGAGTAACAAAAATCTCGACAACAGACTACCTTCCATAAAGACAAGGCTACCATCCACTGGAGTAACATAAATCTCAATAACATACTACCTTCCATTATGACAAGGCTACCATCCATTAGGGTAACAAAAATATCAACAACAGACTACCTTCGATAATGACAAGGCTACCATCCATTGGGTTAATAAAAATCTCGGCAACAGACTACCTTCCATAATGACAAGGCTACCATCCGTTGGAGTAACAAAAATCTCGACAACAGACTACCTTCCATAATGACAAGGCTACCATCCATTGGAGTAACAGAAATCTCAATGACAGACTACCTTCCATAATGACAAGGCTACCATCCATTGGGGTAATAAAAATCTCGGCGACATACTACCTTCCATAATGAAAAGGATACCATCCAATGGAGTAACAAAAATCTCGACAACAGACTACCTTCCATAATGACAAGGCTACCATCCATTGGAGTTACAAAAATACGAACAACAGACTACCTTCCATAATGACAAGGCTATAATCCATTGGAGTAACAGAAATCTCAACGACATACTACCTTCCATAATGACAAGGCTACCATCCATTGGAGTAACAAAAATATGAATAACATACTACCTTCCATAATGACAAGGCTACAATCCATTGGAGTAATAGAAATCTCAATGACAGAATACCATCCATAATGACAAGGCTACCATCCATTGGAGTAACAAAAATCTCTACAATAGACTACCTTCAATAATGACAAGGCTACCATCCATTGGGGTAATAAAAATCTCGGCAACAGACTACCTTCCATAATGACAAGGCTACCATCCATTGGAGTAACAAAAATCTCGACAATAGACTACCTTCCATAATGAAAAGTCTACCATCCATTGGAGTAACAGAAATCTCAATGACAGACTACCTTCCATAATGACAAGGCTACCATCCATTGGAGTTAAAAAAGTCTGAACAACAGACTACCTTCCATAATCACAAGGCTACAATCCATTGGAGTAACAGAAATCTCAACGACAGACTACGTTCCCTAATGACATGGCTACCATCCATTGGAGTAACAAAAATTTGAATAATAGACTACCTTCCATAATGACAAGGATAAAATTCATTGGAGTAATAGAAATCTCAATGACAGACTACCTTCCCTATTGAAAAGGCTACCATCCATTGGAGTAACAAAAATCTCTACAACAGACTACCTTCAATAATGACAAGGCTACCATCCATTGGGGTAATAAAAATCTCGACAACAGACTACCTTCCATAATGACAAGGCTACCATCCATTGGATTAAAAAAAATATGAATAACATACTACCTTCCATAATGACAAGGATACAATCCATTGGAGTAATAAAAATTTCAATGACAGACTACCTTCCATAATGACATGGCTACCATCCATTGGGGTAATAAAAATCTCGGCAACAGACTACGTTCCATAATGAAAAGTCTAGCATCCATTGGAGTAACAAAAATCTCGGCAACAAACTACCTTCCATAATGAAAAGGATACCATCCATTGGAGTAACAGAAATCTCGACAACAGACTATCTTCCATAATGACAAGGCTACCATCCATTAGAGTTACAAAAATTTGAACAACACACTACCTTCCATAATGACAAGGCTACAATCCATTGGAGTAACAGAAATCTCAACGACAGACTACGTTCCCTAATGACAAGGCTACCATCCATTGGAGTAACAAAAATTTGAATAACAGACTACCTTCCATAATGACAAGGCTCTAATCAATTGGAGTAATAGAAATCACAATGACCGACTACCTTCCATAATGACAAGGCTACCATCCATTGAGGTAAAAAAAATCTCTACAACAGACTACCTTCAATAATGACAAGGCTACCATCCATTGGGGTAATAAAAATCTCGGCAACAGGCTACCTTCCATAATGACAAGGCTACCATCCATTGGAGTAACAAAAATCTCGACAACAGACTACCTTCCATAATGAAAAGGCTACCCTCCATTGGAGTAACAGAAATCTCAATGACAGACTACCTTCCATAATGTGAAGGCTACCATCCATTGGAGTTAAAAATATCTGAAGAACAGACTACCTTCTATAATGACAAGGCTACAATCCATTGGAGTAACAGAAATCTCAATGACAGACTACGTTCCCTAATGACAAGGCTACCATCCATTGGAGTAACAAAAATTTGAATAACAAACTACCTTCCATAATGACAAGGCTAAAATTCATTGGAGTAATAGAAATCTCAATGACAGACTACCTTCCTTAATGAAAAGGCTACCATACATTGGAGTAACAAAAATCTCTACAACAGACTACCTTCAATAATGACAAGGCTACCATCCATTGGGGTAATAAAAATCTCGGCAACAGACTACATTCCATAATGACAAGGCTACCATCCATTGGAGTAAAAAAAATATGAATAACATACTACCTTCCATAATGACAAGGATACAATCCATTGGAGTAACAGAAATCTCAATGACAGACTACCTTCCATAATGACAAGGCTACCATCCATTGGGGTAATAAAAATCTCGACAACAGACTATGTTCCATAATGAAAAGGCTAGCATCCATTGGAGTAACAAAAATCTCGGCAACAGACTACCTTCCATAATGACAAGACTACCATCTATTGGAGTAACAAAAATCTCGACAACAGACTACCTTCCATAATGACAAGGCTACCATCCATTGGAGTAACATAAATCTCAATGATAGACTACCTTCCATAATGACAAGGCTACCATCCATTGGGGTAATAAAAATATCGGCAACATACTATCTTCCATAATGAAAATGATACCATCCATTGGAGTAACAAAAATATCGTCAACAAACTACCTTCCATAATGACAAGGCTACCATCCATTGGAGTTACAAAAATCTCAACAACAGACTACCTTCCATAATGACAAGGCTACAATCCATAGGAGTAACAGAAATCTCAATGATAAACTACCTGCCATAATGACAAGGCTACCATCCATTGGAGTAACAAAAATATGAATAACATACTACCTTCCATAATGACCAGGCTACAATCCATTGAAGTAATAGAAATCTCAAAGACCGACTACCTTCCATAATGACAAGGCTACCATCCATTGAGGTAACATAAATCTCTACAAAAGACTACCTTCAATAATGACAAGGCCACCATCCATTGGGGTAATAAAAATCTCGGCATCAGACTACCTTCCATAATGACAATTCTACCATCCATTGGAGTAACAAAAATCTCGGCAACAGACTACCTTCCATAATGACAAGGCTACCATCCATTGGAGTAAAAAAAAATGAATAACATACTACCTTCCATAATGACAAGGATACAATCCATTGGAGTAACATAAATCTCAATGACAGACTACCTTCCATAATGACAAGGCTACCATCCATTGGGGTAATAAAAATCTCGACAACAGACTACGTTCCATAATGAAAAGGCTAGCTTCCATTGGAGTAACAAAAATCTCGGAAACAGACTACCTTCCATAATGAAAAGACTACCATCTATTGGAGTAACAAAAATCTCGACAACAGAGTACCTTCCATAATAACAAGGCTACCATCCATTGGAGTAACAGAAATCTCGACAACAGACTACCTTCCATAATGACAAGGCTACCATCCATTAGAGTTACAAAAATTTGAACAACACACTACCTTCCATAATGACAAGGCTACAATCCATTGGAGTAACAGAAATCTCAACGACAGACTACGTTCCCTAATGACAAGGCTACCATCCATTGGAGTAACAAAAATTTGAATAACAGACTACCTTCCATAATGACAAGGCTCTAATTAATTGGAGTAATAGAAATCACAATGACCGACTACCTTCCATAATGACAAGGCTACCATCCATTGAGGTAAAAAAAATCTCTACAACAGACTACCTTTAATAATGACAAGGCTACCATCCATTGGGGTAATAAAAATCTCGGCAACAGGCTACCTTCCATAATGACAAGGCTACCATCCATTGGAGTAACAAAAATCTCGACAACAGACTACCTTCCATAATGAAAAGGCTACCCTCCATTGGAGTAACAGAAATCTCAATGACAGACTACCTTCCATAATGTGAAGGCTACCATCCATTGGAGTTAAAAATATCTGAACAACAGACTACCTTCTATAATGACAAGGCTACAATCCATTGGAGTAACAGAAATCTCAATGACAGACTACGTTCCCTAATGACAAGGCTACCATCCATTGGACTAACAAAAATTTGAATAACAGACTACCTTCCATAATGACAAGGCAAAAATTCATTGGAGTAATAGAAATCTCAATGACAGACTACCTTCCTTAATGAAAAGGCTACCATACATTGGAGTAACAAAAATCTCTACAACAGACTACCTTCAATAATGACAAGGCTACCATCCATTGGGGTAATAAAAATCTCGGCAACAGACTACCTTCCATAATGACAAGGCTACCATCCATTGGAGTAAAAAAAATATGAATAACATACTACCTTCCATAATGACAAGGATACAATCCATTGGAGTAACAGAAATCTCAATGACAGACTACCTTCCATAATGACAAGGCAACCATCCATTGGGGTAATAAAAATCTCGACAACAGACTACGTTCCATAATGAAAAGGCTAGTATCCATTGGAGTAACAAAAATCTCGGCAACAGACTACCTTCCATAATGACAAGACTACCATCTATTGGAGTAACAAAAATCTCGACAACAGACTACCTTCCATAATGACAAGGCTACCATCCATTGGAGTAACAGAAATCTCAATGATAGACTACCTTCCATAATGACAAGGCTACCATCCATTGGGGTAATAAAAATATCGGCAACATACTACCTTCCATAATGAAAATGATACCATCCATTGGAGTAACAAAAATATCGTCAACAGACTACCTTCCATAATGACAAGGCTACCATCCATTGGAGTTACAAAAATCTCAACAACAGACTACCTTCCATAATGACAAGGCAACAATCCATTGGAGTAACAGAAATCTCAATGATAGACTACCTTGCATAATGACAAGGCTACCATCCATTGGATTAACAAAAATATGAATAACATACTACCTTCCATAATGACCAGGCTACAATCCATTGGAGTAATAGAAATCTCAAAGACCGACTACCTTCCATAATGACAAGGCTACCATCCATTGAGGTAAAATAAATCTCTACAACAGACTACCTTCAATAATGACAAGGCCACCATCCATTGGGGTAATAAAAATCTCGGCATCAGACTACCTTCCATAATGACAATTCTACCATCCATTGGAGTAACAAAAATCTCGGCAACAGACTACCTTCCATAATGACAAGGCTACCATCCATTGGAGTAAAAAAAAATGAATAACATACTACCTTCCATAATGACAAGGATACAATCCATTGGAGTAACAGAAATCTCAATGACAGACTACCTTCCATAATGACAAGGCTACCATCCATTGGGGTAATAAAAATCTCGACAACAGACTACGTTCCATAATGAAAAGGCTAGCATCCATTGGAGTAACAAAAATCTCGGCAACAGACTACCTTCCATAATGACAAGACTACCATCTATTGGAGTAACAAAAATCTCGACAACAGAGTACCTTCCATAATAACAAGGCTACCATCCATCGGAGTAACAGAAATCTCGACAACATACTACCTTCCATAATGACAAGGCTACCATCCATTAGAGTTACAAAAATTTGAACAACACACTACCTTCCATAATGACAAGGCTACAATCCATTGGAGTAACAGAAATCTCAACGACAGACTATGTTCCCTAATGACAAGGCTACCATCCATTGGAGTAACAAAAATTTGAATAACAGACTACCTTCCATAATGACAAGGCTCTAATCAATTGGAGTAATAGAAATCACAATGACCGACTACCTTCCATAATGACAAGGCTACCATCCATTGAGGTAAAAAAAATCTCTACAACAGACTACCTTCAATAATGACAAGGCTACCATCCATTGGGGTAATAAAAATCTCGGCAACAGGCTACCTTCCATAATGACAAGGCTACCATCCTCTGGAGTAACAAAAATCTCGAAAACAGACTACCTTCCATAATGAAAAGGCTACCATCCATTGGAGTAACAGAAATCTCAATGACAGACTACCTTCCATAATGTGAAGGCTACCATCCATTGGAGTTAAAAATATCTGAACAACAGACTACCTTCTATAATGACAAGGCTACAATCCATTGGAGTAACAGAAATCTCAATGACAGACTACGTTCCCTAATGACAAGGCTACCATCCATTGGAGTAACAAAAATTTGAATAACAGACTACCTTCCATAATGACAAGGCTAAAATTCATTGGAGTAATAGAAATCTAAATGACATACTACCTTCCTTAATGAAAAGGCTACCATACATTGGAGTAACAAAAATCTCTACAACAGACTACCTTCAATAATGACAAGGCTACCATCCATTGGGGTAATAAAAATCTCGGCAACAGACTACCTTCCATAATGACAAGGCTACCATCCATTGGAGTAAAAAAAATATGAATAACATACTACCTTCCATAATGACAAGGATACAATCCATTGGAGTAACAGAAATCTCAATGACAGACTACCTTCCATAATGACAAGGCTACCATCCATTGGGGTAATAAAAATCTCGACAACAGACTACGTTCCATAATGAAAAGGCTAGCATCCATTGGAGTAACAAAAATCTCGGCAACAGACTACCTTCCATAATGATAAGACTACCATCTATTGGAGTAACAAAAATCTCGACAATAGACTACCTTCCATAATGACAAGGCTACCATCCATTGGAGTAACAGAAATATCAATGATAGACTACCTTCCATAATGACAAGGCTACCATCCATTGGGGTAATAAAAATATCGTCAACATACTACCTTCCATAATGAAAATGATACCATCCATTGGAGTAACAAAAATATCGTCAACAGACTACCTTCCATAATGACAAGGCTACCATCCATTGGAGTTACAAAAATATCAACAACAGACTACCTTCCATAATGACAAGGCTACAATCCATTGGAGTAACAGAAATCTCAATGATAGACTACTTTCCATAATGACAAGGCTACCATCCATTGGAGTAACAAAAATATGAATAACATACTACCTTCCATAATGACCAGGCTACAATCCATTGGAGTAATAGAAATCTCAAAGACCGACTACCTTCCATAATGACAAGGCTACCATCCATTGAGGTAAAATAAATCTCTACAACAGACTACCTTCAATAATGACAAGGCCACCATCCATTGGGGTAATAAAAATCTCGGCATCAGACTACCTTCCATAATGACAATTCTACCATCCATTGGAGTAACAAAAATCTCGACAACAGACTACCTTCCATAATGAAAAGGCTACCATACATTGGAGTAACAGAAATCTCAATGATAGACTACCTTCCATAATGACAAGGCTACCATCCATTGGAGTAACAAAAATCTTGGCAACAGACTACCTTCCATAATGACAAGGCTACCATCCATTGGAGTAAAAAAAAAATGAATAACATACTACCTTCCATAATGACAAGGATACAATCCATTGGAGTAACAGAAATCTCAATGACAGACTACCTTCCATAATGACAAGGCTACCATCCATTGGGGTAATAAAAATCTCGACAACAGACTACGTTCCATAATTAAAAGGCTAGCATCCATTGGAGTAACAAAAATCTCGGCAACAGACTACCTTCCATAATGACAAGACTACCATCTATTGGAGTAACAAAAATCTCGACAACAGACTACCTCCATAATAACAAGGATACCATCCATTGGAGTAACAGAAATCTCAATGATAGACTACCTTCCATAATGACAAGGCTACCATCCATTGGGGTAATAAAAATATCGGCAACATACTACCTTCCATAATGAAAATAATACCATCCATTGGAGTAACAAAAATCTCGTCAACAGACTACCTTCCATAATGAAAAGGCTACCATCCATTGGAGTAACAGAAATCTCAATGACAGACTACCTTCCATAATGTGAAGGCTACCATCCATTGGAGTGAAAAATATCTGAACAACAGACTACCTTCTATAATGACAAGGCTACAATCCATTGGAGTAACAGAAATCTCAACGACAGACTACGTTCCCTAATAACAAGGCTACCATCCATTGGAGTAACAAAAATTTGAATAACAGACTACCTTCCATAATGACAAGGCTAAAATTCATTGGAGTAATAGAAATCTCAATGACAGACTACCTTCCTTAATGAAAAGGCTACCATACATTGGAGTAACAAAAATCTCTACAACAGACTACCTTCAATAATGACAAGGCTACCATCCATTGGGGTAATAAAAATCTCGGCAACAGACTACCTTCCATAATGACAAGGCTACCATCCATTGGAGTAAAAAAAATATGAATAACATACTACCTTCCATAATGACAAGGATACAATCCATTAGAGTAACAGAAATCTCAATGACAGACTACCTTCCATAATGACAAGGCTACCATCCATTGGGGTAATAAAAATCTCGACAACAGACTACGTTCCATAATGAAAAGGCTAGCATCCATTGGAGTAACAAAAATCTCGGCAACAGACTACCTTCCATAATGACAAGACTACCATCTATTGGAGTAACAAAAATCTCGACAACAGACTACCTTCCATAATGACAAGGCTACCATCCATTGGAGTAACAGAAATCTCAATGATAGACTACCTTCCATAATGACAAGGCTACCATCCATTGGGGTAATAAAAATATCGGCAACATACTACCTTCCATAATGAAAATGATACCATCCATTGGAGTAACAAAAATCTCGTCAACAGACTACCTTCCATAATGACAAGGCTACCATCCATTGGAGTTACAAAAATCTCAACAACAGACTACCTTCCATAATGACAAGGCTACAATCCATTGGAGTAACAGAAATCTCAATGATAGACTACCTTCCATAATGACAAGGCTACCATCCATTGGAGTAACAAAAATATGAATAACATACTACCTTCCATAATGACCAGGCTACAATCCATTGGAGTAATAGAAATCTCAAAGACCGACTACCTTCCATAATGACAAGGCTACCATCCATTGAGGTAAAATAAATCTCTACAACAGACTACCTTCAATAATGACAAGGCCACCATCCATTGGGGTAATAAAAATCTCGGCATCAGACTACCTTCCATAATGACAATTCTACCATCCATTGGAGTAACAAAAATCTCGACAACAGACTACCTTCCATAATGAAAAGGCTACCATACATTGGAGTAACAGAAATCTCAATGATAGACTACCTTCCATAATGACAAGGCTACCATCCATTGGAGTTAAAAAAATCTGAACAACAGACTACCTTCCATAATGACAAGGCTACAATCTAGTGGAGTAACAGAAATCTCAACGACAGACTACGTTCCCTAATGACAAGGCTACCATCCATTAGAGTAACAAAAATTTGAATAACAGACTACCTTCCATAATGAAAAGGCTAAAATTCATTGGAGTAATAGAAATTTCAATGACAGACTACCTTCCATAATGAAAAGGCTACCATCCATAATGAAAAGGCTACCATCCATTCGAGTAACAAAAATCTCTACAACAAACTACCTTCAATAATGACCAGGCTACCATCCATTTGAGTAACAAAAATCTCGACAACAGACTACCTTCCATAATGAAAAGGCTACCATCCATTGGAGTAACAGAAATCTCAATGATAGACTACCTTCCATAATGACAAGGCTGCCATCCATTGCAGTAAAAAAAATATTAATAACATACTACCTTCCATAATGACAAGGATACAATCCATTGGAGTAACAGAAATCTCAATGACAAACTTCCTTCCATAATGACAAGGCTACCATCCATTGGCGTAATAAAAATCTCGACAACAGACTACGTTCCATAATGAAAAGGCTAGCATCCATTGGAGTAACAAAAATCTCGGCAACAAACTACCTTCCATAATGACAAGACTACCATCTATTGGAGTAACAAAAATCTCGACAACAGACTACCATCCATAATGACAAGGCTACCATCCATTGGAGTAACAGAAATCTTAATGACAGACTACCTTCCATAATGACAAGGCTACCATCCATTGGGGTAATAAAAATCTCGGCAACATACTACCTTCCATAATGAAAAGGATACCATCCATTGGAGTAACAAAAATCTTGACAACATACTACATTCCATAATGACAAGGCTATAATCCATTGGAGTAACAGAAATCTCAAAGACAGACTACCTTGCATAATGACAAGGCTACCATCCATTGGAGTTACATAAATATGAATAACATACTACCTTCCATAATGAAAAGGCTACAATCCATTGGAGTAATAGAAATCTAAATGACCGACTACCTTCCATAATGACAAGGCTACCATCCATTGAGGTATAAAAAATCTCTACAACAGATTACCTTCAATAATTACAAGGCTACCGTCCATTGGGGTAATAAAAATCTCAGTAACAGACTACCTTCCATAATAACAAGGCTACCATCAATTGGAGGAACAAAAATCTCGACAACAGACTACCTTCCATAATGACAAGGCTACCATCCATTGGAGTAACATAAATCTCAATGACAGACTACCTTCTAAAATGACAAGGCTACCATCCATTAGGGTAACAAAAATATCGACAACAGACTACCTTCAATAATGACAAGGCTACCATCCATTGGGGTAATAAAAATCTCTGCAACAAACTACATTCCATAATGACAAGACTACCATCCATTGGAGTAACAAAAATCTCGACAACAGACTACCTTCAATAAAGTCAAGGCTACCATCCATTAGAGTAACAAAAATCTCAATGACAGACTACCTTCCATAATGACAAGGCTACCATCCATTGGGGTAATAAAAATCTCGGCAACATACTACCTTCCATAATGAAAAGGATACCATCCAATGGAGTAACAAAAATCTCGACAACAGACTACCTTCCATAATGATAAGGCTACCATCCATTGGAGTTACAAAAATCTGAACAACAGACTACCATCCATAATGACAAGGCTACCATCCATTGGAGTAACAGAAATCTCAACGGCAAACTACCTTCCATAATGACAAGGCTACCATCCATTGGAGTAACAAAAATATGAATAACATACTACCTTCCATAATGACAAGGCTACAATCCATTGGAGTAATAGAAATCTCAATGACAGACTACCTTCCATAATAACAAGGCTACCATCCATTGGAGTAACAAAAATCTCTACAACAGACTACCTTCAATAATGACAAGGCTACCATCCATTGGGGTAATAAAAATCTCAGCAATAGACTACCTTCCATAATGACAAGGCTACCATCCATTGGAGTAACAAAAATCTCGACAACAGACTACCTTCCATAATGAAAAGTCTATCGTCCATTGGAGTAACAGAAATCTCAATGACAGACTACCTTCCATAATGACAAGGCTACCATCCATTGGAGTAAAAAAAATATGAATAACATACTACTTTCCATAATGACAAGGATACAATCCATTGGAGTAACAGAAATCTCAATGATAGACTACCTTCCATAATGACCAGGCTATCATCCATTGGGGTAATAAAAATCTCGGCAACAGACTACGTTCCATAATGAAAAGGCTAGCATCCATTGGAGTAACAAAAATCTCGGTAACAAACTACCTTCCATAATGACAAGACTACCATCTATTGGAGAAACAAAAATCTCGACAACAGACTACCTTCCATAATGACAAGGCTACCATCCATTGGGGTAATAAAAATTTCGGCAGCATACTACCTTCCATAATGAAAAGGATACCATCCAATGGAGTAACAAAAATCTCGACAACAGACTACCTTCCATAATTACAAGGCTACCATCCATTGGAGTTACAAAAATATGAACAACAGACTACCTTCCATAATGACAAGGCTACAATCCATTGGAGTAACAGAAATCTCAACGACAAACTACCTTCCATAATGACAAGGCTACCATCCATTGGAGTAACATAAATATGAATAACATACTACCTTCCATAATGACAAGGCTACAATCCATTGGACTAATAGAAATCTCAATGATTGACTACCTTATATAATGACAAGGCTACCATCCATTGAGGTAAAAAAAATCTCTACAACGAACTACCTTCAATAATGACAAGGCTACCGTCCATTGGGGTAATAAAAATCTCAGTAACAGACTACCTTCCATAATGACAAGGCTACCATCCATTGTAGTAACAAAAATCTCGACAACAAACTACCTTCCATAATGAAAAGGCTACCATCCATTGGAGTAACAGAAATCTCAATGACATACTACCTTCCATAATGACAAGGCTACAATCCATTGGAGTTAAAAAAATCTGAACAATAGACTACCTTCCATAATGACAAGGCTACAATCCATTGGGGTAACAGACATCTCAATGATAGACTATGTTCCCTAGTGACAAGGCTACCATCCATTGGAGTAACAAAAATTTGAATAACAGACTACCTTCCATAATGACACGGCTAAAATTCATTGGAGTAATAGAAATCTCAATGACAGACTACCTTCCATAATGAAAAGGCTACCATCCATTGGAGTAACAAAAATCTCTACAACAGACTACCTTCAATAATGACAAGGCTACCATCCATTGGGGTAATAAAAATCTCGGCAACAGACTACCTTCCATAATGACAAGGCTACCATCCATTTGAGTAACAAAAATCTCAACAACAGACTACCTTCCATAATGACAAGGCTACCATCCATTGGAGTAACAGAAATCTCAACAACAGACCACTTTCCAAAATGACAAGGCTACCATCCATTAGAGTAAAAAAATATGAATAACATACTACCTTCCATAATGACAAGGTTACAATCCATTGGAGTAACAGAAATCTCAATGACAGACTACCTTCCATAATGACAAGGCTACCATCCATTGGAGTAATAAAAATCTCGGCAACATACTACGTTCCATAATGAAAAGGCTAGCATCCATTGGAGTAACAAAAATCTCAACAACAAACTACCTTCTATAATGACAAGACCACCATCTATTGGAGTAACAAAAATCTCGACAACAGACTACCTTCCATAATGACAAGGCTACCATCCATTGGAGTAACAGAATTCTCAATGACAGACTACCTTCCATAATGACAAGGCTACAATCCATTGGGGTAATAAAAATCTCGGTAACAAACTACCTTCCATAATGAATAGGATACCATCCATTGGAGTAACAAAAATCTCGACAACAGACTACCTTCCATAATGACAAGGCTACCATCCATTGGAGTTACAAAAATCTGAACACCAGACTACCTTCCATAATGACAAGGCTACAATCCATTGGAGTAACAGAAATCTCAATGAAAGACTACGTTCCCTAATGACAAGGCTACCATCCATTGGAGTAACGAAAATTTGAATAACAGACTACCTTCCATAATGACAAGGCTAAAATTCATCAGAGTAATAGAAATCTCAATGACAAACTACCTTCCCTAATGAAAATGCTACCATCCATTGGAGTAACAAAAATCTCTACAACAGACTACCTTCAATAATGACAAGGCTACCATCCATTGGGGTAAAAAAATATCGGTAACAGACTACCTTCCATAATGACAAGGCTACCATCCATTGGAGTAACAAAAATCTCGACAACAGACTACCTTACATAATGAAAAGGCTACCATCCATTGGAGTAACAGAAATCTCAATGACAGACTACCTTCCATAATGAAAAGGCTACCATCCATTGGAGTTAAAAAAATCTAAACAACAGACTACCATCCATAATGACAAGGGTACAATCCATTGGAGTAACAGAAATCTCAACGATAGACTACCTTCCCTAATGACAAGGCTACCAACCATTGGAGTAACAAAAATATGAATAACAGACTACCTTCCATAATGACAAGGCTAACATTAATTGGAGTAATAGAAATCTCAATGATAGACTACCTTCCATGATGACAAGGCTACCATCCATTGGAGTAACAAAAATCTCTACAACACACTACCTTCAACAATGACAAGGCTACCATCCATTGGGGTAATAAAAATCATTGCAACAGACTACCTTCCATATTGATAAGGCTATCATCCATTGGAGTAACAAAAATCTCGACAATAGACTACCTTCCATAATGAAAAGTCTACCATCCATTGGAGTAACAGAAATCTCAATGACAAACTACCTTCCATAATGACAAGGCTACCATCCATTAGAGTTAAAAAAATCTGAACAACAGACTACCTTCCATAATGACAAGGCTACAATCCATTGGAGTAACAAAAATCTCAACGACAAACTACGTTCTCTAATGACAAGGCTACCATCCATTGGAGTAACAAAAATTTGAATAACAGACTACCTTCCATAATGACAAGGCTAAAATTCATTGGAGTAATAGAAATCTCAATGACAGACTACCTTCCCTAATGAAAAGGCTACCATCCATTGGAGTAACAAATATCTCTACAACATACTACCTTCAATAATGACAAGGCTACCATCCATTGGGGTAATAAAAATCTCGGAAATAGACTACCTTCCATAATGACATGGCTACCATCCATTTGAGTAACAAAAATATCGACAACATACTACCTTCCATAATGACAAGGCTACCATCCATTGGAGTAACAGAAATCTCAACAACAGACTACCTTCCATAATGACAAGGCTACCATCAATTGGAGTAAAAAAAATATGAATAACATACAACTTTCCATAATGACAAGGATACAATCCATTGGAGTAACAGAAATCTCAATGATAGACTACCTTCCATAATGATCAGGCTACCATCCATTGGGGTAATAAAAATCTCGGCAACAGACTACGTTCCATAATGAAAAGGCTAGCATCCATTGGAGTAACAAAAATCTCGGTAACAAACTACCTTGCATAATGACAAGACTACCATCTATTGGAGTAACAAAAATCTCGACAACATACTACCTTCCATAATGACAAGGCTACCATCCATTGGAGTAACAGAAATCTCAATGACATACTACCTTCCATAATGACAAGGCTACCATCCATTGGGGTAATAAAAATCTCGGCAACATACTACCTTCCATAATGAAAAGGATACCATCCAATGGAGTAACAAAAATCTCAACAACAGACTACCTTTCATAATGACAAGGCTACCATCCATTGGAGTTACAAAAATATGAACAACAGACTACCTTCCATAATGACAAGGCTACAATCCATTGGAGTAACAGAAATCTCAACGACAGACTACCTTCCATAATGACAAGGCTACCATCCATTAGAGTAACATAAATATGAATAACATACTACCTTCCATAATGACAAGGCTACAATCCATTGGACTAATAGAAATCTCAATGATCGACTACCTTCCATAATGACAAGGCTACCATCCATTGAGGTAAATAAAATCTCTACAACGGACTACCTTCAATAATGACAAGGCTACCGTCCATTGGGGTAATAAAAATCTCAGTAATAGACTACCTTCCATAATGACAAGGCTACCATCCATTGGAGTACCAAAAATCTCGACAACAAACTACCTTCCATAATGAAAAGGCTACCATCCATTGGAGTAACAGAAATCTCAATGACAGACTACCTTCCATAATGACAAGGCTACAATCCATTGGAGTTAAAAAAATCTGAACAATAGACTACCTTCCATAATGACAAGGCTACAATCCATTGGGGTAACAGACATCTCAACGATAGACTATGTTCCCTAATGACAAGGCTACCATCCATTGGAGTAACAAAAATTTGAATAACAAACTACCTTCTATAATGACACGGCTAAAATTCATTGGAGTAATAGAAATCTCAATGACAGACTACCTTCCATAATGAAAAGGCTACCATCCATTGGAGTAACAAAAATCTCTACAACAGACTACCTTCAATAATGACAAGGCTACCATCCATTGGGGTAATAAAAATCTAGGCAACAGACTACCTTCCATAATGACAAGGCTACCATGCATTCGAGTAACAAAAATATCAACAACAGACTACCTTCTTTAATGACAAGGATACCATCCATTGGAGTAACAGAAATCTCAACGACAGTCTACTTTCCTTAATGACAAGGCTACTATCCATTAGAGTAAAAAAATATGAATAACATACTACCTTCCATAATGACAAGGTTACAATCCATTGGAGTAACAAAAATCTCAATGAAAGACTACCTTCCATAATGACAAGGTTACCATCCATTGGGGTAATAAAAATCTCGGCAACAGACTACGTTCCATAATGAAAAGGCTAGCATCCATTGGAGTAACAAAAATCTCAGCAACAAACTACCTTCCATAATGACAAGACTACCATCTATTGGAGTAACAAAAATCTCGACAACAAACTACCTTCCATAATGACAAGGCTACCATCCATTGGAGTAACAGAAATCTCAATGACAGACTATCTTCCATAATGACAAGGCTACAATCCATTGGGGTAATAAAAATCTCGATAACAAACTACCTTCCATAATGAATAGGATACCATCCATTGGAGTAACAAAAATCTCGACAACAGACTACCTTCCATAATGACAAGGCTACCATCCATTGGAGTTACAAAAATCTGAACAACAGACTACCTTCCATAATGACAAGGCTACAATCCATTGGAGTAACAGAAATCTCAACGAAAGACTATGTTCCCTAATGACAAGGCTACCATCCATTGGAGTAACAAAAATTTGAATAACAGACGACCTTCCATAATGACAAGGCTAAAATTCATTAGAGTAATAGAAATCTCAATGACAAACTACCTTCCATAATGAAAATGCTACCATCCATTGGAGTAACAAAAATCTCTACAACAGACTACCTTCAATAATGACAAGGCTACCATCCATTGGGGTAATAAAAATCTCGGTAATAGATTACCTTCCATAATGACAAGGCTACCATCCATTGGAGTAATAAAAATCTCGACAACAGACTACCTTACATAATGAAAAGGCTACCATCCATTGGAGTTACAAAAATCTGAACAACAGACTACCTTTCATAATGAAAAGGCTACAATCCATTGGAGTAACAGAAATCTCAATGACAAACTACCTTCCATAATGACAAGGAGACCATCCATTGGAGTAACGAATATATGAATAACAGACTAGCTCCTATAATGACAAGGCTACCATCCATTGCAGTAAAAAAAATCTCTACAACAAACTACCTTCCATAATGACAAGGCTACCATCCATTGGAATAACAAAAATCTCAACAATAGACTACCTTCCATAATGACAAGGAAACCATCCATTGGAGTACCAGAAATCTCAACGACAGACTACCTTCCATAATGACAAGGCTACCATCCATTAGGGTAACAAAAATCTCGACAACAGTCTACCTTCAATAATGAAAAGGCTACCATCCATTGGGGTAATAAAAATCTCGACAACAGACTACCTCCCATAATGACAAGGCTACTGTCCATTGGAGTAACAAAAATCTCGACAACAGACTACCTTTTATAATGACAAGGCTACCATCCATTGAAGTAACAAAAATATGAACAACAGACTACCTTCCATAATTACAAGGCTACCATCCATTGGAGTAAAAAAATATAAATAACATACTACCTTCCATAATGACAGGGATACAATCCATTGGAGTAACAAAAATCTCAATGATAGACTACCTTCCATAATGACCAGGCTACCATCCATTGGGGTAATAAAAATCTCAGCAGCAGACTACCTTCCATAATGATAAGACTACCATCTATTGGAGTAACAAAAATCTCGACAATAGACTACCTTCCATAATGACAAGGCTACCATCCATTGGAGTAACAGAAATATCAATGATAGACTACCTTCCATAATGACAAGGCTACCATCCATTGGGGTAATAAAAATATCGGCAACATACTACCTTCCATAATGAAAATGATACCATCCATTGGAGTAACAAAAATATCGTCAACAGACTACCTTCCATAATGACAAGGCTACCATCCATTGGAGTTACAAAAATCTCAACAACGGACTACCTTCCATAATGACAAGGCTACAATCCATTGGAGTAACAGAAATCTCAATGATAGACTACCTTCCATAATGACAAGGCTACCATCCATTGGAGTAACAAAAATATGAATAACATACTACCTTCCATAATGACAAGGCTACCATCCATTGAGGTAAAATAAATCTCTACAACAGACTACCTTCAATAATGACAAGGCCACCATCCATTGGGGTAATAAAAATCTCGGCATCAGACTACCTTCCATAATGACAATTCTACCATCCATTGGAGTAACAAAAATCTCGACAACAGACTACCTTCCATAATGAAAAGGCTACCATACATTGGAGTAACAGAAATCTCAATGATAGACTACCTTCCATAATGACAAGGCTACCATCCATTGGAGTAACAAAAATCTCGGCAACAGACTACCTTCCATAATGACAAGGCTACCATCCATTGGAGTAAAAAAAAATGAATAACATACTACCTTCCATAATGACAAGGATACAATCCATTGGAGTAACAGAAATCTCAATGACAGACTACCTTCCATAATGACAAGGCTACCATCCATTGGGGTAATAAAAATCTCGACAACAGACTACGTTCCATAATTAAAAGGCTAGCATCCATTGGAGTAACAAAAATCTCGGCAACAGACTACCTTCCATAATGACAAGACTACCATCTATTGGAGTAACAAAAATCTCGACAACAGACTACCTTCCATAATAACAAGGCTACCATCCATTGGAGTAACAGAAATCTCAATGATAGACTACCTTCCATAATGACAAGGCTACCATCCATTGGGGTAATAAAAATATCGGCAACATACTACCTTCCATAATGAAAATGATACCATCCATTGGAGTAACAAAAATCTCGTCAACAGACTACCTTCCATAATGAAAAGGCTACCATCCATTGGAGTAACAGAAATCTCAATGACAGACTACCTTCCATAATGTGAAGGCTATCATCCATTGGAGTTAAAAATATCTGATCAACAGACTACCTTCTATAATGACAAGGCTACAATCCATTGGAGTAACAGAAATCTCAACGACAGACTACGTTCCCTAATAACAAGGCTACCATCCATTGGAGTAACAAAAATTTGAATAACAGACTACCTTCCATAATGACAAGGCTAAAATTCATTGGAGTAATAGAAATCTCAATGACAGACTACCTTCCTTAATGAAAATGCTACCATACATTGGAGTAACAAAAATCTCTACAACAGACTACCTTCAATAATGACAAGGCTACCATCCATTGGGGTAATAAAAATCTCGGCAACAGACTACCTTCCATAATGACAAGGCTACCATCCATTGGAGTAAAAAAAATATGAATAACATACTACCTTCCATAATGACAAGGATACAATCCATTAGAGTAACAGAAATCTCAATGACAGACTACCTTCCATAATGACAAGGCTACCATCCATTGGGGTAATAAAAATCTCGACAACAGACTACGTTCCATAATGAAAAGGCTAGCATCCATTGGAGTAACAAAAATCTCGGCAACAGACTACCTTCCATAATGACAAGACTACCATCTATTGGAGTAACAAAAATCTCGACAACAGACTACCTTCCATAATGACAAGGCTACCATCCATTGGAGTAACAGAAATCTCAATGATAGACTACCTTCCATAATGACAAGGCTACCATCCATTGGAATAACAAAAATCTCAACAATAGACTACCTTCCATAATGACAAGGAAACCATCCATTGGAGTACCAGAAATCTCAACGACAGACTACCTTCCATAATGACAAGGCTACCATCCATTAGGGTAACAAAAATCTCGACAACAGTCTACCTTCAATAATGAAAAGGCTACCATCCATTGGGGTAATAAAAATCTCGACAACAGACTACCTCCCATAATGACAAGGCTACTGTCCATTGGAGTAACAAAAATCTCGACAACAGACTACCTTTTATAATGACAAGGCTACCATCCATTGAAGTAACAAAAATATGAACAACAGACTACCTTCCATAATGACAAGGCTACAATCCATTGGTGTAACAGAAATCTCAACGACAGACTACCTTCCATAATTACAAGGCTACCATCCATTGGAGTAAAAAAATATAAATAACATACTACCTTCCATAATGACAGGGATACAATCCATTGGAGTAACAAAAATCTCAATGATAGACTACCTTCCATAATGACCAGGCTACCATCCATTGGGGTAATAAAAATCTCAGCAGCAGACTACCTTCCATAATGATAAGACTACCATCTATTGGAGTAACAAAAATCTCGACAATAGACTACCTTCCATAATGACAAGGCTACCATCCATTGGAGTAACAGAAATATCAATGATAGACTACCTTCCATAATGACAAGGCTACCATCCATTGGGGTAATAAAAATATCGGCAACATACTACCTTCCATAATGAAAATGATACCATCCATTGGAGTAACAAAAATATCGTCAACAGACTACCTTCCATAATGACAAGGCTACCATCCATTGGAGTTACAAAAATCTCAACAACGGACTACCTTCCATAATGACAAGGCTACAATCCATTGGAGTAACAGAAATCTCAATGATAGACTACCTTCCATAATGACAAGGCTACCATCCATTGGAGTAACAAAAATATGAATAACATACTACCTTCCATAATGACCAGGCTACAATCCATTGGAGTAATAGAAATCTCAAAGACCGACTACCTTCCATAATGACAAGGCTACCATCCATTGAGGTAAAATAAATCTCTACAACAGACTACCTTCAATAATGACAAGGCCACCATCCATTGGGGTAATAAAAATCTCTGCATCAGACTACCTTCCATAATGACAATTCTACCATCCATTGGAGTAACAAAAATCTCGACAACAGACTACCTTCCATAATGAAAAGGCTACCATACATTGGAGTAACAGAAATCTCAATGATAGACTACCTTCCATAATGACAAGGCTACCATCCATTGGAGTAACAAAAATCTCGGCAACAAACTACCTTCCATAATGACAAGGCTACCATCCATTGGAGTAAAAAAAAATGAATAACATACTACCTTCCATAACGACAAGGATACAATCCATTGGAGTAACAGAAATCTCAATGACAGACTACCTTCCATAATGACAAGGCTACCATCCATTGGGGTAATAAAAATCTCGACAACAGACTACGTTCCATAATTAAAAGGCTAGCATCCATTGGAGTAACAAAAATCTCGGCAACAGACTACCTTCCATAATGACAAGACTACCATCTATTGGAGTAACAAAAATCTCGACAACAGACTACCTTCCATAATAACAAGGCTACCATCCATTGGAGTAACAGAAATCTCAATGATAGACTACCTTCCATAATGACAAGGCTACCATCCATTGGGGTAATAAAAATATCGGCAACATACTACCTTCCATAATGAAAATGATACCATCCATTGGAGTAACAAAAATCTCGTCAACAGACTACCTTCCATAATGAAAAGGCTACCATCCATTGGAGTAACAGAAATCTCAATGACAGACTACCTTCCATAATGTGAAGGTTATCATCCATTGGAGTTAAAAATATCTGAACAACAGACTACCTTCTATAATGACAAGGCTACAATCCATTGGAGTAACAGAAATCTCAACGACAGACTACGTTCCCTAATAACAAGGCTACCATCCATTGGAGTAACAAAAATTTGAATAACAGACTACCTTCCATAATGAAAATGCTACCATACATTGGAGTAACAAAAATCTCTACAACAGACTACCTTCAATAATGACAAGGCTACCATCCATTGGGGTAATAAAAATCTCGGCAACAGACTACCTTCCATAATGACAAGGCTACCATCCATTGGAGTAAAAAAAATATGAATAACATACTACCTTCCATAATGACAAGGATACAATCCATTAGAGTAACAGAAATCTCAATGACAGACTACCTTCCATAATGACAAGGCTACCATCCATTGGGGTAATAAAAATCTCGACAACAGACTACGTTCCATAATGAAAAGGCTAGCATCCATTGGAGTAACAAAAATCTCGGCAACAGACTACCTTCCATAATGACAAGACTACCATCTATTGGAGTAACAAAAATCTCGACAACAGACTACCTTCCATAATGACAAGGCTACCATCCATTGGAGTAACAGAAATCTCAATGATAGACTACCTTCCATAATGACAAGGCTACCATCCATTGGGGTAATAAAAATATCGGCAACATACTACCTTCCATAATGAAAATGATACCATCCATTGGAGTAACAAAAATCTCGTCAACAGACTACCTTCCATAATGACAAGGCTACCATCCATTGGAGTTACAAAAATCTCAACAACAGACTACCTTCCATAATGACAAGGCTACAATCCATTGGAGTAACAGAAATCTCAACGATAGACTACCTTCCATAATGACAAGGCTACCATCCATTGGAGTAACAAAAATATGAATAACATACTACCTTCCATAATGACCAGGCTACAATCCATTGGAGTAATAGAAATCTCAAAGACCGACTACCTTCCATAATGACAAGGCTACCATCCATTGAGGTAAAATAAATCTCTACAACAGACTACCTTCAATAATGACAAGGCCACCATCCATTGGGGTAATAAAAATCTCGGCATCAGACTACCTTCCATAATGACAATTCTACCATCCATTGGAGTAACAAAAATCTCGACAACAGACTACCTTCCATAATGAAAAGGCTACCATACATTGGAGTAACAGAAATCTCAATGATAGACTACCTTCCATAATGACAAGGCTACCATCCATTGGAGTTAAAAAAATCTGAACAACAGACTACCTTCCATAATGACAAGGCTACAATCTAGTGGAGTAACAGAAATCTCAACGACAGACTACGTTCCCTAATGACAAGGCTACCATCCATTAGAGTAACAAAAATTTGAATAACAGACTACCTTCCATAATGAAAAGGCTAAAATTCATTGGAGTAATAGAAATTTCAATGACAGACTACCTTCCATAATGAAAAGGCTACCATCCATTCGAGTAACAAAAATCTCTACAACAAACTACCTTCAATAATGACCAGGCTACCATCCATTTGAGTAACAAAAATCTCGACAACAGACTACCTTCCATAATGAAAAGGCTACCATCCATTGGAGTAACAGAAATCTCAATGATAGACTACCTTCCATAATGACAAGGCTGCCATCCATTGCAGTAAAAAAAATATTAATAACATACTACCTTCCATAATGACAAGGATAAAATCCATTGGAGTAACAGAAATCTCAATGACAAACTTCCTTCCATAATGACAAGGCTACCATCCATTGGCGTAATAAAAATCTCGACAACAGACTACGTTCCATAATGAAAAGGCTAGCATCCATTGGAGTAACAAAAATCTCGGCAACAAACTACCTTCCATAATGACAAGACTACCATCTATTGGAGTAACAAAAATCTCGACAACAGACTACCATCCATAATGACAAGGCTACCATCCATTGGAGTAACAGAAATCTTAATGACAGACTACCTTCCATAATGACAAGGCTACCATCCATTGGGGTAATAAAAATCTCGGCAACATACTACCTTCCATAATGAAAAGGATACCATCCATTGGAGTAACAAAAATCTCGACAACATACTACCTTCCATAATGACAAGGCTACCATCCATTGGAGTAACAGAAATCTCAAAGACAGACTACTTGCATAATGACAAGGCTACCATCCATTGGAGTAACAGAAATCTCAATGATAGACTACCTTCCATAATGACAAGGCTACCATCCATTGGAGTAACAAAAATATGAATAACATACTACCTTCCATAATGACAAGGCTACCATCCATTGAGGTAAAATAAATCTCTACAACAGACTACCTTCAATAATGACAAGGCCACCATCCATTGGGGTAATAAAAATCTCGGCATCAGACTACCTTCCATAATGACAATTCTACCATCCATTGGAGTAACAAAAATCTCGACAACAGACTACCTTCCATAATGAAAAGGCTACCATACATTGGAGTAACAGAAATCTCAATGATAGACTACCTTCCATAATGACAAGGCTACCATCCATTGGAGTAACAAAAATCTCGGCAACAGACTACCTTCCATAATGACAAGGCTACCATCCATTGGAGTAAAAAAAAATGAATAACATACTACCTTCCATAATGACAAGGATACAATCCATTGGAGTAACAGAAATCTCAATGACAGACTACCTTCCATAATGACAAGGCTACCATCCATTGGGGTAATAAAAATCTCGACAACAGACTACGTTCCATAATTAAAAGGCTAGCATCCATTGGAGTAACAAAAATCTCGGCAACAGACTACCTTCCATAATGACAAGACTACCATCTATTGGAGTAACAAAAATCTCGACAACAGACTACCTTCCATAATAACAAGGCTACCATCCATTGGAGTAACAGAAATCTCAATGATAGACTACCTTCCATAATGACAAGGCTACCATCCATTGGGGTAATAAAAATATCGGCAACATACTACCTTCCATAATGAAAATGATACCATCCATTGGAGTAACAAAAATCTCGTCAACAGACTACCTTCCATAATGAAAAGGCTACCATCCATTGGAGTAACAGAAATCTCAATGACAGACTACCTTCCATAATGTGAAGGCTATCATCCATTGGAGTTAAAAATATCTGAACAACAGACTACCTTCTATAATGACAAGGCTACAATCCATTGGAGTAACAGAAATCTCAACGACAGACTACGTTCCCTAATAACAAGGCTACCATCCATTGGAGTAACAAAAATTTGAATAACAGACTACCTTCCATAATGACAAGGCTAAAATTCATTGGAGTAATAGAAATCTCAATGACAGACTACCTTCCTTAATGAAAATGCTACCATACATTGGAGTAACAAAAATCTCTACAACAGACTACCTTCAATAATGACAAGGCTACCATCCATTGGGGTAATAAAAATCTCGGCAACAGACTACCTTCCATAATGACAAGGCTACCATCCATTGGAGTAAAAAAAATATGAATAACATACTACCTTCCATAATGACAAGGATACAATCCATTAGAGTAACAGAAATCTCAATGACAGACTACCTTCCATAATGACAAGGCTACCATCCATTGGGGTAATAAAAATCTCGACAACAGACTACGTTCCATAATGAAAAGGCTAGCATCCATTGGAGTAACAAAAATCTCGGCAACAGACTACCTTCCATAATGACAAGACTACCATCTATTGGAGTAACAAAAATCTCGACAACAGACTACCTTCCATAATGACAAGGCTACCATCCATTGGAGTAACAGAAATCTCAATGATAGACTACCTTCCATAATGACAAGGCTACCATCCATTGGAATAACAAAAATCTTAACAATAGACTACCTTCCATAATGACAAGGAAACCATCCATTGGAGTACCAGAAATCTCAACGACAGACTACCTTCCATAATGACAAGGCTACCATCCATTAGGGTAACAAAAATCTCGACAACAGTCTACCTTCAATAATGAAAAGGCTACCATCCATTGGGGTAATAAAAATCTCGACAACAGACTACCTCCCATAATGACAAGGCTACTGTCCATTGGAGTAACAAAAATCTCGACAACAGACTACCTTTTATAATGACAAGGCTACCATCCATTGAAGTAACAAAAATATGAACAACAGACTACCTTCCATAATGACAAGGCTACAATCCATTGGTGTAACAGAAATCTCAACGACAGACTACCTTCCATAATTACAAGGCTACCATCCATTGGAGTAAAAAAATATAAATAACATACTACCTTCCATAATGACAGGGATACAATCCATTGGAGTAACAAAAATCTCAATGATAGACTACCTTCCATAATGACCAGGCTACCATCCATTGGGGTAATAAAAATCTCAGCAGCAGACTACCTTCCATAATGATAAGACTACCATCTATTGGAGTAACAAAAATCTCGACAATAGACTACCTTCCATAATGACAAGGCTACCATCCATTGGAGTAACAGAAATATCAATGATAGACTACCTTCCATAATGACAAGGCTACCATCCATTGGGGTAATAAAAATATCGGCAACATACTACCTTCCATAATGAAAATGATACCATCCATTGGAGTAACAAAAATATCGTCAACAGACTACCTTCCATAATGACAAGGCTACCATCCATTGGAGTTACAAAAGTCTCAACAACGGACTACCTTCCATAATGACAAGGCTACAATCCATTGGAGTAACAGAAATCTCAATGATAGACTACCTTCCATAATGACAAGGCTACCATCCATTGGAGTAACAAAAATATGAATAACATACTACCTTCCATAATGACCAGGCTACAATCCATTGGAGTAATAGAAATCTCAAAGACCGACTACCTTCCATAATGACAAGGCTACCATCCATTGAGGTAAAATAAATCTCTACAACAGACTACCTTCAATAATGACAAGGCCACCATCCATTGGGGTAATAAAAATCTCTGCATCAGACTACCTTCCATAATGACAATTCTACCATCCATTGGAGTAACAAAAATCTCGACAACAGACTACCTTCCATAATGAAAAGGCTACCATACATTGGAGTAACAGAAATCTCAATGATAGACTACCTTCCATAATGACAAGGCTACCATCCATTGGAGTAACAAAAATCTCGGCAACAAACTACCTTCCATAATGACAAGGCTACCATCCATTGGAGTAAAAAAAAATGAATAACATACTACCTTCCATAACGACAAGGATACAATCCATTGGAGTAACAGAAATCTCAATGACAGACTACCTTCCATAATGACAAGGCTACCATCCATTGGGGTAATAAAAATCTCGACAACAGACTACGTTCCATAATTAAAAGGCTAGCATCCATTGGAGTAACAAAAATCTCGGCAACAGACTACCTTCCATAATGACAAGACTACCATCTATTGGAGTAACAAAAATCTCGACAACAGACTACCTTCCATAATAACAAGGCTACCATCCATTGGAGTAACAGAAATCTCAATGATAGACTACCTTCCATAATGACAAGGCTACCATCCATTGGGGTAATAAAAATATCGGCAACATACTACCTTCCATAATGAAAATGATACCATCCATTGGAGTAACAAAAATCTCGTCAACAGACTACCTTCCATAATGACAAGGCTACCATCCATTGGAGTTACAAAAATCTCAACAACAGACTACCTTCCATAATGACAAGGCTACAATCCATTGGAGTAACAGAAATCTCAACGATAGACTACCTTCCATAATGACAAGGCTACCATCCATTGGAGTAACAAAAATATGAATAACATACTACCTTCCATAATGACCAGGCTACAATCCATTGGAGTAATAGAAATCTCAAAGACCGACTACCTTCCATAATGACAAGGCTACCATCCATTGAGGTAAAATAAATCTCTACAACAGACTACCTTCAATAATGACAAGGCCACCATCCATTGGGGTAATAAAAATCTCGGCATCAGACTACCTTCCATAATGACAATTCTACCATCCATTGGAGTAACAAAAATCTCGACAACAGACTACCTTCCATAATGAAAAGGCTACCATACATTGGAGTAACAGAAATCTCAATGATAGACTACCTTCCATAATGACAAGGCTACCATCCATTGGAGTTAAAAAAATCTGAACAACAGACTACCTTCTATAATGACAAGGCTACAATCTAGTGGAGTAACAGAAATCTCAACGACAGACTACGTTCCCTAATGACAAGGCTACCATCCATTAGAGTAACAAAAATTTGAATAACAGACTACCTTCCATAATGAAAAGGCTAAAATTCATTGGAGTAATAGAAATTTCAATGATAGACTACCTTCCATAATGAAAAGGCTACCATCCATTCGAGTAACAAAAATCTCTACAACAAACTACCTTCAATAATGACCAGGCTACCATCCATTTGAGTAACAAAAATCTCGACAACAGACTACCTTCCATAATGAAAAGGCTACCATCCATTGGAGTAACAGAAATCTCAATGATAGACTACCTTCCATAATGACAAGGCTGCCATCCATTGTAGTAAAAAAAATATTAATAACATACTACCTTCCATAATGACAAGGATAAAATCCATTGGAGTAACAGAAATCTCAATGACAAACTTCCTTCCATAATGACAAGGCTACCATCCATTGGCGTAATAAAAATCTCGACAACAGACTACGTTCCATAATGAAAAGGCTAGCATCCATTGGAGTAACAAAAATCTCGGCAACAAACTACCTTCCATAATGACAAGACTACCATCTATTGGAGTAACAAAAATCTCGACAACAGACTACCATCCATAATGACAAGGCTACCATCCATTGGAGTAACAGAAATCTTAATGACAGACTACCTTCCATAATGACAAGGCTACCATCCATTGGGGTAATAAAAATCTCGGCAACATACTACCTTCCATAATGAAAAGGATACCATCCATTGGAGTAACAAAAATCTCGACAACATACTACCTTCCATAATGACAAGGCTATAATCCATTGGAGTAACAGAAATCTCAAAGACAGACTACTTGCATAATGACAAGGCTACCATCCATTGGAGTTACATAAATATGAATAACATACTACCTTCCATAATGAAAAGGCTACAATCCATTGGAGTAATAGAAATCTAAATGACCGACTACCTTCCATAATGACAAGGCTACCATCCATTGAGGTAAAAAAAATCTCTACAACAGATTACCTTCAATAATGACAAGGCTACCGTCCATTGGGGTAATAAAAATCTCAGTAACAGACTACCTTCCATAATAACAAGGCTACCATCCATTGGAGGAACAAAAATCTCGACAACAGACTACCTTCCATAATGACAAGGCTACCATCCATTGGAGTAACATAAATCTCAATGACAGACTACCTTCCAAAATGACAAGGCTACCATCCATTAGGGTAACAAAAATATCGACAACAGACTACCTTCAATAATGACAAGGCTACCATCCATTGGGGTAATAAAAATATCTGCAACAAACTACATTCCATAATGACAAGACTACCATCCATTGGAGTAACAAAAATCTCGACAACAGACTACCTTCAATAAAGACAAGGCTACCATCCATTAGAGTAACAAAAATCTCAATGACAGACTACCTTCCATAATGACAAGGCTACCATCCATTGGGGTAATAAAAATCTCGGCAACATACTACATTCCATAATGAAAAGGATACCATCCAATGGAGTAACAAAAATCTCGACAACAGACTACCTTCCATAATGATAAGGCTACCATCCATTGGAGTTACAAAAATCTGAACAACAGACTACCGTCCATAATGACAAGGCTACCATCCATTGGAGTAACAGAAATCTCAACGACAAACTACCTTCCATAATGACAAGGCTACCATCCATTGGAGTAACAAAAATATGAATAACATACTACCTTCCATAATGACAAGGCTACAATCCATTGGAGTAATAGAAATCTCAATGACAGACTACCTTCCATAATAACAAGGCTACCATCCATTGGAGTAACAAAAATCTCTACAACAGACTACCTTCAATAATGACAAGGCTACCATCCATTGGGGTAATAAAAATCTCAGCAATAGACTACCTTCCATAATGACAAGGCTACCATCCATTGGAGTAACAAAAATCTCGACAACAGACTACCTTCCATAATGAAAAGTCTACCATCCATTGGAGTAACAGAAATGTCAATGACAGACTACCTTCCATAATGACAAGGCTACCATCCATTGGAGTAAAAAAAATATGAATAACATACTACTTTCCATAATGACAAGGATACAATCCATTGGAGTTAAAAAAATCTAAACAACAGATTACCATCCATAATGACAAGGCTACAATCCATTGGAGTAACAGAAATCTCAACGATAGACTACTTTCCCTAATGACAAGGCTACCAACCATTGGAGTAACAAAAATATGAATAACAGACTACCTTCCATAACGACAAGGCTAACATTAATTGGAGTAATAGAAATCTCAATGATAGACTACCTTCCATGATGACAAGGCTACCATCCATTGGAGTAACAAAAATCTCTACAACAGACTACCTTCAATAATGACAAGGCTACCATCCATTGGGGTAATAAAAATCACGGCAACAGACTACCTTCCATAATGATAAAGCTATCATCCATTTGAGTAATAAAAATATGGACAACAGACTACCTTCCATAATGACAAGGATACCATCCATTGGAGTTACAGAAATCTCAATGACAGACTACCTTCCATAATGACAAGGCTACCATCCATTGGAGTAAAAAAAATATGAATAACATACTACCTTCCATAATGACAAGGATACAATCCATTGGAGTAACATAAATCTCAATGACAGACTACCTTCCATAATGACAATGCTACCATCCATTGGGGTAATAAAAATATCGACAACAGACTACCTTCCATAATGAAAAGGCTAGCATCCATTAGAGTAATAAAAATCACGACAACAGACTACCTTCCATAATGACAAGGTTACCATCCATTGGAATAACAAAAATCTCGACAACAGACTACCTTCCATAATGACAAGGCTACCATCCATTGGAGTTACAAAAATCTGAACAACAGACTACCTTTCATAATGAAAAGGCTACAATCCATTGGAGTAACAGAAATCTCAATGACAAACTACCTTCCATAATGACAAGGAGACCATCCATTGGAGTAACGAATATATGAATAACAGACTAGCTTCTATAATGACAAGGCTACCATCCATTGCAGTAAAAAAAATCTCTACAACAAACTACCTTCCATAATGACAAGGCTACCATCCATTGGAATAACAAAAATCTCAACAATAGACTACCTTCCATAATGACAAGGAAACCATCCATTGGAGTACCAGAAATCTCAACGACAGACTACCTTCCATAATGACAAGGCTACCATCCATTAGGGTAACAAAAATCTCGACAACAGTCTACCTTCAATAATGAAAAGGCTACCATCCATTGGGGTAATAAAAATCTCGACAACAGACTACCTCCCATAATGACAAGGCTACTGTCCATTGGAGTAACAAAAATCTCGACAACAGACTACCTTTTATAATGACAAGGCTACCATCCATTGAAGTAACAAAAATATCAACAACAGACTACCTTCCATAATGACAAGGCTACAATCCATTGGTGTAACAGAAATCTCAACGACAGACTACCTTCCATAATTACAAGGCTACCATCCATTGGAGTAAAAAAATATAAATAACATACTACCTTCCATAATGACAGGGATACAATCCATTGGAGTAACAAAAATCTCAATGATAGACTACCTTCCATAATGACCAGGCTACCATCCATTGGGGTAATAAAAATCTCAGCAGCAGACTACCTTCCATAATGAAAAGGCTAGCATCCATTGGAGTAACAAAAATCTCGACAACAGACTACCTTCCATATTGACAAGGCTACCAACTATTGGAATAAAAAAATCTCTACAACAGAATACCTTCCATAATGACAAGGCTACCATCCATTGGAGTTACAAAAATCTGAACAACAGACTACCATCCATAATCAAAAGGCTACAATCCATTGGAGTAACAGAAATCTCAATGACAGACTATCTTCCATAATGACAAGGCTACAATCCATTGGGGTAATAAAAATCTCGGTAACAAACTACCTTCCATAATGAATAGGATACCATCCATTGGAGTAACAAAAATCTCGACAACAGACTACCTTCCATAATGACAAGGCTACCATCCATTGGAGTTACAAAAATCTGAACAACAGACTACCTTCCATAATGACAAGGCTACAATCCATTGGAGTAACAGAAATCTCAACGAAAGACTATGTTCCCTAATGACAAGGCTACCATCCATTGGAGTAACAAAAATTTGAATAACAGACTACCTTCCATAATGACAAGGCTAAAATTCATTAGAGTAATAGAAATCTCAATGACAAACTACCTTCCATAATGAAAATGCTACCATCCATTGGAGTATCAAAAATCTCTACAACAGACTACCTTCAATAATGACAAGACTACCATCCATTGGGGTAATAAAAATCTCGGTAATAGACTACCTTCCATAATGACAAGGCTACCATCCATTGGAGTAACAAAAATCTCGACAACAGACTACCTTACATAATGAAAAGGCTACCATCCATTGGAGTAACAGAAATCTCAATGACAGACTACCTTCCATAATGACAAGGCTACCATCCAATGGAGTTAAAAAAATCTAAACAACAGACTACCATCCATAATGACAAGGCTACAATCCATTGGAGTAACAGAAATCTCAATGACTGACTACCTTCCCTAATGACAAGGCTACCAACCATTGGAGTAACAAAAATATGAATAACAAACTACCTTCCATAATGACAAGGCTAACATTAATTGGAGTAATAGAAATCTCAATGATAGACTACCTTCCATAATTACAAGGCTACCATCCATTGGAGTAACAAAAATCTCTACAACAGACTACCTTCAATAATGACAAGGCTACCATCCATTGGGGTAATAAAAATCACGGCAACAGACTACCTTCCATAATGATAAAGCTATCATCCATTTGAGTAATAAAAATATGGACAACAGACTACCTTCCATAATGACAAGGATACCATCCATTGGAGTTACAGAAATCTCAATGACAGACTACCTTCCATAATGACAAGGCTACCATCCATTGGAGTAAAAAAAATATGAATAACATACTACCTTCCATAATGACAAGGATACAATCCATTGGAGTAACATAAATCTCAATGACAGACTACCTTCCATAATGACAATGCTACCATCCATTGGGGTAATAAAAATATCGACAACAGACTACCTTCCATAATGAAAAGGCTAGCATCCATTAGAGTAATAAAAATCACGACAACAGACTACCTTCCATAATGACAAGGCTACCATCCATTGGAATAACAAAAATCTCGACAACAGACTACCTTCCATAACGACAAGGCTACCATCCATTGGAGTTACAAAAATCTGAACAACAGACTACCTTCCATAATGAAAAGGCTACAATCCATTGGAGTAACAGAAATCTCAATGACAAACTACCTTCCATAATGACAAGGAGACCATCCATTGGAGTAACAAATATATGAATAACAGACTAGCTTCCATAATGACAAGGCTACCATCCATTGCAGTAAAAAAATCTCTACAACAAACTACCTTCCATAATGACAAGGCTACCATCCATTGGAATAACAAAAATCTCAACAATAGACTACCTTCCATAATGACAAGGAAACCATCCATTGGAGTACCAGAAATCTCAACGACAGACTACCTTCCATAATGACAAGGCTACCATCCATTAGGGTAACAAAAATCTCGACAACAGTCTACCTTCCATAATGAAAAGGCTACCATCCATTGGGGTAATAAAAATCTCGACAACAGACTACCTCCCATAATGACAAGGCTACTGTCCATTGGAGTAACAAAAATCTCGACAACAGACTACCTTCTATAATGACAAGGCTACCATCCATTGAAGTAACAAAAATATGAACAACAGACTACCTTCCATAATGACAAGGCTACAATCCATTGGTGTAACAGAAATCTCAACGACAGAATACCTTCCATAATTACAAGGTTACCATCCATTGGAGTAAAAAAATATAAATAACATACTACCTTCCATAATGACAGGGATACAATCCATTGGAGTAACAAAAATCCCAATGATAGACTACCTTCCATAATGACCAGGCTACCATCCATTGGGGTAATAAAAATCTCAGCAGCAGACTACCTTCCATAATGAAAAGGCTAGCATCCATTGGAGTAACAAAAATCTCGACAACAGACAACCTTCCATATTGACAAGGCTACCAACTATTGGAATAAAAAAAATCTCTACAACAGACTACCTTCCATAATGACAAGGCTACCATCCATTGGAGTTACAAAAATCTGAACAACAAATTACCTTCCATAATAAAAAGGCTACAATCCATTGGAGTAACAGAAATCTCAATGACAGAATACGTTACATAATGACAAGGCTACCATCCATTGGAGTAACAAAAATATGGATAACAGACTACCTTCAATAATGACAAGGCTACAATCCATTGGAGTAACGGAAATCTCAATGACAGACTACCTTCCATAATGAAAAGGCTACCATCCATTGCAGTAACAAAAATCTCTATAACAAACTACCTTCCATAATGACAAGGCTACCATCCATTGGAATAACGAAAATCTCGACAACAGACTACCTTCCATAATGACAAGGCTACCATCCATTGGAGTAACATAAATCTCAATGACAGACTACCTTCTATAATGAGAAGGCTACCATCCATTGGGGTAATAAAAATCTCGACAACAGACTACCTTCAATAATGACAAGGCTACCATCCATTGGGGTAATAAATATCTCGGCAACAAACTACCTTCCATAATGACAAGACTATCATCCATTGGAGTAACAAAAATCTCGATAACAGACTACCTTCCATAATGACAAGGCTATCATCCATTGGAGTAACTGAAATCTCAATTATAGACTACCTTCCATAAAGACACGGCTACCATCCATTGGGGTAATAAAAATCTCGGCAACAGACTACCTTCCAAAATGAAAAGGATACCATCCATTGAAGTAACAAAAATCTCGGCAACAGACTACCTTCCATAATGACAAGCCTACCATCCATTGGAATAACAAAAATCTCGAAAACAGACTACCTTCCATAATGACAAGGCTACCATCCTTTGGAGTTACAATAATCTGAACAACAGACTACCTTCCATAATGACAATGCTACAATCCATTGGATTAACAGAAATCTCAACGACATACTACCTTCCATAATGACAAGGCTACCATCCATTGGAGTAACAAAAATATGAATAACAGACTACCTTCCATAATGACAAGGCTAAAATCCATTGGAGTAATAGAAATCTCAATGACAGACTACCTTCCATAATGACAAGGCTACCATCCATTGGAGTAACAAAAATATCTACAACAGACTACCTTCAATAATGACAAGGCTACCATCCATTGGGGTAATAAAAATCTCGGCAATGGACTACCTTCCATAATGATAAGGCTACCATCCAATGGAGTAACAAAAATCTCGACAACAGAATACCTTCCATAATGACAAGGCTACCATCCATTGGAGTAACAAAAATCTCAACGACAGACTACCTTCCATAATGACAAGGCTACCATCCATTGGAGTAAAAAAATATGAATAACATACTACCTTCCATAATGACAAGGATACAATCCATTGGAGAAACAAAAATTTCAATGATAGACTACCTTCCATAATGACAAGGCTACCATCCATTGGGGTAATAAAAATCTCGGCAACAAACTAACTTCAATAATGAAAAGGCTAGCATCCATTAGAGTAACAAAAATCCCGACAACGGACTAATTCCATAATGACAAGGCTACCATCCATTGGAATAACAAAAATCTCGACAAGAAACTAACTTCCATAATGACAAGGCTACCATCCATTGGAGTTACAAAAATCTGAACAACAAACTACCTTCCATAATGACAAGGATACAATCCATTGGAGTAACAAAAATCTCAATGATAGACTACCTTCCATAATGACCAGGCTACCATCCATTGGGGTAATAAAAATCTCAGCAGCAGACTACCTTCCATAATGAAAAGGCTAGCATCCATTGGAGTAACAAAAATCTCGACAACAGACTACCTTCCATATTGACAAGGCTACCAACTATTGGAATAAAAAAAATCTCTACAACAGACTACCTTCCATAATGACAAGGCTACCATCCATTGGAGTTACAAAAATCTGAACAACAGACTACCTTCCATAATCAAAAGGCTACAATCCATTGGAGTAACAGAAATCTCAATGACAGAATACGTTACATAATGACAAGGCTACCATCCATTAGAGTAACAAAAATATGGATAACAGACTACCTTCAATAATGACAAGGCTACAATCCATTGGAGTAACAGAAATCTCAATGACAGACTACCTTCCATAATGAAAAGGCTACCATCCATTGCAGTAACAAAAATCTCTATAACAGACTACCTTCCATAATGACAAGGCTACCATCCATTGGAATAACGAAAATCTCGACAACAGACTACCTTCCATAATGACAAGGCTACCATCCATTGGAGTAACATAAATCTCAATGACAGACTACCTTCTATAATGAGAAGGCTACCATCCATTGGGGTAATAAAAATATCGACAACAGACTACCTTCAATAATGACAAGGCTACCATCCATTGGGGTAATAAATATCTCGGCAACAAACTACCTTCCATAATGACAAGACTATCATCCATTGGAGTAACAAAAATCTCGATAACAGACTACCTTCCATAATGACAAGGCTATCATCCATTGGAGTAACTGAAATCTCAATTATAGACTACCTTTCATAAAGACACGGCTACCATCCATTGGGGTAATAAAAATCTTGGCAACAGACTACCTTCCAAAATGAAAAGGATACCATCCATTGAAGTATCAAAAATCTCGGCAACAGACTACCTTCCATAATGACAAGCCTACCATCCATTGGAATAACAAAAATCTCGACAACAGACTACCTTCCATAATGACAAGGCTACCATCCTTTGGAGTTACAATAATCTGAACAACAGACTACCTTCACTAATGACAATGCTACAATCCATTGGATTAACAGAAATCTCAACGACATACTACCTTCCATAATGACAAGGCTACCATCCATTGGAGTAACAAAAATATGAATAACAGACTACCTTCCATAATGACAAGGCTACAATCCATTGGAGTAATAGAAATCTCAATGACAGACTACCTTCCATAATGACAAGGCTACCATCCATTGGAGTAACAAAAATATCTACAACAGACTACCTTCAATAATGACAAGGCTACCATCCATTGGGGTAATAAAAATCTCGGCAATGGACTACCTTCCATAATGATAAGGCTACCATCCAATGGAGTAACAAAAATCTCGACAACAGAATACCTTCCATAATGACAAGGCTACCATCCATTGGAGTAACAAAAATCTCAACGACAGACTACCTTCCATAATGACAAGGCTACCATCCATTGGAGTAAAAAAATATGAATAACATACTACCTTCCATAATGACAAGGATACAATCCATTGGAGAAACAAAAATTTCAATGATAGACTACCTTCCATAATGACAAGGCTACCATCCATTGGGGTAATAAAAATCTCGGCAACAAACTAACTTCAATAATGAAAAGGCTAGCATCCATTAGAGTAACAAAAATCCCGACAAACGGACTAATTCCATAATGACAAGGCTACCATCCATTGGAATAACAAAAATCTCGACAAGAAACTACCTTTCATAATGACAAGGCTACCATCCATTGGAGTTACAAAAATCTGAACAACAAACTACCTTCCATAATGAAAACGCTACAATCTATTGGAATAACAAAAATCTCGACAATAAACTACCTTCCATAATGACAGGGCTACCAACCATTGGAGTAACAGAAATCTCAACGACAGACTACCTTCTATAATGAGAAGGCTACCATCCATTGGGGTAATAAAAATCTCGACAACAGACTACCTTCAATAATGACAAGGCTACCATCCATTGGGGTAATAAATATCTCGGCAACAAACTACCTTCCATAATGACAAGACTATCATCCATTGGAGTAACAAAAATCTCAATAACAGACTACCTTCCATAATGACAAGGCTATCATCCATTGGAGTAACTGAAATCTCAATTATAGACTACCTTCCATAAAGACACGGCTACCATCCATTGGGGTAATAAAAATCTCGGCAATAGACTACCTTCCAAAATGAAAAGGATACCATCCATTGAAGTAACAAAAATCTCGGCAACAGACTACCTTCCATAATGACAAGCCTACCATCCATTGGAATAACAAAAATCTCGACAACAGACTACCTTCCATAATGACAAGGCTACCATCCTTTGGAGTTACAATAATCTGAACAACAGACTACCTTCCATAATGACAATGCTACAATCCATTGTATTAACAGAAATCTCAACGACATACTACCTTCCATAATGACAAGGCTACCATCCATTGGAGTAACAAAAATATGAATAACAGACTACCTTCCATAATGACAAGGCTACAATCCATTGGAGTAATAGAAATCTCAATGACAGACTACCTTCCATAATGACAAGGCTACCATCCATTGGAGTAACAAAAATATCTACAACAGACTACCTTCAATAATGACAAGGCTACCATCCATTGGGGTAATAAAAATCTCGGCAATGGACTACCTTCCATAATGATAAGGCTACCATCCAATGGAGTAACAAAAATCTCGACAACAGAATACCTTCCATAATGACAAGGCTACCATCCATTAGAGTAACAAAAATCTCAACGACAGACTACCTTCCATAATGACAAGGCTACCATCCATTGGAGTAAAAAAATATGAATAACATACTACCTTCCATAATGACAAGGATACAATCCATTGGAGAAACAAAAATTTCAATGATAGACTACCTTCCATAATGACAAGGCTACCATCCATTGGGGTAATAAAAATCTCGGCAACAAACTAACTTCAATAATGAAAAGGCTAGCATCCATTAGAGTAACAAAAATCCCGACAACGGACTAATTCCATAATGACAAGGCTACCATCCATTGGAATAACAAAAATCTCGACAAGAAACTACCTTCCATAATGACAAGGCTACCATCCATTGGAGTTACAAAAATCTGAACAACAAACTACCTTCCATAATGACAAGGATACAATCCATTGGAGTAACAAAAATCTCAATGATAGACTACCTTCCATAATGACCAGGCTACCATCCATTGGGGTAATAAAAATCTCAGCAGCAAACTATCTTCCATAATGAAAAGGCTAGCATCCATTGGAGTAACAAAAATCTCGACAACAGACTACCTTCCATATTGACAAGGCTACCAACTATTGGAATAAAAAAAATCTCTACAACAGACTACCTTCCATAATGACAAGGCTACCATCCATTGGAGTTACAAAAATCTGAACAACAGACTACCTTCCATAATCAAAAGGCTACAATCCTTTGGAGTAACAGAAATCTCAATGACAGAATACGTTACATAATGACAAGGCTACCATCCATTGGAGTAACAAAAATATGGATAACAGACTACCTTCAATAATGACAAGGCTACAATCCAATGTAGTAACGGAAATCTCAATGACAGACTACCTTCCATAATGAAAAGGCTACCATCCATTGCAGTAACAAAAATCTCTATAACAGACTACCTTCCATAATGACAAGGCTACCATCCATTGGAATAACGAAAATCTCGACAACAGACTACCTTCCATAATGACAAGGCTACCATCCATTGGAGTAACATAAATCTCAATGACAGACTACCTTCTATAATGAGAAGGCTACCATCCATTGGGGTAATAAAAATCTCGACAACAGACTACCTTCAATAATGACAAGGCTACCATCCATTGGGGTAATAAATATCTCGGCAACAAACTACCTTCCATAATGACAAGACTATCATCCATTGGAGTAACAAAAATCTCGATAACAGACTACCTTCCATAATGACAAGGCTATCATCCATTGGAGTAACTGAAATCTCAATTATAGACTACCTTCCATAAAGACACGGCTACCATCCATTGGGGTAATAAAAATCTCGGCAACAGACTACCTTCCAAAATGAAAAGGATACCATCCATTGAAGTAACAAAAATCTCGGCAACAGACTACCTTCCATAATGACAAGCCTACCATCCATTGGAATAACAAAAATCTCGACAACAGACTACCTTCCATAATGACAAGGCTACCATCCTTTGGAGTTACAATAATCTGAACAACAGACTACCTTCCATAATGACAATGCTACAATCCATTGGATTAACAAAAATCTCAACGACATACTACCTTCCATAATGACAAGGCTACCATCCATTGGAGTAACAAAAATATGAATAACAGACTACCTTCCATAATGACAAGGCTACAATCCATTGGAGTAATAGAAATCTCAATGACAGACTACCTTCCATAATGACAAGGCTACCATCCATTGGAGTAACAAAAATATCTACAACAGACTACCTTCAATAATGACAAGGCTACCATCCATTGGGGTAATAAAAATCTCGGCAATGGACTACCTTCCATAATGATAAGGCTACCATCCAATGGAGTAACAAAAATCTCGACAACAGAATACCTTCCATAATGACAAGGCTACCATCCATTGGAGTAACAAAAATCTCAACGACAGACTACCTTCCATAATGACAAGGCTACCATCCATTGGAGTAAAAAAATATGAATAACATACTACCTTCCATAATGACAAGGATACAATCCATTGGAGAAACAAAAATTTCAATGATAGACTACCTTCCATAATGACAAGGCTACCATCCATTGGGGTAATAAAAATCTCGGCAACAAACTAACTTCAATAATGAAAAGGCTAGCATCCATTAGAGTAACAAAAATCCCGACAACGGACTAATTCCATAATGACAAGGCTACCATCCATTAGAATAACAAAAATCTCGACAAGAAACTACCTTCCATAATGACAAGGCTACCATCCATTGGAGTTACAAAAATCTGAACAACAAACTACCTTCCATAATGAAAACGCTACAATCTATTGGAATAACAAAAATCTCGACAATAAACTACCTTCCATAATGACAGGGCTACCAACCATTGGAGTAACAGAAATCTCAACGACAGACTACCTTCCATAATGACAAGGCTACCGTCCAATAGAGTAACAAAAATCTCAATAACAGACTACCTTCCATAATGACAAGGCTACCATCCGTGGGAATAACAAAAATCTCGACAACAGACTACCTTCCATATTGACAAGGCTACCATCCATTGGAGTAACAAAAATCTCTACAATATACTACCTTAAATAATGACAAGGCTACCATCCATTGGGGTAATAAAAATCTCGGCAACAGACTACCTTCCATAATGACAAGGCTACCATCCATTGGAGTAACAAAAATCTCGACAACAGACTACCTTCCATAATGAAAAGGCTACCATCCATTGGAGTTAAAAAAATCTGAACAATAAACTACCTTCCATAATGACAAGGCTACAATCCATTGGAGTAATAGAAATCTCAACGACAAACTACCTTACCTAATAACAAGGCTACCATCCATTGGAGTAACAAAAATATAAATAACAGACTACCTTCCATAATGACAAGGCTAAAATCCATTAGAGTAATAGAAATCTCAATGACTGACTGCCTTCATAATGACAAGGCTACCATCCATTAGAGTAACAAAAATCTCGACAACAGACTACCTTCAATAATGACAAGGCTACCATCCATTGGGGTAATAGAAATCTCAATGACCGACTGCCTTTCATAATGACAAGGCTACCATCCATTAGAGTAACAAAAATCTCGACAACATACTACCTTCCATAATGACAAGGCTACCATCCATTGGAGTAACAGAAATCTCAACGATAGACTACCTTCCATAATGACAAGGCTACCATCCATTAGAGTAAAAAAAATATGAATAACATACTACCTTCCATAATGACAAGGATACAATCCATTGGGGTAATAAAAATCTCGGCAACAGACTAACTTCAATAATGAAAAGGCTAGCATCCATTGGAGTAAAAAAAATCTCGACAACAGACTACCTTCCATAATGACAAGGCTACCATCCATTGGAATAACAAAAATCTCGACAACAAACAACCTTCCATAATGACAAGGCTACCGTCCATTGGACTTACAAAAAACCTGAACAACAGACTACCTTCCATAATGAAAACGCTACAATCCATTGGTGTAACAGAAATCTCAATGACAAACTACCTTCCATAATGACAAGGCTACCATCCATTGGAGTAACAAAAATATGAATAACAGACTACCTTCCATAATGACAAGGCTACCATCCATTGCAGTAAAAAAAATCTCTACAACAGACTACCTTCCATAATGACAAGGCTACCATCCATTGGAATAACAAAAATCTCGACAATAGACTACCTTCCATAATGAAAAGGCTACTATCCATTAGAGTAACAGAAATCTCAATGACAGACTACCTTCCATAATGACAAGGCTACCATCCATTGGGGTAACAAAAATCTTGACAACAGACTACCTTCAATAATGACAAGGCGACCATCCATTGGGGTAATAAAAATCTCGGTAACCGACTACCTCCTATAATGACAAGGCTACCGTCCATTGGAGTAACAAAAATCTCGACAAGAGACTACCTTCCATAATGACACGGCTACCATCCAATGGAATAACAAAAATCTCGACAACAGACTACCTTCCATATTGACAAGGCAACCATCCATTGGAGTTACAAAAATCTGAACAACATACTACCTTCCATAATCAAAAGCCTACAATCCATTAGAGTAACAGAAATCTCAATGATAGAATACCTTCCATAATGACAAGGCTACCATCCATTGGAGTAACAAAAATATGGATAACAGACTACCTTCCATAATGACAAAGCTACAATCCATTGGAGTAATAGAAATCTCAATGACAGACTACCTTCCATAATGACAAGGCTACCATCCATTGCAGTAACAAAAATCTCTACAACAGACTACCTTCCAGAATGACAAGGCTACTATTCATTGGAATAACAAAAATCTCGACAACAGGCTACCTTCCATACTGAAAATGCTACAATCCATTGGAGTAACAGAAATCTCAATGACAAACTACCTTCCATAATGACAAGGCTACCATCCATTGGAGTAACAAAAATATGAATAACAGACTACCTTCCATAATGACAAGGCTACCATCCATTGCAGTAAAAAAAATCTCTACAACAGACTACCTTCCATAATACGAAGGCTACTATCCATAAGAGTAACAAAATCTCAACAATGAACTACCTTCCATAAAGACAAGGCTACCATCCAATGGAGTAACAAAATCTCAACAATGAACTACTTTCCATAATGACAAGGCTACCATCCAATGGAGTAACAAAATTTCTACAATGAACTACCTTCCATAATGACAAGGCTACCATCCATTGGAGTAACAAAATCTAAACAGCAAACTACCTTCCAAAATTACAAGGCTACCATCCATTGGAGTAACAAATTCTCAACAACAAACTACCTTCCATAATGACAAGGCTACCATCCATTGAAGTATGAAAATATCAACAATAAATTACCTTCCATAATGACAAGGCTACCATCCATTGGAGTAACAAAATCTCAACAACAAACTAGCTTCTATAATAACAAGGCTACCATCCATTGAGGTAATAAAATCTCAACAACGAACTACCTTCCATAATGACAAGGCTACCATCCATTAGAGTAACAAAATATCTACAAGAAACTACCTTCCATAATGACAAGGCTACCATCCATTAGAGTAACAAAATCTCAACAACAAACTACCTTCCAAAATTACAAGGCTACCATCCATTGGAGTAACAAAATCTCAACAACAAACTACCTTCCATAATGACAAGGCTACCGTCCATTGAAGTAGGAAAATATCAACAATGAACTACCTTCTATAATGACAAGGCAACCATCCATTAGGGTAACAAAATCTCAACAACGAACTACCTTCCAAAATGACAAGGCTACCATCCATTGGAGTAACAAAATCTCAACAACAAACTACCTTCCAAAATTACAAGGCTACTATCCATTGGAGTAACAAAATCTCAACAACATACTACCTTTCAAAATGACAAGGCTACCATCCATTGGACTAACAAAATCTCCACAACTAACTACCTTCCATAATGATAAGGCTACCATCCATTGGAATAACAAAATATCAACAAGGAACTACCTTCCATAATACCAAGGCTACCATCCATTAGAGTAACAAAATCTCAACAATGAACTACCTTCCATAAAGACAAGGCTACCATCCATTGGAGTAATAAAATCTCAACAAGAAACTCCCTTACATAATGACAAGGCTACCATCCATTGGAGAAACAAAATATCAACAACGAACTACCTTCCAAAATTACAAGGCTACCATTCATTGGAGTAACAAAATCTCAACAACAAACTACCTTCCATAATGAAAAGCCTACCATCCATTGAAGTAGGAAAATATCAACAATGAACTACCTTCCATAATGACAAGGCTACCATCCATTGGAGTAACAAAATCTCAACAACGAACTAGCTTCTACAATAACAAGGCTACCATCCATTGAGGTAATAAAAATCTTAACAACAAACCACCTTCCATAATGACAAGGCTACCATCCATTTGAGTAACAAAATCTCAAAAAGGAATTACCTTCCATAATGACAAGGCTACCATCCATTAGAGTAACAAAATCTCTACAATAAACTACCTTCCATAATTACAAGGCTACCATCCATTAGAGTAACAAAATCTCAACAACGAACTAGTTTCTATAATAACAAGGCTACCATCCATTGAGGTAATAAAATCTCAACAACTAACTTCATTCCATAATGACAAGGCTACCATCCATTGGAGTAATAAAATCTCAACAACAAACTACCTTACATAATGACAAGGCTACCATCCATTGGAGTAACAAAATATCAACAACGAACTACCTTCCATAATGACAAAGCTACAATCCATTGGAGTAATAGAAATCTCAATGACTGACTACCTTCCATAATGACAAGGCTACCATCCATTGCAGTAACAAAAATCTCTACAACAGACTACCTTCCATAATACGAAGGCTACTATCCATAAGAGTAACAAAATCTCAACAATGAACTACCTTCCATAAAGACAAGGCTACCATCCAATGGAGTAACAAAATCTCAACAATGAACTACTTTCCATAATGACAAGGCTACCATCCAATGGAGTAACAAAATTTCTACAATGAACTACCTTCCATAATGACAAGGCTACCATCCATTGGAGTAACAAAATCTAAACAGCAAACTACCTTCCAAAATTACAAGGCTACCATCCATTGGAGTAACAAAATCTCAACAACAAACTACCTTCCATAATGACAAGGCTACCATCCATTGAAGTATGAAAATATCAACAATAAATTACCTTCCATAATGACAAGGCTACCATCCATTGGAGTAACAAAATCTCAACAACGAACTAGCTTCTATAATAACAAGGCTACCATCCATTGAGGTAATAAAATCTCAACAACGAACTACCTTCCATAATGACAAGGCTACCATCCATTAGAGTAACAAAATATCTACAAGAAACTACCTTCCATAATGACAAGGCTACCATCCATTAGAGTAACAAAATCTCAACAACGAACTACCTTCCAAAATTACAAGGCTACCATCCATTGGAGGAACAAAATCTCAACAACAAACTACCTTCCATAATGACAAGGCTACCGTCCATTGAAGTAGGAAAATATCAACAATGAACTACCTTCTATAATGACAAGGCTACCATCCATTAGGGTAACAAAATCTCAACAACGAACTACATTCCAAAATGACAAGGCTACCATCCATTGGAGTAACAAAATCTCAACAACAAACTACCTTCCAAAATTACAAGGCTACTATCCATTGGAGTAACAAAATCTCAACAACATACTACCTTTCAAAATGACAAGGCTACCATCCATTGGACTAACAAAATCTCCACAACTAACTACCTTCCATAATGATAAGGCTACCATCCATTGGAATAACAAAATATGAACAAGGAACTACCTTCCATAATACCAAGGCTACCATCCATTAGAGTAACAAAATCTCAACAATGAACTACCTTCCATAAAGACAAGGCTACCATCCATTGGAGTAATAAAATCTCAACAAGAAACTCCCTTACATAATGATAAGGCTACCATCCATTGGAGAAACAAAATATCAACAACGAACTACCTTCCAAAATTACAAGGCTACCATTCATTGGAGTAACAAAATCTCAACAACAAACTACCTTCCATAATGAAAAGCCTACCATCCATTGAAGTAGGAAAATATCAACAATGAACTACCTTCCATAATGAAAAGGCTACCATCCATTGGAGTAAAAAAATCTCAACAACGAACTAGCTTCTACAATAACAAGGCTACCATCCATTGAGGTAATAAAAATCTTAACAACAAACTACCTTCCATAATGACAAGGCTACCATCCATTTGAGTAACAAAATCTCAACAAGGAACTACCTTCCATAATGACAAGGCTACCATCCATTAGAGTAACAAAATCTCTACAATAAACTACCTTCCATAATTACAAGGCTACCATCCATTAGAGTAACAAAATCTCAACAACAAACTAGTTTCTATAATAACAAGGCTACCATCCATTGAGGTAATAAAATCTCAACAACTAACTACATTCCATAATGACAAGGCTACCATCCATTGGAGTAATAAAATCTCAACAACAAACTACCTTACATAATACGAAGGCTACTATCCATAAGAGTAACAAAATCTCAACAATGAACTACCTTCCATAAAGACAAGGCTACCATCCAATGGAGTAACAAAATCTCAACAATGAACTACTTTCCATAATGACAAGGCTACCATCCAATGGAGTAACAAAATTTCTACAATGAACTACCTTCCATAATGACAAGGCTACCATCCATTGGAGTATCAAAATCTAAACAGCAAACTACCTTCCAAAATTACAAGGCTACCATCCATTGGAGTAACAAAATCTCAACAACAAACTACCTTCCATAATGACAAGGCTACCATCCATTGAAGTATGAAAATATCAACAATAAATTACCTTCCATAATGACAAGGCTACCATCCATTGGAGTAACAAAATCTCAACAACGAACTAGCTTCTATAATAACAAGGCTACCATCCATTGAGGTAATAAAATCTCAACAACGAACTACCTTCCATAATGACAAGGCTACCATCCATTAGAGTAACAAAATATCTACAAGAAACTACCTTCCATAATGACAAGGCTACCATCCATTAGAGTAACAAAATCTCAACAACGAACTACCTTCCAAAATTACAAGGCTACCATCCATTGGAGGAACAAAATCTCAACAACAAACTACCTTCCATAATGACAAGGCTACCGTCCATTGAAGTAGGAAAATATCAACAATGAACTACCTTCTATAATGACAAGGCTACCATCCATTAGGGTAACAAAATCTCAACAACGAACTACCTTCCAAAATGACAAGGCTACCATCCATTGGAGTAACAAAATCTCAACAACAAACTACCTTCCAAAATTACAAGGCTACTATCCATTGGAGTAACAAACTCTCAACAACATACTACCTTTCAAAATGACAAGGCTACCATCCATTGGACTAACAAAATCTCCACAACTAACTACCTTCCATAATGATAAGGCTACCATCCATTGGAATAACAAAATATCAACAAGGAACTACCTTCCATAATACCAAGGCTACCATCCATTAGAGTAACAAAATCTCAACAATGAACTACCTTCCATAAAGACAAGGCTACCATCCATTGGAGTAATAAAATCTCAACAAGAAACTCCCTTACATAATGACAAGGCTACCATCCATTGGAGAAACAAAATATCAACAACGAACTACCTTCCAAAATTACAAGGCTACCATTCATTGGAGTAACAAAATCTCAACAACAAACTACCTTCCATAATGAAAAGCCTACCATCCATTGAAGTAGGAAAATATCAACAATGAACTACCTTCCATAATGAAAAGGCTACCATCCATTGGAGTAACAAAATCTCAACAACGAACTAGCTTCTACAATAATAAGGCTACCATCCATTGAGGTAATAAAAATCTTAACAACAAACTACCTTCCATAATGACAAGGCTACCATCCATTTGAGTAACAAAATCTCAACAAGGAACTACCTTCCATAATGACAAGGCTACCATCCATTAGAGTAACAAAATCTCTACAATAAACTACCTTCCATAATTACAAGGCTACCATCCATTAGAGTAACAAAATCTCAACAACGAACTAGTTTCTATAATAACAAGGCTACCATCCATTGAGGTAATAAAATCTCAACAACTAACTACATTCCATAATGACAAGGCTACCATCCATTGGAGTAATAAAATCTCAACAACAAACTACCTTACATAATGACAAGGCTACCATCCATTGGAGTAACAAAATATCAACAACGAACTACCTTCCATAATGACAAAGCTACAATCCATTGGAGTAATAGAAATCTCAATGACAGACTACCTTCCATAATGACAAGGCTACCATCCATTGCAGTAACAAAAATCTCTACAACAGACTACCTTCCAGAATGACAAGGCTACCATTCATTGGAATAACAAAAATCTCGACAACAGGCTACCTTCCATACTGAAAATGCTACAATCCATTGGAGTAACAGAAATCTCAATGACAAACTACCTTCCATAATGACAAGGCTACCATCCATTGGAGTAACAAAAATATGAATAACAGACTACCTTCCATACTGAAAAGGCTACCATCCATTGCAGTAAAAAAAATCTCTACAACAGACTACCTTCCATAATACGAAGGCTACTATCCATAAGAGTAACAAAATCTCAACAATGAACTACCTTCCATAAAGACAAGGCTACCATCCAATAGAGTAACAAAATCTCAACAATGAACTACTTTCCATAATGACAAGGCTACCATCCAATGGAGTAACAAAATTTCTACAATGAACTACCTTCCATAATGACAAGGCTACCATCCATTGGAGTAACAAAATCTAAACAGCAAACTACCTTCCAAAATAACAAGGCTACCATCCATTGGAGTAACAAAATCTCAACAACAAACTACCTTCCATAATGACAAGGCTACCATCCATTGAAGTATGAAAATATCAACAATAAATTACCTTCCATAATGACAAGGCTACCATCCATTGGAGTAACAAAATCTCAACAACGAACTAGCTTCTATAATAACAAGGCTACCATCCATTGAGGTAATAAAATCTCAACAACGAACTACCTTCCATAATGACAAGGCTACCATCCATTAGAGTAACAAAATATCTACAAGAAACTACCTTCCATAATGACAAGGCTACCATCCATTAGAGTAACAAAATCTCAACAACGAACTACCTTCCAAAATTACAAGGCTACCATCCATTGGAGGAACAAAATCTCAACAACAAACTACCTTCCATAATGACAAGGCTACCGTCCATTGAAGTAGGAAAATATCAACAATGAACTACCTTCTATAATGACAAGGCTACCATCCATTAGGGTAACAAAATCTCAACAACGAACTACCTTCCAAAATGACAAGGCTACCATCCATTGGAGTAACAAAATCTCAACAACAAACTAACTTCCAAAATTACAAGGCTACTATCCATTGGAGTAACAAAATCTCAACAACATACTACCTTTCAAAATGACAAGGCTACCATCCATTGGAGTAACAAAATCTCCACAACTAACTACCTTTCATAATGATAAGGCTACCATCCATTGGAATAACAAAATATCAACAAGGAACTACCTTCCATAATACCAAGGCTACCATCCATTAGAGTAACAAAATCTCAACAATGAACTACCTTCCATAAAGACAAGGCTACCATCCATTGGAGTAATAAAATCTCAACAAGAAACTCCCTTACATAATGACAAGGCTACCATCCATTGGAGAAACAAAATATCAACAACGAACTACCTTCCAAAATTACAAGGCTACCATTCATTGGAGTAACAAAATCTCAACAACAAACTACCTTCCATAATGAAAAGCCTACCATCCATTGAAGTAGGAAAATATCAACAATGAACTACCTTCCATAATGACAAGGCTACCATCCATTGGAGTAACAAAATCCCAACAACGAACCAGCTTCTACAATAACAAGGCTACCATCCATTGAGGTAATAAAAATCTTAACAACAGACTACCTTCCATAATGAAAAGGCTACCATCCATTTGAGTAACAAAATCTCAACAAGGAACTACCTTCCATAATGACAAGGCTACCATCCATTAGAGTAACAAAATCTCTACAATAAACTACCTTCCATAATTACAAGGCTACCATCCATTAGAGTAACAAAATCTCAACAACGAACTAGTTTCTATAATAACAAGGCTACCATCCATTGAGGTAATAAAATCTCAACAACTAACTACATTCCATAATGACAAGGCTACCATCCATTGGAGTAATAAAATCTCAACAACAAACTACCTTACATAATGACAAGGCTACCATCCATTGGAGTAACAAAATATCAACAACGAAGTACCTTCCATAATGACAAGGATACCATCCATTAGGGTAACAAAATCTCAACCGCAAACTACCTTCCATAATTATAAGGCTACCATCCATTGGAGTAATAAAATCTCAACAACAAACTACCTTCCATAATGACAAGGCTACCATCCATTGGAGTAATAAAATCTCAACAACGTACTACCTTCCATAATGACAAGGTTACCATCCATTGGAGTAACAAAATCTCAACAACAAACTTGCTTCTATAATAACAAGGCTACCATCAATTGAGGTAATAAAATCTCAACAACGAACTACCTTCCAAAATGACAAGGCTACCATCCATTAGAGTAACAAAATCTCAACAAGGAACTACCTTCCATAATGACAAGGCTACCATCTATTAGAGTAACAAATTGTCTACAATAAACTACCTTCCATAATGACAAGGCTACCATCCATTAGAGTAACAAAATTTCAACAACGAAGTAGTTTCTATAATAACAAGGCTACCATCCATTGAGGTAATAAAATCTCAACAACTAACTACATTCCATAATGACAAGGCTACCATCCATTGGAGTAATAAAATATCAACAACAAACTACCTTACATAATGACAAGGCTACCATCCATTGCAGTAACAAAATATCAACAACGAACTACCTTCCATAATGACAAGGATACCATCCATTAGGGTAACAAAATCTCAACAGCAAACTACCTTCCATAATTACAAGGCTACCATCCATTGGAGTAATAAAATCTCAACAACAAACTACCTTCCATAATGACAAGGCTACCATCCATTGGAGTAATAAAATCTCAACAACGAACTACCTTCCATAATGACAAGGCTACCATCCATTGGAGTAACAAAATCTCAACAACAAACTAGCTTCTATAATAACAAGGCTACCATCCATTGAGGTAATAAAATCTCAACAACGAACTTCCTTCCAAAATGACAAGGCTACCATCCATTAGAGTAACAAAATCTCAACAAGGAACTACCTTCCATAATGAAAAGGCTACCATCCATTAGAGAAACAAAATCTCTACAATAAACTACCTTCCATAATGATAAGGCTACCATCCATTAGAGAAACAAAATTTCAACAACGAACTAGATTCTATAATAACAAGGCTACCATCCATTGAGGTAATAAAATCTCAACAACTAACTACATTCCATAATGACAAGGCTACCATCCATTGGAGTAATAAAATCTCAACAACAAACTACCTTACATAATGACAAGGCTACCATCCATTGGAGAAACAAAATATCAACAACGAACTACCTTCCTAAATTACAAGGCTACCATTCATTGGAGTAACAAAATCTCAACAACAAACTACCTGCCATAATGAAAAGCCTACCATCCATTGAAGTAGGAAAATATTAACAATGAACTACCTTCCATAATGACAAGGCTACCATCCATTGGAGTAACAAAATCTCAACAACGAACTAGCTTTTACAATAACAAGGCTACCATCCATTGAGGTAATAAAAATCTTAACAACAAACTACCTTCCATAATGACAAGGCTACCATCCATTTGAGTAACAAAATCTCAACAAGGAACTACCTTCCATAATGACAAGGCTACCATCCATTAGTGTAACAAAATCTCTACAATAAACTACCTTCCATAATTACAAGGCTACCATCCATTAGAGTAACAAAATCTCAACAACGAACTAGTTTCTATAATAGCAAGGCTACCATCCATTGAGGTAATAAAATCTCAACAACTAACTACATTCCATAATGACAAGGCTACCATCCATTGGAGTAATAAAATCTCAACAACAAACTACCTTACATAATGACAAGGCTACCATCCATTGGAGTAACAAAATATCAACAACGAACTACCTTCCATAATGACAAGGATACCATCCATTAGGGTAACAAAATCTCAACCGCAAACTACCTTCCATAATTACAAGGCTACCATCCATTGGAGTAATAAAATCTCAACAACGAACTACCTTCCATAATGACAAGGTTACCATCCATTGGAGTAACAAAATCTCAACAACAAACTAGCTTCTATAATAACAAGGCTACCATCCATTGAGGTAATAAAATCTCAACAACGAACTACCTTCCAAAATGACAAGGCTACCATCCATTAGAGTAACAAAATCTCAACAAGGAACTACCTTCCATAATGACAAGGCTACCATCCATTAGAGTAACAAATTGTCTACAATAAACTACCTTCCATAATGACAAGGCTACCATCCATTAGAGTAACAAAATTTCAACAACGAACTAGTTTCTATAATAACAAGGCTACCATCCATTGAGGTAATAAAATCTCAACAACTAACTACATTCCATAATGACAAGGCTACGATCCATTGGAGTAATAAAATCTCAACAACAAACTACCTTACATAATGACAAGGCTACCATCCATTGGAGAAACAAAATATCAACAACGAACTACCTTCCAAAATTACAAGGCTACCATTCATTGGAGTAACAAAATCTCAACAACGAACTACCTTCCATAATGAAAAGCCTACCATCCATTGAAGTAGGAAAATATTAACAATGAACTACCTTCCATAATGACAAGGCTACCATCCATTGGAGTAACAAAATCTCAACAACGAACTAGCTTTTACAATAACAAGGCTACCATCCATTGAGGTAATAAAAATCTTAACAACAAACTACCTTCCATAATGACAAGGCTACCATCCATTTGAGTAACAAAATCTCAACAAGGAACTACCTTCCATAATGACAAGGCTACCATCCATTAGTGTAACAAAATCTCTACAATAAACTACCTTCCATAATTACAAGGCTACCATCCATTAGAGTAACAAAATCTCAACAACGAACTAGTTTCTATAATAGCAAGGCTACCATCCATTGAGGTAATAAAATCTCAACAACTAACTACATTCCATAATGACAAGGCTACCATCCATTGGAGTAATAAAATCTCAACAACAAACTACCTTACATAATGACAAGGCTACCATCCATTGGAGTAACAAAATATCAACAACGAACTACCTTCCATAATGACAAGGATACCATCCATTAGGGTAACAAAATCTTAACCGCAAAACTACCTTCCATAATTACAAGGCTACCATCCATTGGAGTAATAAAATCTCAACGACAAACTACCTTCCATAATGACAAGGCTACCATCCATTGGAGTAATAAAATCTCAACAACGAACTACCTTCCATAATGACAAGGTTACCATCCATTGGAGTAACAAAATCTCAACAACAAACTAGCTTCTATAATAACAAGGCTACCATCCATTGAGGTAATAAAATCTCAACAACGAACTACCTTCCAAAATGACAAGGCTACCATCCATTAGAGTAACAAAATCTCAACAAGGAACTACCTTCCATAATGACAAGGCTACCATCCATTAGAGTAACAAATTGTCTACAATAAACTACCTTCCATAATGACAAGGCTACCATCCATTAGAGTAACAAAATTTCAACAACGAACTAGTTTCTATAATAACAAGGCTACCATCCATTGAGGTAATAAAATCTCAACAACTAACTACATTCCATAATGACAAGGCTACCATCCATTGGAGTAATAAAATATCAACAACAAACTACCTTACATAATGACAAGGCTACCATCCATTGGAGTAACAAAATATCAACAACGAACTACCTTCCATAATGACAAGGATACCATCCATTAGGGTAACAAAATCTCAACAGCAAACTACCTTCCATAATTACAAGGCTACCATCCATTAGAGTAATAAAATCTCAACAACAAACTACCTTCCATAATGACAAGGCTACCATCCATTGGAGTAATAAAATCTCAACAACGAACTACCTTCCATAATGACAAGGTTACCATCCATTGGAGTAACAAAATCTCAACAACAAACTTGCTTCTATAATAACAAGGATACCATCAATTGAGGTAATAAAATCTCAACAACGAACTACCTTCCAAAATGACAAGGCTACCATCCATTAGAGTAACAAAATCTCAACTAGGAACTACCTTTCATAATGACAAGGCTACCATCCATTAGAGTAACAAATTGTCTACAATAAACTACCTTCCATAATGACAAGGCTACCATCCATTAGAGTAACAAAATTTCAACAACGAACTAGTTTCTATAATAACAAGGCTACCATCCATTGAGGTAATAAAATCTCAACAACTAACTACATTCCATAATGACAAGGCTACCATCCATTGGAGTAATAAAATATCAACAACAAACTACCTTACATAATGACAAGGCTACCATCCATTGGAGTAACAAAATATCAACAACGAACTACCTTCCATAATGACAAGGATACCATCCATTAGGGTAACAAAATCTCAACCGCAAACTACCTTCCATAATTACAAGGCTACCATCCATTGGAGCAATAAAATCTCAACGACAAACTACCTTCCATAATGACAAGTCTACCATCCATTGGAGTAATAAAATCTCAACAACGAACTACCTTCCATAATGACAAGGTTACCATCCATTGGAGTAACAAAATCTCAACAACAAACTAACTTCTATAATAACAAGGCTACCATCCATTGAGGTAATAAAATCTCAACAATGAACTACCTTCCAAAATGACAAGGCTACCATCCATTAGAGTAACAAAATCTCAACAAGGAACTACCTTCCATAATGACAAGGCTACCATCCATTAGAGTAACAAATTGTCTACAATAAACTACCTTCCATAATGACAAGGCTACCATCCATTAGAGTAACAAAATTTCAACAACGAACTAGTTTCTATAATAACAAGGCTACCATCCATTGAGGTAATAAAATCTCAACAACTAACTACATTCCATAATGACAAGGCTACCATCCATTGGAGTAATAAAATATCAACAACAAACTACCTTACATAATGACAAGGCTACCATCCATTGGAGTAACAAAATATCAACAACGAACTACCTTCCATAATGACAAGGATACCATCCATTAGGGTAACAAAATCTCAACAGCAAACTACCTTCCATAATTACAAGGCTACCATCCATTGGAGTAATAAAATCTCAACAACAAACTACCTTCCATAATGACAAGGCTACCATCCATTGGAGTAATAAAATCTCAACAACGAACTACCTTCCATAATGACAAGGTTACCATCCATTGGAGTAACAAAATCTCAACAACAAACTTGCTTCTATAATAACAAGGATACCATCAATTGAGGTAATAAAATCTCAACAACGAACTACCTTCCAAAATGACAAGGCTACCATCCATTAGAGTAACAAAATCTCAACTAGGAACTACCTTCCATAATGACAAGGCTACCATCCATTAGAGTAACAAATTGTCTACAATAAACTACCTTCCATAATGACAAGGCTACCATCCATTAGAGTAACAAAATTTCAACAACGAATTAGTTTCTATAATAACAAGGCTACCATCCATTGAGGTAATAAAATCTCAACAACTAACTACATTCCATAATGACAAGGCTACCATCCATTGGAGTAATAAAATATCAACAACAAACTACCTTACATAATGACAAGGCTACCATCCATTGGAGTAACAAAATATCAACAACGAACTACCTTCCATAATGACAAGGATACCATCCATTAGGGTAACAAAATCTCAACAGCAAACTACCTTCCATAATTACAAGGCTACCATCCATTGGAGTAATAAAATCTCAACAACAAACTACCTTCCATAATGACAAGGCTACCATCCATTGGAGTAATAAAATCTCAACAACGAACTACCTTCCATAATGACAAGGCTACCATCCATTGGAGTAACAAAATCTCAACAACAAACTAGCTTCTATAATAACAAGGCTACCATCCATTGAGGTAATAAAATCTCAACAACGAACTTCCTTCCAAAATGACAAGGCTACCATCCATTAGAGTAACAAAATCTCAACAAGGAACTACCTTCCATAATGAAAAGGCTACCATCCATTAGAGAAACAAAATCTCTACAATAAACTACCTTCCATAATGACAAGGCTACCATCCATTAGAGAAACAAAATTTCAACAACGAACTAGTTTCTATAATAACAAGGCTACCATCCATTGAGGTAATAAAATCTCAACAACTAACTACATTCCATAATGACAAGGCTACCATCCATTGGAGTAATAAAATCTCAACAACAAACTACCTTACATAATGACAAGGCTACCATCCATTGGAGAAACAAAATATCAACAACGAACTACCTTCCAAAATTACAAGGCTACCATTCATTGGAGTAACAAAATCTCAACAACAAACTACCTTCCATAATGAAAAGCCTACCATCCATTGATGTAGGAAAATATCAACAATGAACTACCTTCCATAATGACAAGGCTACCATCCATTGGAGTAACAAAATCTCAACAACGAACTAGCTTCTACAATAACAAGGCTACCATCCATTGAGGTAATAAAAATCTTAACAACAAACTACCTTCCATAATGACAAGGCTACCATCCATTTGAGTAACAAAATCTCAACAAGGAACTACCTTCCATAATAACAAGGCTACCATCCATTAGAGTAACAAAATCTCTACAATAAACTACCTTCCATAATTACAAGGCTACCATCCATTAGAGTAACAAAATCTCAACAACGAACTAGTTTCTATAATAACAAGGCTACCATCCATTGAGGTAATAAAATCTCAACAACTAACTACATTCCATAATGACACGGCTACCATCCATTGGAGTAATAAAATCTCAACAACAAACTACCTTACATAATGACAAGGCTACCATCCATTGGAGTAACAAAATATCAACAACGAACTACCTTCCATAATGACAAGGATACCATCCATTAGGGTAATAAAATCTCAACCGCAAACTACCCTTCCATAATTACAAGGCTACCATCCATTGGAGTAATAAAATATCAACAACAAACTACCTTACATAATGACAAGGCTACCATCCATTGCAGTAAAAAAATATCAACAACGAACTACCTTCCATAATGACAAGGATACCATCCATTAGGGTAACAAAATCTCAACAGCAAACTACCTTCCATAATTACAAGGCTACCATCCATTGGAGTAATAAAATCTCAACAACAAACTACCTTCCATAATGACAAGGCTACCATCCATTGGAGTAATAAAATCTCAACAACGAACTACCTTCCATAATGACAAGGCTACCATCCATTGGAGTAACAAAATCTCAACAACAAACTAGCTTCTATAATAACAAGGCTACCATCCATTGAGGTAATAAAATCTCAACAACGAACTTCCTTCCAAAATGACAAGGCTACCATCCATTAGAGTAACAAAATCTCAACAAGGAACTACCTTCCATAATGAAAAGGCTACCATCCATTGGAGAAACAAAATATCAACAACGAACTACCTTCCTAAATTACAAGGCTACCATTCATTGGAGTAACAAAATCTCAACAACAAACTACCTGCCATAATGAAAAGCCTACCATCCATTGAAGTAGGAAAATATTAACAATGAACTACCTTCCATAATGACAAGGCTACCATCCATTGGAGTAACAAAATCTCAACAACGAACTAGCTTTTACAATAACAAGGCTACCATCCATTGAGGTAATAAAAATCTTAACAACAAACTACCTTCCATAATGACAAGGCTACCATCCATTTGAGTAACAAAATCTCAACAAGGAACTACCTTCCATAATGACAAGGCTACCATCCATTAGTGTAACAAAATCTCTACAATAAACTACCTTCCATAATTACAAGGCTACCATCCATTAGAGTAACAAAATCTCAACAACGAACTAGTTTCTATAATAGCAAGGCTACCATCCATTGAGGTAATAAAATCTCAACAACTAACTACATTCCATAATGACAAGGCTACCATCCATTGGAGTAATAAAATCTCAACAACAAACTACCTTACATAATGACAAGGCTACCATCCATTGGAGTAACAAAATATCAACAACGAACTACCTTCCATAATGACAAGGATACCATCCATTAGGGTAACAAAATCTCAACCGCAAACTACCTTCCATAATTACAAGGCTACCATCCATTGGAGTAATAAAATCTCAACGACAAACTACCTTCCATAATGACAAGGCTACCATCCATTGGAGTAATAAAATCTCAACAACGAACTACCTTCCATAATGACAAGGTTACCATCCATTGGAGTAACAAAATCTCAACAACAAACTAGCTTCTATAATAACAAGGCTACCATCCATTGAGGTAATAAAATCTCAACAATGAACTACCTTCCAAAATGACAAGGCTACCATCCATTAGAGTAACAAAATCTCAACAAGGAACTACCTTCCATAATGACAAGGCTACCATCCATTAGAGTAACAAATTGTCTATAATAAACTACCTTCCATAATGACAAGGCTACCATCCATTAGAGTAACAAAATTTCAACAACGAACTAGTTTCTATAATAACAAGGCTACCATCCATTGAGGTAATAAAATCTCAACAACTAACTACATTCCATAATGACAAGGCTACCATCCATTGGAGTAATAAAATATCAACAACAAACTACCTTACATAATGACAAGGCTACCATCCATTAGAGTAACAAAATCTCAACAAGGAACTACCTTCCATAATGAAAAGGCTACCATCCATTGGAGAAACAAAATATCATCCATTGATATTAACAAGGCTACCATCCATTGAGGTAATAAAATCTCAACAACTAACTACATTCCATAATGACAAGGCTACCATCCATTGGAGTAATAAAATATCAACAACAAACTACCTTACATAATGACAAGGCTACCATCCGTTGGAGTAACAAAATATCAACAACGAACTACCTTCCATAATGACAAGGATACCATCCATTAGGGTAACAAAATCTCAACAGCAAACTACCTTCCATAATTACAAGGCTACCATCCATTGGAGTAATAAAATCTCAACAACAAACTACCTTCCATAATGACAAGGCTACCATCCATTGGAGTAATAAAATCTCAACAATGAACTACCTTCCATAATGACAAGGCTACCATCCATTGGAGTAACAAAATCTCAACAACAAACTTGCTTCTATAATAACAAGGCTACCATCAATTGAGGTAATAAAATCTCCACAACAAACTACCTTCCAAAATGACAAGGCTACCATCCATTAGAGTAACAAAATCTCAACTAGGAACTACCTTCCATAATGACAAGGCTACCATCCATTAGAGTAACAAATTGTCTACAATAAACTACCTTCCATAATGACAAGGCTACCATCCATTAGAGTAACAAAATTTCAACAACGAACTAGTTTCTATAATAACAAGGCTACCATCCATTGAGGTAATAAAATCTCAACAACTAACTACATTCCATAATGACAAGGCTACCATCCATTGGAGTAATAAAATATCAACAACAAACTACCTTACATAATGACAAGGCTACCATCCATTGGAGTAACAAAATATCAACAACGAACTACCTTCCATAATGACAAGGATACCATCCATTAGGGTAACAAAATCTCAACCGCAAACTACCTTCCATAATTACAAGGCTACCATCCATTGGAGTAATAAAATCTCAACGACAAACTACCTTCCATAATGACAAGGCTACCATCCATTGGAGTAATAAAATCTCAACAACGAACTACCTTCCATAATGACAAGGTTACCATCCATTGGAGTAACAAAATCTCAACAACAAACTAGCTTCTATAATAACAAGGCTACCATCCATTGAGGTAATAAAATCTCAACAATGAACTACCTTCCAAAATGACAAGGCTACCATCCATTAGAGTAACAAAATCTCAACAAGGAACTACCTTCCATAATGACAAGGCTACCATCCATTAGAGTAACAAATTGTCTACAATAAACTACCTTCCATAATGACAAGGCTACCATCCATTAGAGTAACAAAATTTCAACAACGAACTAGTTTCTATAATAACAAGGCTACCATCCATTGAGGTAATAAAATCTCAACAACTAACTACATTCCATAATGACAAGGATACCATCCATTGGAGTAATAAAATATCAACAACAAACTACCTTACATAATGACAAGGCTACCATCCATTGGAGTAACAAAATATCAACAACGAACTACCTTCCATAATGACAAGGATACCATCCATTAGGGTAACAAAATCTCAACAGCAAACTACCTTCCATAATTACAAGGCTACCATCCATTGGAGTAATAAAATCTCAACAACAAACTACCTTCCATAATGACAAGGCTACCATCCATTGGAGTAATAAAATCTCAACAACGAACTACCTTCCATAATGACAAGGTTACCATCCATTGGAGTAACAAAATCTCAACAACAAACTTGCTTCTATAATAACAAGGATACCATCAATTGAGGTAATAAAATCTCCACAACGAACTACTTTCCAAAATGACAAGGCTACCATCCATTAGAGTAACAAAATCTCAACTAGGAACTACCTTCCATAATGACAAGGCTACCATCCATTAGAGTAACAAATTGTCTACAATAAACTACCTTCCATAATGACAAGGCTACCATCCATTAGAGTAACAAAATTTCAACAACGAACTAGTTTCTATAATAACAAGGCTACCATCCATTGAGGTAATAAAATCTCAACAACTAACTACATTCCATAATGACAAGGCTACCATCCATTGGAGTAATAAAATATCAACAACAAACTACCTTACATAATGACAAGGCTACCATCCATTGGAGTAACAAAATATCAACAACGAACTACCTTCCATAATGACAAGGATACCATCCATTAGGGTAACAAAATCTCAACCGCAAACTACCTTCCATAATTACAAGGCTACCATCCATTGGAGTAATAAAATCTCAACGACAAACTACCTTCCATAATGACAAGGCTACCATCCATTGGAGTAATAAAATCTCAACAACGAACTACCTTCCATAATGACAAGGTTACCATCCATTGGAGTAACAAAATCTCAACAACAAACTAGCTTCTATAATAACAAGGCTACCATCCATTGAGGTAATAAAATCTCAACAATGAACTACCTTCCAAAATGACAAGGCTACCATCCATTAGAGTAACAAAATCTCAACAAGGAACTACCTTCCATAATGACAAGGCTACCATCCATTAGAGTAACAAATTGTCTACAATAAACTACCTTCCATAATGACAAGGCTACCATCCATTAGAGTAACAAAATTTCAACAACGAACTAGTTTCTATAATAACAAGGCTACCATCCATTGAGGTAATAAAATCTCAACAACTAACTACATTCCATAATGACAAGGCTACCATCCATTGGAGTAATAAAATATCAACAACAAACTACCTTACATAATGACAAGGCTACCATCCATTGGAGTAACAAAATATCAACAACGAACTACCTTCCATAATGACAAGGATACCATCCATTAGGGTAACAAAATCTCAACAGCAAACTACCTTCCATAATTACAAGGCTACCATCCATTGGAGTAATAAAATCTCAACAACAAACTACCTTCCATAATGACAAGGCTACCATCCATTGGAGTAATAAAATCTCAACAACGAACTACCTTCCATAATGACAAGGTTACCATCCATTGGAGTAACAAAATCTCAACAACAAACTTGCTTCTATAATAACAAGGATACCATCAATTGAGGTAATAAAATCTCAACAACGAACTACCTTCCAAAATGACAAGGCTACCATCCATTAGAGTAACAAAATCTCAACTAGGAACTACCTTCCATAATGACAAGGCTACCATCCATTAGAGTAACAAATTGTCTACAATAAACTACCTTCCATAATGACAAGGCTACCATCCATTAGAGTAACAAAATTTCAACAACGAACTAGTTTCTATAATAACAAGGCTACCATCCATTGAGGTAATAAAATCTCAACAACTAACTACATTCCATAATGACAAGGCTACCATCCATTGGAGTAATAAAATATCAACAACAAACTACCTTACATAATGACAAGGCTACCATCCATTGGAGTAACAAAATATCAACAACGAACTACCTTCCATAATGACAAGGATACCATCCATTAGGGTAACAAAATCTCAACAGCAAACTACCTTCCATAATTACAAGGCTACCATCCATTGGAGTAATAAAATCTCAACAACAAACTACCTTCCATAATGACAAGGCTACCATCCATTGGAGTAATAAAATCTCAACAACGAACTACCTTCCATAATGACAAGGCTACCATCCATTGGAGTAACAAAATCTCAACAACAAACTAGCTTCTATAATAACAAGGCTACCATCCATTGAGGTAATAAAATCTCAACAACGAACTTCCTTCAAAAATGACAAGGCTACCATCCATTAGAGTAACAAAATCTCAACAAGGAACTACCTTCCATAATGAAAAGGCTACCATCCATTAGAGAAACAAAATCTCTACAATAAACTACCTTCCATAATGACAAGGCTACCATCCATTAGAGAAACAAAATTTCAACAACGAACTAGTTTCTATAATAACAAGGCTACCATCCATTGAGGTAATAAAATCTCAACAACTAACTACATTCCATAATGACAAGGCTACCATCCATTGGAGTAATAAAATCTCAACAACAAACTACCTTACATAATGACAAGGCTACCATCCATTGGAGAAACAAAATATCAACAACGAACTACCTTCCAAAATTAAAAGGCTACCATTCATTGGAGTAACAAAATCTCAACAACAAACTACCTTCCATAATGAAAAGCCTACCATCCATTGATGTAGGAAAATATCAACAATGAACTACCTTCCATAATGACAAGGCTACCATCCATTGGAGTAACAAAATCTCAACAACGAACTAGCTTCTACAATAACAAGGCTACCATCCATTGAGGTAATAAAAATCTTAACAACAAACTACCTTCCATAATGACAAGGCTACCATCCTATTGAGTAACAAAATCTCAACAAGGAACTACCTTCCATAATGACAAGGCTACCATCCATTAGAGTAACAAAATCTCTACAATAAACTACCTTCCATAATTACAAGGCTACCATCCATTAGAGTAACAAAATCTCAACAACGAACTAGTTTCTATAATAACAAGGCTACCATCCATTGAGGTAATAAAATCTCAACAACTAACTACATTCCATAATGACAAGGCTACCATCCATTGGAGTAATAAAATCTCAACAACAAACTACCTTACATAATGACAAGGCTACCATCCATTGGAGTAACAAAATATCAACAACGAACTACCTTCCATAATGACAAGGATACCATCCATTAGGGTAACAAAATCTCAACCGCAAACTACCTTCCATAATTACAAGGCTACCATCCATTGGAGTAATAAAATATCAACAACAAACTACCTTACATAATGACAAGGCTACCATCCATTGCAGTAACAAAATATCAACAACGAACTACCTTCCATAATGACAAGGATACCATCCATTAGGGTAACAAAATCTCAACAGCAAACTACCTTCCATAATTACAAGGCTACCATCCATTGGAGTAATAAAATCTCAACAACAAACTACCTTCCATAATGACAAGGCTACCATCCATTGGAGTAATCAAATCTCAACAACGAACTACCTTCCATAATGACAAGGCTACCATCCATTGGAGTAACAAAATCTCAACAACAAACTAGCTTCTATAATAACAAGGCTACCATCCATTGAGGTAATAAAATCTCAACAACGAACTTCCTTCATAAATGACAAGGCTACCATCCATTAGAGTAACAAAATCTCAACAAGGAACTACCTTCCATAATGAAAAGGCTACCATCCATTAGAGAAACAAAATCTCTACAATAAACTACCTTCCATAATGACAAGGCTACCATCCATTAGAGAAACAAAATTTCAACAACGAACTAGTTTCTATAATAACAAGGCTACCATCCATTGAGGTAATAAAATCTCAACAACTAACTACATTCCATAATGACAAGGCTACCATCCATTGGAGTAATAAAATCTCAACAACAAACTACCTTACATAATGACAAGGCTACCATCCATTGGAGAAACAAAATATCAACAACGAACTACCTTCCAAAATTAAAAGGCTACCATTCATTGGAGTAACAAAATCTCAACAACAAACTACCTTCCATAATGAAAAGCCTACCATCCATTGATGTAGGAAAATATCAACAATGAACTACCTTCCATAATGACAAGGCTACCATCCATTGGAGTAACAAAATCTCAACAACGAACTAGCTTCTACAATAACAAGGCTACCATCCATTGAGGTAATAAAAATCTTAACAACAAACTACCTTCCATAATGACAAGGCTACCATCCTATTGAGTAACAAAATCTCAACAAGGAACTACCTTCCATAATGACAAGGCTACCATCCATTAGAGTAACAAAATCTCTACAATAAACTACCTTCCATAATTACAAGGCTACCATCCATTAGAGTAACAAAATCTCAACAACGAACTAGTTTCTATAATAACAAGGCTACCATCCATTGAGGTAATAAAATCTCAACAACTAACTACATTCCATAATGACAAGGCTACCATCCATTGGAGTAATAAAATCTCAACAACAAACTACCTTACATAATGACAAGGCTACCATCCATTGGAGTAACAAAATATCAACAACGAACTACCTTCCATAATGACAAGGATACCATCCATTAGGGTAACAAAATCTCAACCGCAAACTACCTTCCATAATTACAAGGCTACCATCCATTGGAGTAATAAAATATCAACAACAAACTACCTTACATAATGACAAGGCTACCATCCATTGCAGTAACAAAATATCAACAACGAACTACCTTCCATAATGACAAGGATACCATCCATTAGGGTAACAAAATCTCAACAGCAAACTACCTTCCATAATTACAAGGCTACCATCCATTGGAGTAATAAAATCTCAACAACAAACTACCTTCCATAATGACAAGGCTACCATCCATTGGAGTAATAAAATCTCAACAACAAACTACCTTACATAATGACAAGGCTACCATCCATTGGAGAAACAAAATATCAACAACGAACTACCTTCCAAAATTACAAGGCTACCATTCATTGGAGTAACAAAATCTCAACAACAAACTACCTTCCATAATGAAAAGCCTACCATCCATTGAAGTAGGAAAATATTAACAATGAACTACCTTCTATAATGACAAGGCTAACATCCATTGGAGTAACAAAATCTCAACAACGAACTAGCTTTTACAATAACAAGGCTACCATCCATTGAGGTAATAAAAATCTTAACAACAAACTACCTTCCATAATGACAAGGCTACCATCCATTTGAGTAACAAAATCTCAACAAGGAACTACCTTCCATAATGACAAGGCTACCATCCATTAGTGTAACAAAATCTCTACAATAAACTACCTTCCATAATTACAAGGCTACCATCCATTAGAGTAACAAAATCTCAACAACGAACTAGTTTCTATAATAGATGGGCTACCATCCATTGAGGTAATAAAATCTCAACAAATAACTACATTCCATAATGACAAGGCTACCATCCATTGGAGTAATAAAATCTCAACAACAAACTACCTTACATAATGACAAGGCTACCATCCATTGGAGTAACAAAATATCAACAACGAACTACCTTCCATAATGACAAGGATACCATCCATTAGGGTAACAAAATCTCAACCGCAAACTACCTTCCATAATTACAAGGCTACCATCCATTGGAGTAATAAAATCTCAACAACAAACTACCTTCCATAATGACAAGGCTACCATCCATTGGAGTAATAAAATCTCAACAACGAACTACCTTCCATAATGACAAGGTTACCATCCATTGGAGTAACAAAATCTCAACAACAAACTTGCTTCTATAATAACAAGGATACCATCAATTGAGGTAATAAAATCTCAACAACGAACTACCTTCCAAAATGACAAGGCTACCATCCATTAGAGTAACAAAATCTCAACTAGGAACTACCTTCCATAATGACAAGGCTACCATCCATTAGAGTAACAAATTGTCTACAATAAACTACCTTCCATAATGACAAGGCTACCATCCATTAGAGTAACAAAATTTCAACAACGAACTAGTTTCTATAATAACAAGGCTACCATCCATTGAGGTAATAAAATCTCAACAACTAACTACATTCCATAATGACAAGGCTACCATCCATTGGAGTAATAAAATATCAACAACAAACTACCTTACATAATGACAAGGCTACCATCCATTGGAGTAACAAAATATCAACAACGAACTACCTTCCATAATGACAAGGATACCATCCATTAGGGTAACAAAATCTCAACAGCAAACTACCTTCCATAATTACAAGGCTACCATCCATTGGAGTAATAAAATCTCAACAACAAACTACCTTCCATAATGACAAGGCTACCATCCATTGGAGTAATAAAATCTCAACAACGAACTACCTTCCATAATGACAAGGCTACCATCCATTGGAGTAACAAAATCTCAACAACAAACTAGCTTCTATAATAACAAGGCTACCATCCATTGAGGTAATAAAATCTCAACAACGAACTTCCTTCCAAAATGACAAGGCTACCATCCATTAGAGTAACAAAATCTCAACAAGGAACTACCTTCCATAATGAAAAGGCTACCATCCATTAGAGAAACAAAATCTCTACAATAAACTACCTTCCATAATGACAAGGCTACCATCCATTAGAGAAACAAAATTTCAACAACGAACTAGTTTCTATAATAACAAGGCTACCATCCATTGAGGTAATAAAATCTCAACAACTAACTACATTCCATAATGACAAGGCTACCATCCATTGGAGTAATAAAATCTCAACAACAAACTACCTTACATAATGACAAGGCTACCATCCATTGGAGAAACAAAATATCAACAACGAACTACCTTCCAAAATTACAAGGCTACCATTCATTGGAGTAACAAAATCTCAACAACAAACTACCTTCCATAATGAAAAGCCTACCATCCATTGATGTAGGAAAATATCAACAATGAACTACCTTCCATAATGACAAGGCTACCATCCATTGGAGTAACAAAATCTCAACAACGAACTAGCTTCTACAATAACAAGGCTACCATCCATTGAGGTAATAAAAATCTTAACAACAAACTACCTTCCATAATGACAAGGCTACCATCCATTTGAGTAACAAAATCTCAACAAGGAACTACCTTCCATAATGACAAGGCTACCATCCATTAGAGTAACAAAATCTCTACAATAAACTACCTTCCATAATTACAAGGCTACCATCCATTAGAGTAACAAAATCTCAACAACGAACTAGTTTCTATAATAACAAGGCTACCATCCATTGAGGTAATAAAATCTCAACAACTAACTACATTCCATAATGACAAGGCTACCATCCATTGGAGTAATAAAATCTCAACAACAAACTACCTTACATAATGACAAGGCTACCATCCATTGGAGTAACAAAATATCAACAACGAACTACCTTCCATAATGACAAGGATACCATCCATTAGGGTAACAAAATCTCAACCGCAAACTACCTTCCATAATTACAAGGCTACCATCCATTGGAGTAATAAAATATCAACAACAAACTACCTTACATAATGACAAGGCTACCATCCATTGCAGTAACAAAATATCAACAACGAACTACCTTCCATAATGACAAGGATACCATCCATTAGGGTAACAAAATCTCAACAGCAAACTACCTTCCATAATTACAAGGCTACCATCCATTGGAGTAATAAAATCTCAACAACAAACTACCTTCCATAATGACAAGGCTACCATCCATTGGAGTAATCAAATCTCAACAACGAACTACCTTCCATAATGACAAGGCTACCATCCATTGGAGTAACAAAATCTCAACAACAAACTAGCTTCTATAATAACAAGGCTACCATCCATTGAGGTAATAAAATCTCAACAACGAACTTCCTTCATAAATGACAAGGCTACCATCCATTAGAGTAACAAAATCTCAACAAGGAACTACCTTCCATAATGAAAAGGCTACCATCCATTAGAGAAACAAAATCTCTACAATAAACTACCTTCCATAATGACAAGGCTACCATCCATTAGAGAAACAAAATTTCAACAACGAACTAGTTTCTATAATAACAAGGCTACCATCCATTGAGGTAATAAAATCTCAACAACTAACTACATTCCATAATGACAAGGCTACCATCCATTGGAGTAATAAAATCTCAACAACAAACTACCTTACATAATGACAAGGCTACCATCCATTGGAGAAACAAAATATCAACAACGAACTACCTTCCAAAATTACAAGGCTACCATTCATTGGAGTAACAAAATCTCAACAACAAACTACCTTCCATAATGAAAAGCCTACCATCCATTGAAGTAGGAAAATATTAACAATGAACTACCTTCTATAATGACAAGGCTAACATCCATTGGAGTAACAAAATCTCAACAACGAACTAGCTTTTACAATAACAAGGCTACCATCCATTGAGGTAATAAAAATCTTAACAACAAACTACCTTCCATAATGACAAGGCTACCATCCATTTGAGTAACAAAATCTCAACAAGGAACTACCTTCCATAATGACAAGGCTACCATCCATTAGTGTAACAAAATCTCTACAATAAACTACCTTCCATAATTACAAGGCTACCATCCATTAGAGTAACAAAATCTCAACAACGAACTAGTTTCTATAATAGCAAGGCTACCATCCATTGAGGTAATAAAATCTCAACAACTAACTACATTCCATAATGACAAGGCTACCATCCATTGGAGTAATAAAATCTCAACAACAAACTACCTTACATAATGACAAGGCTACCATCCATTGGAGTAACAAAATATCAACAACGAACTACCTTCCATAATGACAAGGATACCATCCATTAGGGTAACAAAATCTCAACCGCAAACTACCTTCCATAATTACAAGGCTACCATCCATTGGAGTAATAAAATCTCAACAACAAACTACCTTCCATAATGACAAGGCTACCATCCATTGGAGTAATAAAATCTCAACAACGAACTACCTTCCATAATGACAAGGTTACCATCCATTGGAGTAACAAAATCTCAACAACAAACTAGCTTCTATAATAACAAGGCTACCATCCATTGAGGTAATAAAATCTCAACAACGAACTACCTTCCAAAATGACAAGGCTACAATCCATTAGAGTAACAAAATCTCAACAAGGAACTACCTTCCATAATGACAAGGCTACCATCCATTAGAGTAACAAATTGTCTACAATAAACTACCTTCCATAATGACAAGGCTACCATCCATTAGAGTAACAAAATTTCAACAACGAACTAGTTTCTATAATAACAAGGCTACCATCCATTGAGGTAATAAAATCTCAACAACTAACTACATTCCATAATGACAAGGCTACCATCCATTGGAGTAATAAAATCTCAACAACAAACTACCTTACATAATGACAAGGCTACCATCCATTGGAGAAACAAAATATCAACAACGAACTACCTTCCAAAATTACAAGGCTACCATTCATTGGAGTAACAAAATCTCAACAACGAACTACCTTCCATAATGAAAAGCCTACCATCCATTGAAGTAGGAAAATATTAACAATGAACTACCTTCCATAATGACAAGGCTACCATCCATTGGAGTAACAAAATCTCAACAACGAACTAGCTTTTACAATAACAAGGCTACCATCCATTGAGGTAATAAAAATCTTAACAACAAACTACCTTCCATAATGACAAGGCTACCATCCATTTGAGTAACAAAATCTCAACAAGGAACTACCTTCCATAATGACAAGGCTACCATCCATTAGTGTAACAAAATCTCTACAATAAACTACCTTCCATAATTACAAGGCTACCATCCATTAGAGTAACAAAATCTCAACAACGAACTAGTTTCTATAATAGCAAGGCTACCATCCATTGAGGTAATAAAATCTCAACAACTAACTACATTCCATAATGACAAGGCTACCATCCATTGGAGTAATAAAATCTCAACAACAAACTACCTTACATAATGACAAGGCTACCATCCATTGGAGTAACAAAATATCAACAACGAACTACCTTCCATAATGACAAGGATACCATCCATTAGGGTAACAAAATCTCAACCGCAAACTACCTTCCATAATTACAAGGCTACCATCCATTGGAGTAATAAAATCTCAACAACAAACTACCTTCCATAATGACAAGGCTACCATCCATTGGAGTAATAAAATCTCAACAACGAACTACCTTACATAATGACAAGGTTACCATCCATTGGAGTAACAAAATCTCAATAACAAACTCGCTTCTATAATAACAAGGCTACCATCCATTGAGGTAATAAAATCTCAACAACGAACTACCTTCCAAAATGACAAGGCTACCATCCATTAGAGTAACAAAATCTCAACAAGGAACTACCTTCCATAATGACAAGGCTACCATCCATTAGAGTAACAAATTGTCTACAATAAACTACCTTCCATAATGACAAGGCTACCATCCATTAGAGTAACAAAATTTCAACAACGAACTAGTTTCTATAATAACAAGGCTACCATCCATTGAGGTAATAAAATCTCAACAACTAACTACATTCCATAATGACAAGGCTACCATCCATTGGAGTAATAAAATATCAACAACAAACTACCTTACATAATGACAAGGCTACCATCCATTGGAGTAACAAAATATCAACAACGAACTACCTTCCATAATGACAAGGATACCATCCATTAGGGTAACAAAATCTCAACAGCAAACTACCTTCCATAATTACAAGGCTACCATCCATTGGAGTAATAAAATCTCAACAACAAACTACCTTCCATAATGACAAGGCTACCATCCATTGGAGTAATAAAATCTCAACAACGAACTACCTTCCATAATGACAAGGTTACCATCCATTGGAGTAACAAAATCTCAACAACAAACTTGCTTCTATAATAACAAGGATACCATCAATTGAGGTAATAAAATCTCAACAACGAACTACCTTCCAAAATGACAAGGCTACCATCCTTTAGAGTAACAAAATCTCAACTAGCAACTACCTTCCATAATGACAAGGCTACCATCCATTAGAGTAACAAATTGTCTACAATAAACTACCTTCCATAATTACAAGGCTACCATCCATTAGAGTAACAAAATTTCAACAACGAACTAGTTTCTATAATAACAAGGCTACCATCCATTGAGGTAATAAAATCTCAACAACTAACTACATTCCATAATGACAAGGCTACCATCCATTGGAGTAATAAAATATCAACAACAAACTACCTTACATAATGACAAGGCTACCATCCATTGGAGAAACAAAATATCAACAACGAACTACCTTCCATAATGACAAGGATACCATCCATTAGGGTAACAAAATCTCAACAGCAAACTACCTTCCATAATTACAAGGCTACCATCCATTGGAGTAATAAAATCTCAACAACAAACTACCTTCCATAATGACAAGGCTACCATCCATTGGAGTAATAAAATCTCAACAACGAACTACCTTCCATAATGACAAGGCTACCATCCATTGGAGTAACAAAATCTCAACAACAAACTAGCTTCTATAATAACAAGGCTACCATCCATTTAGGTAATAAAATCTCAACAACGAACTTCCTTCCAAAATGACAAGGCTACCATCCATTAGAGTAACAAAATCTCAACAAGGAACTACCTTCCATAATGAAAAGGCTACCATCCATTAGAGAAACAAAATCTCTACAATAAACTACCTTCCATAATGACAAGGCTACCATCCATTAGAGAAACAAAATTTCAACAATGAACTAGTTTCTATAATAACAAGGCTACCATCCATTGAGGTAATAAAATCTCAACAACTAACTACATTCCATAATGACAAGGCTACCATCCATTGGAGTAATAAAATCTCAACAACAAACTACCTTACATAATGACAAGGCTACCATCCATTGGAGAAACAAAATATCAACAACGAACTACCTTCCAAAATTACAAGGCTACCATTCATTGGAGTAACAAAATCTCAACAACAAACTACCTTCCATAATGAAAAGCCTACCATCCATTGTTGTAGGAAAATATCAACAATGAACTACCTTCCATAATGACAAGGCTACCATCCATTGGAGTAACAAAATCTCAACAACGAACTAGCTTCTACAATAACAAGGCTACCATCCATTAAGGTAATAAAAATCTTAACAACAAACTACCTTCCATAATGACAAGGCTACCATCCATTTGAGTAACAAAATCTCAACAAGGAACTACCTTCCATAATGACAAGGCTACCATCCATTAGAGTAACAAAATCTCTACAATAAACTACCTTCCATAATTACAAGGCTACCATCCATTAGAATAACAAAATCTCAACAACGAACTAGTTTCTATAATAACAAGGCTACCATCCATTGAGGTAATAAAATCTCAACAACTAACTACATTCCATAATGACAAGGCTACCATCCATTGGAGTAATAAAATCTCAACAACAAACTACCTTACATAATGACAAGGCTACCATCCATTGGAGTAACAAAATATCAACAACGAACTACCTTCCATAATGACAAGGATACCATCCATTAGGGTAACAAAATCTCAACCGCAAACTACCTTCCATAATAACAAGGCTACCATCCATTGAGGTAATAAAATCTCAACAACTAACTACATTCCATAATGACAAGGCTACCATCCATTGGAGTAATAAAATATCAACAACAAACTACCTTACATAATGACAAGGCTACCATCCATTGGAGAAACAAAATATCAACAACGAACTACCTTCCATAATGACAAGGATACCATCCATTAGGGTAACAAAATCTCAACAGCAAACTACCTTCCATAATTACAAGGCTACCATCCATTGGAGTAATAAAATCTCAACAACAAACTACCTTCCATAATGACAAGGCTACCATCCATTGGAGTAATAAAATCTCAACAACGAACTACCTTCCATAATGACAAGGCTACCATCCATTGGAGTAACAAAATCTCAACAACAAACTAGCTTCTATAATAACAAGGCTACCATCCATTGAGGTAATAAAATCTCAACAACGAACTTCCTTCCAAAATGACAAGGCTACCATCCATTAGAGTAACAAAATCTCAACAAGGAACTACCTTCCATAATGAAAAGGCTACCATCCATTAGAGAAACAAAATCTCTACAATAAACTACCTTCCATAATGACAAGGCTACCATCCATTAGAGAAACAAAATTTCAACAATGAACTAGTTTCTATAATAACAAGGCTACCATCCATTGAGGTAATAAAATCTCAACAACAAACTACCTTCCATAATGACAAGGCTACCATCCATTGGAGTAATAAAATCTCAACAACAAACTACCTTACATAATGACAAGGCTACCATCCATTGGAGAAACTAAATATCAACAACGAACTACCTTCCAAAATTACAAGGCTACCATTCATTGGAGTAACAAAATCTCAACAACAAACTACCTTCCATAATGAAAAGCCTACCATCCATTGAAGTAGGAAAATATTAACAATGAACTACCTTCCATAATGACAAGGCTACCATCCATTGGAGTAACAAAATATCAACAACGAACTACCTTCCATAATGACAAGGATACCATCCATTAGGGTAACAAAATCTCAACCGCAAACTACCTTCCATAATTACAAGGCTACCATCCATTGGAGTAATAAAATCTCAACAACAAACTACCTTCCATAATGACAAGGCTACCATCCATTGGAGTAATAAAATCTCAACAACGAACTACCTTACATAATGACAAGGTTACCATCCATTGGAGTAACAAAATCTCAACAACAAACTAGCTTCTATAATAACAAGGCTACCATCCATTGAGGTAATAAAATCTCAACAACGAACTACCTTCCAAAATGACAAGGCTACCATCCATTAGAGTAACAAAATCTCAACAAGGAACTACCTTCCATAATGACAAGGCTACCATCCATTAGAGTAACAAATTGTCTACAATAAACTACCTTCCATAATGACAAGGCTACCATCCATTAGAGTAACAAAATTTCAACAACGAACTAGTTTCTATAATAACAAGGCTACCATCCATTGAGGTAATAAAATCTCAACAACTAACTACATTCCATAATGACAAGGCTACCATCCATTGGAGTAATAAAATATCAACAACAAACTACCTTACATAATGACAAGGCTACCATCCATTGGAGTAACAAAATATCAACAACGAACTACCTTCCATAATGACAAGGATACCATCCATTAGGGTAACAAAATCTCAACAACAAACTACCTTCCATAATTACAAGGCTACCATCCATTGGAGTAATAAAATCTCAACAACAAACTACCTTCCATAATGACAAGGCTACCATCCATTGGAGTAATAAAATCTCAACAACGAACTACCTTCCATAATGACAAGGTTACCATCCATTGGAGTAACAAAATCTCAACAACAAACTTGCTTCTATAATAACAAGGATACCATCAATTGAGGTAATAAAATCTCAACAACGAACTACCTTCCAAAATGACAAGGCTACCATCCTTTAGAGTAACAAAATCTCAACTAGGAACTACCTTCCATAATGACAAGGCTACCATCCATTAGAGTAACAAATTGTCTACAATAAACTACCTTCCATAATGACAAGGCTACCATCCATTAGAGTAACAAAATTTCAACAACGAACTAGTTTCTATAATAACAAGGCTACCATCCATTGAGGTAATAAAATCTCAACAACTAACTACATTCCATAATGACAAGGCTACCATCCATTGGAGTAATAAAATATCAACAACAAACTACCTTACATAATGACAAGGCTACCATCCATTGGAGAAACAAAATATCAACCACGAACTACCTTCCATAATGACAAGGATACCATCCATTAGGGTAACAAAATCTCAACAGCAAACTACCTTCCATAATTACAAGGCTACCATCCATTGGAGTAATAAAATCTCAACAACAAACTACCTTCCATAATGACAAGGCTACCATCCATTGGAGTAATAAAATCTCAACAACGAACTACCTTCCATAATGACAAGGCTACCATCCATTGGAGTAACAAAATCTCAACAACAAACTAGCTTCTATAATAACAAGGCTACCATCCATTTAGGTAATAAAATCTCAACAACGAACTTCCTTCCAAAATGACAAGGCTACCATCCATTAGAGTAACAAAATCTCAACAAGGAACTACCTTCCATAATGAAAAGGCTACCATCCATTAGAGAAACAAAATCTCTACAATAAACTACCTTCCATAATGACAAGGCTACCATCCATTAGAGAAACAAAATTTCAACAATGAACTAGTTTCTATAATAACAAGGCTACCATCCATTGAGGTAATAAAATCTCAACAACTAACTACATTCCATAATGACAAGGCTACCATCCATTGGAGTAATAAAATCTCAACAACAAACTACCTTACATAATGACAAGGCTACCATCCATTGGAGAAACAAAATATCAACAACGAACTACCTTCCAAAATTACAAGGCTACCATTCATTGGAGTAACAAAATCTCAACAACAAACTACCTTCCATAATGAAAAGCCTACCATCCATTGTTGTAGGAAAATATCAACAATGAACTACCTTCCATAATGACAAGGCTACCATCCATTGGAGTAACAAAATCTCAACAACGAACTAGCTTCTACAATAACAAGGCTACCATCCATTAAGGTAATAAAAATCTTAACAACAAACTACCTTCCATAATGACAAGGCTACCATCCATTTGAGTAACAAAATCTCAACAAGGAACTACCTTCCATAATGACAAGGCTACCATCCATTAGAGTAACAAAATCTCTACAATAAACTACCTTCCATAATTACAAGGCTACCATCCATTAGAATAACAAAATCTCAACAACGAACTAGTTTCTATAATAACAAGGCTACCATCCATTGAGGTAATAAAATCTCAACAACTAACTACATTCCATAATGACAAGGCTACCATCCATTGGAGTAATAAAATCTCAACAACAAACTACCTTACATAATTACAAGGCTACCATCCATTGGAGTAACAAAATATCAACAACGAACTACCTTCCATAATGACAAGGATACCATCCATTAGGGTAACAAAATCTCAACCGCAAACTACCTTCCATAATAACAAGGCTACCATCCATTGAGGTAATAAAATCTCAACAACTAACTACATTCCATAATGACAAGGCTACCATCCATTGGAGTAATAAAATATCAACAACAAACTACCTTACATAATGACAAGGCTACCATCCATTGGAGAAACAAAATATCAACAACGAACTACCTTCCATAATGACAAGGATACCATCCATTAGGGTAACAAAATCTCAACAGCAAACTACCTTCCATAATTACAAGGCTACCATCCATTGGAGTAATAAAATCTCAACAACAAACTACCTTCCATAATGACAAGGCTACCATCCATTGGAGTAATAAAATCTCAACAACGAACTACCTTCCATAATGACAAGGCTACCATCCATTGGAGTAACAAAATCTCAACAACAAACTAGCTTCTATAATAACAAGGCTACCATCCATTGAGGTAATAAAATCTCAACAACGAACTTCCTTCCAAAATGACAAGGCTACCATCCATTAGAGTAACAAAATCTCAACAAGGAACTACCTTCCATAATGAAAAGGCTACCATCCATTAGAGAAACAAAATCTCTACAATAAACTACCTTCCATAATGACAAGGCTACCATCCATTAGAGAAACAAAATTTCAACAATGAACTAGTTTCTATAATAACAAGGCTACCATCCATTGAGGTAATAAAATCTCAACAACAAACTACCTTCCATAATGACAAGGCTACCATCCATTGGAGTAATAAAATCTCAACAACAAACTACCTTACATAATGACAAGGCTACCATCCATTGGAGAAACTAAATATCAACAACGAACTACCTTCCAAAATTACAAGGCTACCATTCATTGGAGTAACAAAATCTCAACAACAAACTACCTTCCATAATGAAAAGCCTACCATCCATTGAAGTAGGAAAATATTAACAATGAACTACCTTCCATAATGACAAGGCTACCATCCATTGGAGTTACAAAATCTCAACAACGAACTAGCTTTTACAATAACAAGGCTACCATCCATTGAGGTAATAAAAATCTTAACAACAAACTACCTTCCATAATGACAAGGCTACCATCCATTTGAGTAACAAAATCTCAACAAGGAACTACCTTCCATAATGACAAGGCTACCATCCATTAGTGTAACAAAATCTCTATAATAAACTACCTTCTATAATTACAAGGCTACCATCCATTAGAGTAACAAAATCTCAACAACGAACTAGTTTCTATAATAGCAAGGCTACCATCCATTGAGGTAATAAAATCTCAACAACTAACTACATTCCATAATGACAAGGCTACCATCCATTGGAGTAATAAAATCTCAACAACAAACTACCTTACATAATGACAAGGCTACCATCCATTGGAGTAACAAAATATCAACAACGAACTACCTTCCATAATGACAAGGATACCATCCATTAGGGTAACAAAATCTCAACCGCAAACTACCTTCCATAATTACAAGGCTACCATCCATTGGAGTAATAAAATCTCAACAACAAACTACCTTCCATAATGACAAGGCTACCATCCATTGGAGTAATAAAATCTCAACAACGAACTACCTTCCATAATGACAAGGTTACCATCCATTGGAGTAACAAAATCTCAACAACAAACTAGCTTCTATAATAACAAGGCTACCATCCATTGAGGTAATAAAATCTCAACAACGAACTACCTTCCAAAATGACAAGGCTACCATCCATTAGAGTAGCAAAATCTCAACAAGGAACTACCTTCCATAATGACAAGGCTACCATCCATTAGAGTAACAAATTGTCTACAATAAACTACCTTCCATAATGACAAGGCTACCATCCATTAGAGTAACAAAATTTCAACAACGAACTAGTTTCTATAATAACAAGGCTACCATCCATTGAGGTAATAAAATCTCAACAACTAACTACATTCCATAATGACAAGGCTACCATCCATTGGAGTAATAAAATCTCAACAACAAACTACCTTACATAATGACAAGGCTACCATCCATTGGAGAAACAAAATATCAACAACGAACTACCTTCCAAAATTACAAGGCTACCATTCATTGGAGTAACAAAATCTCAACAACGAACTACCTTCCATAATGAAAAGCCTACCATCCATTGAAGTAGGAAAATATTAACAATGAACTACCTTCCATAATGACAAGGCTACCATCCATTGGAGTAACAAAATCTCAACAACGAACTAGCTTTTACAATAACAAGGCTACCATCCATTGAGGTAATAAAAATCTTAACAACAAACTACCTTCCATAATGACAAGGCTACCATCCATTTGAGTAACAAAATCTCAACAAGGAACTACCTTCCATAATGACAAGGCTAGCATCCATTAGTGTAACAAAATCTCTACAATAAACTACCTTCCATAATTACAAGGCTACCATCCATTAGAGTAACAAAATCTCAACAACGAACTAGTTTCTATAATAGCAAGGCTACCATCCATTGAGGTAATAAAATCTCAACAACTAACTACATTCCATAATGACAAGGCTACCATCCATTGGAGTAATAAAATCTCATCAACAAACTACCTTACATAATGACAAGGCTACCATCCATTGGAGTAACAAAATATCAACAACGAACTACCTTCCATAATGACAAGGATACCATCCATTAGGGTAACAAAATCTCAACCGCAAACTACCTTCCATAATTACAAGGCTACCATCCATTGGAGTAATAAAATCTCAACAACAAACTACCTTCCATAATGACAAGGCTACCATCCATTGGAGTAATAAAATCTCAACAACGAACTACCTTCCATAATGACAAGGTTACCATCCATTGGAGTAACAAAATCTCAACAACAAACTAGCTTCTATAATAACAAGGCTACCATCCATTGAGGTAATAAAATCTCAACAACGAACTACCTTCCAAAATGACAAGGCTACCATCCATTAGAGTAACAAAATCTCAACAAGGAACTACCTTCCATAATGACAAGGCTACCATCCATTAGAGTAACAAATTGTCTACAATAAACTACCTTCCATAATGACAAGGCTACCATCCATTAGAGTAACAAAATTTCAACAACGAACTAGTTTCTATAATAACAAGGCTACCATCCATTGAGGTAATAAAATCTCAACAACTAACTACATTCCATAATGACAAGGCTACCATCCATTGGAGTAATAAAATATCAACAACAAACTACCTTACATAATGGCAAGGCTACCATCCATTGGAGTAACAAAATATCAACAACGAACTACCTTCCATAATGACAAGGATACCATCCATTAGGGTAACAAAATCTCAACAGCAAACTACCTTCCATAATTACAAGGCTACCATCCATTGGAGTAATAAAATCTCACCAACAAACTACCTTCCATAATGACAAGGCTACCATCCATTGGAGTAATAAAATCTCAACAACGAACTACCTTCCATAATGACAAGGTTACCATCCATTGGAGTAACAAAATCTCAACAACAAACTTGCTTCTATAATAACAAGGATACCATCAATTGAGGTAATAAAATCTCAACAACGAACTACCTTCCAAAATGACAAGGCTACCATCCATTAGAGTAACAAAATCTCAACTAGGAACTACCTTCCATAATGACAAGGCTACCATCCATTAGAGTAACAAATTGTCTACAATAAACTACCTTCCATAATGACAAGGCTACCATCCATTAGAGTAACAAAATTTCAACAACGAACTAGTTTCTATAATAACAAGGCTCCCATCCATTGAGGTAATAAAATCTCAACAACTAACTACATTCCATAATGACAAGGCTACCATCCATTGGAGTAATAAAATATCAACAACAAACTACCTTACATAATGACAAGGCTACCATCCATTGGAGAAACAAAATATAAACAACGAACTACCTTCCATAATGACAAGGATACCATCCATTAGGGTAACAAAATCTCAACAGCAAACTACCTTCCATAATTACAAGGCTACCATCCATTGGAGTAATAAAATCTCAACAACAAACTACCTTCCATAATAACAAGGCTACCATCCATTGGAGTAATAAAATCACAACAACGAACTACCTTCCATAATGACAAGGCTACCATCCATTGGAGTAACAAAATCTCAACAACAAACTAGCTTCTATAATAACAAGGCTACCATCCATTGAGGTAATAAAATCTCAATAACGAACTTCCTTCCAAAATGACAAGGCTACCATCCATTAGAGTAACAAAATCTCAACAAGGAACTACCTTCCATAATGAAAAGGCTACCATCCATTAGAGAAACAAAATCTCTACAATAAACTACCTTCCATAATGACAAGGCTACCATCCATTAGAGAAACAAAATTTCAACAATGAACTAGTTTCTATAATAACAAGGCTACCATCCATTGAGGTAATAAAATCTCAACAACTAACTACATTCCATAATGACAAGGCTACCATCCATTGGAGTAATAAAATCTCAACAACAAACTACCTTACATAATGACAAGGCTACCATCCATTGGAGAAACAAAATATCAACAACGAACTACCTTCCAAAATTACAAGGCTACCATTCATTGGAGTAACAAAATCTCAACAACAAACTACCTTCCATAATGAAAAGCCTACCATCCATTGATGTAGGAAAATATCAACAATGAACTACCTTCCATAATGACAAGGCTACCATCCATTGGAGTAACAAAATCTCAACAACGAACTAGCTTCTACAATAACAAGGCTACCATCCATTGAGGTAATAAAAATCTTAACAACAAACTACCTTCCATAATGACAAGGCTACCATCCATTTGAGTAACAAAATCTCAACAAGGAACTACCTTCCATAATGACAAGGCTACCATCCATTAGAGTAACAAAATCTATACAATAAACTACCTTCCATAATTACAAGGCTACCATCCATTAGAGTAACAAAATCTCAACAACGAACTAGTTTCTATAATAACAAGGCTACCATCCATTGAGGTAATAAAATCTCAACAACTAACTACATTCCATAATGACAAGGCTACCATCCATTGGAGTAATAAAATATCAACAACAAACTACCTTACATAATGACAAGGCTACCATCCATTGGAGTAACAAAATATCAACAACGAACTACCTTCCATAATGACAAGGATACCATCCATTAGGGTAACAAAATCTCAACCGCAAACTACCTTCCATAATTACAAGGCTACCATCCATTAGAGTAATAAAATCTCAACAACAAACTACCTTCCATAATGACAAGGCTACCATCCATTGGAGTAATAAAATCTCAACAACAAACTACCTTCCATAATGACAAGGCTACCATCCATTGGAGTAATAAAATCTCAACAACGAACTACCTTCCATAATGACAAGGTTACCATCCATTGGAGTAACAAAATCTCAACAACAAACTAGCTTCTATAATAACAAGGCTACCATCCATTGAGGTAATAAAATCTCAACAAGGAACTACCTTCCAAAATGACAAGGCTACCATCCATTAGAGTAAAAAAATCTCAACAAGGAACTACCTTCCATAATGACAAGGCTACCATCCATTAGAGTAACAAATTGTCTACAATAAACTACCTTCCATAATGACAAGGCTACCATCCATTAGAGTAACAAAATTTCAACAACGAACTAGTTTCTATAATAACAAGGCTACCATCCATTGAGGTAATAAAATCTCAACAACTAACTACATTCCATAATGACAAGGCTACCATCCATTGGAGTAATAAAATATCAACAACAAACTACCTTACATAATGACAAGGCTACCATCCATTGGAGTAACAAAATATCAACAACGAACTACCTTCCATAATGACAAGGATACCATCCATTAGGGTAACAAAATCTCAACAACAAACTACCTTCCATAATTACAAGGCTACCATCCATTGGAGTAATAAAATCTCAACAACAAACTACCTTCCATAATGACAAGGCTACCATCCATTGGAGTAATAAAATTTCAACAACGAACTACCTTCCATAATGACAAGGTTACCATCCATTGGAGTAAAAAAATCTCAACAACAAACTTGCTTCTATAATAACAAGGCTACCATCAATTGAGGTAATAAAATCTCAACAACGAACTACCTTCCAAAATGACAAGGCTACCATCCATTAGAGTAACAAAATCTCAACAAGGAACTACCTTCCATAATGACAAGGCTACCATCCATTAGAGTAAAAAATTGTCTACAATAAACTACCTTCCATAATGACAAGGCTACCTTCAATTAGAGTAACAAAATTTCAACAACGAACTAGTTTCTATAATAACAAGGCTACCATCCATTGAGGTAATAAAATCTCAACAACTAACTACATTCCATAATGACAAGGCTACCATCCATTGGAGTAATAAAATATCAACAACAAACTACCTTACATAATGACAAGGCTACCATCCATTGGAGTAACAAAATATCAACAACGAACTACCTTCCATAATGACAAGGATACCATCCATTAGGGTAACAAAATCTCAACAGCAAACTACCTTCCATAATTACAAGGCTACCATCCATTGGAGTAATAAAATCTCAACAACAAACAACCTTCCATAATGACAAGGCTACCATCCATTGGAGTAATAACATCTCAACAACGAACTACCTTCCATAATGACAAGGCTACCATCCATTGGAGTAACAAAATCTCAACAACAAACTAGCTTCTATAATAACAAGGCTACCATCCATTGAGGTAATAAAATCTCAACAACGAACTTCCTTCCAAAATGACAAGGCTACCATCCATTAGAGTAACAAAATCTCAACAAGGAACTACCTTCCATAATGAAAAGGCTACCATCCATTAGAGAAACAAAATCTCTACAATAAACTACCTTCCATAATGACAAGGCTACCATCCATTAGAGAAACAAAATTTCAACAACGAACTAGTTTCTATAATAACAAGGCTACCATCCATTAAGGTAATAAAATCTCAACAACTAACTACATTCCATAATGACAAGGCTACCATCCATTGGAGTAATAAAATCTCAACAACAAACTACCTTACATAATGACAAGGCTACCATCCATTGGAGAAACAAAATATCAACAACGAACTACCTTCCAAAATTACAAGGCTACCATTCATTGGAGTAACAAAATCTCAACAACAAACTACCTTCCATAATGAAAAGCCTACCATCCATTGATGTAGGAAAATATCAACAATGAACTACCTTCCATAATGACAAGGCTACCATCCATTGGAGTAACAAAATCTCAACAACAAACTAGCTTCTACAATAACAAGGCTACCATCCATTGAGGTAATAAAAATCTTAACAACAAACTACCTTCCATAATGACAAGGCTACCATCCATTTGAGTAACAAAATCTCAACAAGGAACTACCTTCCATAATGACAAGGCTACCATCCATTAGAGTAACAAAATCTCTACAATAAACTACCTTCCATAATTACAAGGCTACCATCCATTAGAGTAACAAAATCTCAACAACGAACTAGTTTCTATAATAACAAGGCTACCATCCATTGAGGTGATAAAATCTCAACAACTAACTACAATCCATAATGACAAGGCTACCATCCATTGGAGTAATAAAATCTCAACAACAAACTACCTTACATAATGACAAGGCTACCATCCATTGGAGTAACAAAATATCAACAACGAACTACCTTCCATAATGACAAGGATACCATCCATTAGGGTAACAAAATCTCAACCGCAAACTACCTTCCATAATTACAAGGCTACCATCCATTGGAGTAATAAAATCTCAACAACAAACTACCTTCCATAATGACAAGGCTACCATCCATTGGAGTAATAAAATCTCAAAAACGAACTACCTTCCATAATGACAAGGTTACCATCCATTGGAGTAACAAAATCTCAACAACAAACTAGCTTCTATAATAACAAGGCTACCATCCATTGAGGTAATAAAATCTCAACAACGAACTACCTTCCAAAATGTCAAGGCTACCATCCATTAGAGTAACAAAATCTCAACAAGGAACTACCTTCCATAATGACAAGGCTACCATCCATTAGAGTAACAAATTGTCTACAATAAACTACCTTCCATAATGACAAGGCTACCATCCATTAGAGTAACAAAATTTCAACAACGAACTAGTTTCTATAATAACAAGGCTACCATCCATGAAGTAATAAAATCTCAACAACTAACTACATTCCATAATGACAAGGCTACCATCCATTGGAGTAATAAAATATCAACAACAAACTACCTTACATAATGACAAGGCTACCATCCATTGGAGTAACAAAATATCAACAACGAACTACCTTCCATAATGACAAGGATACCATCCATTAGGGTAACAAAATCTCAACAGCAAACTACCTTCCATAATTACAAGGCTACCATCCATTGGAGTAATAAAATCTCAACAACAAACTACCTTCCATAATGACAAGGCTACCATCCATTGGAGTAATAAAATCTCAACAACGAACTACCTTCCATAATGACAAGGCTACCATCCATTGGAGTAACAAAATTTCAACAACAAAGTAGCTTCTATAATAACAAGGCTACCATCAATTGAGGTAATAAAATCTCAACAACGAACTACCTTCAAAAATGACAAGGCTACCATCCATTAGAGTAACAAAATCTCAACAAGGAACTACCTTCCATAATGATAAGGCTACCATCCATTAGAGTAACAAAATCTCTACAATAAACTACCTTCCATAATGACAAGGCTACCATCCATTGGAGTAACAAAATCTCAACAACTAACTAGTTTCTATAATAACAAGGCTACCATCCATTGAGGTAATAAAATCTCAACAACTAACTACATTCCATAATGACAAGGCTACCATCCATTGGAGCAATAAAATCTTAACAACAAACTACCTTACATAATGACAATGCTACCATCCATTGGAGTAACAAAATATCAACAACGAACTACCTTCCATAATGACAAGGATACCATCCATTAGGGTAACAAAATCTCAACAGCAAACTACCTTCCATAATTACAAGGCTACCATCCATTAGGGTAACAAAATCTCAACAGCAAACTACCTTCCATAATTACAAGGCTACCATCCATTGGAGTAATAAAATCTCAATAACGAACTACCTTCCATAATGACAAGGCTACCATCCATTGGAGTAACAAAATTTCAACAACAAAGTAGTTTCTATAATAACAAGGCTACCATCAATTGAGGTAATAAAATCTCGACAACGAACTAGCTTCCAAAATGACAAGGCTACCATCCATTAGAGTAACAAAATCTCAACAAGGAACTACCTTCCATAATGACAAGGCTACCATCCATTAGAGTAACAAAATCTCTACAATAAACTACCTTCCATAATGACAAGGCTACCATCCATTGGAGTAACAAAATCTCAACAACGAACTAGCTTCTATAATAACAAGGCTACCATCCATTGAGGTAATAAAATCTCAATAACTAACTACATTCCATAATGACAAGGCTACCATCCATTGGAGTAATAAAATATCAACAACAAACTACCTTACATAATGACAAGGCTACCATCCATTGGAGTAACAAAATATCAACAACGAACTACCTTCCATAATGACAAGGATACCATCCATTAGGGTAACAAAATCTCAACAGCAAACTACCTTCCATAATTACAAGGCTACCATCCATTGGAGTAATAAAATCTCAACAATAAACTACCTTCCATAATGACAAGGCTACCATCCATTGGAGTAATAAAATCTCAACAACGAACTACCTTCCATAATGACAAGGCTACCATCCATTGGAGTAACAAAATTTCAACAACAAAGTAGCTTCTATAATAACAAGGCTACCATCAATTGAGGTAATAAAATCTCAACAACGAACTACCTTCCAAAATGACAAGGCTACCATCCATTAGAGTAACAAAATCTCAACAAGGAACTAACTTCCATAATGATAAGGCTACCATCCATTAGAGTAACAAAATCTCTACAATAAACTACCTTCCATAATGACAAGGCTACCATCCATTGGAGTAACAAAATCTCAACAACTAACTAGTTTCTATAATAACAAGGCTACCATCCATTGAGGTAATAAAATCTCAACAACTAACTACATTCCATAATGACAAGGCTACCATCCATTGGAGCAATAAAATCTTAACAACAAACTACCTTACATAATGACAATGCTACCATCCATTGGAGTAACAAAATATCAACAACGAACTACCTTCCATAATGACAAGGATACCATCCATTAGGGTAACAAAATCTCAACAGCAAACTACCTTCCATAATTACAAGGCTACCATCCATTAGGGTAACAAAATCTCAACAGCAAACTACCTTCCATAATTACAAGGCTACCATCCATTGGAGTAATAAAATCTCAACAACGAACTACCTTCCATAATGACAAGGCTACCATCCATTGGAGTAACAAAATTTCAACAACAAAGTAGTTTCTATAATAACAAGGCTACCATCAATTGAGGTAATAAAATCTCGACAACGAACTAGCTTCCAAAATGACTAGGCTACCATCCATTAGAGTAACAAAATCTCAACAAGGAACTACCTTCCATAATGACAAGGCTACCATCCATTAGAGTAACAAAATCTCTACAATAAACTACCTTCCATAATGACAAGGCTACCATCCATTGGAGTAACAAAATCTCAACAACGAACTAGCTTCTATAATAACAAGGCTACCATCCATTGAGGTAATAAAATCTCAATAACTAACTACATTCCATAATGACAAGGCTACCATCCATTGGAGTAATAAAATATCAACAACAAACTACCTTACATAATGACAAGGCTACCATCCATTGGAGTAACAAAATATCAACAACGAACTACCTTCCATAATGACAAGGATACCATCCATTAGGGTAACAAAATCTCAACAGCAAACTACCTTCCATAATTACAAGGCTACCATCCATTGGAGTAATAAAATCTCAACAACAAACTACCTTCCATAATGACAAGGCTACCATCCATTGGAGTAATAAAATCTCAACAACGAACTACCTTCCATAATGACAAGGCTACCATCCATTGGAGTAACAAAATTTCAACAACAAAGTAGCTTCTATAATAACAAGGCTACCATCAATTGAGGTAATAAAATCTCAACAACGAACTACCTTCCAAAATGACAAGGCTACCATCCATTAGAGTAACAAAATCTCAACAAGGAACTACCTTCCATAATGATAAGGCTACCATCCATTAGAGTAACAAAATCTCTACAATAAACTACCTTCCATAATGACAAGGCTACCATCCATTGGAGTAACAAAATCTCAACAACTAACTAGTTTCTATAATAACAAGGCTACCATCCATTGAGGTAATAAAATCTCAACAACTAACTACATTCCATAATGACAAGGCTACCATCCATTGGAGCAATAAAATCTTAACAACAAACTACCTTACATAATGACAATGCTACCATCCATTGGAGTAACAAAATATCAACAACGAACTACCTTCCATAATGACAAGGATACCATCCATTAGGGTAACAAAATCTCAACAGCAAACTACCTTCCATAATTACAAGGCTACCATCCATTAGGGTAACAAAATCTCAACAGCAAACTACCTTCCATAATTACAAGGCTACCATCCATTGGAGTAATAAAATCTCAACAACGAACTACCTTCCATAATGACAAGGCTACCATCCATTGGAGTAACAAAATTTCAACAACAAAGTAGTTTCTATAATAACAAGGCTACCATCAATTGAGGTAATAAAATCTCGACAACGAACTAGCTTCCAAAATGACAAGGCTACCATCCATTAGAGTAACAAAATCTCAACAAGGAACTACCTTCCATAATGACAAGGCTACCATCCATTAGAGTAACAAAATCTCTACAATAAACTACCTTCCATAATGACAAGGCTACCATCCATTGGAGTAACAAAATCTCAACAACGAATTAGCTTCTATAATAACAAGGCTACCATCCATTGAGGTAATAAAATCTCAATAACTAACTACATTCCATAATGACAAGGCTACCATCCATTGGAGTAATAAAATATCAACAACAAACTACCTTACATAATGACAAGGCTACCATCCATTGGAGTAACAAAATATCAACAACGAACTACCTTCCATAATGACAAGGATACCATCCATTAGGGTAACAAAATCTCAACAGCAAACTACCTTCCATAATTACAAGGCTACCATCCATTGGAGTAATAAAATCTCAACAACAAACTACCTTCCATAATGACAAGGCTACCATCCATTGGAGTAATAAAATCTCAACAACGAACTAGCTTCCATAATGACAAGGCTACCATCCATTGGAGTAACAAAATTTCAACAACAAAGTAGCTTCTATAATAACAAGGCTACCATCAATTGAGGTAATAAAATCTTAACAACAAACTACCTTCCAAAATGACAAGGCTACCATCCATTAGAGTAACATAATCTCAACAAGGAACTACCTTCCATAATGACAAGGCTACCATCCATTAGAGTAACAAAATCTCTACAATAAACTACCTTCCATAATGACAAGGCTACCATCCATTGGAGTAACAAAATCTTAACAACGAACTAGTTTCTATAATAACAAGGCTACCATCCATTGAGGTAATAAAATATCAATAACTAACTACATTCCATAATGACAAGGCTACCATCCATTGGAGTAATAAAATCTTAACAACAAACTACCTTACATAATGACAAGGCTACCATCCATTGGAGTAACAAAATATCAACAACGAACTACCTTCCATAATGACAAGGATACCATCCATTAGGGTAACAAAATCTCAACACCAAACTACCTTCCATAATTACAAGGCTACCATCCATTGGAGTAATAAAATCTCAACAACAAACTACCTTCCATAATGACAAGGCTACCATCCATTGGAGTAATAAAATCTCAACAACGAACTACCTTCCATAATGACAAGGCTACCATCCATTGGAGTAACAAAATCTCAACAACAAACTAGCTTCTATAATAACAAGGCTACCATCCATTGAGGTAATAAAATCTCAACAACGAACTTCCTTCCAAAATGACAAGGCTACCATCCATTAGAGTAACAAAATCTCACCAAGGAACTACCTTCCATAATGAAAAGGCTACCATCCATTAGGGTAACAAAATCTCTACAATAAACTACCTTCCATAATGACAAGGCTACCATCCATTAGAGAAACAAAATTTCAACAACGAACTAGTTTCTATAATAACAAGGCTACCATCCATTGAGGTAATAAAATATCAACAACTAACTACATTCCATAATGACAAGGCTACCATCCATTGGAGTAATAAAATCTCAACAACAAACTACCTTACATAATGACAAGGCTACCATCCATTGGAGTTAGAAAATATCAACAACGAACTACCTTCCATAATGACAAGGATACCATCCATTAGGGTAACAAAATCTCAACAGCAAAGTACCTTCCATAATTACAAGGCTACCATCCCTTGGAGTAATAAAATCTCAACAACAAACTACCTTCCATAATGACAAGGCTACCATCCATTGGAGTAATAAAATCTCAACAACGAACTACCTTCCATAATGACAAGGCTACCATCCATTGGAGTAACAAAATTTCAACAACAAAGTAGCTTCTATAATAACAAGGCTACCATCAATTGAGGTAATAAAATCTCAACAACGAACTACCTTCCAAAATGACAAGGCTACCATCCATTAGAGTAACAAAATCTCAACAAGGAACTACCTTCCATAATGACAAGGCTACCATCCATTAGATTAACAAAATCTCTACAATAAACTACCTTCCATAATGACAAGGCTACCATCCATTGGAGTAACAAAATCTCAACAACAAACTAGCTTCTATAATAACAAGGCTACCATCCATTGAGGTAATAAAATCTCAACAACGAACTACCTTCCATAAAGACAAGGCTACCATCCATTGGAGTAACAAAATCACAACAACAAACTACCTTCCAAAATTACAAGGCTACCATCCATTGGAGTAACAAAATATCAACAACAAACTACCTTCCATAATGACAAGCTACCATCCATTGAAGTAGCAAAATATCAACAATGAACTACCTTCCATAATGACAAGGCTACCATCCATCAGAGTAACAAAATCTCAACAATAAACTCCCTTACATAATGACAAGGCTACCATCCATTGGAGAAACTAAATATCAACAACGAACTACCTTCCATAATGACAAGGCTACCATCCATTGGAGTAACAAAATCTCAACAACAAACTAGCTTCTATAATAACAAGGCTACCATCCATTGAGGTAATGAAATCTCAACAACAAACTTCCTTCCAAAATGACAAGGCTACCATCCATTAGAGTAACAAAATCTCAACAAGGAACTACCTTCCATAATGAAAAGGCTACTGTCCATTAGAGTAACAAAATCTCTACAATAAACTACCTTTCATAATGACAAGGCTACCATCCATTAGAGAAACAAAATTTCAACAACGAACTAGTTTCTATAATAACAAGGCTACCATCCATTGAAGTAATAAAATCTCAACAACTAACTACATTCCATAATGACAAGGCTACCATCCATTGGAGTAATAAAATCTCAACAACAAACTACCTTACATATTGACAAGGCTACCATCCATTGGAGTAAGAAAATATCAACAACAAACTACCTTCCATAATGACAAGGATACCATCCATTAGGGTAACAAAATCTCAACAGCAAACTACCTTCCATAATTACAAGGCTACCATCCATTGGAGTAATAAAATCTCAACAACAAACTACCTTCCATAATGACAAGGCTACCATCCATTGGAGTAATAAAATCTCAACAACGAACTACCTTCCATAATGACAAGGCTACCATCCATTGGAGTAACAAAATTTCAACAACAAAGTAGCTTCTATCATAACAAGGCTACCATCAATTGAGGTAATAAAATCTCAACAACGAACTACCTTCCAAAATGACAAGGCTACCATCCATTAGAGTAACAAAATCTCAACAAGGAACTACCTTCCATAATGACAAGGCTACCATCCATTAGAGTAACAAAATCTCTACAATAAACTACCTTCCATAATGACAAGGCTACCATCCATTGGAGTAACAAAATCTCAACAATGAACTAGCTTCTATAATAACAAGGCTACCATCCATTGAGGTAATAAAATCTCAAAATCTAACTACATTACATAATGACAAGGCTACCATCCATTGGAGTAATAAAATATCAACAACAAACTACCTTACATAATGACAAGGCTACCATCCATTGGAGTAACAAAATATCAACAACGAACTACCTTCCATAATGACAAGGATACCATCCATTAGGGTAACAAAATCTCAACAGCAAACTACCTTCCATAATTACAAGGCTACCATCCATTGGAGTAATAAAATCTCAACAACAAACTACCTTCCATAATGTCAAGGTTACCATCCATTGGAGTAATAAAATCTCAACAACGAACTACCTTCCATAATGACAAGGCTACCATCATTGGAGTAACAAAATTTCAACAACAAAGTAGCTTCTATAATAACAAGGCTACCATCAATTGAGGTAATAAAATCTCAACAATGAACTACCTTCCAAAATGACAAGGCTACCATCCATTAGAGTAACAAAATCTCAACAAGGAACTACCTTCCATAATGACAAGGCTACCATCCATTAGATTAAAAAAATCTCTACAATAAACTACCTTCCATAATGACAAGGCTACCATCCATTGGAGTAACAAAATCTCAACAACGAACTAGCTTCTATAATAACAAGGCTACCATCCATTGAGGTCATAAAATCTCAACAACGAAATACCTTCCATAAAGACAAGGCTACCATCCATTGGAGTAACAAAATCACAACAACAAACTACCTTCCAAAATTACAAGGCTACTATCCATTGGAGTAACAAAATATCAACAACAAACTACCTTCCATAATGACAAGCTACCATCCATTGAAGTAGCAAAATATCAACAATGAACTACCTTCCATAATGACAAGGCTACCATCCATCAGAGTAACAAAATCTCAACAATAAACTCCCTTACATAATGACAAGGCTGCCATCCATTGGAGAAACAAAATATCAACAACGAACTCCCTTCCAAAATGACAAGGTTACCATCCATTGGAGTAACAAAATCTCAACAACAAACTAGCTTCTATAATAACAAGGCTACCATCCATTAAGGTAATAAAATCTCAACAACGAACTACCTTCCAAAATGACATGGCTACCATTCATTAGAGTAACAAAATCTCAACAAGGAACTACCTTCCATAATGACAAGGCTACCATCCATTAGAGTAACAAATTCTCTACAATAAACTACCTTCCATAATGACAAGGCTACCATCCATTAGAGTAATAAAATTTCAACAACGAACTAGTTTCTATAATAACAAGGCTACCATCCATTAAGGTAATAAAATCTCAACAACTAACTACATTCCATAATGACAAGGCTACCATCCATTGGAGTAATAAAATCTCAACAACAAACTACCTTCCATAATGACAAGGCTACCATCCATTGGAGTAATAAAATCTCAACAACGAACTACCTTCCATAATGACAAGGCTACCATCCATTGGAGTAACAAAATCTCAACAACAAACTAGCTTCTATAATAACAAGGCTACCATCCATTGAGGTAATAAAATCTCAACAACGAACTTCCTTCCAAAATGACAAGGCTACCATCCATTAGAGTAACAAAATCTCAACAAGGAACTACCTTCCATAATGAAAAGGCTACCATCCATTAGAGTAACAAAATCTCTACAATAAACTACCTTCCATAACGACAAGGCTACAATCCATTAGAGAAACAAAATTTCAACAACGAACTAGTTTCTATAATAACAAGGCTACCATCCATTGAGGTAATAAAATCTCAACAACTAACTACATTCCATAATGACAAGGCTACCATCCATTGGAGTAATAAAATCTCAACAACAAACTACCTTACATAATGACAAGGCTACCATCCATTGGAGTAAGAAAATATCAACAACGAACTACCTTCCATAATGACAAGGATACCATCCATTAGGGTAACAAAATCTCAACAGCAAACTACCTTCCATAATTACAAGGCTACCATCCATTGGAGTAATAAAATCTCAACAACAAACTACCTTCCATAATGACAAGGCTACCATCCATTGGAGTAATAAAATCTCAACAACGAACTACCTTCCATAATGACAAGGCTACCATCCATTGGAGTAACAAAATTTCAACAACAAAGTAGCTTCTATAATAACAAGGCTACCATCAATTGAGGTAATAAAATCTCAACAATGAACTACCTTCCAAAATGACAAGGCTACCATCCATTAGAGTAACAAAATCACAACAAGGAACTACCTTCCATAATGACAAGGCTACCATCCATTAGATTAACAAAATCTCTACAATAAACTACCTTCCATAATGACAAGGCTACCATCCATTGGAGTAACAAAATCTCAACAACGAACTAGCTTCTATAATAACAAGGCTACCATCCATTGAGGTAATAAAATCTCAACAACGAACTACCTTCCATAAAGACAAGGCTACCATCCATTGGAGTAACAAAATCACAACAACAAACTACCTTCCAAAATTACAAGGCTACCATCCATTGAAGTAGCAAAATATCAACAATGAACTACCTTCCATAATGACAAGGCTACCATCCATCAGAGTAACAAAATCTCAACAATAAACTCCCTTACATAATGACAAGGCTGCCATCCATTGGAGAAACAAAATATCAACAACGAACTCCCTTCCAAAATGACAAGGTTACCATCCATTGGAGTAACAAAATCTCAACAACAAACTAGCTTCTATAATAACAAGGCTACCATCCATTGAGGTAATAAAATCTCAACAACGAACTACCTTCCAAAATGACAACGCTACCATCCATTAGAGTAACAAAATCTCAACAAGGAACTACCTTCCATAATGACAAGGCTACCATCCATTAGAGTAACAAATTCTCTACAATAAACTACCTTCCATAATGACAAGGCTACCATCCATTAGAGTAACAAAATCTCAACAACGAACTAGTTTCTATAATAACAAGGCTACCATCCATTGAGGTAATAAAATCTCAACAACTAACTACATTCCATAATGACAAGGCTACCATCCATTGGAGTAATAAAATCTTAACAACAAAGTACCTTACATAATGACAATGCTACCATCCATTGGAGTAACAAAATATCAACAACGAACTACCTTCCATAATGACAAGGATACCATCCATTAGGGTAACAAAAATCTCAACAACAAACTACCTTCCATAATTACAAGGCTACCATCCATTGGAGTAATAAAATCTCAACAACAAACTACCTTCCATAATGACAAGGCTACCATCCATTGGAGTAATAAAATCTCAACAACGAACTACCTTCCATAATGACAAGGCTACCATCCATTGGAGTAACAAAATCTCAACAACAAACTAGCTTCTATAATAACAAGGCTACCATCCATTGAGGTAATGAAATCTCAACAACGAACTTCCTTCCAAAATGACAAGGCTACCATCCATTAGAGTAACAAAATCTCAACAAGGAACTACCTTCCATGATGAAAAGGCTACCATCCATTATAGTAACAAAATCTCTACAATAAACTACCTTCCATAATGACAAGGCTACCATCCATTTGAGAAACAAAATTTCAACAACGAACTAGTTTCTATAATAACAAGGCTACCATCCATTGAGGTAATAAAATCTCAACAACTAACTACATTCCATAATGACAAGGCTACCATCCATTGGAGTAATAAAATGTCAACAAAAACTATCTTACATAATGACAAGGCTACCATCTATTGGAGTAACAAAATATCAACAACTAACTACCTTCCATAATTACAAGGATACCATCCATTAGGGTAACAAAATCTCAACAGCAAACTACCTTCCATAATTACAAGGCTACCATCCATTGGAGTAATAAAATCTCAACAACAAACTACCTTCCATAATGACAAGGCTACCATCCATTGGAGTAATAAAATCTCAACAACGAACTACCTTCCATAATGACAAGGCTACCATCCATTGGAGTAACAAAATTTCAACAACAAAGTAGCTTCTATAATAACAAGGCTACCATCAATTGAGGTAATAAAATCTCGACAACGAACTACCTTCCAAAATGACAAGGCTACCATCCATTAGAGTAACAAAATCTCAACAAGGAACTACCTTCCATAATGACAAGGCTACCATCCATTAGAGTAACAAAATCTCTACAATAAACTACCTTCCATAATGACAAGGCTACCATCCATTTGAGAAACAAAATTTCAACAACGAACTAGTTTCTATAATAACAAGGCTACCATCCATTGAGGTAATAAAATCTCAACAACTAACTACATTCCATAATGACAAGGCTACCATCCATTGGAGTAATAAAATGTCAACAAAAACTACCTTACATAATGACAAGGCTACCATCCATTGGAGTAAGAAAATATCAACAACTAACTACCTTCCATAATTACAAGGATTACATCCATTAGGCTAACAAAATCTCAACAGCAAACTACCTTCCATAATTACAAGGCTACCATCCATTGGGGTAATAAAATCTCAACAACAAACTACCTTCCATATTGACAAGGCTACCATCCATTGGAGTAATAAAATCTCAACAACGAACTACCTTCCATAATGACAAGGCTACCATCCATTGGAGTAACAAAATTTCAACAACAAAGTAGCTTCTATAATAACAAGGCTACCATCAATTGAGGTAATAAAATCTCGACAACGAACTACCTTCCAAAAAGACAAGGCTACCATCCATTAGAGTAACAAAATCTCAACAAGGAACTACCTTCCATAATGACAAGGCTACCATCCATTAGAGTAACAAAATCTCTACAATAAACTACCTTCCATAATGACAAGGCTACCATCCATTGGAGTAACAAAATCTCAACAACGAACTAGCTTCTATAATAACAAGGCTACCATCCATTGAGGTAATAAAATCTCAACAACTAACTACATTCCATAATGACAAGGCTACCATCCATTGGAGTAATAAAATATCAACAACAAACTACGTTACATAATGACAAGGCTACCAACCATTGGAGTAACAAAATATCAACAACGAACTACCTTCCATAATGACAAGGATACCATCCATTAGGGTAACAAAATCTCAACAGCAAACTACCTTCCATAATTACAAGGCTACCATTTATTGGAGTAACAAAATCTCAACAACAAACTAGCTTCTATAATAACAAGGCTACCATCCATTGAGGTAATAAAATCTCAACAACGAACTACCTTCCAAAATGACAAGGCTACCATCCATTAGAGTAACAAAATCTCAACAAGGAACTACCTTCCATAATGACAAGGCTACCAGCCATTAGAGTAACAAATTCTCTACAATAAACTACCTTCCATAATGACAAGGCTACCATCCATTAGAGTAACAAAATCTCAACAACGAACTAGTTTCTATAATAACAAGGCTACCATCCATTGAGGTAATAAAATCTCAACAACTAACTACATTCCATAATGACAAGGCTACCATCCATTGGAGTAATAAAATCTTAACAACAAACTACCTTACATAATGACAATGCTACCATCCATTGGAGTAACAAAATATCAACAACGAACTACCTTCCATAATGACAAGGATACCCTCCATTAGGGTAACAAAAATCTCAACAACAAACTACCTTCCATAATTACAAGGCTAACATCCATTGGAGTAATAAAATCTCAACAACAAACTACCTTCCATAATGACAAGGCTACCATCCATTGGAGTAATAAAATCTCAACAACGAACTACCTTCCATAATGACAAGGCTACCATCCATTGGAGTAACAAAATCTCAACAACAAACTAGCTTCTATAATAACAAGGCTACCATCCATTGAGGTAATGAAATCTCAACAACGAACTTCCTTCCAAAATGACAAGGCTACCATCCATTAGAGTAACAAAATCTCAACAAGGAACTACCTTCCATGATGAAAAGGCTACCATCCATTATAGTAACAAAATCTCTACAATAAACTACCTTCCATAATGACAAGGCTACCATCCATTTGAGAAACAAAATTTCAACAACGAATTAGTTTCTATAATAAGAAGGCTACCATCCATTGAGGTAATAAAATCTCAACAACTAACTACATTCCATAATGACAAGGCTACCATCCATTGGAGTAATAAAATGTCAACAAAAACTACCTTACATAATGACAAGGCTACCATCTATTGGAGTAACAAAATATCAACAACTAACTACCTTCCATAATTACAAGGATACCATCCATTAGGGTAACAAAATCTCAACAGCAAACTACCTTCCATAATTACAAGGCTACCATCCATTGGAGTAATAAAATCTAAACAACAAACTACCTTCCATAATGACAAGGCTACCATCCATTGGAGTAATAAAATCTCAACAACGAACTACCTTCCATAATGACAAGGCTACCATCCATTGGAGTAACAAAATTTCAACAACAAAGTAGCTTCTATAATAACAAGGCTACCATCAATTGAGGTAATAAAATCTCGACAACAAACTAACTTCCAAAATGACAAGGCTACCATCCATTAGAGTAACAAAATCTCAACAAGGAACTACCTTCCATAATGACAAGGCTACCATCCATTAGAGTAACAAAATCTCTACAATAAACTACCTTCCATAATGACAAGGCTACCATCCATTTGAGAAACAAAATTTCAACAACGAACTAGTTTCTATAATAACAAGGCTACCATCCATTGAGGTAATAAAATCTCAACAACTAACTACATTCCATAATGACAAGGCTACCATCCATTAGAGTAATAAAATGTCAACAAAAACTACCTTACATAATGATAAGGCTACCATCCATTGGAGTAAGAAAATATCAACAACTAACTACCTTCCATAATTACAAGGATACCATCCATTAGGGTAACAAAATCTCAACAACAAACTACCTTCCATAATTACAAGGCTACCATCCATTGGAGTAATAAAATCTCAACAACAAACTACCTTCCATATTGACAAGGCTACCATCCATTGGAGTAATAAAATCTCAACAACGAACTACCTTCCATAATGACAAGGCTACCATCCATTGGAGTAACAAAATTTCAACAACAAAGTAGCTTCTATAATAACAAGGCTACCATCAATTGAGGTAATAAAATCTCGACAACGAACTACCTTCCAAAATGACAAGGCTACCATCCATTAGAGTAACAAAATCTCAACAAGGAACTACCTTCCATAATGACAAGGCTACCATCCATTAGAGTAACAAAATCTCTACAATAAACTACCTTCCATAATGACAAGGCTACCATCCATTGGAGTAACAAAATCTCAACAACGAACTAGCTTCTATAATAACAAGGCTACCATCCATTGAGGTAATAAAATCTCAACAACTAACTACATTCCATAATGACAAGGCTACCATCCATTGGAGTAATAAAATATCAACAACAAACTACCTTACATAATGACAAGGCTACCATCCATTGGAGTAACAAAATATCAACAACGAACTACCTTCCATAATGACAAGCATACCATCCATTAGGGTAACAAAATCTCAACAGCAAACTACCTTCCATAATTACAAGGCTACCATCCATTTGAGTAATAAAATCTCAACAACAAACTACCTTCCATAATGACAAGGCTACCATCCATTGGAGTAATAAAATCTCAACAACGAACTACCTTCCATAATGACAAGGCTACCATCCATTGGAGTAACAAAATTTCAACAACAAAGTAGCTTCTATAATAACAAGGCTACCATCAATTGAGGTAATAAAATCTCAACAACGAACTACCTTCCAAAATGACAAGGCTACCATCCATTAGAGTAACATAATCTCAACAAGGAACTACCTTCCATAATGACAAGGCTACCATCCATTAGAGTAACAAAATCTCTACAATAAACTACCTTCCATAATGACAAGGCTACCATCCATTGGAGTATCAAAATCTCAACAACGAACTAGTTCCTATAATGACAAGGCTACCATCCATTGAGGTAATAAAATCTCAACAACTAACTACATTCCATAATGACAAGGCTACCATCCATTGGAGTAATAAAATCTTAACAACAAACTACCTTACATAATGACAAGGCTACCATCCATTGGAGTAACAAAATATCAACAACGAACTACCTTCCATAATGACAAGGATACCATCCATTAGGGTAACAAAATCTCAACAGCAAACTACCTTCCATAATTACAAGGCTACCATCCATTGGAGTAATAAAATCTCAACAACAAACTACCTTCCATAATGACAAGGCTACCATCCATTGGAGTAATAAAATCTCAACAACGAACTACCTTCCATAATGACAAGGCTACCATCCATTGGAGTAACAAAATCTCAACAACAAACTAGCTTCTATAATAACAAGGCTACCATCCATTGAGGTAATAAAATCTCAACAACGAACTTCCTTCCAAAATGACAAGGCTACCATCCATTAGAGTAACAAAATCTCAACAAGGAACTACCTTCCATAATGAAAAGGCTACCATCCATTAGAGTAACAAAATCTTTACAATAAACTACCTTCCATAATGACAAGGCTACCATCCATTAGAGAAACAAAACTTCAGCAACGAACTAGTTTCTATAATAACAAGGCTACCATCCATTGAGGTGATAAAATCTCAACAACTAACTACATTCCATAATGACAAGGCTACCATCCATTGGAGTAATAAAATCTCAACAACAAACTACCTTACATAATGACAAGGCTACCATCCATTGGAGTAAGAAAATATCAACAACGAACTACCTTCCATAATTACAAGGATACCATCCATTAGGGTAACAAAATCTCAACAGCAAACTACCTTCCATAATTACAAGGCTACCATCCCTTGGAGTAATAAAATCTCAACAACAAACTACCTTCCATAATGACAAGGCTACCATCCATTGGAGTAATAAAATCTCAACAACGAACTACATTCCATAATGACAAGGCTACCATCCATTGGAGTAACAAAATTTCAACAACAAAGTAGCTTCTATAATAACAAGGCTACCATCAATTGAGGTAATAAAATCTCAACAACGAACTACCTTCCAAAATGACAAGGCTACCATCCATTAGAGTAACAAAATCTCAACAAGGAACTACCTTCCATAATGACAAGGCTACCATCCATTAGATTAACAAAATCTCTACAACAAACTATCTTCCATAATGACAAGGCTACCATCCATTGGAGTAACAAAATCTCAACAACGAACTAGCTTCTATAATAACAAGGCTACCATCCATTGAGGTAATAAAATCTCAACAACGAACTACCTTCCATAAAGACAAGGCTACCATCCATTGGAGTAACAAAATCACAACAACAAACTACCTTCCAAAATTACAAGGCTACCATCCATTGGAGTAACAAAATATCAACAACAAACTACCTTCCATAATGACAAGCTACCATCCATTGAAGTAGCAAAATATCAACAATGAACTACCTTCCATAATGACAAGGCTACCATCCATCAGAGTAACAAAATCTCAACAATAAACTCCCTTACATAATGACAAGGCTACCATCCATTGGAGAAACAAAATATCAACAACGAACTCCCTTCAAAAATGACAAGGTTACCATCCATTGGAGTAACAAAATCTCAACAACAAACTAGCTTCTATAATAACAAGGCTACCATCCATTGAGGTAATAAAATCACAACAATGAACTACCTTCCAAAATGACAAGGCTACCATCCATTAGAGTAACAAAATCTCAACAAGGAACTACCTTCCATAATGACAAGGCTACCATCCATTAGAGTAACTAATTCTCTACAATAAACTACCTTCCATAATGACAAGGCTACCATCCATTAGAGTAACAAAATTTAAACAACGATCTAGTTTCTATAATAACAAGGCTGCCATCCATTGAGGTAATAAAATCTCAACAACTAACTACATTCCATAATGACAAGGCTACCATCCATTGGAGTAATAAAATATCAACAACAAACTACCTTACATAATGACAAGGCTACCATCCATTGGAGTAACAAAATATCAACAACGAACTACCTTCCATAATGACAAGGATACCATCCATTAGGGTAACAAAATCTCAACAGCAAACTACCTTCCATAATTACAAGGCTACCATCCATTGGAGTAATAAAATCTCAACAACAAACTACTTTCCATAATGACAAGGCTACCATCCATTGGAGTAATAAAATCTCAACAACGAACTACCTTCCATAATGACAAGGCTACCATCCATTGGAGTAACAAAATTTCAACAACAAAGTAGCTTCTATAATAACAAGGCTACCATCAATTGAGGTAATAAAATCTCAACAACGAACTACCTTCCAAAATGACAAGGCTACCATCCATTAGAGTAACAAAATCTCAACAAGGAACTACCTTCCATAATGACAAGGCTACCATCCATTAGAGTAACAAAATCTCTACAATAAACTACCTTCCATAATGACAAGGCTACCATCCATTGGAGTAACAAAATCTCAACAACGAACTAGTTTCTATAATAACAAGGCTACCATCCATTGAGGTAATAAAATCTCAACAACTAACTACATTCCATAATGACAAGGCTACCATCCATTGGAGTAATAAAATCTTAACAACAAACTACCTTACATAATGACAAGGCTACCATCCATTGGAGTAACAAAATATCAACAACGAACTACCTTCCACAATGACAAGGATACCATCCATTAGGGTAACAAAATCTCAACAGCAAACTACCTTCCATAATTACAAGGCTACCATCCATTGGAGTAATAAAATCTCAACAAAAAACTACCTTCCATAATGACAAGGCTACCATCCATTGGAGTAATAAAATCTCAACAAAGAACTACCTTCCATAATGACAAGGCTACCATCCATTGGAGTAACAAAATCTCAACAACAAACTAGCTTCTATAACAACAAGGCTACCATCCATTGAGGTAATGAAATCTCAACAACAAACTTCCTTCCAAAATGACAAGGTTACCATCCATTAGAGTAACAAAATCTCAACAAGGAACTACCTTCCATAATGAAAAGGCTACCGTCCATTAGAGTAACAAAATCTCTACAATAAACTACCTTCCATAATGACAAGGCTACCATCCATTAGAGAAACAAAATTTCAACAACGAACTAGTTTCTATAATAACAAGGCTACCATCCATTGAGGTAATAAAATCTCAACAACTAACTACATTCCATAATGATAAGGCTACCATCCATTGGAGAAATAAAATATCAACAACAAACTACCTTACATAATGACAAGGCTACCATCTATTGGAGTAACAAAATATCAACAACGAACTACCTTCCATAATGACAAGGATACCATCCATTAGGGTAACAAAATCTCAACAGCAAACTACCTTCCATAATGACAAGGATACCATCCATTAGGGTAACAAAATCTCAACAGCAAACTACCTTCCATAATTACAAGGCTACCATCCATTGGAGTAATAAAATCTCAACAACAAACTACCTTCCATAATGACAAGGCTACCATCCATTGGAGTAATAAAATCTCAACAACGAACTACCTTCCATAATGACAAGGCTACCATCCATTGGAGTAACAAAATCTCAACAACAAACTAGCTTCTATAATAACAAGGCTACCATTCATTGAGGTAATAAAATCTCAACAACGAACTTCCTTCCAAAATGACAAGGCTACCATCCATTAGAGTAACAAAATCTCAACAAGGAACTACCTTCCATAATGAAAAGGCTACCATCCATTAGAGTAACAAAATCTCTACAATAAACTACCTTCCATAATGACAAGGCTACCATCCATTAGAGAAACAAAATTTCAACAACGAACTAGTTTCTATAATAACAAGGCTACCATCCATTGAGGTAATAAAATCTCAACAACTAACTACATTCCATAATGACAAGGCTACCATCCATTGGAGTAATAAAATCTCAACAACAAACTACCTTACATAATGACAAGGCTACCATCCATTGGAGTAAGAAAATATCAACAACGAACTACCTTCCATAATGACAAGGATACCATCCATTAGGGTAACAAAATCTCAACAGCAAACTACCTTCCATAATTACAAGGCTACCATCCATTGGAGTAATAAAATCTCAACAAAAAACTACCTTCCATAATGACAAGGCTACCATCCATTGGAGTAATAAAATCTCAACAACGAACTACCTTCCATAATGACAAGGCTACCATCCATTGGAGTAACAAAATCTCAACAACAAACTAGCTTCTATCATAACAAGGCTACCATCCATTGAGGTAATGAAATCTCAACAACAAACTTCCTTCCAAAATGACAAGGCTACCATCCATTAGAGTAACAAAATCTCAACAAGGAACTACCTTCCATAATGAAAAGGCTACCGTCCATTAGAGTAACAAAATCTCTACAATAAACTACCTTCCATAATGACAAGGATACCATCCATTAGAGAAACAAATTCCCTACAATAAACTACCTTCCATAATGACAAGGCTACCATCCATTAGAGTAACAAAATCTCAACAACGAACTAGTTTCTATAATAAAAAGGCTACCATCCATTGAGGTAATAAAATCTCAACAACTAACTACATTCCATAATGACAAGGCTACCATCCATTGGAGTAATAAAATCTTAACAACAAACTACCTTACATAATGACAATGCTACCATCCATTGGAGTAACAAAATATCAACAACGAACTACCTTCCATAATGACAAGGATACCATCCATTAGGGTAACAAAAATCTCAACAACAAACTACCTTCCATAATTACAAGGCTACCATCCATTGGAGTAATAAAATCTCAACAACAAACTACCTTCCATAATGACAAGGCTACCATCCATTGGAGTAATAAAATCTCAACAACGAACTACCTTCCATAATGACAAGGCTACCATCCATTGGAGTAACAAAATCTCAACAACAAACTAGCTTCTATAATAACAAGGCTACCATCCATTGAGGTAATGAAATCTCAACAACGAACTTCCTTCCAAAATGACAAGGCTACCATCCATTAGAGTAACAAAATCTCAACAAGGAACTACCTTCCATGATGAAAAGGCTACCATCCATTATAGTAACAAAATCTCTACAATAAACTACCTTCCATAATGACAAGGCTACCATCCATTTGAGAAACAAAATTTCAACAACGAACTAGTTTCTATAATAACAAGGCTACCATCCATTGAGGTAATAAAATCTCAACAACTAACTACATTCCATAATGACAAGGCTACCATCCATTGGAGTAATAAAATGTCAACAAAAACTACCTTACATAATGACAAGGCTACCATCTATTGGAGTAACAAAATATCAACAACTAACTACCTTCCATAATTACAAGGATACCATCCATTAGGGTAACAAAATCTCAACAGCAAACTACCTTCCATAATTAAAAGGCTACCATCCATTGGAGTAATAAAATCTCAACAACAAACTACCTTCCATAATGACAAGGCTACCATCCATTGGAGTAATAAAATCTCAACAACGAACTACCTTCCATAATGACAAGGCTACCATCCATTGGAGTAACAAAATTTCAACAACAAAGTAGCTTCTATAATAACAAGGCTACCATCAATTGAGGTAATAAAATCTCGACAACGAACTACCTTCCAAAATGACAAGGCTACCATCCATTAGAGTAACAAAATCTCAACAAGGAACTACCTTCCATAATGACAAGGCTACCATCCATTAGAGTAACAAAATCTCTACAATAAACTACCTTCCATAATGACAAGGCTACCATCCATTTGAGAAACAAAATTTCAACAACGAACTAGTTTCTATAATAACAAGGCTACCATCCATTGAGGTAATAAAATCTCAACAACTAACTACATTCCATAATGACAAGGCTACCATCCATTGGAGTAATAAAATGTCAACAAAAACTACCTTACATAATGACAAGGCTACCATCCATTGGAGTAAGAAAATATCAACAACTAACTACCTTCCATAATTACAAGGCTACCATCAATTGAGGTAATAAAATATCAACAACAAACTACCTTCCATATTGACAAGGCTACCATCCATTGGAGTAATAAAATCTCAACAACGAACTACCTTCCATAATGACAAGGCTACCATCCATTGGAGTAACAAAATTTCAACAACAAAGTAGCTTCTATAATAACAAGGCTACCATCAATTGAGGTAATAAAATCTCGACAACGAACTACCTTCCAAAATGACAAGGCTACCATCCATTAGAGTAACAAAATCTCAACAAGGAACTACCTTCCATAATGACAAGGCTACCATCCATTAGAGTAACAAAATCTCTACAATAAACTACCTTCCATAATGACAAGGCTACCATCCATTGGAGTAACAAAATCTCATCAACGAACTAGCTTCTATAATAACAAGGCTACCATCCATTGAGGTAATAAAATCTCAACAACTAACTACATTCCATAATGACAAGGCTACCATCCATTGGAGTAATAAAATATCAACAACAAACTACGTTACATAATGACAAGGCTACCATCCATTGGAGTAACAAAATATCAACAATGAACTACCTTCCATAATGACAAGGATACCATCCATTAGGGTAACAAAATCTCAACAGCAAACTACCTTCCATAATTACAAGGCTACCATCCATTGGAGTAACAAAATCTCAACAACAAACTAGCTTCTATAATAACAAGGCTACCATCCATTGAGGTAATAAAATCTCAACAACGAACTACCTTCCAAAATGACAAGGCTACCATCCATTAGAGTAACAAAATCTCAACAAGGAACTACCTTCCATAATGACAAGGCTACCATCCATTAGAGTAACAAATTCTCTACAATAAACTACCTTCCATAATGACAAGGCTACCATCCATTAGAGTAACAAAATCTCAACAACGAACTAGTTTCTATAATAACAAGGCTACCATCCATTGAGGTAATAAAATCTCAACAACTAACTACATTCCATAATGACAAGGCTACCATCCATTGGAGTAATAAAATCTTAACAACAAACTACCTTACATAATGACAATGCTACCATCCATTGGAGTAACAAAATATCAACAACGAACTACCTTCCATAATGACAAGGATACCATCCATTAGGGTAACAAAAATCTCAAGAACAAACTACCTTCCATAATTACAAGGCTACCATCCATTGGAGTAATAAAATCTCAACAACAAACTACCTTCCATAATTACAAGGCTACCATCCATTGGAGTAATAAAATCTCAACAACGAACTACCTTCCATAATGACAAGGCTACCATCCATTGGAGTAACAAAATCTCAACAACAAACTAGCTTCTATAATAACAAGGCTACCATCCATTGAGGTAATGAAATCTCAACAACGAACTTCCTTCCAAAATGACAAGGCTACCATCCATTAGAGTAACAAAATCTCAACAAGGAACTACCTTCCATGATGAAAAGGCTACCATCCATTATAGTAACAAAATCTCTACAATAAACTACCTTCCATAATGACAAGGCTACCATCCATTTGAGAAACAAAATTTCAACAACGAACTAGTTTCTATAATAACAAGGCTACCATCCATTGAGGTAATAAAATCTCAACAACTAACTACATTCCATAATGACAAGGCTACCATCCATTGGAGTAATAAAATGTCAACAAAAACTACCTTACATAATGACAAGGCTACCATCTATTGGAGTAACAAAATATCAACAACTAACTACCTTCCATAATTACAAGGATACCATCCATTAGGGTAACAAAATCTCAACAGCAAACTACCTTCCATAATTACAAGGCTACCATCCATTGGAGTAATAAAATCTAAACAACAAACTACCTTCCATAATGACAAGGCTACCATCCATTGGAGTAATTAAAGATCAACAACGAACTACCTTCCATAATGACAAGGCTACCATCCATTGGAGTAACAAAATTTCAACAACAAAGTAGCTTCTATAATAACAAGGCTACCATCAATTGAGGTAATTAAATCTCGACAACAAACTACCTTCCAAAATGACAAGGCTACCATCCATTAGAGTAACAAAATCTCAACAAGGAACTACCTTCCATAATGACAAGGCTACCATCCATTAGAGTAACAAAATCTCTACAATAAACTACCTTCCATAATGACAAGGCTACCATCCATTTGAGAAACAAAATTTCAACAACGAACTAGTTTCTATAATAACAAGGCTACCATCCATTGAGGTAATAAAATCTCAACAACTAACTACATTCCATAATGACAAGGCTACCATCCATTGGAGTAATAAAATGTCAACAAAAACTACCTTACATAATGACAAGGCTACCATCCATTGGAGTAAGAAAATATCAACAACTAACTACCTTCCATAATTACAAGGATACCATCCATTAGGGTAACAAAATCTCAACAGCAAACTACCTTCCATAATTACAAGGCTACCATCCATTGGAGTAATAAAATCTCAACAACAAACTACCTTCCATATTGACAAGGCTACCATCCATTGGAGTAATAAAATCTCAACAACGAACTACCTTCCATAATGACAAGGCTACCATCCATTGGAGTAACAAAATTTCAACAACAAAGTAGCTTCTATAATAACAAGGCTACCATCAATTGAGGTAATAAAATCTCGACAACGAACTACCTTCCAAAATGACAAGGCTACCATCCATTAGAGTAACAAAATCTCAACAAGGAACTACCTTCCATAATGACAAGGCTACCATCCATTAGAGTAACAAAATCTCTACAATAAACTACCTTCCATAATGACAAGGCTACCATCCATTGGAGTAACAAAATCTCAACAACGAACTAGCTTCTATAATAACAAGGCTACCATCCAGTGAGGTAATAAAATCTCAACAACTAACTACATTCCATAATGACAAGGCTACCATTCATTGGAGTAATAAAATATCAACAACAAACTACCTTACATAATGACAAGGCTACCATCCATTGGAGTAACAAAATATCAACAACGAACTACCTTCCATAATGACAAGGATACCATCCATTAGGGTAACAAAATCTCAACAGCAAACTACCTTCCATAATTACAAGGCTACCATCCATTTGAGTAATAAAATCTCAACAACAAACTACCTTCCATAATGACAAGTCTACCATCCATTGGAGTAATAAAATCTCAAAAACGAACTACCTTCCATAATGACAAGGCTACCATCCATTGGAGTAACAAAATTTCAACAACAAAGTAGCTTCTATAATAACAAGGCTACCATCAATTGAGGTAATAAAATCTCAACAACGAACTACCTTCCAAAATGACAAGGCTACCATCCATTAGAGTAACATAATCTCAACAAGGAACTACCTTCCATAATGACAAGGCTACCATCCATTAGAGTAACAAAATCTCTACAATAAACTACCTTCCATAATGACAAGGCTACCATCCATTGGAGTATCAAAATCTCAACAACGAACTAGTTTCTATAATGACAAGGCTACCATCCATTGAGGTAATAAAATCTCAACAACTAACTACATTCCATAATGACAAGGCTACCATCCATTGGAGTAATAAAATCTTAACAACAAGCTACCTTACATAATGACAAGGCTACCATCCATTGGAATAACAAAATATCAACAACGAACTACCTTCCATAATGACAAGGATACCATCCATTAGGGTAACAAAATCTCAACAGCAAACTACCTTCCATAATTACAAGGCTACCATCCATTGGAGTAATAAAATCTCAACAACAAACTACCTTCCATAATGACAAGGCTACCATCCATTGGAGTAATAAAATCTCAACAACGAACTACCTTCCATAATGACAAGGCTACCATCCATTGGAGTAACAAAATCTCAACAACAAACTAGCTTCTATAATAACAAGGCTACCATCCATTGAGGTAATAAAATCTCAACAACGAACTTCCTTCCAAAATGACAAGGCTACCATCCATTAGAGTAACAAAATCTCAACAAGGAACTACCTTCCATAATGAAAAGGCTACCATCCATTAGAGTAACAAAATCTCTACAATAAACTACCTTCCATAATGACAAGGCTACCATCCATTAGAGAAACAAAACTTCAGCAACGAACTAGTTTCTATAATAACAAGGCTACCATCCATTGAGGTGATAAAATCTCAACAACTAACTACATTCCATAATGACAAGGCTACCATCCATTGGAGTAATAAAATCTCAACAACAAACTACCTTACATAATGACAAGGCTACCATCCATTGGAGTAAGAAAATATCAACAACGAACTACCTTCCATAATGACAAGGATACCATCCATTAGGGTAACAAAATCTCAACAGCAAACTACCTTCCATAATTATAAGGCTACCATCCCTTGGAGTAATAAAATCTCAACAACAAACTACCTTCCATAATGACAAGGCTACCATCCATTGGAGTAATAAAATCTCAACAACAAACTACATTCCATAATGACAAGGCTACCATCCATTGGAGTAACAAAATTTCAACAACAAAGTAGCTTCTATAATAACAAGGCTACCATCAATTGAGGTAATAAAATCTCAACAACGAACTACCTTCCAAAATGAAAAGGCTACCATCCATTAGAGTAACAAAATCTCAACAAGGAACTACCTTCCATAATGACAAGGCTACCATCCATTAGATTAACAAAATCTCTACAATAAACTATCTTCAATAATGACAAGGCTACCATCCATTGGAGTAACAAAATCTCAACAACGAACTAGCTTCTATAATAACAAGGCTACCATCCATTGAGGTAATAAAATCTCAACAACGAACTACCTTCCATAAAGACAAGGCTACCATCCATTGGAGTAACAAAATCACAACAACAAACTACCTTCCAAAATTACAAGGCTACCATCCATTGGAGTAACAAAATATCAACAACAAACTACCTTCCATAATGACAAGCTACCATCCATTGAAGTAGCAAAATATCAACAATGAACTACCTTCCATAATGACAAGGCTACCATCCATCAGAGTAACAAAATCTCAACAATAAACTCCCTTACATAATGACAAGGCTACCATCCATTGGAGAAACAAAATATCAACAACGAACTCCCTTCAAAAATGACAAGGTTACCATCCATTGGAGTAACAAAATCTCAACAACAAACTAGCTTCTATAATAACAAGGCTACCATCCATTGAGGTAATAAAATCACAACAACGAACTACCTTCCAAAATGACAAGGCTACCATCCATTAGAGTAACTAATTCTCTACAATAAACTACCTTCCATAATGACAAGGCTACCATCCATTAGAGTAACAAAATTTAAACAACGATCTAGTTTCTATAATAACAAGGCTGCCATCCATTGAGGTAATAAAATCTCAACAACTAACTACATTCCATAATGACAAGGCTACCATCCATTGGAGTAATAAAATATCAACAACAAACTACCTTACATAATGACAAGGCTACCATCCATTGGAGTAACAAAATATCAACAACGAACTACCTTCCATAATGACAAGGATACCATCCATTAGGGTAACAAAATCTCAACAGCAAACTACCTTCCATAATTACAAGGCTACCATCCATTGGAGTAATAAAATCTCAACAACAAACTACCTTCCATAATGACAAGGCTACCATCCATTGGAGTAATAAAATCTCAACAACGAACTACCTTCCATAATGACAAGGCTACCATCCATTGGAGTAACAAAATTTCAACAACAAAGTAGCTTCTATAATAACAAGGCTACCATCAATTGAGGTAATAAAATCTCAACAACGAACTACCTTCCAAAATGACAAGGCTACCATCAATTAGAGTAACAAAATCTCAACAAGGAACTACCTTCCATAATGACAAAGCTACCATCCATTAGAGTAACAAAATCTCTACAATAAACTACCTTCCATAATGACAAGGCTACCATCCATTGGAGTAACAAAATCTCAACAACGAACTAGTTTCTATAATAACAAGGCTACCATCCATTGAGGTAATAAAATCTCAACAACTAACTACATTCCATAATGACAAGGCTACCATCCATTGGAGTAATAAAATCTTAACAACAAACTACCTTACATAATGACAAGGCTACCATCCATTGGAGTAACAAAATATCAACAACGAACTACCTTCCACAATGACAAGGATACCATCCATTAGGGTAACAAAATCTCAATAGCAAACTACCTTCCATAATTACAAGGCTACAATCCATTGGTGTAATAAAATCTCAACAAAAAACTACCTTCCATAATGACAAGGCTACCATCCATTGGAGTAATAAAATCTCAACAAAGAACTACCTTCCATAATGACAAGGCTACCATCCATTGGTATAACAAAATCTCAACAACAAACTAGCTTCTATAACAACAAGGCTACCATCCATTGAGGTAATGAAATCTCAACAACAAACTTCCTTCCAAAATGACAAGGCTACCATCCATTAGAGTAACAAAATCTCAACAAGGAACTACCTTCCATAATGAAAAGGCTACCGTCCATTAGAGTAACAAAATCTCTACAATAAACTACCTTCCATAATGACAAGGCTACCATCCATTAGAGAAACAAAATTTCAACAACGAACTAGTTTCTATAATAACAAGGCTACCATACATTGAGGTAATAAAATCTCAACAACTAACTACATTCCATAATGACAAGGCTACCATCCATTGGAGAAATAAAATATCAACAACAAACTACCTTACATAATGACAAGGCTACCATCTATTGGAGTAACAAAATATCAACAACGAACTACCTTCCATAATGACAAGGATACCATCCATTAGGGTAACAAAATCTCAACAGCAAACTACCTTCCATAATGACAAGGATACCATCCATTAGGGTAACAAAATCTCAACAGCAAATTACCTTCCATAATTACAAGGCTACCATCCATTGGAGTAATAAAATCTCAACAACAAACTACCTTCCATAATGACAAGGCTACCATCCATTGGAGTAATAAAATCTCAACAACGAACTACCTTCCATAATGACAAGGCTACCATCCATTGGAGTAACAAAATCTCAACAACAAACTAGCTTCTATAATAACAAGGCTACCATCCATTGAGGTAATAAAATCTCAACAACGAACTTCCTTCCAAAATGACAAGGCTACCATCCATTAGAGTAACAAAATCTCAACAAGGAACTACCTTCCATAATGAAAAGGCTACCATCCATTAGAGTAACAAAATCTCTACAATAAACTACCTTCCATAATGACAAGGCTACCATCCATTAGAGAAACAAAATTTCCACAACGAACTAGTTTCTATAATAACAAGGCTACCATCCATTGAGGTAATAAAATCTCAACAACTAACTACATTCCATAATGACAAGGCTACCATCCATTGGAGTAATAAAATCTCAACAACAAACTACCTTACATAATGACAAGGCTACCATCCATTGGAGTAAGAAAATATCAACAACGAACTACCTTCCATAATGACAAGGATACCATCCATTAGGGTAACAAAATCTCAACAGCAAACTACCTTCCATAATTACAAGGCTACCATCCATTGGAGTAATAAAATCTCAACAAAAAACTACCTTCCATAATGACAAGGCTACCATCCATTGGAGTAATAAAATCTCAACAACGAACTACCTTCCATAATGACAAGGCTACCATCCATTGGAGTAACAAAATCTCAACAACAAACTAGCTTCTATCATAACAAGGCTACCATCCATTGAGGTAATGAAATCTCAACAACAAACTTCCTTCCAAAATGACAAGGCTACCATCCATTAGAGTAACAAAATCTCAACAAGGAACTACCTTCCATAATGAAAAGGCTACCGTCCATTAGAGTAACAAAATCTCTACAATAAACTACCTTCCATAATGACAAGGATACCATCCATTAGAGAAACAAAATTTCAACAACGAACTAGTTTCTATAATAACAAGGCTACCATCCATTGAGGTAATAAAATCTCAACAACTAACTACATTCCATAATGACAAGGCTACCATCCATTGGAGTAATAAAATCTCAACAACAAACTACCTTACATAATGACAAGGCTACCATCCATTGGAGTAAGAAAATATCAACAACGAACTACCTTCCATAATGACAAGGATACCATCCATTAGGGTAACAAAATCTCAACAGCAAACTACCTTCCATAATTACAAGGCTACCATCCATTGGAGTAATAAAATCTCAACAACAAACTACCTTCCATAATGACAAGGCTACCATCCATTGGAGTAATAAAATCTCAACAACGAACTACCTTCCATAATGACAAGGCTACCATCCATTGGAGTAACAAAATTTCAACAACAAAGTAGCTTCTATCATAACAAGGCTACCATCAATTGAGGTAATAAAATCTCAACAACGAACTACCTTCCAAAATGACAAGGCTACCATCCATTAGAGTAACAAAATCTCAACAAGGAACTACCTTCCATAATGACAAGGCTACCATCCATTAGAGTAACAAAATCTCTACAATAAACTACATTCCATAATGACAAGGCTACCATCCATTGGAGTAACAAAATCTCAACAACGAACTAACTTCTATAATAACAAGGCTACCATCCATTGAGGTAATAAAATCTCAACAACTAACTACATTCCATAATGACAAGGCTACCATCCATTGGAGTAATAAAATATCAACAACAAACTACCTTACATAATGACAAGGCTACCATCCATTGGAGTAACAAAATATCAACAACGAACTACCTTCCATAATGACAAGGATACCATCCATTAGGGTAACAAAATCTCAACAGCAAACTACCTTCCATAATTACAAGGCTACCATCCATTGGAATAATAAAATCTCAACAACAAACTACCTTCCATAATGACAAGGCTACCATCCATTGGAGTAATAAAATCTCAACAACGAACTACCTTCCATAATGACAAGGCTACCATCCATTGGAGTAACAAAATCTCAACAACAAACTAGCTTCTATAATAACAAGGCTACCATCCATTGAGGTAATAAAATCTCAACAACGAACTTCCTTCCAAAATGACAAGGCTACCATCCATTAGAGTAACAAAATCTCAACAAGGAACTACCTTCCATAATGAAAAGGCTACCATCCATTAGAGTAACAAAATCTCTACAATAAACTACCTTCCATAATGACAAGGCTACCATCCATTAGAGAAACAAAATTTCAGCAACGAACTAGTTTCTATAATAACAAGGCTACCATCCATTGAGGTGATAAAATCTCAACACCTAACTACATTCCATAATGACAAGGCTACCATCCATTGGAGTAATAAAATCTAAACAACAAACTACCTTACATAATGACAAGGCTACCATCCATTGGAGTAAGAAAATATCAACAACGAACTACCTTCCATAATGACAAGGATACCATCCATTAGGGTAACAAAATCTCAACAGCAAACTACCTTCCATAATTACAAGGCTACCATCCCTTGGAGTAATAAAATCTCAACAACAAACTACCTTCCATAATGACAAGGCTACCATCCATTGGAGTAATAAAATCTCAACAACGAACTACCTTCCATAATGACAAGGCTACCATCCATTGGAGTAACAAAATTTCAACAACAAAGTAGCTTCTATAATAACAAGGCTACCATCAATTGAGGTAATAAAATCTCAACAACGAACTACCTTCCAAAATGACAAGGCTACCATCCATTAGAGTAACAAAATATCAACAAGGAACTACCTTCCATAATGACAAGGCTACCATCCATTAGATTAACAAAATCTCTACAATAAACTATCTTCCATAATGACAAGGCTACCATCCATTGGAGTAACAAAATCTCAACAACGAACTAGCTTCTATAATATCAAGGCTACCATCCATTGAGGTAATAAAATCTCAACAACGAACTACCTTCCATAAAGACAAGGCTACCATCCATTGGAGTAACAAAATCACAACAACAAACTACCTTCCAAAATTACAAGGCTACCATCCATTGGAGTAACAAAATATCAACAACAAACTACCTTCCATAATGACAAGCTACCATCCATTGAAGTAGCAAAATATCAACAATGAACTACCTTCCATAATGACAAGGCTACCATCCATCAGAGTAACAAAATCTCAACAATAAACTCCCTTACATAATGACAAGGCTACCATCCATTGGAGAAACCAAATATCAACAACGAACTCCCTTCAAAAATGACAAGGTTACCATCCATTGGAGTAACAAAATCTCAACAACAAACTAGCTTCTATAATAACAAGGCTACCATCCATTGAGGTAATAAAATCTCAACAACGAACTACCTTCCAAAATGACAAGGCTACCATCCATTAGAGTAACAAAATCTCAACAAGGAACTACCTTCCATAATGACAAGGCTACCATCCATTAGAGTAACAAATTCTCTACAATAAACTACCTTCCATAATGACAAGGCTACCATCCATTAGAGTAACAAAATTTCAACAACGAACTAGTTTCTATAATAACAAGGCTACCATCCATTGAGGTAATAAAATCTCAACAACTAACTACATTCCATAATGACAAGGCTACCATCCATTGGAGTAATAAAATATCAACAACAAACTACCTTACATAATGACAAGGCTACCATCCATTGGAGTAACAAAATATCAACAACGAACTACCTTCCATAATGACAAGGATACCATCCATTAGGGTAACAAAATCTCAACAGCAAACTACCTTCCATAATTACAAGGCTACCATCCATTGGAGTAATAAAATCTCAACAACAAACTACCTTCCATAATGACAAGGCTACCATCCATTGGAGTAATAAAATCTCAACAACGAACTACCTTCCATAATGACAAGGCTACCATCCATTGGAGTAACAAAATTTCAACAACAAAGTAGCTTCTATAATAACAAGGCTACCATCAATTGAGGTAATAAAATCTCAACAACGAACTACCTTCCAAAATGACAAGGCTACCATCCATTAGAGTAACAAAATCTCAACAAGGAACTACCTTCCATAATGACAAGGCTACCATCCATTAGTGTAACAAAATTTCTACAATAAACTACCTTCCATAATGACAAGGCTACCATTCATTGGAGTAACAAAATCTCAACAACGAACTAGTTTCTATAATAACAAGGCTACCATCCATTGAGGTAATAAAATCTCAACAACTAACTACATTCCATAATGACAAGGCTACCATCCATTGGAGTAATAAAATCTTAACAACAAACTACCTTACATAATGACAAGGCTACCATCCATTGGAGTAACAAAATATCAACAACGAACTACCTTCCACAATGACAAGGATACCATCCATTAGGGTAACAAAATCTCAACAGCAAACTACCTTCCATAATTACAAGGCTACCATCCATTGGAGTAATAAAATCTCAACAAAAAACTACCTTCCATAATGACAAGGCTACCATCCATTGGAGTAATAAAATCTCAACAACGAACTACCTTCCATAATGACAAGGCTACCATCCATTGGAGTAACAAAATCTCAACAGCAAACTACCTTCCATAATTACAAGGCTACCATCCATTGGAGTAATAAAATCTCAACAACAAACTACCTTCCATAATGACAAGGCTACCATCCATTGGAGTAATAAAATCTCAACAACGAACTACCTTCCATAATGACAAGGCTACCATCCATTGGAGTAACAAAATCTCAACAACAAACTAGCTTCTATAATAACAAGGCTACCATCCATTGAGGTAATAAAATCTCAACAACGAACTACCTTCCAAAATGACAAGGCTACCATCCATTAGAGTAACAAAATCTCAACAAGGAACTACCTTCCATAATGACAAGGCTACCATCCATTAGAGTAACAAAATCTCTACAATAAACTACCTTCCATAATGACAAGGCTACCATCCATTGGAGTAACAAAATCTCAACAACGAACTAGTTTCTTTAATAACAAGGCTACCATCCATTGAGGTAATAAAATCTCAACAACTAACTACATTCCATAATGACAAGGCTACCATCCATTGGAGTAATAAAATCTTAACAACAAACTACCTTACATAATGACAAGGCTACCATCCATTGGAGTAACAAAATATCAACAACGAACTACCTTCCACAATGACAAGGATACCATCCATTAGGGTAACAAAATCTCAACAGCAAACTACCTTCCATAATTACAAGGCTACCATCCATTGGAGTAATAAAATCTCAACAAAAAACTACCTTCCATAATGACAAGGCTACCATCCATTGGAGTAATAAAATCTCAACAAAGAACTACCTTCCATAATGACAAGGCTACCATCCATTGGAGTAACAAAATCTCAACAACAAACTAGCTTCTATAACAACAAGGCTACCATCCATTGAGGTAATGAAATCTCAACAACAAACTTCCTTCCAAAATGACAAGGCTACCATCCATTAGAGTAACAAAATCTCAACAAGGAACTACCTTCCATAATGAAAAGGCTACCGTCCATTAGAGTAACAAAATCTCTACAATAAACTACCTTCCATAATGACAAGGCTACCATCCATTAGAGAAACAAAATTTCAACAACGAACTAGTTTCTATAATAACAAGGCTACCATCCATTGAGGTAATAAAATCTCAACAACTAACTACATTCCATAATGACAAGGCTACCATCCATTGGAGAAATAAAATATCAACAACAAACTACCTTACATAATGACAAGGCTACCATCTATTGGAGTAACAAAATATCAACGACGAACTACCTTCCATAATGACAAGGATACCATCCATTAGGGTAACAAAATCTCAACAGCAAACTACCTTCCATAATGACAAGGATACCATCCATTAGGGTAACAAAATCTCAACAGCAAACTACCTTCCATAATTACAAGGCTACCATCCATTGGAGTAATAAAATCTCAACAACAAACTACCTTCCATAATGACAAGGCTACCATCCATTGGAGTAATAAAATCTCAACAACGAACTACCTTCCATAATGACAAGGCTACCATCCATTGGAGTAACAAAATCTCAACAACAAACTAGCTTCTATAATAACAAGGCTACCATCCATTGAGGTAATAAAATCTCAACAACGAACTTCCTTCCAAAATGACAAGGCTACCATCCATTAGAGTAACAAAATCTCAACAAGGAACTACCTTCCATAATGAAAAGGCTACCATCCATTAGAGTAACAAAATCTCTACAATAAACTACCTTCCATAATGACAAGGCTACCATCCATTAGAGAAACAAAATTTCAACAACGAACTAGTTTCTATAATAACAAGGCTACCATCCATTGAGGTAATAAAATCTCAACAACTAACTACATTCCATAATGACAAGGCTACCATCCATTGGAGTAATAAAATCTCAACAACAAACTACCTTACATAATGACAAGGCTACCATCCATTGGAGTAAGAAAATATCAACAACGAACTACCTTCCATAATGACAAGGATACCATCCATTAGGGTAACAAAATCTCAACAGCAAACTACCTTCCATAATTACAAGGCTACCATCCATTGGAGTAATAAAATCTCAACAAAAAACTACCTTCCATAATGACAAGGCTACCATCCATTGGAGTAATAAAATCTCAACAACGAACTACCTTCCATAATGACAAGGCTACCATCCATTGGAGTAACAAAATCTCAACAACAAACTAGCTTCTATCATAACAAGGCTACCATCCATTGAGGTAATGAAATCTCAACAACAAACTTCCTTCCAAAATGACAAGGCTACCATCCATTAGAGTAACAAAATCTCAACAAGGAACTACCTTCCATAATGAAAAGGCTACCGTCCATTAGAGTAACAAAATCTCTACAATAAACTACCTTCCATAATGACAAGGATACCATCCATTAGAGAAACAAAATTTCAACAACGAACTAGTTTCTATAATAACAAGGCTACCATCCATTGAGGTAATAAAATCTCAACAACTAACTACATTCCATAATGACAAGGCTACCATCCATTGGAGTAATAAAATCTCAAAAACAAACTACCTTACATAATGACAAGGCTACCATCCATTGGAGTAAGAAAATATCAACAACGAACTACCTTCCATAATGACAAGGATACCATCCATTAGGGTAACAAAATCTCAACAGCAAACTACCTTCCATAATTACAAGGCTACCATCCATTGGAGTAATAAAATCTCAACAACAAACTACCTTCCAAAATGACAAGGCTACCATCCATTGGAGTAATAAAATCTCAACAACGAACTACCTTCCATAATGACAAGGCTACCATCCATTGGAGTAACAAAATTTCAACAACAAAGTAGCTTCTATCATAACAAGGCTACCATCAATTGAGGTAATAAAATCTCAACAACGAACTACCTTCCAAAATGACAAGGCTACCATCCATTAGAGTAACAAAATCTCAACAAGGAACTACCTTCCATAATGACAAGGCTACCATCCATTAGAGTAACAAAATCTCTACAACAAACTACCTTCCATAATGACAAGGCTACCATCCATTGGAGTAACAAAATATCAACAACGAACTAAATTCTATAATAACAAGGCTACCATCCATTGAGGTAATAAAATCTCAACAACTAACTACATTCCATAATGACAAGGCTACCATCCATTGGAGTAATAAAATATCAACAACAAACTACCTTACATAATGACAAGGCTACCATCCATTGGAGTAACAAAATATCAACAACGAACTACCTTCCATAATGACAAGGATACCATCCATTAGGGTAACAAAATCTCAACAGCAAACTACCTTACATAATTACAAGGCTACCATCCATTGGAGTAATAAAATCTCAACAACAAACTACCTTCCATAATGACAAGGCTACCATCCATTGGAGTAATAAAATCTCAACAACGAACTACCTTCCATAATGACAAGGCTACCATCCATTGGAGTAACAAAATCTCAACAACAAACTAGCTTTTATAATAACAAGGCTACCATCCATTGAGGTAATAAAATCTCAACAACGAACTTCCTTCCAAAATGACAAGGCTACCATCCATTAGAGTAACAAAATCTCAACAAGGAACTACCTTCCATAATGAAAAGGCTACCATCCATTAGAGTAACAAAATCTCTACAATAAACTACCTTCCATAATGACAAGGCTACCATCCATTAGAGAAACAAAATTTCAGCAACGAACTAGTTTCTATAATAACAAGGCTACCATCCATTGAGGTGATAAAATCTCAACACCTAACTACATTCCATAATGACAAGGCTACCATCCATTGGAGTAATAAAATCTAAACAACAAACTACCTTACATAATGACAAGGCTACCATCCATTGGAGTAAGAAAATATCAACAACGAACTACCTTCCATAATGACAAGGATACCATCCATTAGGGTAACAAAATCTCAACAGCAAACTACCTTCCATAATTACAAGGCTACCATCCCTTGGAGTAATAAAATCTCAACAACAAACTACCTTCCATAATGACAAGGCTACCATCCATTGGAGTAATAAAATCTCAACAACGAACTACCTTCCATAATGACAAGGCTACCATCCATTGGAGTAACAAAATTTCAACAACAAAGTAACTTCTATAATAACAAGGCTACCATCAATTGAGGTAATAAAATCTCAACAACGAACTACCTTCCAAAATGACAAGGCTACCATCCATTAGAGTAACAAAATCTCAACAAGGAACTACCTTCCATAATGACAAGGCTACCATCCATTAGATTAACAAAATCTCTACAATAAACTATCTTCCATAATGACAAGGCTACCATCCATTGGAGTAACAAAATCTCAACAACGAACTAGCTTCTATAATATCAAGGCTACCATCCATTGAGGTAATAAAATCTCAACAACGAACTACCTTCCATAAAGACAAGGCTACTATCCATAAGAGTAACAAAATCTCAACAATGAACTACATTCCATAATGACAAGGCTACCATCCATTGGAGTAATAAAATATCAACAACAAACTACCTTACATAATGACAAGGCTACCATCCATTGGAGTAACAAAATATCAACAACGAACTACCTTCCATAATGACAAGGATACCATCCATTAGGGTAACAAAATCTCAACAGCAAACTACCTTCCATAATTACAAGGCTACCATCCATTGGAGTAATAAAATCTCAACAACAAACTACCTTCCATAATGACAAGGTTACCATCCATTGGAGTAATAAAATCTCAACAACGAACTACCTTCCATAATGACAAGGCTACCATCCATTGGAGTAACAAAATTTCAACAACAAAGTAGCTTCTATAATAACAAGGCTACCATCAATTGAGGTAATAAAATCTCAACAACGAACTACATTCCAAAATGACAAGGCTACCATCCATTAGAGTAACATAATCTCAACAAGGAACTACCTTCCATAATGACAAGGCTACCATCCATTAGAGTAACAAAATCTCTATAATAAACTACCTTCCATAATGACAAGGCTACCATCCATTGGAGTAACAAAATCTAAACAACGAACTAGTTTCTATAATAACAAGGCTACCATCCATTGAGGTAATAAAATCTCAACAACTAACTACATTCCATAATGACAAGGCTACCATCCATTGGAGTAATAAAATCTTAACAACAAACTACCTTACATAATGACAAGGCTACCATCCATTGGAGTAACAAAATATCAACAACGAACTACCTTCCATAATGACAAGGATACCATCAATTAGGGTAACAAAATCTCAAAAGCAAACTACCTTCCATAATGACAAGGCTACCATCCATTAGAGAAACAAAATTTCAACAACGAACTAGTTTCTATAATAACAAGGCTACCATCCATTGAGGTAATAAAATCTCAACAACTAACTACATTCCATAATGACAAGGCTACCATCCATTGGAGTAATAAAATCTCAACAACAAACTACCTTACATAATGACAAGGCTACCATCCATTGGAGTAAGAAAATATCAACAACGAACTACCTTCCATAATGACAAGGATACCATCCATTAGGGTAACAAAATCTCAACAGCAAACTACCTTCCATAATTACAAGGCTACCATCCATTGGAGTAATAAAATCTCAACAAAAAACTACCTTCCATAATGACAAGGCTACCATCCATTGGAGTAATAAAATCTCAACAACGAACTACCTTCCATAATGACAAGGCTACCATCCATTGGAGTAACAAAATCTCAACAACAAACTAGCTTCTATCATAACAAGGCTACCATCCATTGAGGTAATGAAATCTCAACAACAAACTTCCTTCCAAAATGACAAGGCTACCATCCATTAGAGTAACAAAATCTCAACAAGGAACTACCTTCCATAATGAAAAGGCTACCGTCCATTAGAGTAACAAAATCTCTACAATAAACTACCTTCCATAATGACAAGGATACAATCCATTAGAGAAACAAAATTTCAACAACGAACTAGTTTCTATAATAACAAGGCTACCATCCATTGAGGTAATAAAATCTCAACAACTAACTACATTCCATAATGACAAGGCTACCATCCATTGGAGTAATAAAATCTCAACAACAAACTACCTTACATAATGACAAGGCTACCATCCATTGGAGTAAGAAAATATCAACAACGAACTACCTACCATAATGACAAGGATACCATCCATTAGGGTAACAAAATATCAACAGCAAACTACCTTCCATAATTACAAGGCTACCATCCATTGGAGTAATAAAATCTCAACAACAAACTACCTTCCATAATGACAAGGCTACCATCCATTGGAGTAATAAAATCTCAACAACGAACTACCTTCCATAATGACAAGGCTACCATCCATTGGAGTAACAAAATTTCAACAACAAAGTAGCTTCTATCATAACAAGGCTACCATCAATTGAGGTAATAAAATCTCAACAACAAACTACCTTCCAAAATGACAAGGCTACCATCCATTAGAGTAACAAAATCTCAACAAGGAACTACCTTCCATAATGACAAGGCTACCATCCATTAGAGTAACAAAATCTCTACAATAAACTACCTTCCATAATGACAAGGCTACCATCCATTGGAGTAACAAAATCTCAACAACAAACTAACTTCTATAATAACAAGGCTACCATCCATTGAGGTAATAAAATCTCAACAACTAACTACATTCCATAATGACAAGGCTACCATCCATTGGAGTAATAAAATATCAACAACAAACTACCTTACATAATGACAAGGCTACCATCCATTGGAGTAACAAAATTTCAACAACGAACTACCTTCCATAATGACAAGGATACCATCCATTAGGGTAACAAAATCTCAACAGCAAACTACCTTCCATAATTACAAGGCTACCATCCATTGGAGTAATAAAATCTCAACAACAAACTACCTTCCATAATGACAAGGTTACCATCCATTGGAGTAATAAAATCTCAACAACGAACTACCTTCCATAATGACAAGGCTACCATCCATTGGAGTAACAATATTTCAACAACAAAGTAGCTTCTATAATAACAAGGCTACCATCAATTGAGGTAATAAAATCTCAACAACGAACTACCTTCCAAAATTACAAGGCTACCATCCATTAGAGTAACATAATCTCAACAAGGAACTACCTTCCATAATGACAAGGCTACCATCCATTAGAGTAACAAAATCTCTATAATAAACTACCTTCCATAATGACAAGGCTACCATCCATTGGAGTAACAAAATCTCAACAACGAACTAGTTTCTATAATAACAAGGCTACCATCCATTGAGGTAATAAAATCTCAACAACTAACTACATTCCATAATGACAAGGCTACCATCCATTGGAGTAATAAAATCTTAACAACAAACTACCTTACATAATGACAAGGCTACCATCCATTGGAGTAACAAAATATCAACAACGAACTACCTTCCATAATGACAAGGATACCATCCATTAGGGTAACAAAATCTCAACAGCAAACTACCTTCCATAATTACAAGGCTACCATCCATTGGAGTAATAAAATCTCAACAACAAACTACCTTCCATAATGACAAGGCTACCATCCATTGGAGTAATAAAATCTCAACAACGAACTACCTTCCATAATGACAAGGCTACCATCCATTGGAGGAACAAAATCTCAACAACAAACTAGCTTCTATAATAACAAGGCTACCATCCATTGAGGTAATAAAATCTCAACAACGAACTTCCTTCCAAAATGACAAGGCTACCATCCATTAGAGTAACAAAATCTCAACAAGGAACTACCTTCCATAATGAAAAGGCTACCATCCATTAGAGTAACAAAATCTCTACAATAAACTACCTTCCATAATGACAAGGCTACCATCCATTGGAGTAACAAAATCTCAACAACGAACTAGTTTCTATAATAACAAGGCTACCATCCATTGAGGTAATAAAATCTCAACAACTAACTACATTCCATAATGACAAGGCTACCATCCATTGGAGTAATAAAATCTTAACTACAAACTACCTTACATAATGACAAGGCTACCATCCATTGGAGTAACAAAATATCAACAACGAACTACCTTCCATAATGACAAGGATACCATCCATTAGGGTAACAAAATCTCAACAGCAAACTACCTTCCATAATTACAAGGCTACCATCCATTGGAGTAATAAAATCTCAACAACAAACTACCTTCCATAATGACAAGGCTACCATCCATTGGAGTAATAAAATCTCAACAACGAACTACCTTCCATAATGACAAGGCTACCATCCATTGGAGTAACAAAATCTCAACAACAAACTAGCTTCTATAATAACAAGGCTACCATCCATTGAGGTAATAAAATCTCAACAACGAACTTCCTTCCAAAATGACAAGGCTACCATCCATTAGAGTAACAAAATCTCAACAAGGAACTACCTTCCATAATGAAAAGGCTACCATCCATTAGAGTAACAAAATCTCTACAATAAACTACCTTCCATAATGACAAGGCTACCATCCATTAGAGAAACAAAATTTCAACAACGAACTAGTTTCTATAATAACAAGGCTACCATCCATTGAGGTAATAAAATCTCAACAACTAACTATATTCCATAATGACAAGGCTACCATCCATTGGAGTAATAAAATCTCAACAACAAACTACCTTACATAATGACAACGCTACCATCCATTGGAGTAAGAAAATATCAACAACGAACTACCTTCCATAATGACAAGGATACCATCCATTAGGGTAACAAAATCTCAACAGCAAACTACCTTCCATAATTACAAGGCTACCATCCATTGGAGTAATAAAATCTCAACACTAAACTACCTTCCATAATGACAAGGCTACCATCCATTGGAGTAATAAAATCTCAACAACGAACTACCTTCCATAATGACAAGGCTACCATCCATTGGAGTAACAAAATTTCAACAACAAAGTAGCTTCTATAATAACAAGGCTAACATCAATTGAGGTAATAAAATCTCAACAACAAACTACCTTCCAAAATGACAAGGCTACCATCCATTAGAGTAACAAAATCTCAACAAGGAACTACCTTCCATAATGACAAGGCTACCATCCATTAGAGTAACAAAATCTCTACAATAAACTACCTTCCATAATGACAAGGCTACCATCCATTGGAGTAACAAAATCTCAACAACGAACTAGCTTCTATAATAACAAGGCTACCATCCATTGAGGTAATAAAATCTCAACAACAAACTACCTTCCATAAAGACAAGGCTACCATCCATTGGAGTAACAAAATCGCAACAACAAACTACCTTCCAAAATTACAAGGCTACCATCCATTGGAGTAACAAAATATCAACAACAAACTACCTTCCATAATGACAAGCTACCATCCATTGAAGTAGCAAAATATCAACAATGAACTACCTTCCATAATGACAAGGCTACCATCCATCAGAGTAACAAAATCTCAACAATAAACTCCCTTACATAATGACAAGGCTACCATCCATTGGAGAAACAAAATATCAACAACGAACTACCTTCCAAAATTACAAGGCTACCATCCATTGGAGTAACAAAATCTCAACAACAAACTACCTTCCATAATGAAAAGCCTACCATCCATTGAAGTAGGAAAATATCAACAACGAACTACCTTCCATAATGACAAGGGTACCATCAATTGGAGTAACAAAATCTCAACAACGAACTAGCTTCTATAATAACAAGGCTACCATCCATTGAGGTAATAAAAATCTTAACAACAAACTACCTTCCATAATGACAAGGCTACCATCCATTTGAGTAACAAAATCTCAACAAGGAACTACCTTCCATAATGACAAGGCTACCATCCATTAGAGTAACAAAATCTCTACAATAAACTACCTTCCATAATTACAAGGCTACCATCCATTAGAGTAACAAAATCTCAACAACGAACTAGTTTCTATAATAACAAGGCTACCATCCATTGAGGTAATAAAATCTCAACAACTAACTACATTCCATAATGACAAGGCTACCATCCATTGGAGTAATAAAATCTCAACAACAAACTACCTTACATAATGACAAGGTTACCATCCATTGGAGTAACAAAATATCAACAACGAACTACCTCCCATAATGACAAGGATACCATCCATTAGGGTAACAAAATCTCAACAGCAAACTACCTTCCATAATTACAAGGCTACCATCCATTGGAGTAATAAAATCTCAACAACAAACTACCTTCCATAATGACAAGGCTACCATCCATTGGAGTAATAAAATCTCAACAACGAACTACCTTCCATAATGACAAGGTTACCATCCATTGGAGTAACAAAATCTCAACAACAAACTAGCTTCTATAATAACAAGGCTACCATCCATTGAGGTAATAAAATCTCAACAACGAACTACCTTCCAAAATGACAAGGCTACCATCCATTAGAGTAACAAAATCTCAACAAGGAACTACCTTCCATAATGAAAAGGCTACCATCCATTAGAGTAACAAAATCTCTACAATAAACTACCTTCCATAATGACAAGGCTACCATCCATTGGAGTAACAAAATCTCAACAACGAACTAGTTTCTATAATAACAAGGCTACCATCCATTGAGGTAATAAAATCTCAACAACTAACTACATTCCATAATGACAAGGCTACCATCCATTGGAGTAATATAATCTTAACTACAAACTACCTTACATAATGACAAGGCTACCATCCATTGGAGTAACAAAATATCAACAACTAACTACCTTCCATAATGACAAGGATACCATCCATTAGGGTAACAAAATCTCAACAGCAAACTACCTTCCATAATTACAAGGCTACCATCCATTGGAGTAATAAAATCTCAACAACAAACTACCTTCCATAATGACAAGGTTACCATCCATTGGAGTAATAAAATCTCAACAACGAACTACCTTCCATAATGACAAGGCTACCATCCATTGGAGTAACAAAATCTCAACAACAAACTAGCTTATATAATAACAAGGCTACCATCAATTGAGGTAATAAAATCTCAACAACAAACTTCCTTCCAAAATGACAAGGCTACCATCCATTAGAGTAACATAATCTCAACAAGGAACTACCTTCCATAATGACAAGGCTACCATCCATTAGAGTAACAAAATCTCTATAATAAACTACCTTCCATAATGACAAGGCTACCATCCATTGGAGTAACAAAATTTCAACAACGAACTAGTTTCTATAATAACAAGGCTACCATCCATTGAGGTAATAAAATCTCAACAACTAACTACATTCCATAATGACAAGGCTACCATCCATTGGAGTAATAAAATCTTAACAACAAACTACCTTACATAATGACAAGGCTACCATCCATTGGAGTAACAAAATATCAACAACGAACTACCTTCCATAATGACAAGGATACCATCCATTAGGGTAACAAAATCTCAACAGCAAACTACCTTCCATAATTACAAGGCTACCATCCATTGGAGTAATAAAATCTCAACAACAAACTACCTTCCATAATGACAAGGCTACCATCCATTGGAGTAATAAAATCTCAACAACGAACTACCTTCCATAATGACAAGGCTACCATCCATTGGAGGAACAAAATCTCAACAACAAACTAGCTTCTATAATAACAAGGCTACCATCCATTGAGGTAATAAAATCTCAACAACGAACTTCCTTCCAAAATGACAAGGCTACCATCCATTAGAGTAACAAAATCTCAACAAGGAACTACCTTCCATAATGAAAAGGCTACCATCCATTAGAGTAACAAAATCTCTACAATAAACTACCTTCCATAATGACAAGGCTACCATCCATTGGAGTAACAAAATCTCAACAACGAACTAGTTTCTATAATAACAAGGCTACCATCCATTGAGGTAATAAAATCTCAACAACTAACTACATTCCATAATGACAAGGATACCATCCATTGGAGTAATAAAATCTTAACTACAAACTACCTTACATAATGACAAGGCTACCATCCATTGGAGTAACAAAATATCAACAACGAACTACCTTCCATAATGACAAGGATACCATCCATTAGGGTAACAAAATCTCAACAGCAAACTACCTTCCATAATTACAAGGCTACCATCCATTGGAGTAATAAAATCTCAACAACAAACTACCTTCCATAATGACAAGGCTACCATCCATTGGAGTAATAAAATCTCAACAACGAACTACCTTCCATAATGACAAGGCTACCATCCATTGGAGTAACAAAATCTCAACAACAAACTAGCTTCTATAATAACAAGGCTACCATCCATTGAGGTAATAAAATCTCAACAACGAACTTCCTTCCAAAATGACAAGGCTACCATCCATTAGAGTAACAAAATCTCAACAAGGAACTACCTTCCATAATGAAAAGGCTACCATCCATTAGAGTAACAAAATCTCTACAATAAACTACCTTCCATAATGACAAGGCTACCATCCATTAGAGAAACAAAATTTCAACAACGAACTAGTTTCTATAATAACAAGGCTACCATCCATTGAGGTAATAAAATCTCAACAACTAACTATATTCCATAATGACAAGGCTACCATCCATTGGAGTAATAAAATCTCAACAACAAACTACCTTACATAATGACAACGCTACCATCCATTGGAGTAAGAAAATATCAACAACGAACTACCTTCCATAATGACAAGGATACCATCCATTAGGGTAACAAAATCTCAACAGCAAACTACCTTCCATAATTACAAGGCTACCATCCATTGGAGTAATAAAATCTCAACACTAAACTACCTTCCATAATGACAAGGCTACCATCCATTGGAGTAATAAAATCTCAACAACGAACTACCTTCCATAATGACAAGGCTACCATCCATTGGAGTAACAAAATTTCAACAACAAAGTAGCTTCTATAATAACAAGGCTAACATCAATTGAGGTAATAAAATCTCAACAACGAACTACCTTCCAAAATGACAAGGCTACCATCCATTAGAGTAACAAAATCTCAACAAGGAACTACCTTCCATAATGACAAGGCTACCATCCATTAGAGTAACAAAATCTCTACAATAAACTACCTTCCATAATGACAAGGCTACCATCCATTGGAGTAACAAAATCTCAACAACGAACTAGCTTCTATAATAACAAGGCTACCATCCATTGAGGTAATAAAATCTCAACAACAAACTACCTTCCATAAAGACAAGGCTACCATCCATTGGAGTAACAAAATCGCAACAACAAACTACCTTCCAAAATTACAAGGCTACCATCCATTGGAGTAACAAAATATCAACAACAAACTACCTTCCATAATGACAAGCTACCATCCATTGAAGTAGCAAAATATCAACAATGAACTACCTTCCATAATGACAAGGCTACCATCCATCAGAGTAACAAAATCTCAACAATAAACTCCCTTACATAATGACAAGGCTACCATCCATTGGAGAAACAAAATATCAACAACGAACTACCTTCCAAAATTACAAGGCTACCATCCATTGGAGTAACAAAATCTCAACAACAAACTACCTTCCATAATGAAAAGCCTACCATCCATTGAAGTAGGAAAATATCAACAATGAACTACCTTCCATAATGACAAGGGTACCATCAATTGGAGTAACAAAATCTCAACAACGAACTAGCTTCTATAATAACAAGGCTACCATCCATTGAGGTAATAAAAATCTTAACAACAAACTACCTTCCATAATGACAAGGCTACCATCCATTTGAGTAACAAAATCTCAACAAGGAACTACCTTCCATAATGACAAGGCTACCATCCATTAGAGTAACAAAATCTCTACAATAAACTACCTTCCATAATTACAAGGCTACCATCCATTAGAGTAACAAAATCTCAACAACGAACTAGTTTCTATAATAACAAGGCTACCATCCATTGAGGTAATAAAATCTCAACAACTAACTACATTCCATAATGACAAGGCTACCATCCATTGGAGTAATAAAATCTCAACAACAAACTACCTTACATAATGACAAGGTTACCATCCATTGGAGTAACAAAATATCAACAACGAACTACCTCCCATAATGACAAGGATACCATCCATTAGGGTAACAAAATCTCAACAGCAAACTACCTTCCATAATTACAAGGCTACCATCCATTGGAGTAATAAAATCTCAACAACAAACTACCTTCCATAATGACAAGGCTACCATCCATTGGAGTAATAAAATCTCAACAACGAACTACCTTCCATAATGACAAGGTTACCATCCATTGGAGTAACAAAATCTCAACAACAAACTAGCTTCTATAATAACAAGGCTACCATCCATTGAGGTAATAAAATCTCAACAACGAACTACCTTCCAAAATGACAAGGCTACCATCCATTAGAGTAACAAAATCTCAACAAGGAACTACCTTCCATAATGAAAAGGCTACCATCCATTAGAGTAACAAAATCTCTACAATAAACTACCTTCCATAATGACAAGGCTACCATCCATTGGAGTAACAAAATCTCAACAACGAACTAGTTTCTATAATAACAAGGCTACCATCCATTGAGGTAATAAAATCTCAACAACTAACTACATTCCATAATGACAAGGCTACCATCCATTGGAGTAATATAATCTTAACTACAAACTACCTTACATAATGACAAGGCTACCATCCATTGGAGTAACAAAATATCAACAACTAACTACCTTCCATAATGACAAGGATACCATCCATTAGGGTAACAAAATCTCAACAGCAAACTACCTTCCATAATTACAAGGCTACCATCCATTGGAGTAATAAAATCTCAACAACAAACTACCTTCCATAATGACAAGGCTACCATCCATTGGAGTAATAAAATCTCAACAACGAACTACCTTCCATAATGACAAGGCTACCATCCATTGGAGTAACAAAATCTCAACAACAAACTAGCTTATATAATAACAAGGCTACCATCCATTGAGGTAATAAAATCTCAACAACGAACTTCCTTCCAAAATGACAAGGCTACCATCCATTAGAGTAACAAAATCTCAACAAGGAACTACCTTCCATAATGAAAAGGCTACCATCCATTAGAGTAACAAAATCTCTACAATAAACTACCTTCCATAATGACAAGGCTACCATCCATTAGAGAAACAAAATTTCAACAACGAACTAGTTTCTATAATAACAAGGCTACCATCCATTGAGGTAATAAAATCTCAACAACTAACTACATTCCATAATGACAAGGCTACCATCCATTGGAGTAATAAAATCTCAACAACTAACTACATTCCATAATGACAAGGCTACCATCCATTGGAGTAATAAAATCTTAACTACAAACTACCTTACATAATGACAAGGCTACCATCCATTGGAGTAACAAAATATCAACAACGAACTACCTTCCATAATGACAAGGATACCATCCATTAGGGTAACAAAATCTCAACAGCAAACTACCTTCCATAATTACAAGGCTACCATCCATTGGAGTAATAAAATCTCAACAACAAACTACCTTCCATAATGACAAGGCTACCATCCATTGGAGTAATAAAATCTAAACAACGAACTACCTTCCATAATGACAAGGCTACCATCCATTGGAGTAACAAAATCTCAACAACAAACTAGCTTCTACAATAACAAGGCTACCATCCATTGAGGTAATAAAATCTCAACAACGAACTACCTTCCAAAATGACAAGGCTACCATCCATTAGAGTAACAAAATCTCAACAAGGAACTACCTTCCATAATGAAAAGGCTACCATCCATTAGAGTAACAAAATCTCTACAATAAACTACCTTCCATAATGACAAGGCTACCATCCATTGGAGTAACAAAATCTCAACAACGAACTAGTTTCTATAATAACAAGGCTACCATCCATTGAGGTAATAAAATCTCAACAACTAACTACATTCCATAATGACAAGGCTACCATCCATTGGAGTAATATAATCTTAACTACAAACTACCTTACATAATGACAAGGCTACCATCCATTGGAGTAACAAAATATCAACAACTAACTACCTTCCATAATGACAAGGATACCATCCATTAGGGTAACAAAATCTCAACAGCAAACTACCTTCCATAATTACAAGGCTACCATCCATTGGAGTAATAAAATCTCAACAACAAACTACCTTCCATAATGACAAGGCTACCATCCATTGGAGTAATAAAATCTCAACAACGAACTACCTTCCATAATGACAAGGCTACCATCCATTGGAGTAACAAAATCTCAACAACAAACTAGCTTATATAATAACAAGGCTACCATCCATTGAGGTAATAAAATCTCAACAACGAACTTCCTTCCAAAATGACAAGGCTACCATCCATTAGAGTAACAAAATCTCAACAAGGAACTACCTTCCATAATGAAAAGGCTACCATCCATTAGAGTAACAAAATCTCTACAATAAACTACCTTCCATAATGACAAGGCTACCATCCATTAGAGAAACAAAATTTCAACAACGAACTAGTTTCTATAATAACAAGGCTACCATCCATTGAGGTAATAAAATCTCAACAACTAACTACATTCCATAATGACAAGGCTACCATCCATTGGAGTAATAAAATCTCAACAACTAACTACATTCCATAATGACAAGGCTACCATCCATTGGAGTAATAAAATCTTAACTACAAACTACCTTACATAATGACAAGGCTACCATCCATTGGAGTAACAAAATATCAACAACGAACTACCTTCCATAATGACAAGGATACCATCCATTAGGGTAACAAAATCTCAACAGCAAACTACCTTCCATAATTACAAGGCTACCATCCATTGGAGTAATAAAATCTCAACAACAAACTACCTTCCATAATGACAAGGCTACCATCCATTGGAGTAATAAAATCTCAACAACGAACTACCTTCCATAATGACAAGGCTACCATCCATTGGAGTAACAAAATCTCAACAACAAACTAGCTTCTATAATAACAAGGCTACCATCCATTGAGGTAATAAAATCTCAACAACGAACTTCCTTCCAAAATGACAAGGCTACCATCCATTAGAGTAACAAAATCTCAACAAGGAACTACCTTCCATAATGAAAAGGCTACCATCCATTAGAGTAACAAAATCTCTACAATAAACTACCTTCCATAATGACAAGGCTACCATCCATTAGAGAAACAAAATTTCAACAACGAACTAGTTTCTATAATAACAAGGCTACCATCCATTGAGGTAATAAAATCTCAACAACTAACTACATTCCATAATGACAAGGCTACCATCCATTGGAGTAATAAAATCTCAACAACAAACTACCTTACATAATGACAACGCTACCATCCATTGGAGTAAGAAAATATCAACAACGAACTACCTTCCATAATGACAAGGATACCATCCATTAGGGTAACAAAATCTCAACAGCAAACTACCTTCCATAATTACAAGGCTACCATCCATTGGAGTAATAAAATCTCAACAACAAACTACCTTCCATAATGACAAGGCTACCATCCATTGGAGTAATAAAATCTCAACAACGAACTACCTTCCATAATGACAAGGCTACCATCCATTGGAGTAACAAAATTTCAACAACAAAGTAGCTTCTATAATAACAAGGCTAACATCAATTGAGGTAATAAAATCTCAACAACGAACTACCTTCCAAAATGACAAGGCTACCATCCATTAGAGTAACAAAATCTCAACAAGGAACTACCTTCCATAATGACAAGGCTACCATCCATTAGAGTAACAAAATCTCTACAATAAACTACCTTCCATAATGACAAGGCTACCATCCATTGGAGTAACAAAATCTCAACAACGAACTAGCTTCTATAATAACAAGGCTACCATCCATTGAGGTAATAAAATCTCAACAACAAACTACCTTCCATAAAGACAAGGCTACCATCCATTGGAGTAACAAAATCGCAACAACAAACTACCTTCCAAAATTACAAGGCTACCATCCATTGGAGTAACAAAATATCAACAACAAACTACCTCCATAATGACAAGCTACCATCCATTGAAGTAGCAAAATATCAACAATGAACTACCTTCCATAATGACAAGGCTACCATCCATCAGAGTAACAAAATCTCAACAATAAACTCCCTTACATAATGACAAGGCTACCATCCATTGGAGAAACAAAATATCAACAACGAACTACCTTCCAAAATTACAAGGCTACCATCCATTGGAGTAACAAAATCTCAACAACAAACTACCTTCCATAATGAAAAGCCTACCATCCATTGAAGTAGGAAAATATCAACAATGAACTACCTTCCATAATGACAAGGGTACCATCAATTGGAGTAACAAAATCTCAACAACGAACTAGCTTCTATAATAACAAGGCTACCATCCATTGAGGTAATAAAAATCTTAACAACAAACTACCTTCCATAATGACAAGGCTACCATCCATTTGAGTAACAAAATCTAAACAAGGAACTACCTTCCATAATGACAAGGCTACCTTCCATTAGAGTAACAAAATCTCTACAATAAACTACCTTCCATAATTACAAGGCTACCATCCATTAGAGTAACAAAATCTCAACAACGAACTAGTTTCTATAATAACAAGGCTACCATCCATTGAGGTAATAAAATCTCAACAACTAACTACATTCCATAATGACAAGGCTACCATCCATTGGAGTAATAAAATCTCAACAACAAACTACCTTACATAATGACAAGGTTACCATCCATTGGAGTAACAAAATATCAACAACGAACTACCTCCCATAATGACAAGGATACCATCCATTAGGGTAACAAAATCTCAACAGCAAACTACCTTCCATAATTACAAGGCTACCATCCATTGGAGTAATAAAATCTCAACAACAAACTACCTTCCATAATGACAAGGCTACCATCCATTGGAGTAATAAAATCTCAACAACGAACTACCTTCCATAATGACAAGGTTACCATCCAATGGAGTAACAAAATCTCAACAACAAACTAGCTTCTATAATAACAAGGCTACCATCCATTGAGGTAATAAAATCTCAACAACGAACTACCTTCCAAAATGACAAGGCTACCATCCATTAGAGTAACAAAATCTCAACAAGGAACTACCTTCCATAATGACAAGGCTACCATCCATTAGAGTAACAAATTCTCTACAATAAACTATCTTCCATAATGACAAGGCTACCATCCATTAGAGTAACAAAATTTCAACAACGAACTAGTTTCTATAATAACAAGGCTACCATCCATTGAGGTAATAAAATCTCAACAACTAACTACATTCCATAATGACAAGGCTACCATCCATTGGAGTAATAAAATCTCAATAACAAACTACCTTACATAATGACAAGGCTACCATCCATTGGAGTAACAAAATATCAACAACGAACTACCTTCCATAATGACAAGGATACCATCCATTAGGGTAACAAAATCTCAACAGCAAACTACCTTCCATAATTACAAGGATACCATCCATTGGAGTAATAAAATCTCAACAACAAACTACCTTCCATAATGACAAGGCTACCATCCATTGGAGTAATAAAATCTCAACAACGAACTACCTTCCATAATGACAAGGCTACCATCCATTGGAGTAACAAAATCTCAACAACAAACTAGCTTCTATAATAACAAGGCTACCATCCATTGAGGTAATAAAATCTCAACAACAAACTTCCTTCCAAAATGACAAGGCTACCATCCATTAGAGTAACAAAATCTCAACAAGGAACTACCTTCCATAATGAAAAGGATACCATCCATTAGAGTAACAAAATCTCTACAATAAACTACCTTCCATAATGACAAGGCTACCATCCATTGGAGTAACAAAATCTCAACAACGAACTAGTTTCTATAATAACAAGGCTACCATCCATTGAGGTAATAAAATCTCAACAACTAACTACATTCCATAATGACAAGGCTACCATCCATTGGAGTAATAAAATCATAACAACAAACTACCTTACATAATGACAAGGCTACCGTCCATTGGAGTAGCAAAATATCAACAACGAACTACCTTACATAATGACAAGGATACCATCCATTAGGGTAACAAAATCTCAACAGCAAACTACCTTCCATAATTACAAGGCTACCATCCATTGGAGTAATAAAATCTCAACAACAAACTACCTTCCATAATGACAAGGCTACCATCCATTGGAGTAATAAAATCTCAACAACGAACTACCTTCCATAATGACAAGGCTACCATCCATTGGAGTAACAAAATCTCAACAACAAACTAGCTTCTATAATAACAAGGCTACCATCCATTGAGGTAATAAAATCTCAACAACAAACTTCCTTCCAAAATGACAAGGCTACCATCCATTAGAGTAACAAAATCTCAACAAGGAACTACCTTCCATAATGAAAAGGCTACCATCCATTAGAGTAACAAAATCTCTACAATAAACTACCTTCCATAATGACAAGGCTACCATCCATTAGAGAAACAAAATTTCAACAACGAACTAGTTTCTATAATAACAAGGCTACCATCCATTGAGGTAATAAAATCTCAACAACTAACTACATTCCATAATGACAAGGCTACCATCCATTGGAGTAATAAAATCTCAACAACAAACTACCTTACATAATGATAAGGCTACCATCCATTGGAGTAAGAAAATATCAACAACGAACTACCTTCCATAATGACAAGGATACCATCCATTAGGGTAACAAAATCTCAACAACAAACTACCTTCCATAATTACAAGGCTACCATCCATTGGAGTAATAAAATCTCAACAACAAACTACCTTCCATAATGACAAGGCTACCATCCATTGGAGTAATAAAATCTCAACAACGAACTACCTTCCATAATGACAAGGCTACCATCCATTGGAGTAACAAAATTTCAACAACAAAGTAGCTTCTATAATAACAAGGCTAACATCAATTGAGGTAATAAAATCTCAACAACGAACTAGCTTCCAAAATGACAAGGCTACCATCCATTAGAGTAACAAAATCTCAACAAGAAACTACCTTCCATAATGACAAGGCTACCATCCATTAGAGTAACAAAATCTCTACAATAAACTACCTTCCATAATGACAAGGCTACCATCCATTGGAGTAACAAAATCTCAACAACGAACTAGCTTCTATAATAACAAGGCTACCATCCATTGAGGTAATAAAATCTCAACAACAAACTACCTTCCATAAATACAAGGCTACCATCCATTGGAGTAACAAAATCACAACAACAAACTACCTTCCAAAATTACAAGGCTACCATCCATTGGAGTAACAAAATATCAACAACAAACTACCTTCCATAATGACAAGCTACCATCCATTGAAGTAGCAAAATATCAACAATGAACTACCTTCCATAATGACAAGGCTACCATCCATCAGAGTAACAAAATCTCAACAATAAACTCCCTTACATAATGACAAGGCTACCATCCATTGGAGAAACAAAATATCAACAACGAACTACCTTCCAAAATTACAAGGCTACCATCCATTGGAGTAACAAAATCTCAACAACAAACTACCTTCCATAATGAAAAGCCTACCATCCATTGAAGTAGGAAAATATCAACAATGAACTACCTTCCATAATGACAAGGCTACCATCAATTGGAGTTACAAAATCTCAACAACGAACTAGCTTCTATAATAACAAGGCTACCATCCATTGAGGTAATAAAAATCTTAACAACAAACTTCCTTCCATAATGACAAGGCTACCATCCATTTGAGTAACAAAATCTCAACAAGGAACTACCTTTCATAAAGACAAGGCTACCATCCATTAGAGTAACAAAATCTCTACAATAAACTACCTTCCATAATTACAAGGCTACCATCCATTAGAGTAACAAAATCTCAACAACGAACTAGTTTCTATAATAACAAGGCTACCATCCATTGAGGTAATAAAATCTCAACAACTAACTACATTCCATAATGACAAGGCTACCATCCATTGGAGTAATAAAATCTCAACAACAAACTACCTTACATAATGACAAGGCTACCATCCATTGGAGTAACAAAATATCAACAACGAACTACCTTCCATAATGACAAGGATACCATCCATTAGGGTAACAAAATCTCAACAGCAAACTACCTTCCATAATTACAAGGCTACCATCCATTGGAGTAATAAAATCTCAACAACAAACTACCTTCCATAATGATAAGGCTACCATCCATTGGAGTAATAAAATCTCAACAACGAACTACCTTCCATAATGACAAGGTTACCATCCATTGGAGTAACAAAATCTCAACAACAAACTAGCTTCTATAATAACATGGCTACCATCCATTGAGGTAATAAAATCTCAACAACGAACTACCTTCCAAAATGACAAGGCTACCAACCATTAGAGTAACAAAATCTCAACAAGGAACTACCTTCCATAATGACAAGGCTACCATCCATTAGAGTAACAAATTCTCTACAATAAACTACCTTCCATAATGACAAGGCTACCATCCATTAGAGTAACAAAATTTCAACAACGAACTAGTTTCTATAATAACAAGGCTACCATCCATTGAGGTAATAAAATCTCAACAACTAACTACATTCCATAATGACAAGGCTACCATCCATTGGAGTAATAAAATCTCAATAACAAACTACCTTACATAATGACAAGGCTACCATAGATTGGAGTAACAAAATATAAACAACGAACTACCTTCCATAATGACAAGGATACCATCCATTAGGGTAACAAAATCTCAACAGCAAACTACCTTCCATAATTACAAGGCTACCATCCATTGGAGTAATAAAATCTCAACAACAAACTACCTTCCATAATGACAAGGCTACCATCCATTGGAGTAATAAAATCTCAACAACGAACTACCTTCCATAATGACAAGGCTACCATCCATTGGAGTAACAAAATTTCAACAACAAAGTAGCTTATATAATAACAAGGCTACCATCAATTGAGGTAATAAAATCTCAAAAACGAACTTCCTTCCAAAATGACAAGGCTACCATCCATTAGAGTAACAAAATCTCAACAAGGAACTACCTTCCATAATGAAAAGGCTACCATCCATTAGAGTAACAAAATCTCTACAATAAACTACCTTCCATAATGACAAGGCTACCATCCATTAGAGAAACAAAATTTCAACAACGAACTAGTTTCTATAATAACAAGGCTACCATCCATTGAGGTAATAAAATCTCAACAACTAACTACATTCCATAATGACAAGGCTACCATCCATTGGAGTAATAAAATCTCAACAACAAACTACCTTACATAATGACAAGGCTACCATCCATTGGAGTAAGAAAATATCAACAACGAACTACCTTCCATAATGATAAGGATACCATCCATTAGGGTAACAAAATCTCAACAGCAAACTACCTTCCATAATTACAAGGCTACCATCCATTGGAGTAATAAAATCTCAACAACAAACTACCTTCCATAATGACAAGGCTACCATCCATTGGAGTAATAAAATCTTAACAACGAACTACCTTCCATAATGACAAGGTTACCATCCATTGGAGTAACAAAATCTCAACAACAAACTAGCTTCTATAATAACAAGGCTACCATCCATTGAGGTAATAAAATCTCAACAACGAACTACCTTCCAAAATGACAAGGCTACCAACCATTAGAGTAAAAAAATCTCAACAAGGAACTACCTTCCATAATGACAAGGCTACCATCCATTAGAGTAACAAATTCTCTACAATAAACTACCTTCCATAATGACAAGGCTACCATCCATTAGAGTAACAAAATTTCAACAACGAACTAGTTTCTATAATAACAAGGCTACCATCCATTGAGGTAATAAAATCTCAACAACTAACTACATTCCATAATGACAAGGCTACCATCCATTGGAGTAATAAAATCTCAATAACAAACTACCTTACATAATGACAAGGCTACCATCCATTGGAGTAACAAAATATCAACAACGAACTACCTTCCATAATGACAAGGATACCATCCATTAGGGTAACAAAATCTCAACAGCAAACTACCTTCCATAATTACAAGGCTACCATCCATTGGAGTAATAAAATCTCAACAACAAACTACCTTCCATAATGACAAGGCTACCATCCATTGGAGTAATAAAATCTCAACAACGAACTACCTTCCATAATGACAAGGCTACCATCCATTGGAGTAACAAAATTTCAACAACAAAGTAGCTTATATAATAACAAGGCTACCATCAATTGAGGTAATAAAATCTCAACAACGAACTTCCTTCCAAAATGACAAGGCTACCATCCATTAGAGTAACAAAATCTCAACAAGGAACTACCTTCCATAATGACAAGGCTACCATCCATTAGAGTAACAAAATCTCTACAATAAACTACCTTCCATAATGACAAGGCTACCATCCATTAGAGTAACAAAATTTCAACAACGAACTAGTTTCTATAATAACAAGGCTACCATCCATTGAGGTAATAAAATCTCAACAACTAACTACATTCCATAATGACAAGGCTACCATCCATTGGAGTAATAAAATCTCAATAACAAACTACCTTACATAATGACAAGGCTACCATCCATTGGAGTAACGAAATATCAACAACGAACTACCTTCCATAATGACAAGGATACCATCCATTAGGGTAACAAAATCTCAACAGCAAACTACCTTCCATAATTACAAGGCTACCATCCATTGGAGTAATAAAATCACAACAACAAACTACCTTCCATAATGACAAGGCTACCATCCATTGGAGTAATAAAATCTCAACAACGAACTACCTTCCATAATGACAAGGCTACCATCACTTGGAGTAACAAAATTTCAACAACAAAGTAGCTTATATAATAACAAGGCTACCATCAATTGAGGTAATAAAATCTCAACAACGAACTTCCTTCCAAAATGACAAGGCTACCATCCATTAGAGTAACAAAATCTCAACAAGGAACTACCTTGCATAATGAAAAGGCTACCATCCATTAGAGTAACAAAATCTCTACAATAAACTACCTTCCATAATGACAAGGCTACCATCCATTAGAGAAACAAAATTTCAACAACGAACTAGTTTCTATAATAACAAGGCTACCATCCATTGAGGTAATAAAATCTCAACAACTAACTACATTCCATAATGACAAGGCTACCATCCATTGGAGTAATAAAATCTCAACAACAAACTACCTTACATAATGACAAGGCTACCATCCATTGGAGTAAGAAAATATCAACAACGAACTACCTTCCATAATGACAAGGATACCATCCATTAGGGTAACAAAATCTCAACAGCAAACTACCTTCCATAATTACAAGGCTACCATCCATTGGAGTAATAAAATCTCAACAACAAACTACCTTCCATAATGACAAGGCTACCATCCATTGGAGTAATAAAATCTCAACAACGAACTACCTTCCATAATGACAAGGTTACCATCCATTGGAGTAACAAAATCTCAACAACAAACTAGCTTCTATAATAACAAGGCTACCATCCATTGAGGTAATAAAATCTCAACAACGAACTACCTTCCAAAATGACAAGGCTACCAACCATTAGAGTAACAAAATCTCAACAAGGAACTACCTTCCATAATGACAAGGCTACCATCCATTAGAGTAAAAAATTCTCTACAATAAACTACCTTCCATAATGACAAGGCTACCATCCATTAGAGTAACAAAATTTCAACAACGAACTAGTTTCTATAATAACAAGGCTACCATCCATTGAGGTAATAAAATCTCAACAACTAACTACATTCCATAATGACAAGGCTACCATCCATTGGAGTAATAAAATCTCAATAACAAACTACCTTACATAATGACAAGGCTACCATCCATTGGAGTAACAAAATATCAACAACGAACTACCTTCCATAATGACAAGGATACCATCCATTAGGGTAACAAAATCTCAACAGCAAACTACCTTCCATAATTACAAGGCTACCATCTATTGGAGTAATAAAATCTCAACAACAAACTACCTTCCATAATGACAAGGCTACCATCCATTGGAGTAATAAAATCTCAACAACAAACTACCTTCCATAATGACAAGGCTACCATCCATTGGAGTAACAAAATTTCAACAACAAAGTAGCTTATATAATAACAAGGCTACCATCAATTGAGGTAATAAAATCTCAACAACGAACTTCCTTCCAAAATGACAAGGCTACCATCCATTAGAGTAACAAAATCTCAACAAGGAACTACCTTCCATAATGAAAAGGCTACCATCCATTAGAGTAACAAAATCTCTACAATAAACTACCTTCCATAATGACAAGGCTACCATCCATTAGAGAAACAAAATTTCAACAACGAACTAGTTTCTATAATAACAAGGCTACCATCCATTGAGGTAATAAAATCTCAACAACTAACTACATTCCATAATGACAAGGCTACCATCCATTGGAGTAATAAAATCTCAATAACAAACTACCTTACATAATGACAAGGCTACCATCCATTGGAGTAACAAAATATCAACAACAAACTACCTTCCATAATGACAAGGATACCATCCATTAGGGTAACAAAATCTCAACAGCAAACTACCTTCCATAATTACAAGGCTACCATCCATTGGAGTAATAAAATCACAACAACAAACTACCTTCCATAATGACAAGGCTACCATCCATTGGAGTAATAAAATCTCAACAACGAACTACCTTCCATAATGACAAGGCTACCATCACTTGGAGTAACAAAATTTCAACAACAAAGTAGCTTATATAATAACAAGGCTACCATCAATTGAGGTAATAAAATCTCAACAACGAACTTCCTTCCAAAATGACAAGGCTACCATCCATTAGAGTAACAAAATCTCAACAAGGAACTACCTTGCATAATGAAAAGGCTACCATCCATTAGAGTAACAAAATCTCTACAATAAACTACCTTCCATAATGACAAGGCTACCATCCATTAGAGAAACAAAATTTCAACAACGAACTAGTTTCTATAATAACAAGGCTACCATCCATTGAGGTAATAAAATCTCAACAACTAACTACATTCCATAATGACAAGGCTACCATCCATTGGAGTAATAAAATCTCAACAACAAACTACCTTACATAATGACAAGGCTACCATCCATTGGAGTAAGAAAATATCAACAACGAACTACCTTCCATAATGACAAGGATACCATCCATTAGGGTAACAAAATCTCAACAGCAAACTACCTTCCATAATTACAAGGCTACCATCCATTGGAGTAATAAAATCTCAACAACAAACTACCTTCCATAATGACAAGGCTACCATCCATTGGAGTAATAAAATCTCAACAACGAACTACCTTCCATAATGACAAGGTTACCATCCATTGGAGTAACAAAATCTCAACAACAAACTAGCTTCTATAATAACAAGGCTACCATCCATTGAGGTAATAAAATCTCAACAACGAACTACCTTCCAAAATGACAAGGCTACCAACCATTAGAGTAACAAAATCTCAACAAGGAACTACCTTCCATAATGACAAGGCTACCATCCATTAGAGTAAAAAATTCTCTACAATAAACTACCTTCCATAATGACAAGGCTACCATCCATTAGAGTAACAAAATTTCAACAACGAACTAGTTTCTATAATAACAAGGCTACCATCCATTGAGGTAATAAAATCTCAACAACTAACTACATTCCATAATGACAAGGCTACCATCCATTGGAGTAATAAAATCTCAATAACAAACTACCTTACATAATGACAAGGCTACCATCCATTGGAGTAACAAAATATCAACAACGAACTACCTTCCATAATGACAAGGATACCATCCATTAGGGTAACAAAATCTCAACAGCAAACTACCTTCCATAATTACAAGGCTACCATCTATTGGAGTAATAAAATCTCAACAACAAACTACCTTCCATAATGACAAGGCTACCATCCATTGGAGTAATAAAATCTCAACAACAAACTACCTTCCATAATGACAAGGCTACCATCCATTGGAGTAACAAAATTTCAACAACAAAGTAGCTTATATAATAACAAGGCTACCATCAATTGAGGTAATAAAATCTCAACAACGAACTTCCTTCCAAAATGACAAGGCTACCATCCATTAGAGTAACAAAATCTCAACAAGGAACTACCTTCCATAATGAAAAGGCTACCATCCATTAGAGTAACAAAATCTCTACAATAAACTACCTTCCATAATGACAAGGCTACCATCCATTAGAGAAACAAAATTTCAACAACGAACTAGTTTCTATAATAACAAGGCTACCATCCATTGAGGTAATAAAATCTCAACAACTAACTACATTCCATAATGACAAGGCTACCATCCATTGGAGTAATAAAATCTCAATAACAAACTACCTTACATAATGACAAGGCTACCATCCATTGGAGTAACAAAATATCAACAACAAACTACCTTCCATAATGACAAGGATACCATCCATTAGGGTAACAAAATCTCAACAGCAAACTACCTTCCATAATTACAAGGCTACCATCCATTGGAGTAATAAAATCTCAACAACAAACTACCTTCCATAATGACAAGGCTACCATCCATTGGAGTAATAAAATCTCAACAACGAACTACCTTCCATAATGACAAGGCTACCATCCATTGGAGTAACAAAATTTCAACAACAAAGTAGCTTATATAATAACAAGGCTACCATCAATTGAGGTAATAAAATCTCAACAACGAACTTCCTTCCAAAATGACAAGGCTACCATCCATTAGAGTAACAAAATCTCAACAAGGAACTACCTTCCATAATGAAAAGGCTACCATCCATTAGAGTAACAAAATCTCTACAATAAACTACCTTCTATAATGACAAGGCTACCATCCATTAGAGAAACAAAATTTCAACAACGAACTAGTTTCTATAATAACAAGGCTACCATCCATTGAGGTAATAAAATCTCAACAACTAACTACATTCCATAATGACAAGGCTACCATCCATTGGAGTAATCAAATCTCAACAACAAACTACCTTACATAATGACAAGGCTACCATCCATTGGAGTAAGAAAATATCAACAACGAACTACCTTCCATAATGACAAGGATACCATCCATTAGGGTAACAAAATCTCAACAGCAAACTACCTTCCATAATTACAAGGCTACCATCCATTGGAGTAATAAAATCTCAACAACAAACTACCTTCCATAATGAAAAGGCTACCATCCATTGGAGTAATAAAATCTCAACAACGAACTACCTTCCATAATGACAAGGCTACCATCCATTGGAGTAACAAAATTTCAACAACAAAGTAGCTTCTATAATAACAAGGCTACCATCAATTGAGGTAATAAAATCTCAACAACGAACTACCTTCCAAAATGACAAGGCTACCATCCATTAGAGTAACAAAATTTCAACAAGGAACTACCTTCCATAATGACAAGGCTACCATCCATTAGAGTAACAAAATCTCTACAATAAACTACCTTCCATAATGACAAGGCTAACATCCATTGGAGTAACACAATCTCAACAACGAACTAGCTTCTATAATAACAAGGCTACCATCCATTGAGGTAATAAAATCTCAACAACGAACTACCTTCCATAAAGACAAGGCTACCATCCATTGGAGTAACAAAATCACAACAACAAAGTACCTTCCAAAATTACAAGGCTACCATCCATTGGAGTAACAAAATATCAACAACAAACTACCTTCCATAATGACAAGCTACCATCCATTGAAGTAGCAAAATACCAACAATGAACTACCTTCCATAATGACAAGGCTACCATCCATCAGAGTAACAAAATCTCAACAATAAACTCCCTTACATAATGACAAGGCTACCATCCATTGGAGAAACAAAATATCAACAACGAACTAGCTTCTATAATAACAAGGCTACCATCCATTTAGGTAATAAAATCTCAACAACGAACTACCTTCCAAAATGACAAGGCTACCATCCATTAGACTAACAAAATCTCAACAAGGAACTACCTTCCATAATGACAAGGCTACCATCCATTAGAGTAACAAATTCTCTACAATAAAATACCTTCCATAATGACAAGGCTACCATCCATTAGAGTAACAAAATCTCAACAACGAACTACCTTCCATAATGACAAGGCTACCATCCATTTGAGTAACAAAATCTCAACAAGGAACTACCTTCCATAATGACAAGGCTACCATCCATTAGAGTAACAAAATCTCTACAATAAAGTACCTTCCATAATTACAAGGCTACCATCCATTAGAGTAACAAAATCTCAACAACGAACTAGTTTCTATAATAACAAGGCTACCATCCATTGAGGTAATAAAATCTCAACAACTAACTACATTCCATAATGACAAGGCTACCATCCATTGGAGTAATAAAATCTCAACAACAAACTACCTTACATAATGACAAGGCTACCATCCATTGGAGTAACAAAATATCAACAATGAACTACCTTCCATAATGACAAGGATACCATCCATTAGGGTAACAAAATCTCAACAGCAAACTACCTTCCATAATTACAAGGCTACCATCCATTGGAGTAATAAAATCTCAACAACAAACTACCTTCCATAATGACAAGGCTACCATCCATTGGAGTAATAAAATCTCAACAACGAACTACCTTCCATAATGACAAGTCTACCATCCATTGGAGTAACAAAATCTCAACAACAAACTAGCTTCTATAATAACAAGGCTACCATCCATTGAGGTAATAAAATCTCAACAACGAACTACCTTCCAAAATGACAAGGCTACCATCCATTAGAGTAACAAAATCTCAACAAGGAACTACCTTCCATAATGACAAGGATACCATCCATTAGAGTAACAAATTCTCTACAATAAACTACCTTCCGTAATGACAAGGCTACCATCCATTAGAGTAACAAAATTTCAACAACGAACTAGTTTCTATAATAACAAGGCTACCATCCATTGAGGTAATAAAATCTCAACAACTAACTACATTCCATAATGACAAGGCTACCATCCATTGGAGTAATAAAATCTCAACAACAAACTACCTTACATAATGACAAGGCTACGATCCATTGGAGTAACAAAATATCAACAACGAACTACCTTCCATAATGACAAGGATACCATCCATTAGGGTAACAAAATCTCAACAGCAAACTACCTTCCATAATTACAAGGCTACCATCAATTGGAGTAATAAAATCTCAACAACAAACTACCTTCCATAATGACAAGGCTACCATCCATTGGAGTAATAAAATCTCAACAACGAACTACCTTCCATAATGACAAGGCTACCATACATTTGAGTAACAAAATTTCAACAACAAAGTAGCTTCTATAATAACAAGACTACCATCAATTGAGGTAATAAAATCTCAACAACGAACTACGTTCCAAAATGACAAGGCTACCATCCATTAGAGAAACAAAATCTCAACAAGGAACTACCTTCCATAATGACAAGGCTACCATCCATCAGGGTAACAAAATCTCTACAATAAACTACCTTCCATAATGACAAGGCTACCATCCATTGGAGTAACAAAATCTCACCAACGAACTAGTTTCTATAATAACAAGGCTACCATCCATTGAGGTAATAAAATCTCAACAACTAACTACATTCCATAATGACAAGGCTACCATCCATTGGAGTAATAAAATCTCAACAACAAACTACCTTACATAATGACAAGGCTACCATCCATTGGAGTAACAAAATATCAACAACGAACTACCTTCCATAATGACAAGGATACCATCCATTAGGGTAACAAAATCTCAACAACAATCTACCTTCCATAATTACAAGGCTACCATCCATTGTAGTAATAAAATCTCAACAACAAACTACCTTCCATAATGACAAGGCTACCATCCATTGGAGTAATAAAATCTCAACAACGAACTACCTTCCATAATGACAAGGCTACCATCCATTGGAGGAACAAAATCTCAACAACAAACTAGCTTCTATAATAACAAGGCTACCATCCATTGAGGTAATAAAATCTCAACAACGAACTTCCTTCCAAAATGACAAGGCTACCATCCATTAGAGTAACAAAATCTCAACAAGGAACTACCTTCCATAATGAAAAGGCTACCATCCATTAGAGTAACAAAATCTCTACAATAAACTACCTTCCATAATGACAAGGCTACCATCCATTAGAGTAACAAAATTTCAACAACGAACTAGTTTCTATAATAACAAGGCTACCATCCATTGAGGTAATAAAATCTCAACAACTAACTACATTCCATAATGACAAGGCTACCATCCATTGGAGTCATAAAATCTCAACAACAAACTACCTTACATAATGACAAGGCTACCATCCATTGGAGTAAGAAAATATCAACAACAAACTACCTTCCATAATGACAAGGATACCATCCATTAGGGTAACAAAATCTCAACAGCAAACTACCTTCCATAATTACAAGGCTACCATCCATTGGAGTAATAAAATCTCAACAACGAACTACCTTCCATAATGACAAGGCTACCATCCATTGGAGTAATAAAATCTCAACAACGAACTACCTTACATAATGACAAGGATACCATCCATTGGAGTAACAAAATTTCAACAACAAAGTAGCTTTTATAATAACAAGGCTACCATCCATTAGAGTAACAAAATCTCAACAAGGAACTACCTTCCATAATGACAAGGCTACCATCCATTAGAGTAACAAAATCTCTACAATAAACTACCTTCCATAATGACAAGGCTACCATCCATTGGAGTAACAAAATCTCAACAACGAACTAGCTTCTATAATAACAAGGCTGCCATCCATTGAGGTAATAAAATCTCAACAACGAACTACCTTCCATAATGACAAGGCTACCATCCATTGGAGTAACAAAATCTCAACAACGAACTACCTTCCATGATGACAAGGCTACCATCCATAGGAGTAACAAAATCTCAACAATAAACTACCTTACATAATGACAAGGCTACCATCCATTTGAGAAACAAAATCTTAACAACGAACTACATTCCAAAATTAAAAGGCTACCATCCATTGGAGTAACAAAATCTCAACAACAAACTACCTTCCATAATGACAAGGCTACCATCCATTAAAGTAGGAAAATATCAACAATGAACTACCTTCTATAATGACAATGCTACCATCCATTAGGGTAACAATATCTCAACAACGAACTTCTTTCCAAAATGACAAGGCTACCATCCATTGGAGTAACAAAATCTCAACAACAAACTTCCTTCCAAAATTACAAGGCTACTATACATTGGAGTAACCAAATCTCAACAACAAACTACCTTTCAAAATGACAAGGTTACCATCCATTGGAGTAACAAAATCTCCACAATGAACTACCTTTCATAATGATAAGGCTACCATCCATTGGAGTAACAAAATATCAACAATGAACTACCTTCCATAATACCAAGGCTACCATCCATTAGAGTAACAAAATCTCAACAATGAACTACCTTCCATAAAGACAAGGCTACCATCCAATGGAGTAACAAAATCTCAACAATGAACTACTTTCCATGATGACAAGGCTACCATCCAATGGAGTAACAAAATCTCAACAATGAACTACCTTCCATAATGACAAGGCTACCATCCATTGGAGTAACAAAATCTCAACAACGAACTACCTTCCAAAATTACAAGGCTACCATCCATTATAGTAACAAAATCTCAATAACAAACTACCTTCCATAATGACAAGGCTACCATCCATTGAAGTAGGAAAATATCAACAATGAACTACCTTCTATAATCACAAGGCTACCATCCATTAGGTATCAAAATCTCAACAACGAACTACCTTCCAAAATGACAAGGCTACCATCCATTGGAGTAACAAAATGTCAACAACAAACTTCCTTCCAAAATTACAAGGCTACTATCCATTGGAGTAACCAAATCTCAACAACAAACTACCTTTCAAAATGACAAGGCTACCATCCATTAGAGTAACAAAATCTCTACAATGAACTACCTTCCATAATGACAAGGCTACCATCCAATGGAGTAACAAAATCTCACCAACGAACTACATTCCATAATGACAAGGCTACCATCCATTGGAGTAACAAAATCTCAACAACGAACTACCTTCCATAATGACAAGGCTACCATCCATAGGAGTAACAAAATCTCAACAACAAACTACCTTCCATAATGACAAGGCTACCATCCAATGGAGTAATAAAATCTCAACAACGAACTACCTTCCATAATGACAAGGCTACCATCCATCGGAGTAACAAAATCTCAACAATAAACTACCTACCATAATGACAAGGCTACCATCCATTGGAGTAAGAAAATCTCAACAACGAACTACCTTCCAAAATTACAAGGCTACCATCCATTGGAGTAACAAAATCTCAAAAACAAACTACCTTCCATGATGACAAGGCTACCATCCATTGAAGTAAGAAAATATCAACAATGAACTACTTTCTATAATGACAAGGCTACCATCCATTAGGGTAACAAAATCTCAACAACAAACTACCTTCCATAATGACAAGGCTACCATCCATTGGAGTAACAAAATCTCAACAACAAACTAGCTTCTATAATAACAAGGCTACCATCAATTGAGGTAATAAAATCTCAACAACGAACTACCTTCCAAAATGACAAGGCTACCATCCATTAGAGTAACAAAATCTCAACAAGGAACTACCTTCCATAATTACAAGGCTACCATCCATTAGAGTAACAAAATCTCAACAATAAACTACCTTACATAATCACAAGGCTACCATCCATCAGAGTAACAAAATCTCAACAATAAACTCCCTTACATAATGACAAGGCTACCATCCATTGGAGAAACAAAATATCAACAACGAACTACCTTCCAAAATTACAAGGCTACCATCCATTGGAGTAACAAAATCTCAACAACAAACTACCTTCCATAATGAAAAGCCTACCATCAATTGAAGTAGGAAAATATAAACAATGAACTACCTTCCATAATGACAAGGCTACCATCCATTGGAGTAACAAAATCTCAACAACAAACTTCCTTCCAAAATTACAAGGCTACTATCCATTGGAGTAACCAAATCTCAACAACAAACTACCTTTCAAAATGACAAGGTTACCATCCATTGGAGTAACAAAATCTCCACAATGAACTACCTTTCATAATGATAAGGCTACCATCCATTGGAGTAACAAAATATCAACAACGAACTACCTTCCATAATACCAAGGCTACCATCCATTAGAGTAACAAAATCTCAACAATGAACTACCTTCCATAAAGACAAGGCTACCATCCAATGGAGTAACAAAATCTCAACAATGAACTACTTTCCATGATGACAAGGCTACCATCCAATGGAGTAACAAAATCTCAACAATGAACTACCTTCCATAATGACAAGGCTACCATCCATTGGAGTAACAAAATCTCAACAACGAACTACCTTCCAAAATTACAAGGCTACCATCCATTATAGTAACAAAATCTCAATAACAAACTACCTTCCATAATGACAAGGCTACCATCCATTGAAGTAGGAAAATATCAACAATGAACTACCTTCTATAATGACAAGGCTACCATCCATTAGGTATCAAAATCTCAACAACGAACTACCTTCCAAAATGACAAGGCTACCATCCATTGGAGTAACAAAATGTCAACAACAAACTTCCTTCCAAAATTACAAGGCTACTATCCATTGGAGTAACCAAATCTCAACAACAAACTACCTTTCAAAATGACAAGGCTACCATCCATTGGAGTAACAAAATCTCCCTAACGAACTACCTTCCATAATGATAAGGCTACCATCCATTGGAGTAACAAAATATCAACAACGAACTACCTTCCATAATACCAAGGCTACCATTCATAAGAGTAACAAATCTCAACAATGAACTACCTTCCATAAAGACAAGGCTACCATCCATTGGAGTAACAAAATCTCAACAACAAACTACCTTCCAAAATTAAAAGGATACCATCCATTGGAGTAACAAAATCTCAAAAACAAACTACCTTCCATAATGACAAGGCTACCATCCATTGAAGTAACAAAATCTCAACAATGAACTAACTTCCATAATGATAAGGCTAGCATCCATTAGAGTAACAAAATCTCTACAATGAACTACCTTCCATAATGACAAGGCTACCATCCAATGGAGTAACAAAATCTCACCAACGAACTACATTCCATAATGACAAGGCTACCATCCATTGGAGTAACAAAATCTCAACAACGAACTACCTTCCATAATGACAAGGCTACCATCCATAGGAGTAACAAAATCTCAACAACAAACTGCCTTCCATAATGACAAGGCTACCATCCAATGGAGTAATAAAATCTCAACAACGAACTACCTTCCATAATGACAAGGCTACCATCCATCGGAGTAACAAAATCTCAACAATAAACTACCTTCCATAATGACAAGGCTACCATCCATTGGAGTAAGAAAATCTCAATAACGAACTACCTTCCAAAATTACAAGGCTACCATCCATTGGAGTAACAAAATCTCAAAAACAAACTACCTTCCATGATGACAAGGCTACCATCCATTGAAGTAAGAAAATATCAACAATGAACTACTTTCTATAATGACAAGGCTACCATCCATTAGGGTAACCAAATCTCAACAACAAACTACCTTCCATAATGACAAGGCTACCATCCATTGGAGTAACAAAATCTCAACAACAAACTAGCTTCTATAATAACAAGGCTACCATCAATTGAGGTAATAAAATCTCAACAACGAACTACCTTCCAAAATAACAAGGCTACCATCCATTAGAGTAACAAAATCTCAACAAGGAACTACCTTCCATAATTACAAGGCTACCATCCATTAGAGTAACAAAATCTCTACAATAAACTACCTTCCACAATGACAAGGCTACCATCCATTGGAGTAACAAAATCTCAACAATGAACTAGCTTCTATAATAACAAGGCTGCCATCCATTGAGGTAATAAAATCTCAACAACGAACTACCTTCCATAATGACAAGGCTACCATCCATTGGAGTAACAAAATCTCAACAACGAACTACCTTCCATAATGACAAGGCTACCATCCATAGGAGTAACAAAATCTCAACAATAAACTACCTTACATAATCACAAGGCTACCATCCATCAGAGTAACAAAATCTCAACAATAAACTCCCTTACATAATGACAAGGCTACCATCCATTGGAGAAACAAAATATCAACAACGAACTACCTTCCAAAATTACAAGGCTACCATCCATTGGAGTAACAAAATCTCAACAACAAACTACCTTCCATAATGAAAAGCCTACCATCAATTGAAGTAGGAAAATATAAACAATGAACTACCTTCCATAATGACAAGGCTACCATCCATTGGAGTAACAAAATCTCAACAACGAACTAGCTTCTATAATAACAAGGCTACCATCCATTGAGGTAATAAAAATCTTACCAAAACAAACTACCTTCCATAATGACAAGGCTAACATCCATTTGAGTAAAAAAATCTCAACAAGGAACTACCTTCCATAATGACAAGGCTACCATCCATTAGAGTAACAAAATCTCTACAATAAACTACCTTCCATAATTACAAGGCTACCATCCATTAGAGTAACAAAATCTCAACAACGAACTAGTTTCTATAATAACAAGGCTACCATCCATTGAGTAATAAAATCTCAACAACAAACTACCTTACATAATGACAAGGCTACCATCCATTGGAGTAACAAAATATTAACAACGAACTACCTTCCATAATGACAAGGATACCATCCATTAGGGTAACAAAATCTCAACAGCAAACTACCTTCCATAATTACAAGGCTACCATCCATTGGAGTAATAAAATCTCAACAACAAACTACCTTCCATAATGACAAGGCTACCATCCATTGGAGTAATAAAATCTCAACAACAAACTACCTTCCATAATGACAAGGCTACCATCCATTGGAGTAACAAAATCTCAACAACAAACTACCTTCCATAATGACAAGGCTACCATCCATTGGAGTAACAAAATTTCAACAACAAAGTAGCTTATATAATAACAAGGCTACCATCAATTGAGGTAATAAAATCTCAACAACGAACTACCTTCCAAAATGACAAGGCTACCATCCATTAGAGTAACAAAATCTCAACAAGGAACTACCTTCCATAATTACAAGGCTACCATCCATTAGAGTAACAAAATCTCTACAATAAACTACCTTCCATAATGACAAGGCTACCATCCATTGGAGTAACAAAATCTCAACAACGAACTAGTTTCTATAATAACAAGGCTACCATCCATTGAGGTAATAAAATCTCAACAACTAACTACATTCCATAATGACAAGGCTACCATCCATTGGAGTAATAAAATCTCAACAACAAACTACCTTACATAATGACAAGGCTACCATCCATTGTAGTAACAAAATATCAACAATGAACTACCTTCCATAATGACAAGGATACCATCCATTAGGGTAACAAAATCTCAACAGCAAACTACCTTCCATAATTACAAGGCTACCATCCATTGGAGTAATAAAATATCAACAATAAACTAACTTCCATAATGACAAGGCTACCATCCATTGGAGTAACAAAATCTCAACAACAAACTATCTTCTATAATAACAAGGCTACCATCAATTGAGGTAATAAAATCTCAACAATGAACTACCTTCCAAAATGACAAGGCTACCATCCATTAGAGTAACAAAATCTCAACAAGGAACTACCTTCCATAATGACAAGGCTACCATCCATTAGAGTAACAAAATCTCTACAATAAACTACCTTCCATAATGACAAGGCTACCATCCATTGGAGTAACAAAATCTCAACAACGAACTACCTTCCATAATGACAAGGCTACCATCCATAGGAGTAACAAAATCTCAACAATAAACTACCTTACATAATGACAAGGCTACCATCCATTGGAGTAACAAAATATCAACAATGAACTACCTTCCATAATGACAAGGATACCATCCATTAGGGTAACAAAATCTCAACAGCAAACTACCTTCCAAAATTACAAGGCTACCATCCATTGGAGTAACAAAATCTCAACAACAAACTACCTTCCATAATGACAAGGCTACCATCCATTAAAGTAGGAAAATATCAACAATGAACTACCTTCTATAATGACAATGCTACCATCCATTAGGGTAACAATATCTCAACAACGAACTTCCTTCCAAAATGACAAGGCTACCATCCATTGGAGTAACAAAATCTCAACAACAAACTTCCTTCCAAAATTACAAGGCTACTATACATTGGAGTAACCAAATCTCAACAACAAACTACCTTTCAAAATGACAAGGTTACCATCCATTGGAGTAACAAAATCTCCACAACGAACTACCTTTCATAATGATAAGGCTACCATCCATTGGAGTAACAAAATATCAACAACGAACTACCTTCCATAATACCAAGGCTACCATCCATTAGAGTAACAAAATCTCAACAATGAACTACCTTCCATAAAGACAAGGCTACCATCCAATGGAGTAACAAAATCTCAACAATGAACTACTTTCCATAATGACAAGGCTACCATACAATGGAGTAACAAAATCTCAACAATGAACTACCTTGCATAATGACAAGGCTACCATCCATTGGAGTAACAAAATCTCAACAACGAACTACCTTCCAAAATTACAAGGCTACCATCCATTGTAGTAACAAAATCTCAATAACAAACTACCTTCCATAATGACAAGGCTACCATCCATTGAAGTAGGAAAATATCAACATTGAACTACCTTCTATAATGACAAGGCTACCATCCATTAGGTATCAAAATCTCAACAACGAACTACCTTCCAAAATGACAAGGCTACCATCCATTGGAGTAACAAAATGTCAACAACAAACTTCCTTCCAAAATTACAAGGCTACTATCCATTGGAGTAACCAAATCTCAACAACAAACTACCTTTCAAAATGACAAGGCTACCATCCATTGGAGTAACAAAATTTCCACAACGAACTACCTTCCATAATGATAGGGCTACCATCCATTGGAGTAACAAAATATCAACAACAAACTACCTTCCATAATACCAAGGCTACCATTCATAAGAGTAACAAATCTCAACAATGAACTACCTTCCATAAAGACAAGGCTACCATCCATTGGAGTAACAAAATCTCAACAACAAACTACCTTCCAAAATTAAAAGGATACCATCCATTGGAGTAACAAAATCTCAAAAACAAACTACCTTCCATAATGACAAGGCTACCATCCATTGAAGTAACAAAATCTCAACAATAACCTAACTTCCATAATGATAAGGCTACCATCCATTAGAGTAACAAAATCTCTACAATGAACTACCTTCCATAATGACAAGGCTACCATCCAATGGAGTAACAAAATCTCAACAACAAACTACCTTCCATAATGACAAGGCTACCATCGATTGGAGTAACGAAATCTCAACAACGAACTACCTTCCATAATGACAAGGCTACCATACATTGAAGTAACAAAACATCAACAACAAACTGCCTTCCATAATGACAAGGCTACCATCCAATGGAGTAACAAAATCTCAACAACGAACTACCTTCCATAATGACAAGGCTACCATCCATCGGAGTAACAAAATCTCAGCAATAAACTACCTTCCATAATGACAAGGCTACCATCCATTGGAGTAAGAAAATCTCAACAACGAACTACCTTCCAAAATTACAAGGCTACCATCCATTGGAGTAACAAAATCTCAAAAACAAACTACCTTCCATGATGACAAGGCTACTATCCATTGAAGTAAGAAAATATCAACAATGAAATACTTTCTATAATGACAAGGCTACCATCCATTAGGGTAACAAAATGTCAACAACAAACTACCTTCCATAATGACAAGGCTACCATCCATTGGAGTAACAAAATCTCAACAACAAACTAGCTTCTATAATAACAAGGCTACCATCCATTGAGGTAATAAAATCTCAACAACGAACTTCCTTCCAAAATGACAAGGTTACCATCCATTAGAGTAACAAAATCTCAACAAGGAACTACCTTCCATAATGACAAGGCTACCATCCATTAGAGTAACAAAATCTCTACAATAAACTACCTTCCATAATGACAAGGCTACCATCCATTGGAGTAACAAAATCTCAACAACGAACTAGCTTCTATAATAACAAGGCTACCATCCATTGAGGTAATAAAATCTCAACAACGAACAACCTTCCATAATGACAAGGCTACCATCCATAGGAGTAACAAAATCTCAACAATAAACTACCTTACATAATGACAAGGCTACCATCCATTTGAGAAACATAATCTCAACAACGAACTACCTTCCAAAATTAAAAGGCTACCATCCATTGGAGTAACAAAATCTCAACAACAAACTACCTTCCATAATGACAAGGCTACCATCCATTAAAGTAAGAAAATATCAACAATGAACTACCTTCTATAATGACAATGCTACCATCCATTAGGGTAACAATATCTCAACAATGAACTTCCTTCCAAAATGACAAGGCTACCATCCATTGGAGTAACAAAATCTCAACAATAAACTTCCTTCCAAAATTACAAGGCTACTATACATTGGAGTAACCAAATCTCAACAACAAACTACCTTATAAAATGACAAGGCTACCATCCATTGGAGTAACAAAATCTCCACAATGAACTACCTTTCATAATGATAAGGCTACCATCCATTGTAGTAACAAAATATCAACAACGAACTAGCTTCCATAATACCAAGGCTACCATCCATTAGAGTAACAAAATCTCAATAATGAACTACCTTCCATAATACCAAGGCTACCATCCATTAGAGTAACAAAATCTCAACAACGAACTACCTTCGATAATACCAAGGCTACCATCCGTTAGAGTAACAAAATCTCAACAATGAACTACTTTCCATAATGACAAGGCTACCATCCAATGGAGTAACAAAATCTCAACAATGAACTACCTTCCATAATGACAAGGCTACCATCCATTGGAGTAACAAAATCTCAACAACGAACTACCTTCAAAAATTACAAGGCTACCATCCATTGTAGTAACAAAATCTCAATAACAAACTACCTTCCATAATGACAAGGCTACCATCCATTGAAGTAGGAAAATATCAACAATGAACTAGCTTCTATAATGACAAGGCTACCATGCATTAGGTATCAAAATCTCAACAACGAACTACCTTCCAAAATGACAAGGCTACCATCCATTGGAGTAACAAAATGTCAACAAAAAACTTCCTTCCAAAATTACAAGGCTACTATCCATTGGAGTAACCAAATCTCAACAACAAACTACCTTTCAAAATGACAAGGCTACCATCCATTGGAGTAACAAAATCTCCACAATGAACTACCTTCCATAAAGACAAGGCTACCATCCATTGGAGTAACAAAATCTCAACAACAAACTACCTTTCAAAATTAAAAGGATACCAATCATTGGAGTAACAAAATCTCAAAAACAAACTACCTTCCATAATGACAAGGCTACCATCCATTGAAGTAACAAAATCTCAACAATGAACTAACTTCCATAATGATAAGGCTACCATCCATTAGAGTAACAAAATCTCTACAATGAACTACCTTCCATAATGACAAGGCTACCATCCAATGGAGTAACAAAATCTCAACAACAAACTACCTTCCATAATGACAAGGCTACCATCAATTGGAGTAACGAAATCTCAACAACAAACTACCTTCAAAAATGACAAGGCTACCATACATTGAAGTAACAAAATATCAACAAAAAACTGCCTTCCATAATGACAAGGCTACCATCCATTGGAGTAACAAAATCTCAACAACGAACTAGCTTCTATAATAACAATGCTACCATCCCTTGAGTTAATAAAATCTCAACAACGAACTACCTTCCATAATGACAAGGATACCATCCATTGGAGTAACAAAATCTCAACAACAAACTACCTTCCATAATGACAAGGCAACCATCCATAGGAGTAACAAAATCTCAACAATAAACTACCTTACATAATGACAAGGCTACCATCCATTTGAGAAACAAAATCTCAACAACGAACTACCTTCCAAAATAAAAAGGATACCATCCATTGGAGTAACAAAATCTCAACAACAAACTACCTTCCATAATGACAAGGCTACCATCCATTAAAGTAAGAAAATATCAACAATGAACTACCTTCTATAATGACAATGCTACCATCCATTAGGGTAACAATATCTCAACAACGAACTTCCTTCCAAAATGACAAGGCTACCATCCATCGGAGTAACAAAATCTCAACAACAAACTTCCTTCCAAAATTACAAGGCTACTATACATTGGAGTAACCAAATCTCAACAACAAACTACCTTTCAAAATGACAAGGCTACCATCCATTGGAGTAACAAAATCTCCACAATGAACTACCTTTCATAATGATAAGGCTACCATCCATTGGAGTAACAAAATATCAACAACGAACTACCTTCCATAATACCAAGGCTACCATCCATTAGAGTAACAAAATCTCAACAATGAACTACCTTCCATATTACCAAGGCTACCATCCATTAGAGTAACAAAATCTCAACAACGAACTACCTTCCATAATACCAAGGCTACCATCCATTAGAGTAACAAAATCTCAACAATGAACTACTTTCCATAATGACAAGGCTACCATCCAATGGAGTAACAAAATATCAACAATGAACTACCTCCCATAATGACAAGGCTACCGTCCATTGGAGTAACAAAATCTCAACAACAAACTACCTTCCAAAATTACAAGGCTACCATCCATTGTAGTAACAAAATCTCAATAACAAACTACCTTCCATAATGAAAAGGCTACCATCCATTAGGTATCAAAATCTCAACAACGAACTACCTTCCAAAATGACAAGGCTACCATTCATTGGAGTAACAAAATGTCAACAACAAACTTCCTTCCAAAATTACAAGGCTACTATCCATTGGAGTAACCAAATCTCAACAACAAACTACCTTTCAAAATGACAAGGCTACCATCCATTGGAGTAACAAAATCTCCACAACAAACTACCTTCCATAATGATAAGGCTACCATCCATTGGAGTAACAAAATATCAACAACGAACTACGTTCCATAATACCAAGGCTACCATTCATAAGAGTAACAAATCTCAACAATGAACAACCTTCCATAAAGACAAGGCTACCATCCATTGGAGTAACAAAATCTCAACAACAAACTACCTTCCAAAATTAAAAGGATACCATCCATTGGAGTAACAAAATCTCAAAAACAAACTACCTTCCATAATGAGAAGGCTACTATCCATTGAAGTAACAAAATCTCAACAATGAACTAACTTCCATAATGATAAGGCTACCATCCATTAGAGTAACAAAATATCTACAATGAACTACCTTCCATAATTACAAGGCTACCATCCAATGGAGTAACAAAATCTCAACAACAAACTACCTTCCATAATGACAAGGCTACCATCAATTGGAGTAATTAAATCTCAACAACGAACTACCTTCAAAAATGACAAGGCTACCATACATTGAAGTAACAAAATATCAACAACAAACTGCCTTCCATAATGACAAGGCTACCATCCAATGGAGTAAAAAAATCTCAACAACGAACTACCTTCCATAATGACAAGGCTACCATCCATCGGAGTAACAAAATCTCAACAATAAACTACCTTCCATAATGACAAGGCTACCATCCATTGGAGTAAGAAAATCTCAACAACGAACTACCTTCCAAAATTACAAGGCTACCATCCATTGGAGTAACAAAATCTCAAAAACAAACTACCTTCCATGATGACAAGGCTACCATCCATTGAAGTAAGAAAATATCAACAATGAACTACTTTCTATAATGACAAGGCTACCATCCATTAGGGTAACAAAATCTCAACAACAAACTACCTTCCAAAATGACAACCCTACCATCCACTAGGGTAACAAAATCTCAACAACGAACTACCTTCCAAAATGACAAGGCTACCATCCATTGGAGTAACAAAATCTCAACAATAAACTACCTTCCAAAATTAAAAGGATACCATCCATTGGAGTAACAAAATCTCAAAAACAAACTGCCTTCCATAATGACAAGGCTACCATCCAATGGAGTAACAAAATATCAACAACGAACTACCTTCCATAATACCGAGGCTAGCATCCATTGGAGTAACAAAATCTCAAAAACAAACTACCTTCCATAATGACAAGGATAGCTTCCATTGGAGTAATAAACTATCAACAATGAACTACCTTCCATAATGACAAGGCTACCATCCATTGGAGTAACAAAATATCAACAACGAACTACCTTCCATAATGACAAGGATACCATCCATTGGAGTAAGAAAATCTCAACAACAAACAACCTTACGTTATGATAAGGCTACTATCCATTGGAGTAACAAAATCTCAACAATGAACTGCCTTCTATAATGACAAGGATACCATCCATTAGGGTAACAAAATATAAACAAAGAACTACCTTCCATAATGATAAGGTTTTTATCTATTGGAGTAACAAAATCTCAACAACGAACTAGCTTCTATAATAATAAGGCTACCATCCATTTAGGTAATAAAATCTCAACAACGAACTACCTTCCATAATGACAAGGCTACCATCCATTGGAGTAACAAAATCTCCTAAACGAACTACCTTCCATAATGACAAGGCCACCATCCATCGAAGTATCAAAATCTCAACAATAAATTACCTTTCATAATGACAAGGCTACCATCCATTGGAGTAAGAAAATCTCAACAACGAACTACCTTCCAAAATGACAAGGCTACCATCCATTGGAGTAACAAAATCTCAACAACAAACTACCTTCCAAAATTAAAAGGCTACCATCCATTGGAGTAACAAAATATCAACAACAAACTACCTTCCGTAATGATAAGGTTACCATCCATTGGAGTTACAAAATCTAAACAACTAACTACCTTCCATAATGATAACGCAACCATCCATTGGCGTAACAAAATCACAACAACAAACTACCTTCCATAATACCAAGGCTACCATCCATTAGAGTAACAAAATCTCAACAACGAACTACCTTCCATAATGACAAGGCTAACATCCAATGGAGTAACAAATTCTCAACAATGAACTACCTTCCATAATGACAAGGCTACCATCCATTGGAGTAACAAAAGATCAACTACGAACTTCCTTCCATAATGACAAGGCTACCATCCATTGCAGTAACAAAATCTCATCAACGAAGTACCTTCCATAATGACAAGGCTACCATCCATTGGAGTAACAAAATATAAACAACGAACTACCTTCCATAATGACAAGGCTACCATCCATTGGAGTAACAAAATCGCAACAAGGAACTACCTTCCAAAATTGCAAGGCTACCATCCATTGGCGTAAAAAAACCTCAACAACAAACTACCTTCCATAATGACAAGGCTGCCATCCATTGAAGTAACAAAATCTCATCAATGAACTACCTTCCATAATGACAAGGCTACCATCATTTAGATTAACAAAATCTTTACAATAAACTACCTTCCATAATGACAAGGCTACCATTCATTGGAGTAACAAAATCTCAACAACGAACTAGCTTCTATAATAAGAAGGCTACCATCCAACGAGGTAATAAAATCTCAAGAACGAACTACATTCCATAATGACAAGGCTACCATCCATTGTAGTAACAAAATCTCAACAACAAACTACCTTCCATAATGACAAGGCTACCATCCATCGGAGTAACAAAATCTCAACAATAAACTACATTCCATAATGACAAGGCTACCATCCATTGGAGTAACAAAATATAAACAACAAACTACCTTCCATAATGACAAGGCCACCATGCATTGAAGTAGGAAAATATCAACAAATTGTCTACCTTCTATAATGACAAGGCTACCATCCATTAGGGTAACAAAATATCAACAACGAACTAACTTCCAAAATGACAAGGCTACCATCCATTAGAGTAACAAAATCTAAACAACAAACTACCTTCCAAAATTACAAGGCTACCATCCATTAGAGTAACAAAATCTCTACAACAAACTACCTTCCATAATGAAAAGGCTACTATTCATTGAAGTAGGAAAATATCAACAATGAACTACCTTATATAATGACAAGGCTACCATCCATTAGGGTAACAAAATCTCAACAACAAACTACCTTCCAAAATTAAAAGGCTACCATCCATTGGAGTAACAAAATCTCAAAAACAAACTACCTTCCATAATGACAAGGATACCATCCATTGAAGTAACAAAATCTCAACAATGAACTAAGTTCCATTATGATAAGGCTACCATCCATTAGAGTAACAAAATCTCTACAATGAACTACCTTCCATAATGACAAGGCTACCATCCATTGGAATAACAAAATCTCAACAACAAACTACCTTCCATAATGACAAGGCTACCATCAATTGGAGTAACAAAATCTCAACAACGAACTACCTTCCAAAATGACAAGGCTACCATCCATTGAAGTAACAAAATCTCAACAACAAACTGCCTTCCATAATGACAAAGCTACCATCCAATGGAGTAACAAAATCTCAACAACGAACTACCTTCCATAATACCAAGGCTACCATCCATTGGAGTAACAAAATCTCAACAACAAACTACCTTCCATAATGACAAGGCTACCATCAATTGGAGTAATGAAATCTCAACAACGAACTACCTTCAAAAATGACAAGGCTACCATACATTGAAGTAACAAAATATCAACAACAAACTTCCTTCCATAATGACAAGGCTACCATCCAATGGATTAAAAAAATCTCAACAACGAACTACCTTCCATAATGACAAGGCTACCATCCATCGGAGTAACAAAATCTCAACAATAAACTACCTTCCATAATGACAAGGCTACCATCCATTGGAGTAAGAAAATCTCAACAATGAACTACCTTCAAAAATTACATGGCTACCATCCATTGGAGTAACAAAATCTCAAAAACAAACTACCTTCCATGATGACAAGGCTACCATCCATTGAAGTAAGAAAATATCAACAATGAACTACTTTCTATAATGACAAGGCTACCATCCATTAGGGTAACAAAATCTCAACAACAAACTACCTTCCAAAATGACAAGGCTACCATCCACTAGGGTAACAAAATCTCAACAACGAACTACCTTCCAAAATGACAAGGCTACCATCCATTGGAGTAACAAAATCTCAACAACAAACTACCTTCCAAAATTAAAAGGATACCATCCATTGGAGTAACAAAATCTCAAAAACAAACTGCCTTCCATAATGACAAGGCTACCATCCAATGGAGTAACAAAATATCAACAACGAACTACCTTCCGTAATACCGAGGCTACCATCCATTGGAGTAACAAAATCTCAAAAACAAACTACCTTCCATAATGACAAGGCTACCTTCCATTGGAGTAATAAAATCTCAACAATGAACTACCTTCCATAATGACAAGGCTACCATCCATTGGAGTAACAAAATATCAACAAAAAACTACCTTCCATATTGACAAGGATACCTTCCATTGGAGTAAGAAAATCTCAACAACAAACTACCTTACGTTATGATAAGGCTACTATCCATTGGAGTAACAAAATCTCAACAATGAACTACCTTCTATAATGACAAGGATACCATCCATTAGGGTAACAAAATATAAACAAAGAACTACCTTCCATAATGATAAGGCTGTTATCTATTGGAGTAACAAAATCTCAACAACGAACTAGCTTCTATAATAATAAGGCTACCATCCATTTAGGTAATAAAATATCAACAACGAACTTCCTTCCATAATGATAAGGCTACCATCCATTGGAGTAACAAAATCTCAAAAACAAACTACCTTCAAAAATGACAAGGCTACCATACATTGAAGTAACAAAATATCAACAACAAACTGCCTTCCATAATGACAAGGCTACCATCCAATGGAGTAAAAAAATCTCAACAACGAACTACCTTCCATAATGACAAGGCTACCATCCATCGGAGTAACAAAATCTCAACAATAAACTACCTTCCATAATGACAAGGCTACCATCCATTGGAGTAAGAAAATCTCAACAACGAACTACCTTCCAAAATTACAAGGCTACCATCCATTGGAGTAACAAAATCTCAAAAACAAACTACCTTCCATGATGACAAGGCTACCATCCATTGAAGTAAGAAAATATCAACAATGAACTACTTTCTATAATGACAAGGCTACCATCCATTAGGGTAACAAAATCTCAACAACAAACTACCTTCCAAAATGACAACGCTACCATCCACTAGGGTAACAAAATCTCAACAACGAACTACCTTCCAAAATGACAAGGCTACCATCCATTGGAGTAACAAAATCTCAACAATAAACTACCTTCCAAAATTAAAAGGATACCATCCATTGGAGTAACAAAATCTCAAAAACAAACTGCCTTCCATAATGACAAGGCTACCATCCAATGGAGTAACAAAATATCAACAACGAACTACCTTCCATAATACCGAGGCTAGCATCCATTGGAGTAACAAAATCTCAAAAACAAACTACCTTCCATAATGACAAGGCTACCTTCCATTGGAGTAATAAACTATCAACAATGAACTACCTTCCATAATGACAAGGCTACCATCCATTGGAGTAACAAAATATCAACAATGAACTACCTTCCATAATGACAAGGATACCATCCATTGGAGTAAGAAAATCTCAACAACAAACTACCTTACGTTATGATAAGGCTACTATCCATTGGAGTAACAAAATCTCAACAATGAACTGCCTTCTATAATGACAAGGATACCATCCATTAGGGTAACAAAATATAAACAAAGAACTACCTTCCATAATGATAAGGTTTTTATCTATTGGAGTAACAAAATCTCAACAACGAACTAGCTTCTATAATAATAAGGCTACCATCCATTTAGGTAATAAAATCTCAACAACGAACTACCTTCCATAATGACAAGGCTACCATCCATTGGAGTAACAAAATCTCCTAAACGAACTACCTTCCATAATGACAAGGCCACCATCCATCGAAGTATCAAAATCTCAACAATAAATTACCTTTCATAATGACAAGGCTACCATCCATTGGAGTAAGAAAATCTCAACAACGAACTACCTTCCAAAATGACAAGGCTACCATCCATTGGAGTAACAAAATCTCAACAACAAACTACCTTCCAAAATTAAAAGGCTACCATCCATTGGAGTAACAAAATATCAACAACAAACTACCTTCCGTAATGATAAGGTTACCATCCATTGGAGTTACAAAATCTAAACAACTAACTACCTTCCATAATGATAACGCAACCATCCATTGGCGTAACAAAATCACAACAACAAACTACCTTCCATAATACCAAGGCTACCATCCATTAGAGTAACAAAATCTCAACAACGAACTACCTTCCATAATGACAAGGCTAACATCCAATGGAGTAACAAATTCTCAACAATGAACTACCTTCCATAATGACAAGGCTACCATCCATTGGAGTAACAAAAGATCAACTACGAACTTCCTTCCATAATGACAAGGCTACCATCCATTGCAGTAACAAAATCTCATCAACGAACTACCTTCCATAATGACAAGGCTACCATCCATTGGAGTAACAAAATATAAACAACGAACTACCTTCCATAATGACAAGGCTACCATCCATTGGAGTAACAAAATCGCAACAAGGAACTACCTTCCAAAATTGCAAGGCTACCATCCATTGGCGTAAAAAAACCTCAACAACAAACTACCTTCCATAATGACAAGGCTGCCATCCATTGAAGTAACAAAATCTCATCAATGAACTACCTTCCATAATGACAAGGCTACCATCATTTAGATTAACAAAATCTTTACAATAAACTACCTTCCATAATGACAAGGCTACCATTCATTGGAGTAACAAAATCTCAACAACGAACTAGCTTCTATAATAAGAAGGCTACCATCCAACGAGGTAATAAAATCTCAAGAACGAACTACATTCCATAATGACAAGGCTACCATCCATTGTAGTAACAAAATCTCAACAACAAACTACCTTCCATAATGACAAGGCTACCATCCATCGGAGTAACAAAATCTCAACAATAAACTACATTCCATAATGACAAGGCTACCATCCATTGGAGTAACAAAATATAAACAACAAACTACCTTCCATAATGACAAGGCCACCATGCATTGAAGTAGGAAAATATCAACAAATTGTCTACCTTCTATAATGACAAGGCTACCATCCATTAGGGTAACAAAATATCAACAACGAACTAACTTCCAAAATGACAAGGCTACCATCCATTAGAGTAACAAAATCTAAACAACAAACTACCTTCCAAAATTACAAGGCTACCATCCATTAGAGTAACAAAATCTCTACAACAAACTACCTTCCATAATGAAAAGGCTACTATTCATTGAAGTAGGAAAATATCAACAATGAACTACCTTATATAATGACAAGGCTACCATCCATTAGGGTAACAAAATCTCAACAACAAACTACCTTCCAAAATTAAAAGGCTACCATCCATTGGAGTAACAAAATCTCAAAAACAAACTACCTTCCATAATGACAAGGATACCATCCATTGAAGTAACAAAATCTCAACAATGAACTAAGTTCCATTATGATAAGGCTACCATCCATTAGAGTAACAAAATCTCTACAATGAACTACCTTCCATAATGACAAGGCTACCATCCATTGGAATAACAAAATCTCAACAACAAACTACCTTCCATAATGACAAGGCTACCATCAATTGGAGTAACGAAATCTCAACAACGAACTACCTTCCAAAATGACAAGGCTACCATCCATTGAAGTAACAAAATCTCAACAACAAACTGCCTTCCATAATGACAAAGCTACCATCCAATGGAGTAACAAAATCTCAACAACGAACTACCTTCCATAATACCAAGGCTACCATCCGTTGGAGTAACAAAATCTCAACAACAAACTACCTTCCATAATGACAAGGCTACCATCAATTGGAGTAATGAAATCTCAACAACGAACTACCTTCAAAAATGACAAGGCTACCATACATTGAAGTAACAAAATATCAACAACAAACTTCCTTCCATAATGACAAGGCTACCATCCAATGGATTAAAAAAATCTCAACAACGAACTACCTTCCATAATGACAAGGCTACCATCCATCGGAGTAACAAAAGCTCAACAATAAACTACCTTACATAATGACAAGGCTACCATCCATTGGAGTAAGAAAATCTCAACAATGAACTACCTTCAAAAATTACATGGCTACCATCCATTGGAGTAACAAAATCTCAAAAACAAACTACCTTCCATGATGACAAGGCTACCATCCATTGAAGTAAGAAAATATCAACAATGAACTACTTTCTATAATGATAAGGCTACCATCCATTAGGGTAACAAAATCTCAACAACAAACTACCTTCCAAAATGACAAGGCTACCATCCACTAGGGTAACAAAATCTCAACAACGAACTACCTTCCAAAATGACAAGGCTACCATCCATTGGAGTAACAAAATCTCAACAACAAACTACCTTCCAAAATTAAAAGGATACCATCCATTGGAGTAACAAAATCTCAAAAACAAACTGCCTTCCATAATGACAAGGCTACCATCCAATGGAGTAACAAAATATCAACAACGAACTACCTTCCGTAATACCGAGGCTACCATCCATTGGAGTAACAAAATCTCAAAAACAAACTACCTTCCATAATGACAAGGCTACCTTCCATTGGAGTAATAAAATCTCAACAATGAACTACCTTCCATAATGACAAGGCTACCATCCATTGGAGTAACAAAATATCAACAAAAAACTACCTTCCATATTGACAAGGATACCTTCCATTGGAGTAAGAAAATCTCAACAACAAACTACCTTACGTTATGATAAGGCTACTATCCATTCGAGTAACAAAATCTCAACAATGAACTACCTTCTATAATGACAAGGATACCATCCATTAGGGTAACAAAATATAAACAAAGAACTACCTTCCATAATGATAAGGCTGTTATCTATTGGAGTAACAAAATCTCAACAACGAACTAGCTTCTATAATAATAAGGCTACCATCCATTTAGGTAATAAAATATCAACAACGAACTTCCTTCCATAATGATAAGGCTACCATCCATTGGAGTAACAAAATCTCAAAAACAAACTACCTTCCATAATGACAAGGCCACCATCCATCGAAGTAACAAAATCTCAACAATAAATTACCTTTCATAATGACAAGGCTACCATCCATTGGAGTAAGAAAATCTCAACAACGTACTACCTTCCAAAAATACAAGGCTACCATCCATTGGAGTAACAAAATATCAAAAACAAACTACCTTCCATAATGACAAGGGTACCATCCATTGAAGTAAGAAAATATCAACAATGAACTACTTTCCATAATGACAAGGCTACCATCCATTAGGGTAACAAAATCTCAACAACAAACTACCTTCCAAAATGACAAGGCTACCATCCATTGGAGTAACAAAATCTCAACAACAAACTACCTTCCAAAATTAAAAGGCTACCATCCATTGGAGTAACAAAATATCAACAACAAACTACCTTCCGTAATGATAAGGCTACCATCCATTGGAGTTACAAAATCTAACCAACTAACTACCTTCCATAATGATAACGCAACCATACATTGGCGTAACAAAATCACAACAACAAACTACCTTCCATAATACCAAGGCTACCATCCATTGGAGTAACAAAATCTCAACAACGAACTACCTTCCATAATGACAAGGCTAACATCCAATGGAGTAACAAATTCTCAACAATGAACTACCTTCCATAATGACAAGGCTACCATCCATTGGTGTAACAAAATATCAACTACGAACTACCTTCCATAATGACAAGGCTACCATCCATTGCAGTAACAAAATCTCATCAACGAACTACCTTCCATAATGACAAGGCTACCATCCATTGGAGTAACAAAATATAAACAACGAACTACCTTCCATAATGACAAGGCTACCATCCATTGGAGTAACAAAATCGCAACAAGGAACTACCTTCCAAAATTGCAAGGCTACCATCCATTGGAGTAAAAAAACCTCAACAACAAACTACCTTCCATAATGACAAGCCTACCATCCATTGAAGTAACAAAATCTCATCAATGAACTACCTTCCATAATGACAAGGCTACCATCATTTAGATTAACAAAATCTCTACAATAAACTACCTTCCATAATGACAAGGCTACCATTCATTGGAGTAACAAAATCTCAACAACGAACTAGCTTCTATAATAAGAAGGCTACCATGGAACGAGGTAATAAAATCTCAAGAACGAACTACATTCCATAATGACAAGGCTATCATCCATTGTAGTAACAAAATCTCAACAACGAACTACCTTCCATAATGACAAGGCTACCATCCATTGGAGTAAGAAAATCTCAACAACGAACTACCTTCCAAAATTACAAGGCTACCATCCATTGGAGTAACAAAATCTCAAAAACAAACTACCTTCCATGATGACAAGGCTACCATCCATTGAAGTAAGAAAATATCAACAATGAACTACTTTCTATAATGACAAGGCTACCATCCATTAGGGTAACAAAATCTCAACAACAAACTACCTTCCAAAATGACAACGCTACCATCCACTAGGGTAACAAAATCTCAACAACGAACTACCTTCCAAAATGACAAGGTTACCATCCATTAGAGTAACAAAATCTCAACAACAAACTACCTTCCAAAATTAAAAGGATACCATCCATTGGAGTAACAAAATCTCAAAAACAAACTGCCTTCCATAATGACAAGGCTACCATCCAATGGAGTAACAAAATATCAACAACGAACTACCTTCCATAATATCGAGGCTAGCATCCATTGGAGTAACAAAATCTCAAAAACAAACTACCTTCCATAATGACAAGGCTACCTTCCATTGGAGTAATAAAATATCAACAATGAACTACCTTCCATAATGACAAGGCTACCATCCATTGGAGTAACAAAATATCAACAACGAACTACCTTCCATAATGACAAGGATACCATCCATTGGAGTAAGAAAATCTCAATAACAAACTACCTTACGTTATGATAAGGCTACTATCCATTGGAGTAACAAAATCTCAACAATGAACTGCCTTCTATAATGACAAGGATACCATCCATTAGGGTAACAAAATATAAACAAAGAACTACCTTCCATAATGATAAGGTTTTTATCTATTGGAGTAACAAAATCTCAACAACGAACTAGCTTCTATAATAATAAGGCTACCATCCATTTAGGTAATAAAATCTCAACAACGAACTACCTTCCATAATGACAAGGCTACCATCCATTGGAGTAACAAAATCTCCTAAACGAACTACCTTCCATAATGACAAGGCCACCATCCATCGAAGTATCAAAATCTCAATAATAAATTACCTTTCATAATGACAAGGCTACCATCCATTGGAGTAAGAAAATCTCAACAACGAACTACCTTCCAAAATGACAAGGCTACCATCCATTGGAGTAACAAAATCTCAACAACAAACTACCTTCCAAAATTAAAAGGCTACCATCCATTGGAGTAACAAAATATCAACAACAAACTACCTTCCGTAATGATAAGGTTACCATCCATTGGAGTTACAAAATCTAAACAACTAACTACCTTCCATAATGATAACGCAACCATCCATTGGCGTAACAAAATCACAACAACAAACTACCTTCCATAATACCAAGGCTACCATCCATTAGAGTAACAAAATCTCAACAACGAACTACCTTCCATAATGACAAGGCTAACATCCAATGGAGTAACAAATTCTCAACAATGAACTACCTTCCATAATGACAAGGCTACCATCCATTGGAGTAACAAAATATCAACTACGAACTACCTTCCATAATGACAAGGCTACCATCCATTGCAGTAACAAAATCTCATCAACGAACTACCTTCCATAATGACAAGGCTACCATCCATTGGAGTAACAAAATATAAACAACGAACTACCTTCTATAATGACAAGGCTACCATCCATTGGAGTAACAAAATCGCAACAAGGAACTACCTTCCAAAATTGCAAGGCTACCATCCATTGGCGTAAAAAAACCTCAACAACAAACTACCTTCCATAATGACAAGGCTGCCATCCATTGAAGTAACAAAATCTCATCAATGAACTACCTTCCATAATGACAAGGCTACCATCATTTAGATTAACAAAATCTCTACAATAAACTACCTTCCATAATGACAAGGCTACCATTCATTGGAGTAACAAAATCTCAACAACGAACTAGCTTCTATAATAAGAAGGCTACCATCCAACGAGGTAATAAAATCTCAAGAACGAACTACATTCCATAATGACAAGGCTACCATCCATTGTAGTAACAAAATCTCAACAACAAACTACCTTCCATAATGACAAGGCTACCATCAATTGGAGTAATGAAATCTCAACAACGAACTACCTTCAAAAATGACAAGGCTACCATACATTGAAGTAACAAAATATCAACAACAAACTTCCTTCCATAATGACAAGGCTACCATCCAATGGATTAAAAAAATCTCAACAACGAACTACCTTCCATAATGACAAGGCTACCATCCATCGGAGTAACAAAATCTCAACAATAAACTACCTTCCATAATGACAAGGCTACCATCCATTGGAGTAAGAAAATCTCAACAATGAACTACCTTCAAAAATTACATGGCTACCATCCATTGGAGTAACAAAATCTCAAAAACAAACTACCTTCCATGATGACAAGGCTACCATCCATTGAAGTAAGAAAATATCAACAATGAACTACTTTCTATAATGATAAGGCTACCATCCATTAGGGTAACAAAATCTCAACAACAAACTACCTTCCAAAATGACAAGGCTACCATCCACTAGGGTAACAAAATCTCAACAACGAACTACCTTCCAAAATGACAAGGCTACCATCCATTGGAGTAACAAAATCTCAACAACAAACTACCTTCCAAAATTAAAAGGATACCATCCATTGGAGTAACAAAATCTCAAAAACAAACTGCCTTCCATAATGACAAGGCTACCATCCAATGGAGTAACAAAATATCAACAACGAACTACCTTCCGTAATACCGAGGCTACCATCCATTGGAGTAACAAAATCTCAAAAACAAACTACCTTCCATAATGACAAGGCTACCTTCCATTGGAGTAATAAAATCTCAACAATGAACTACCTTCCATAATGACAAGGCTACCATCCATTGGAGTAACAAAATATCAACAAAAAACTACCTTCCATATTGACAAGGATACCTTCCATTGGAGTAAGAAAATCTCAACAACAAACTACCTTACGTTATGATAAGGCTACTATCCATTGGAGTAACAAAATCTCAACAATGAACTACCTTCTATAATGACAAGGATACCATCCATTAGGGTAACAAAATATAAACAAAGAACTACCTTCCATAATGATAAGGCTGTTATCTATTGGAGTAACAAAATCTCAACAACGAACTAGCTTCTATAATAATAAGGCTACCATCCATTTAGGTAATAAAATATCAACAACGAACTTCCTTCCATAATGATAAGGCTACCATCCATTGGAGTAACAAAATCTCAAAAACAAACTACCTTCCATAATGACAAGGCCACCATCCATCGAAGTAACAAAATCTCAACAATAAATTGCCTTTCATAATGACAAGGCTACCATCCATTGGAGTAAGAAAATCTCAACAACGTACTACCTTCCAAAAATACAAGGCTACCATCCATTGGAGTAACAAAATATCAAAAACAAACTACCTTCCATAATGACAAGGGTACCATCCATTGAAGTAAGAAAATATCAACAATGAACTACTTTCCATAATGACAAGGCTACCATCCATTAGGGTAACAAAATCTCAACAACAAACTACCTTCCAAAATGACAAGGCTACCATCCATTGGAGTAACAAAATCTCAACAACAAACTACCTTCCAAAATTAAAAGGCTACCATCCATTGGAGTAACAAAATATCAACAACAAACTACCTTCCGTAATGATAAGGCTACCATCCATTGGAGTTACAAAATCTAAACAACTAACTACCTTCCATAATGATAACGCAACCATACATTGGCGTAACAAAATCACAACAACAAACTACCTTCCATAATACCAAGGCTACCATCCATTGGAGTAACAAAATCTCAACAACGAACTACCTTCCATAATGACAAGGCTAACATCCAATGGAGTAACAAATTCTCAACAATGAACTACCTTCCATAATGACAAGGCTACCATCCATTGGTGTAACAAAATACCAACTACGAACTACCTTCCATAATGACAAGGCTACCATCCATTGCAGTAACAAAATCTCATCAACGAACTACCTTCCATAATGACAAGGCTACCATCCATTGGAGTAACAAAATATAAACAACGAACTACCTTCCATAATGACAAGGCTACCATCCATTGGAGTAACAAAATCGCAACAAGGAACTACCTTCCAAAATTGCAAGGCTACCATCCATTGGAGTAAAAAAACCTCAACAACAAACTACCTTCCATAATGACAAGCCTACCATCCATTGAAGTAACAAAATCTCATCAATGAACTACCTTCCATAATGACAAGGCTACCATCATTTAGATTAACAAAATCTCTACAATAAACTACCTTCCATAATGACAAGGCTACCATTCATTGGAGTAACAAAATCTCAACAACGAACTAGCTTCTATAATAAGAAGGCTACCATGGAACGAGGTAATAAAATCTCAAGAACGAACTACATTCCATAATGACAAGGCTACCATCCATTGTAGTAACAAAATCTCAACAACGAACTACCTTCCATAATGACAAGGCTACCATCCATTGGAGTAAGAAAATCTCAACAACGAACTACCTTCCAAAATTACAAGGCTACCATCCATTGGAGTAACAAAATCTCAAAAACAAACTACCTTCCATGATGACAAGGCTACCATCCATTGAAGTAAGAAAATATCAACAATGAACTACTTTCTATAATGACAAGGCTACCATCCATTAGGGTAACAAAATCTCAACAACAAACTACCTTCCAAAATGACAACGCTACCATCCACTAGGGTAACAAAATCTCAACAACGAACTACCTTCCAAAATGACAAGGTTACCATCCATTAGAGTAACAAAATCTCAACAACAAACTACCTTCCAAAATTAAAAGGATACCATCCATTGGAGTAACAAAATCTCAAAAACAAACTGCCTTCCATAATGACAAGGCTACCATCCAATGGAGTAACAAAATATCAACAACGAACTACCTTCCATAATATCGAGGCTAGCATCCATTGGAGTAACAAAATCTCAAAAACAAACTACCTTCCATAATGACAAGGCTACCTTCCATTGGAGTAATAAAATATCAACAATGAACTACCTTCCATAATGACAAGGCTACCATCCATTGGAGTAACAAAATATCAACAACGAACTACCTTCCATAATGACAAGGATACCATCCATTGGAGTAAGAAAATCTCAATAACAAACTACCTTACGTTATGATAAGGCTACTATCCATTGGAGTAACAAAATCTCAACAATGAACTGCCTTCTATAATGACAAGGATACCATCCATTAGGGTAACAAAATATAAACAAAGAACTACCTTCCATAATGATAAGGTTTTTATCTATTGGAGTAACAAAATCTCAACAACGAACTAGCTTCTATAATAATAAGGCTACCATCCATTTAGGTAATAAAATCTCAACAACGAACTACCTTCCATAATGACAAGGCTACCATCCATTGGAGTAACAAAATCTCCTAAACGAACTACCTTCCATAATGACAAGGCCACCATCCATCGAAGTATCAAAATCTCAATAATAAATTACCTTTCATAATGACAAGGCTACCATCCATTGGAGTAAGAAAATCTTAACAACGAACTACCTTCCAAAATGACAAGGCTACCATCCATTGGAGTAACAAAATCTCAACAACAAACTACCTTCCAAAATTAAAAGGCTACCATCCATTGGAGTAACAAAATATCAACAACAAACTACCTTCCGTAATGATAAGGTTACCATCCATTGGAGTTACAAAATCTAAACAACTAACTACCTTCCATAATGATAACGCAACCATCCATTGGCGTAACAAAATCACAACAACAAACTACCTTCCATAATACCAAGGCTACCATCCATTAGAGTAACAAAATCTCAACAACGAACTACCTTCCATAATGACAAGGCTAACATCCAATGGAGTAACAAATTCTCAACAATGAACTACCTTCCATAATGACAAGGCTACCATCCATTGGAGTAACAAAATATCAACTACGAACTACCTTCCATAATGACAAGGCTACCATCCATTGCAGTAACAAAATCTCATCAACGAACTACCTTCCATAATGACAAGGCTACCATCCATTGGAGTAACAAAATATAAACAACGAACTACCTTCCATAATGACAAGGCTACCATCCATTGGAGTAACAAAATCGCAACAAGGAACTACCTTCCAAAATTGCAAGGCTACCATCCATTGGCGTAAAAAAACCTCAACAACAAACTACCTTCCATAATGACAAGGCTGCCATCCATTGAAGTAACAAAATCTCATCAATGAACTACCTTCCATAATGACAAGGCTACCATCATTTAGATTAACAAAATCTCTACAATAAACTACCTTCCATAATGACAAGGCTACCATTCATTGGAGTAACAAAATCTCAACAACGAACTAGCTTCTATAATAAGAAGGCTACCATCCAACGAGGTAATAAAATCTCAAGAACGAACTACATTCCATAATGACAAGGCTACCATCCATTGTAGTAACAAAATCTCAACAACAAACTACCTTCCATAATGACAAGGCTACCATCCATCGGAGTAACAAAATCTCAACAATAAACTACATTCCATAATGACAAGGCTACCATCCATTGGAGTAACAAAATATAAACAACAAACTACCTTCCATAATGACAAGGCCACCATGCATTGAAGTAGGAAAATATCAACAAATTGTCTACCTTCTATAATGACAAGGCTACCATCCATTAGGGTAACAAAATATCAACAACGAACTAACTTCCAAAATGACAAGGCTACCATCCATTGGAGTAACAAAATCTAAACAACAAACTACCTTCCAAAATTACAAGGCTACCATCCATTAGAGTAACAAAATCTCTACAACAAACTACCTTCCATAATGAAAAGGCTACTATTCATTGAAGTAGGAAAATATCAACAATGAACTACCTTATATAATGACAAGGCTACCATCCATTAGGGTAACAAAATCTCAACAACAAACTACCTTCCAAAATTAAAAGGCTACCATCCATTGGAGTATCAAAATCTCAAAAACAAACTACCTTCCATAATGACAAGGATACCATCCATTGAAGTAACAAAATCTCAACAATGAACTAAGTTCCATTATGATAAGGCTACCATCCATTAGAGTAACAAAATCTCTACAATGAACTACCTTCCATAATGACAAGGCTACCATCCATTGGAATAACAAAATCTCAACAACAAACTACCTTCCATAATGACAAGGCTACCATCAATTGGAGTAACGAAATCTCAACAACGAACTACCTTCCAAAATGACAAGGCTACCATCCATTGAAGTAACAAAATCTCAACAACAAACTGCCTTCCATAATGACAAAGCTACCATCCAATGGAGTAACAAAATCTCAACAACGAACTACCTTCCATAATACCAAGGCTACCATCCATTGGAGTAACAAAATCTCAACAACAAACTACCTTCCATAATGACAAGGCTACCATCAATTGGAGTAATGAAATCTCAACAACGAACTACCTTCAAAAATGACAAGGCTACCATACATTGAAGTAACAAAATATCAACAACAAACTTCCTTCCATAATGACAAGGCTACCATCCAATGGATTAAAAAAATCTCAACAACGAACTACCTTCCATAATGACAAGGCTACCATCCATCGGAGTAACAAAATCTCAACAATAAACTACCTTCCATAATGACAAGGCTACCATCCATTGGAGTAAGAAAATCTCAACAATGAACTACCTTCAAAAATTACAAGGCTACCATCCATTGGAGTAACAAAATCTCAAAAAAAAAACTACCTTCCATGATGACAAGGCTACCATCCATTGAAGTAAGAAAATATCAACAATGAACTACTTTCTATAATGACAAGGCTACCATCCATTAGGGTAACAAAATCTCAACAACAAACTACCTTCCAAAATGACAAGGCTACCATCCACTAGGGTAACAAAATCTCAACAACGAACTACCTTCCAAAATGACAAGGCTACCATCCATTGGAGTAACAAAATCTCAACAACAAACTACCTTCCAAAATTAAAAGGATACCATCCATTGGAGTAACAAAATCTCAAAAACAAACTGCCTTCCATAATGACAAGGCTACCATCCAATGGAGTAACAAAATATCAACAACGAACTACCTTCCGTAATACCGAGGCTACCATCCATTGGAGTAACAAAATCTCAAAAACAAACTACCTTCCATAATGACAAGGCTACCTTCCATTGGAGTAATAAAATCTCAACAATGAACTACCTTCCATAATGACAAGGCTACCATCCATTGGAGTAACAAAATATCAACAACAAACTACCTTACATATTGACAAGGATACCATCCATTGGAGTAAGAAAATCTCAACAACAAACTACCTTACGTTATGATAAGGCTACTATCCATTGGAGTAACAAAATCTCAACAATGAACTACCTTCTATAATGACAAGGATACCATCCATTAGGGTAACAAAATATAAACAAAGAACTACCTTCCATAATGATAAGGCTGTTATCTATTGGAGTAACAAAATCTCAACAACGAACTAGCTTCTATAATAATAAGGCTACCATCCATTTAGGTAATAAAATATCAACAACGAACAACCTTCCATAATGATAAGGCTACCATCCATTGGAGTAACAAAATCTCAAAAACGAACTACCTTCCATAATGACAAGGCCACCATCCATCGAAGTAACAAAATCTCAACAATAAATTACCTTTCATAATGACAAGGCTACCATCCATTGGAGTAAGAAAATCTCAACAACGTACTACCTTCCAAAAATACAAGGCTACCATCCATTGGAGTAACAAAATATCAAAAACAAACTACCTTCCATAATGACAAGGGTACCATCCATTGAAGTAAGAAAATATCAACAATGAACTACTTTCCATAATGACAAGGCTACCATCCATTAGGGTAACAAAATCTCAACAACAAACTACCTTCCAAAATGACAAGGCTACCATCCATTGGAGTAAAAAAATCTCAACAACAAACTACCTTCCAAAATTAAAAGGCTACCATCCATTGGAGTAACAAAATATCAACAACAAACTACCTTCCGTAATGATAAGGCTACCATCCATTGGAGTTACAAAATCTAAACAACTAACTACCTTCCATAATGATAACGCAACCATCCATTGGCGTAACAAAATCACAACAACAAACTACCTTCCATAATACCAAGGCTACCATCCATTGGAGTAACAAAATCTCAACAACGAACTACCTTCCATAATGACAAGGCTAACATCCAATGGAGTAACAAATTCTCAACAATGAACTACCTTCCATAATGACAAGGCTACCATCCATTGGTGTAACAAAATATCAACTACGAACTACCTTCCATAATGACAAGGCTACCATCCATTGCAGTAACAAAATCTCATCAACAAACTACCTTCCATAATGACAAGGCTACCATCCATTGGAGTAACAAAATATAAACAACGAACTACCTTCCATAATGACAAGGCTACCATCCATTGGAGTAACAAAATCGCAACAAGGAACTACCTTCCAAAATTGCAAGGCTACCATCCATTGGAGTAAAAAAACCTCAACAACAAACTACCTTCCATAATGACAAGGCTACCATCCATTGAAGTAACAAAATCTCATCAATGAACTACCTTCCATAATGACAAGGCTACCATCATTTAGATTAACAAAATCTCTACAATAAACTACCTTCCATAATGACAAGGCTACCATTCATTGGAGTAACAAAATCTCAACAACGAACTAGCTTCTATAATAAGAAGGCTACCATCGAACGAGGTAATAAAATCTCAAGAACGAACTACATTCCATAATGACAAGGCTACCATCCATTGTAGTAACAAAATCTCAAAAACAAACTACCTTCCATAATGACAAGGCTACCATCCATCGGAGTAACAAAATCTCAACAATAAACTACATTCCATAATGACAAGGCTACCATCCATTGGAGTAACAAAATATAAACAACAAACTACCTTCCATAATGACAAGGCTACCTTGCATTGAAGTACGAAAATATCAACAAATTGTCTACCTTCTATAATGACAAGGCTACCATCCATTAGGGTAACAAAATATCAACAACGAACTAACTTCCAAAATGACAAGGCTACCATCCATTGGAGTAACAAAATCTCAATAACAAACTACCTTCCAAAATTAAAACGCTACCATCCATTGGAGTAACAAAATCTCAAAAACAAACTACCTTCCATAATGACAAGGCTACCATCCATTGAAGTAACAAAATCTCAACAATGAACTAACTTCCATTATGATAAGGCTACCATCCATTAGAGTAACAAAATCTCTACAATGAACTACCTTCCATAATGACAAAGCTACCATCCATTGGAATAACAAAATGTCAACAACAAACTACCTTCCATAATGACAAGGCTACCATCAATTGGAGTAACGAAATCTCAACAACGAACTACCTTCCAAAATGACAAGGCTACCATCCATTGAAGTAACAAAATCTCAACAACAAACTGCCTTCCATAATGACAAAGCTACCATCCAATGGAGTAACAAAATCTCAACAACGAACTACCTTCCATAATACCAAGGCTACCATCCATTGGAGTAACAAAATCTCAACAACAAACTAACTTCCATAATGACAAGGCTACCACCAATTGGAGTAATGAAATCTCAACAACGAACTACCTTCAAAAATGACAAGGCTACCATACATTGAAGTAACAAAATATCAACAACAAACTTCCTTCCATAATTACAAGGCTACCATCCAATGGATTAAAAAAATCTCAACAACGAACTACCTTCCATAATGACAAGGCTACCATCCATCGGAGTAACAAAATCTCAACAATAAACTACCTTCCATAATGACAAGGCTACCATCCATTGGAGTAAGAAAATCTCAACAATGAACTACCTTCCAAAATTACAAGGCTACCATCCATTGGAGTAACAAAATCTCAAAAACAAACTACCTTCCTTGATGACAAGGCTACCATCCATTGAAGTAAGAAAATATCAACAATGAACTACTTTCTATAATGACAAGGCTACCATCCATTAGGGTAACAAAATCTCAACAACAAACTACCTTCCAAAATGACAAGGCTACCATCCACTAGGGTAACAAAATCTCAACAATGAACTACCTTCCAAAATGACAAGGCTACCATCCATTGGAGTAACAAAATCTCAACAACAAACTACCTTCAAAAATTAAAAGGATACCATCCATTGGAGTAACAAAATCTCAAAAACAAACTGCCTTCCATAATGACAAGGCTACCATCCAATGGAGTAACAAAATATCAAAAACGAACTACCTTCCATAATACCGAGGCTACCATCCATTGGATTAACAAAATCTCAAAAACAAACTTCCTTCCATAATGACAAGGCTACCTTCCATTGGAGTAATAAAATCTCTACAATGAACTACCTTCCATAATGACAAGGCTACCATCCATTGGAGTAACAAAATATCAACAACGAACTACCTTCCATATTGACAAGGATACCATCCATTGGAGTAAGAAAATCTCAACAACAAACTACCTTACGTTATGATAATTCTACTATCCGTTGGAGTAACAAAATCTCAACAATGAACTACCTTCTATAATGACAAGGATACCATCCATTAGGGTAACAAAATATAAACAAAGAACTACCTTCCATAATGATAAGGCTGTTATCTATTGGAGTAACAAAATCTCAACAATGAACTAGCTTCTATAATAATAAGGCTACCATCCATTTAGGTAATAAAATATCAACAACGAACTACCTTCCATAATGATAAGGCTACCATCCATTGGAGTAACAAAATCTCAAAAACGAACTACCTTCCATAATGACAAGTCCACCATCCATCGAAGTAACAAAATCTCAACAATAAATTACCTTTCATAATGACAAGGCTACCATCCATTGGAGTAAGAAAATATCAACAACGTACTACCTTCCAAAAATTCAAGGCTACCATCCATTGGAGTAACAAAATATCAAAAACAAACTACCTTCCATAATGACAAGGCTACCATCCATTGAAGTAAGAAAATATCAACAATGAACTACTTTCCATAATGACAAGGCTACCATCCATTAGGGTAACAAAATCTCAATAACAAACTCCCTTCCAAAATGACAAGGCTACCATCCATTGGAGTAACAAAATCTCAACAACAAACTACCTTCCAAAATTAAAAGGCTACCATCCATTGGAGTAACAAAATATCAACAACAAACTACCTTCCGTAATGATAAGGCTACCATCCATTGGAGTTACAAAATCTAAACAACTAACTACCTTCCATAATGATAACGCAACCATCCATTGGCGTAACAAAATCACAACAACAAACTACCTTCCATAATACCATGGCTACCATCCATTGGAGTAACAAAATCTCAACAACGAACTACCTTCCATAATGACAAGGCTACCATCCATTGCAGTAACAAAATCTCATCAACGAACTACCTTCCATAATGACAAGGCTACCATCCATTGGAGTAACAAAATATAAACAACGAACTACCTTCCATAATGACAAGGCTACCATCCATTGGAGTAACAAAATCGCAACAAGGAACTACCTTCCAAAATTGCAAGGCTACCATCCATTGGAGTAAAAAAACCTCACCAACAAACTACCTTCCATAATGACAAGGCTACCATCCATTGAAGTAACCAAATCTCATCAATGAACTACCTTCCATAATGCCAAGGCTACCATCATTTAGATTAACAAAATCTCTACAATAAACTACCTTCCATAATGACAAGGCTACCATTCATTGGAGTAACAAAATCTCAACAAAGAACTAGCTTCTATAATAAGAAGGCTACCATCCAATGAGGTAATAAAATCTCAAGAACGAACTACATTCCATAATGACAAGGCTACCATCCATTGTAGTAACTAAATCTCAACAACAAACTACCTTCCATAATGACAAGGCTACCATCCATCGCAGTAACAAAATCTCAACAATAAACTACATTCCATAATGACAAGGCTACCATCCATTGGAGTAACAAAATATAAAGAACAAACTACCTTCCATAATGACAAGGCTACCATGCATTGAAGTAGGAAAATATCAACAAATTGTCTACCTTCTATAATGACAAGGCTACCATCCATTAGGGTAACAAAATATCAACAACGAACTAACTTCCAAAATGACAAGGCTACCATCCATTGGAGTAACAAAATCTAAACAACAAACTACCTTCCAAAATTACAAGGCTACCATCCATTGGAGTAACAAAATCTCTACAACAAACTACCTTCCATAATGAAAAGGCTACTATTTATTGAAGTAGGAAAATATCAACAATGGACTACCTTATATAATGACAAGGCTACCATCCATTAGGGTAACAAAATCTCAACAACAAACTACCTTCCAAAATTAAAAGGCTACCATCCATTGGAGTAAGAAAATATCAAAAACAAACTACCTTCCATAATGACAAGGCTACCATCCATTGAAGTAACAAAATCTCAACAATGAACTAACTTCCATTATGATAAGGCTACCATCCATTAGAGTAACAAAATCTCTACAATGAATTACCTTCCATAATGACAAGGCTACCATCCATTGGAATAACAAAATCTCAACAACAAACTACCTTCCATAATGACAAGGCTACCATCAATTGGAGTAACGAAATCTCAACAACGAACTACCTTCCAAAATGACAAGGCTACCATCCATTGAAGTAACAAAATCTCAACAACAAACTCCCTTCCATAATGACAAGGCTACCATCCAATGGAGTAACAAAATCTCAACAACGAACTACCTTCCATAATACCAAGGCTACCATCCATTGGAGTAACAAAATCTCAACAACAAACTACCTTCCAGAATGACAAGGCTACCATCCATTGGACTAACAAAATCTCAACAACGAACTACCTTCCATAATGACAAGGCTACCATCCATTGCAGTAACAAAATCTCAACAACGAACTACCTTCCATAATGACAAGGCTACCATCCTTTGCAGTAACAAAATCTCAACAACAAACTACCTTCCATAATGACAAGGATACCATCCATTGGAGTAAGAAAATCTCAACAACAAACTACCTTACGTTATGATAAGGCTACTATCCATTGGAGTAACAAAATATCAACAATGAACTACCTTCTATAATGACAAGGATACCATCCCTTAGGGTAACAAAATATAAACAAAGAACTACCTTCCATAATGATAAGGTTGTTATCTATTGGAGTAACAAAATCTCAACAACGAACTAGCTTCTATAATAATAAGGCTACCATCCATTTAGGTAATAAAATCTCAACAACGAACTACCTTCCATAATGACAAGGCTACCATCCATTGGAGTAACAAAATCTCAAAAACGAACTACCTTCCATAATGACAAGGCCACCATCCATCGAAGTAACAAAATCTCAACAATAAATTACCTTTCATAATGACAAGGCTACCATCCATTGGAGTAAGAAAATCTCAACAACGAACTACCTTCCAAAAATACAAGGCTACCATCCATTGGAGTAACAAAATATCAAAAACAAACTACCTTCCATAATGACAAGGCTACCATCCATTGAAGTAAGAAAATATCAACAATGAACTACTTTCCATAATGACAAGGCTACCATCCATTAGGGTAACAAAATCTCAACAACAAACTACCTTCCAAAATGACAAGGCTACCATCCATTGGAGTAACAAAATCTCAACAACAAACTACCTTCCAAAATTAAAAGGCTACCATCCATTGGAGTAAAAAAATATCAACAACAAACTACCTTCCGTAATGATAAGGCTACCATCCATTGGAGTAACAAAATCTCAACAACGAACTACCTTCCATAATGACAAGGCTAACATCCAATGGAGTAACAAATTCTCAACAATGAACTACCTTCCATAATGACAAGGCTACCATCCATTGGAGTAACAAAATATCAACTACGAACTACCTTCCATAATGACATGGCTACCATCCATTGCAGTAACAAAATCTCATCAACGATCTACCTTCCATAATGACAAGGCTACCATCCATTGGAGTAACAAAATATAAACAACGAACTACCTTCCATAATGACAAGGCTACCATCCATTGGAGTAAAAAAATCGCAACAAGGAACTACCTTCCAAAATTGCAAAGCTACCATCCATTGGAGTAAAAAAACCTCAACAACAAACTACCTTCCATAATGACAAGGCTACCATCCATTGAAGTAACAAAATCTCATCAATGAACTACCTTCCATAATGACAAGGCTACCATCATTTAGATTAACAAAATCTCTACAATAAACTACCTTCCATAATGACAAGGCTACCATTCATTGGAGTAACAAAATCTCAACAACGAACTAGCTTCTACAATAAGAAGGCTACCATCCAACGAGGTAATAAAATCTCAAGAACGAACTACATTCCATAATGACAAGGCTACCATCCATTGTAGTAACAAAATCCCAACAACAAACTACCTTCCATAATGACAAGGCTACCATCCATCGGAGTAACAAAATCTCAACAATAAACTACATTCCATAATGACAAGGCTACCATCCATTGTAGTAACAAAATATAAAGAACAAACTACCTTCCATAATGACAAGGCTACCATGCATTGAAGTAGGAAAATATCAACAAATTGTCTGCATTCTATAATGACAAGGCTACCATCCATTAGGGTAACAAAATATCAATAACGAACTAACTTCCAAAATGACAAGGCTACCATCCATTGGAGTAACAAAATCTAAACAACAAACTACCTTCCAAAATTACAAGGCTACCATCCATTGGAGTAACAAAATCTCTACAACAAACTACCTTCCATAATGAAAAGGCTACTATTCATTGAAGTAGGAAAATATCAACAATGAACTACCTTATATAATGACAAGGCTACCATCCATTAGGGTAACAAAATCTCAACAACAAACTACCTTCCAAAATTAAAAGGCTACCATCCATTGGAGTAACAAAATCTCAAAAACAAACTACCTTCCATAATGACAAGGCTACCATCCATTGAAGTAACAAAATCTCAACAATGAACAAACTTCCATTATGATAAGGCTACCATCCATTAGAGTAACAAAATCTCTACAATGAACTAACTTCCATAATGACAAGGCTACCATCCATTGGAATAACAAAATCTCAACAACAAACTACCTTCCATAATGACAAGGCTACCATCAATTGGAGTAACGAAATCTCAACAACGAACTACCTTCCAAAATGACAAGGCTACCATCCATTGAAGTAACAAAATCTCAACAACAAACTGCCTTCCATAATGACAAGGCTACCATCCAATGGAGTAACAAAATCTCAACAACGAACTACCTTCCATAATACCAAGGGTACCATCCATTGGAGTAACAAAATCTCAACAACAAACTACCTTCCATAATGACAAGGCTAACATCCATTGGAGTAACAAAATCTCAACAACGAACTACCTTTCATAATGACAAGGCTACCATCCATTGCAGTAACAAAATCTCAACAACAAACTACCTTCCATAATTACAAGGCTACCATCCAATGGAGTAATAAAATCTCAACAACGAACTACCTTCCATAATGACAAGGCTACCATCCTTTGCAGTAACAAAATCTCAACAACAAACTACCTTCCATAATGACAAGGCTACCATCCATTGGAGTAACAAAATCTCAACAACGAACTAGCTTCTATAATAACAAGGCTACCATCCATTAAGGTAATAAAATCTCAACAACGAACTACCTTCCATAATGACAAGGCTACCATCCATTGGAGTAGCAAAATCTCAATAACAAACTACCTTCCATAATGACAAGGCTACCATCCATCGGAGTAACAAAATCTCAACAGTAAACTACCTTCCATAATGACAAGGCTACCATCCATTGGAGTAAGAAAATCTCAACAACAAACTACCTTCCAAAATTACAAGGCTACCATCCATTGGAGTAACAAAATCTCAAAAACGAACTACCTTCCATAATGACAAGGCTACCATTCATTAAAGTAAGAAAATATCTACAATGAACTACCTTCTACAATGACAAGGCTACCATCCATTAGGGTAACAAAATCTCAACAACGAACTACCTTCCAAAATGACAAGGCTACCATCCATTGGAGTAACAAAATCTAAACAACAAACTACCTTCCAAAATTACAAGGCTACCATCCATTGGAGTAACAAAATATCTACAACAAACTACCTTCCATAATGGAAAGGCTACTATTCATTGAAGTAGGAAAATATCAACAATGAACTACTTTATATAATGACAAGGCTACCATCCATTAGGGTAACAAAATCTCAACAACAAACTACCTTCCAAAATTAAAAGGCTACCATCCATTGGAGTAACAAAATCTCAAAAATAAACTACCTTCCATAATGACAAGGCTACCATCCATTGAAGTAACAAAATCTCAACAATGAACTAACTTCTATTATGATAATGCTACCATCCATTAGAGTAACAAAATCTCTACAATGAACTACCTTCCATAATGACAAGGCTACCATCCATTGGAATAACAAACTCTCAACAACAAACTACCTTCCATAATGACAAGGCTACCATCAATTGGAGTAACGAAATCTCAACAACGAACTACCTTCCAAAATGACAAAGCTACCATCCATTGAAGTAACAAAATCTCAACAACAAACTGCCTTCCATAATGACAAGGCTACCATCCAATGGAGTAACAAAATCTCAACAACGAACTACCTTCCATAATACCAAGGCTACCATCCATTGGAGTAACAAATTCTCAACAACAAACTACCTGCCATAATGACAAGGCTAACATCCATTGGAGTAACAAAATCTCAACAACGAACTACCTTCCATAATGACAAGGCTACCATCCATTGCAGTAACAAAATCTCAACAACAAACTACCTTCCATAATTACAAGGCTACCATCCAATGGAGTAATAAAATCTCAACAACAAACTACCTTCCACAATGACAAGGCTACCATCCTTTGCAGTAAGAAAATCTCAACAACAAACTACCTTCCATAATGACAAGGCTACCATCCATTGGAGTAACAAAATCTCAACAACGAACTAGCTTCTATAATAACAAGGCTACCATCCCTTAGGGTAACAAAATATAAACAAAGAACTACCTTCCATAATGATAAGGCTGTTATCCATTGGAGTAACAAAATCTCAACAACGAACTAGCTTCTATAATAATAAGGCTACCATCCATTTAGGTAATAAAATCTCAACAACGAACTACCTTCCATAATGACAAGGCTACCATCCATTGGAGTAACAAAATCTCAATAACAAACTACCTTCCATAATGACATGGCTACCATCCATCGGAGTAACAAAATCTCAACAATAAACTACCTTCCATAATGACAAGGCTACCATCCATTGGAGTAAGAAAATCTCAACAACAAACTACCTTCCAAAATTACAAGGCTACCATCCATTGGAGTAACAAAATCTCAAAAACGAACTACCTTCCATAATGACAAGGCTACCATTCATTAAAGTAAGAAAATATCTACAATGAACTACCTTCTACAATCACAAGGCTACCATCCATTAGGGTAACAAAATCTCAACAACGAACTTCCTTCTAAAATGACAAAGCTACCATCCATTGGAGTAACAAAATCTCAACAACAAACTACCTTCCAAAATTACAAGGCTACCATCCATTGGAGTAACAAAATCTCAACAACAAACTACCTTCCATAATGAGAAGGCTACCATGCATTGAAGTAGGAAAATATCAACAAATTGTCTACCTTCTATAATGACAAGGCTACCATCCATTAGGGTAAAAAAATATCAACAACGAACTAACTTCCAAAATGACAAGGCTACCATCCATTGGAGTAACAAAATCTAAACAACAAACTACCTTCCAAAATTACAAGGCTACCATCCATTAGAGTAAAAAAATCTCTACAACAAACTACCTTCCATAATGAAAAGGCTACTATTCATTGAAGTATGAAAATATCAACAATGAACTACCTTATATAATGACAAGGCTACCATCCATTAGGGTAACAAAATCTCAACAACAAACTACCTTCCAAAATTAAAAGGCTACCATCCATTGGAGTAACAAAATCTCAAAAACAAACTACCTTCCATAATGACAAGGCTACCATCCATTGAAGTAACAAAATCTCAACAATGAACTAACTTCCATTATGATAAGGCTACCATCCATTAGAGTAACAAAATCTCTACAATGAACTACCTTCCATAATGACAAGGCTACCATCCATTGGAATAACAAAATCTCAACAACAAATTACCTTCCATAATGACAAGGCTACCATCAATTGGAGTAACGAAATCTCAACAACGAACTACCTTCCAAAATGACAAGGCTACCATCCATTGAAGTAACAAAATCTCAACAACAAACTGCCTTCCATAATGACAAGGCTACCATCCAATGGAGTAACAAAATCTCAACAACGAACTACCTTCCATAATACCAAGGCTACCATCCATTGGAGTAACAAAATCTCAACAACAAACTACCTTCCATAATGACAAGGCTAACATCCATTGGAGTAACAAAATCTCAACAACGAACTACCTTCCATAATGACAAGGCTACCATCCATTGCAGTAACAAAATCTCAACAACAAACTACCTTCCATAATTACAAGGCTACCATCCAATGGAGTAATAAAATCTCAACAACGAACTACCTTCCATAATGACAAGGCTACCATCCTTTGCAGTAACAAAATCTCAACAACAAACTACCTTCCATAATGACAAGGCTACCATCCATTGGAGTAACAAAATCTCAAAAACGAACTAGCTTCTATAATAACAAGGCTACCATCCATTGAGGTAATAAAATCTCAACAACGAACTACCTTGCATAATGACAAGGCTACCATCCACTGGAGTAGAAAAATCTCAATAACAAACTACCTTCCATAATGACAAGGCTACCATCCATTGGAGTAAGAAAATCTCAACAACAAACTACCTTCCAAAATTACAAGGCTACCATCCATTGGAGTAACAAAATCTCAAAAACGAACTACCTTCCATAATGACAAGGCTACCATTCATTAAAGTAAGAAAATATCTACAATGAACTACCTTCTACAATGACAAGGCTACCATCCATTAGGGTAACAAAATCTCAACAACAAACTACCTTCCAAAATGACAAGGCTACCATCCATTGGAGTAACAAAATCTAAACAACAAACTACCTTCCAAAATTACAAGGCTACCATCCATTGGAGTAACAAAATATCTACAACAAACTACCTTCCATAATGAAAAGGCTACTATTCATTGAAGTAGGAAAATATCAACAATGAACTACCTTATATAATGACAAGGCTACCATCCATTAGGGTAACAAAATCTCAACAACAAACTACCTTCCAAAATTAAAAGGCTACCATCCATTGGAGTAACAAAATCTCAAAAACAAACTACCTTCCATAATGACAAGGCTACCATCCATTGAAGTAACAAAATCTCAACAATGAACTAACTTCCATTATGATAAGGCTACCATCCATTAGAGTAACAAAATCTCTACAATGAACTACCTTCCATAATGACAAGGCTACCATCCATTGGAATAACAAAATCTCAACAACAAACTACCTTCCATAATGACAAGGCTACCATCAATTGGAGTAACGAAATCTCAACAACGAACTACCTTCCAAAATGACAAGGCTACCATCCATTGAAGTAACAAAATCTCAACAACAAATTGCCTTCCATAATGACAAGGCAACCATCCAATGGAGTAACAAAATCTCAACAACGAACTACCTTCCATAATACCAAAGCTACCATCCATTGGAGTAACAAAATCTCAACAGCAAACTACCTTCCATAATGACAAGGCTAACATCCATTGGAGTAACAAAATCTCAACAACGAACTACCTTCCATAATGACAAGGCTACCATCCATTGCAGTAACAAAATCTCAACAACAAACTACCTTCCATAATTACAAGGCTACCATCCAATGGAGTAATAAAATCTCAACAACGAACTACCTTCCATAATGACAAGGCTACCATCCTTTGCAGTAACAAAATCTCAACAACAAACTACCTTCCATAATGACAAGGCTACCATCCATTGGAGTAACAAAATCTCAACAACGAACTAGCTTCTATAATAACAAGGCTACCATCCATTGAGGTAATAAAATCTCAACAACGAACTACCTCCCATAATGACAAGGCTACCATCCATTGGAGTAGCAAAATCTCAATAACAAACTACCTTCCATAATGACAAGGCTACCATCCATCGGAGTAACAAAATCTCAACAATAAACTACCTTCCATAATGACAAGGCTACCATCCATTGGAGTAAGAAAATCTCAACAACAAACTACCTTCCAAAATTACAAGGCTACCATCCATTGGAGTAACAAAATCTCAAAAACGAACTACCTACCATAATGACAAGGCTACCATTTATTAAAGTAAGAAAATATCTACAATGAACTACCTTCTACAATCACAAGGCTACCATCCATTAGGGTAACAAAATCTCAACAACGAACTACCTTCCAAAATGACAAAGCTACCATCCATTGGAGTAACAAAATCTCAACAACAAACTACCTTCCAAAATTACAAGGCTACCATCCATTGGAGTAACAAAATCTCAACAACAAACTACCTTCCATAATGACAAGGCTACCATGCATTGAAGTAGGAAAATATCAACAAATTGTCTACCTTCTATAATGACAAGGCTACCATCGATTAGGGTAACAAAATATCAACAACGAACTAACTTCCAAAATGACAAGGCTACCATCCATTGGAGTAACAAAATCTAAACAACAAACTACCTTCCAAAATTACAAGGCTACCATCCATTGGAGTAACAAAATCTCTACAACAAACTACCTTCCATAATGAAAAGGCTACTATTCATTGAAGTATGAAAATATCAACAATGAACTACCTTATATAATGACAAGGCTACCATCCATTAGGGTAACAAAATCTCAACAACAAACTACCTTCCAAAATTAAAAGGCTACCATCCATTGGAGTAACAAAATCTCAAAAACAAACTACCTTCCATAATGACAAGGCTACCATCCATTGAAGTAACAAAATCTCAACAATGAACTAACTTCCATTATGATAAGGCTACCATCCATTAGAGTAACAAAATCTCTACAATGAACTACCTTCCATAATGACAAGGCTACCATCCATTGGAATAACAAAATCTCAACAACAAACTACCTTCCATAATGACAAGGTTACCATCAATTGGAGTAACAAAATCTCAACAACGAACTACCTTCCAAAATGACAAGGCTACCATCCATTGAAGTAACAAAATCTCAACAACAAACTGGCTTCCATAATGACAAGGCTACCATCCAATGGAGTAACAAAATCTCAACAACGAACTACCTTCCATAATACCAAGGCTACCATCCATTGGAGTAACAAAATCTCAACAACAAACTACCTTCCATAATGACAAGGCTAACATCCATTGGAGTAACAAAATCTCAACAACGAACTACCTTCCATAATGACAAGGCTACCATCCATTGCAGTAACAAAATCTCAACAACAAACTACCTTCCATAATTACAAGGCTACCATCCAATGGAGTAATAAAATCTCAACAATGAACTACCTTCCATAATGACAAGGCTACCATCCTTTGCAGTAACAAAATCTCAACAACAAACTACCTTCCATAATGACAAGGCAACCATCCATTGGAGTAACAAAATCTCAACAACGAACTAGCTTCTATAATAACAAGGCTACCATCCATTGAGGTAATAAAATCTCAACAACGAACTACCTTCCATAATGACAAGGCTACCATCCACTGGAGTAGCAAAATCTCAATAACAAACTACCTTCCATAATGACAAGGCTACCATCCATTGGAGTAACAAAATCTCAACAATAAACTACCTTCCATAATGACAAGGCTACCATCCATTGGAGTAAGAAAATCTCAACAACAAACTACCTTCCAAAATTACAAGGCTACCATCCATTGGAGTAACAAAATCTCAAAAATGAACTACCTTCCATAATGACAAGGCTACCATTCATTAAAGTAAGAAAATATCTACAATGAACTACCTTCTACAATGACAAGGCTACCATCCATTAGGGTAACAAAATCTCAACAACAAACTACCTTCCAAAATGACAAGGCTACCATCCATTGGAGTAACAAAATCTAAACAATAAACTACCTTCCAAAATTACAAGGCTACCATCCATTGGAGTTACAAAATATCTACAACAAACTACCTTCCATAATGAAAAGGCTACTATTCATTGAAGTAGGAAAATATCAACAATGAACTACCTTATATAATGACAAGGCTACCATCCATTAGGTTAACAAAATCTCAACAACAAACTACCTTCCAAAATTAAAAGGCTACCATCCATTGGAGTAACAAAATCTCAAAAACAAACTACCTTCTATAATGACAAGGCTACCATCCATTGAAGTAACAAAATCTCAACAATAAACTAACTTCCATTATGATAAGGCTACCATCCATTAGAGTAACAAAATCTCAACAACGAACTACCTTCCATACTGACAAGGATACCATCCATTGGAGTAGCAAAATCTCAATAACAAACTACCTTCCATAATGACAAGGCTACCATCAATTGGAGTAACGAAATCTCAACAACGAACTACCTTCCAAAATGACAAGGCTACCATCCATTGAAGTAACAAAATCTCAACAACAAACTGCCTTCCATAATGACAAGGCTACCATCCAATGGAGTAACAAAATCTCAACAACGAACTACCTTCCATAATACCAAGGCTACCATCCATTGGAGTAACAAAATCTCAACAACAAACTACCTTCCATAATGACAAGGCTAACATCCATTGGAGTAACAAAATCTCAACAACGAACTACCTTCCATAATGACAAGGCTACCATCCATTGCAGTAACAAAATCTCAACAACAAACTACCTTCCATAATTACAAGGCTACCATCCAATGGAGTAATAAAATCTCAACAACGAACTACCTTCCATAATGACAAGGCTACCATCCTTTGCAGTAACAAAATCTCAACAACAAACTACCTTCCATAATGACAAGGCTACCATCCATTGGAGTAACAAAATCTCAACAACGAACTAGCTTCTATAATAACAAGGCTACCATCCATTGAGGTAATAAAATCTCAACAACGAACTACCTCCCATAATGACAAGGCTACCATCCATTGGAGTAGCAAAATCTCAATAACAAACTACCTTCCATAATGACAAGGCTACCATCCATCGGAGTAACAAAATCTCAACAATAAACTACCTTCCATAATGACAAGGCTACCATCCATTGGAGTAAGAAAATCTCAACAACAAACTACCTTCCAAAATTACAAGGCTACCATCCATTGGAGTAACAAAATCTCAAAAATGAACTACCTTCCATAATGACAAGGCTACCATTCATTAAAGTAAGAAAATATCTACAATGTACTACCTTCTACAATGACAAGGCTACCATCCCTTAGGGTAACAAAATCTCAACAACGAACTACCTTCCAAAATGACAAGGCTACCATCCATTGGAGTAACAAAATCTAAACAACAAACTACCTTCCAAAATTACAAGGCTACCATCCATTGGAGTAACAAAATATCTACAACAAACTACCTTCCATAATGAAAAGGCTACTATTCATTGAAGTAGGAAAATATCAACAATGAACTACCTTATATAATGACAAGGCTACCATCCATTAGGGTAACAAAATCTCAACAACAAACTACCTTCCAAAATTAAAAGGCTACCATCCATTGGAGTAACAAAATCTCAAAAACAAACTACCTTCCATAATGACAAGGCTACCATCCATTGAAGTAACAAAATCTCAACAATGAACTAACTTCCATTATGATAAGGCTACCATCCATTAGAGTAACAAAATCTCAACAACGAACTACCTTCCATACTGACAAGGCTACCATCCATTGGAGTAGCAAAATCTCAATAACAAACTACCTTCCATAATGACAAGGCTACCATCAATTGGAGTAACGAAATCTCAACAACGAACTACCTTACAAAATGACAAGGCTACCATCCATTGAAGTAACAAAATCTCAACAATAAACTGCCTTCCATAATGACAAGGCTACCATCCAATGGAGTAACAAAATCTCAACAACGAACTACCTTCCATAATACCAAGGCTACCATCCATTGGAGTAACAAAATCTCAACAACAAACTACCTTCCATAATGACAAGGCTAACATCCATTGGAGTAACTAAATCTCAACAACGAACTACCTTCCATAATGACAAGGCTACCATCCATTGCAGTAACAAAATCTCAACAACAAACTACCTTCCATAATTACAAGGCTACCATCCAATGGAGTAATAAAATCTCAACAACGAACTACCTTCCATAATGACAAGGCTACCATCCTTTGCAGTAACAAAATCTCAACAACAAACTACCTTCCATAATGACAAGGCTACCATCCATTGGAGTAACAAAATCTCAACAACGAACTAGCTTCTATAATAACAAGGCTACCATCCATTGAGGTAATAAAATCTCAACAACGAACTACCTCCCATAATGACAAGGCTACCATCCATTGGAGTAGCAAAATCTCAATAACAAAGTACCTTCCATAATGACAAGGCTACCATCCATCGGAGTAACAAAATCTCAACAATAAACTACCTTCCATAATGACAAGGCTACCATCCATTGGAGTAAGAAAATCTCAACAACAAACTACCTTCCAAAATTACAAGGCTACCATCCATTCGAGTAACAAAATCTCAAAAACGAACTACCTTCCATAATGACAAGGCTACCATTCATTAAAGTAAGAAAATATCTACAATGAACTACCTTCTACAATCACAAGGCTACCATCCATTAGGGTAACAAAATCTCAACAACGAACTACCTTCCAAAATGACAAAGCTACCATCCATTGGAGTAACAAAATCTCAACAACAAACTACCTTCCAAAATTACAAGGCTACCATCCATTGGAGTAACAAAATCTCAATAACAAACTACCTTCCATAATGACAAGGCTACCATGCATTGAAGTAGGAAAATATCAACAAATTGTCTACCTTCTATAATGACAAGGCTACCATCCATTAGGGTAACAAAATATCAACAACGAACTAACTTCCAAAATGACAAGGCTACCATCCATTGGAGTAACAAAATCTAAACAACAAACTACCTTCCAAAATTACAAGGCTACCATCCATTGGAGTAACAAAATCTCTACAACAAACTACCTTCCATAATGAAAAGGCTACTATTCATTGAAGTATGAAAATATCAACAATGAACTACCTTATATAATGACAAGGCTACCATCCATTAGGGTAACAAAATCTCAACAACAAACTACCTTCCAAAATTAAAAGGCTACCATCCATTGGAGTAACAAAATCTCAAAAACAAACTACCTTCCATAATGACAAGGCTACCATCCATTGAAGTAACAAAATCTCAACAATGAACTAACTTCCATTATGATAAGGCTACCATCCATTAGAGTAACAAAATCTCTACAATGAACTACCTTCTATAATGACAAGGCTACCATCCATTGGAATAACAAAATCTCAACAATAAACTACCTTCCATAATGACAAGGCTACCATCAATTGGAGTAACGAAATCTCAACAACGAACTACCTTCCAAAATGACAAGGCTACCATCCATTGAAGTAACAAAATCTCAACAACAAACTGCCTTCCATAATGACAAGGCTACCATCCAATGGAGTAACAAAATCTCAACAACGAACTACCTTCCATAATACCAAGGCTACCATCCATTGGAGTAACAAAATCTCAACAACAAACTACCTTCCATAATGACAAGGCTACCATCCATTGGAGTAACAAAATCTCAACAACGAACTACCTTCCATAATGACAAGGCTACCATCCATTGCAGTAACAAAATCTCAACAACAAACTACCTTCCATAATTACAAGGCTACCATCCATTGGAGTAACAAAATCTCAACAACAAACTACCTTCCAAAATTACAAGGCTACCATCCATTGGAGTAACAAAATCTCAACAATAAACTACCTTCCATAATGATAAGGCTACCATCCATTGGAGTAACAAAATATCAACAACGAACTACGTTCCATAATACCAAGGCTTCCATCCATAAGAGTAACAAAATCTTAACAATGAACTACCTTCCATAAAGACAAGGCTACCATCCATTGGAGTAACAAAATCTCAACAACAAACTACCTTCCAAAATTAAAAGGATACCATCCATTGGAGTAACAAAATCTCAAAAACAAACTACCTTCCATAATGACAAGGCTACCATCCATTGAAGTAACAAAATATCAACAATGAACTAACTTTCATAATGATAAGGCTACCATCCATTAGAGTAACAAAATCTCTACAATGAACTACCTTCCATAATGAGAAGGCTACCATCCAATGGAGTAACAAAATCTCAACAACAAACTACCTTCCATAATGACAAGGCTACCATCAATTGGAGTAACGAAATGTTAACAACGAACTACCTTCAAAAATGACAAGGCTACCATCCGTTGAAGTAACAAAATCTAAACAACAAACTGCCTTTCATAATTACAAGGCTACAATCCAATGAAGTAACAAAATCTCAACAACAAACTACCTTCCATAATGACAAGGCTACCATCCATCGGAGTAACAAAATCTCAACAATAAACTACCTTCCATAATGACAAGGCTACCATCCATTGGAGTAAGAAAATCTCAACAACGAACTACCTTCCAAAATTACAAGGCTACCATCCATTGGAATAAAAAAATCTCAAAAACAAACTACCTTCCATGATGACAAGGCTACCATCCATTGAAGTAACAAAATATCAACAATGAACTACTTTCTATAATGACAAGGCTACCATCCATTAGGGTAACAAAATCTCAACAACAAACTACCTTCCAAAATGACAAGGCTACCATCCATTAGGGTAACAAAATCTCAACAACGAACTACCTTCCAAAATGACAAGGCTACCATCCATTGGAGTAACAAAATCTAAACAACAAACTACCTTCCAAAATTACAAGGCTACCATCCATTGGAGTAACAAAATCTCTACAACAAACTACCTTCCATAATGAAAAGGCTACTATTCATTGAAGTATGAAAATATCAACAATGAACTACCTTATATAATGACAAGGCTACCATCCATTAGGGTAACAAAATCTCAACAACAAACTACCTTCCAAAATTAAAAGGCTACCATCCATTGGAGTAACAAAATCTCAAAAACAAACTACCTTCCATAATGACAAGGCTACCATCCATTGAAGTAACAAAATCTCAACAATGAACTAACTTCCATTATGATAAGGCTACCATCCATTAGAGTAACAAAATCTCTACAATGAACTACCTTCTATAATGACAAGGCTACCATCCATTGGAATAACAAAATCTCAACAATAAACTACCTTCCATAATGACAAGGCTACCATCAATTGGAGTAACGAAATCTCAACAACGAACTACCTTCCAAAATGACAAGGCTACCATCCATTGAAGTAACAAAATCTCAACAACAAACTGCCTTCCATAATGACAAGGCTACCATCCAATGGAGTAACAAAATCTCAACAACGAACTACCTTCCATAATACCAAGGCTACCATCCATTGGAGTAACAAAATCTCAACAACAAACTACCTTCCATAATGACAAGGCTACCATCCATTGGAGTAACAAAATCTCAACAACGAACTACCTTCCATAATGACAAGGCTACCATCCATTGCAGTAACAAAATCTCAACAACAAACTACCTTCCATAATTACAAGGCTACCATCCATTGGAGTAACAAAATCTCAACAACAAACTACCTTCCAAAATTACAAGGCTACCATCCATTGGAGTAACAAAATCTCAACAATAAACTACCTTCCATAATGATAAGGCTACCATCCATTGGAGTAACAAAATATCAACAACGAACTACGTTCCATAATACCAAGGCTTCCATCCATAAGAGTAACAAAATCTTAACAATGAACTACCTTCCATAAAGACAAGGCTACCATCCATTGGAGTAACAAAATCTCAACAACAAACTACCTTCCAAAATTAAAAGGATACCATCCATTGGAGTAACAAAATCTCAAAAACAAACTACCTTCCATAATGACAAGGCTACCATCCATTGAAGTAACAAAATATCAACAATGAACTAACTTTCATAATGATAAGGCTACCATCCATTAGAGTAACAAAATCTCTACAATGAACTACCTTCCATAATGAGAAGGCTACCATCCAATGGAGTAACAAAATCTCAACAACAAACTACCTTCCATAATGACAAGGCTACCATCAATTGGAGTAACGAAATGTTAACAACGAACTACCTTCAAAAATGACAAGGCTACCATCCGTTGAAGTAACAAAATCTAAACAACAAACTGCCTTTCATAATTACAAGGCTACAATCCAATGAAGTAACAAAATCTCAACAACAAACTACCTTCCATAATGACAAGGCTACCATCCATCGGAGTAACAAAATCTCAACAATAAACTACCTTCCATAATGACAAGGCTACCATCCATTGGAGTAAGAAAATCTCAACAACGAACTACCTTCCAAAATTACAAGGCTACCATCCATTGGAATAAAAAAATCTCAAAAACAAACTACCTTCCATGATGACAAGGCTACCATCCATTGAAGTAACAAAATATCAACAATGAACTACTTTCTATAATGACAAGGCTACCATCCATTAGGGTAACAAAATCTCAACAACAAACTACCTTCCAAAATGACAAGGCTACCATCCATTAGGGTAACAAAATCTCAACAACGAACTACCTTCCAAAATGACAAGGCTACCATCCATTGGAGTAACAAAATCTCAACAACGAACTACCTTCCAAAATGACAAGGCTACCATCCATTGGAGTAACAAAATCTCAACAACAAACTACCTTCCAAAATTACAAGGCTACCATCCATTCGAGTAACAAAATCTCAAAAACGAACTACCTTCCATAATGACAAGGCTACCATTCATTAAAGTAAGAAAATATCTACAATGAACTACCTTCTACAATCACAAGGCTACCATCCATTAGGGTAACAAAATCTCAACAACAAACTACCTTCCAAAATGACAAAGCTACCATCCATTGGAGTAACAAAATCTCAACAACAAACTACCTTCCAAAATTACAAGGCTACCATCCATTGGAGTAACAAAATCTCAATAACAAACTACCTTCCATAATGACAAGGCTACCATGCATTGAAGTAGGAAAATATCAACAAATTGTCTACCTTCTATAATGACAAGGCTACCATCCATTAGGGTAACAAAATATCAACAACGAACTAACTTCCAAAATGACAAGGCTACCATCCATTGGAGTAACAAAATCTAAACAACAAACTACCTTCCAAAATTACAAGGCTACCATCCATTGGAGTAACAAAATCTCTACAACAAACTACCTTCCATAATGAAAAGGCTACTATTCATTGAAGTATGAAAATATCAACAATGAACTACCTTATATAATGACAAGGCTACCATCCATTAGGGTAACAAAATCTCAACAACAAACTACCTTCCAAAATTAAAAGGCTACCATCCATTGGAGTAACAAAATCTCAAAAACAAACTACCTTCCATAATGACAAGGCTACCATCCATTGAAGTAACAAAATCTCAACAATGAACTAACTTCCATTATGATAAGGCTACCATCCATTAGAGTAACAAAATCTCTACAATGAACTACCTTCTATAATGACAAGGCTACCATCCATTGGAATAACAAAATCTCAACAATAAACTACCTTCCATAATGACAAGGCTACCATCAATTGGAGTAACGAAATCTCAACAACGAACTACCTTCCAAAATGACAAGGCTACCATCCATTGAAGTAACAAAATCTCAACAACAAACTGCCTTCCATAATGACAAGGCTACCATCCAATGGAGTAACAAAATCTCAACAACGAACTACCTTCCATAATACCAAGGCTACCATCCATTGGAGTAACAAAATCTCAACAACAAACTACCTTCCATAATGACAAGGCTACCATCCATTGGAGTAACAAAATCTCAACAACGAACTACCTTCCATAATGACAAGGCTACCATCCATTGCAGTAACAAAATCTCAACAACAAACTACCTTCCATAATTACAAGGCTACCATCCATTGGAGTAACAAAATCTCAACAACAAACTACCTTCCAAAATTACAAGGCTACCATCCATTGGAGTAACAAAATCTCAACAATAAACTACCTTCCATAATGATAAGGCTACCATCCATTGGAGTAACAAAATATCAACAACGAACTACGTTCCATAATACCAAGGCTTCCATCCATAAGAGTAACAAAATCTTAACAATGAACTACCTTCCATAAAGACAAGGCTACCATCCATTGGAGTAACAAAATCTCAACAACAAACTACCTTCCAAAATTAAAAGGATACCATCCATTGGAGTAACAAAATCTCAAAAACAAACTACCTTCCATAATGACAAGGCTACCATCCATTGAAGTAACAAAATATCAACAATGAACTAACTTTCATAATGATAAGGCTACCATCCATTAGAGTAACAAAATCTCTACAATGAACTACCTTCCATAATGAGAAGGCTACCATCCAATGGAGTAACAAAATCTCAACAACAAACTACCTTCCATAATGACAAGGCTACCATCAATTGGAGTAACGAAATGTTAACAACGAACTACCTTCAAAAATGACAAGGCTACCATCCGTTGAAGTAACAAAATCTAAACAACAAACTGCCTTTCATAATTACAAGGCTACAATCCAATGAAGTAACAAAATCTCAACAACAAACTACCTTCCATAATGACAAGGCTACCATCCATCGGAGTAACAAAATCTCAACAATAAACTACCTTACATAATGACAAGGCTACCATCCATTGGAGTAAGAAAATCTCAACAACGAACTACCTTCCAAAATTACAAGGCTACCATCCATTGGAATAAAAAAATCTCAAAAACAAACTACCTTCCATGATGACAAGGCTACCATCCATTGAAGTAACAAAATATCAACAATGAACTACTTTCTATAATGACAAGGCTACCATCCATTAGGGTAACAAAATCTCAACAACAAACTACCTTCCAAAATGACAAGGCTACCATCCATTAGGGTAACAAAATCTCAACAACGAACTACATTCCAAAATGACAAGGCTACCATCCATTGGAGTAACAAAATCTCAACAACAAACTATCTTCCAAAATTAAAAGGATACCATCCATTGGAGTAACAAAATCTCAAAAACAATCTGCCTTCCATAATGACAAGGCTACCATCCAATGGAGTAACAAAATCTCAACAACGAACTACCTTCCATAATACCGAGGCTACCATCCATTGGAGTAATTAAATCTCAACAACAAACTACCTTCCATAATGACAAGGCTACCATCCATTGAAGTAACAAAATCTCAACAATGAACTAACTTCCATTATGATAAGGCTACCATCCATTAGAGTAACAAAATCTCAACAACGAACTACCTTCCATACTGACAAGGCTACCATCCATTGGAGTAGCAAAATCTCAATAACAAACTACCTTCCATAATGACAAGGCTACCATCAATTGGAGTAACGAAATCTCAACAACGAACTACCTTCCAAAATGACAAGGCTACCATCCATTGAAGTAACAAAATCTCAACAACAAACTGCCTTCCATAATGACAAGGCTACCATCCAATGGAGTAACAAAATCTCAACAACGAACTACCTTCCATAATACCAAGGCTACCATCCATTGGAGTAACAAAATCTCAACAACAAACTACCTTCCATAATGACAAGGCTAACATCCATTGGAGTAACAAAATCTCAACAACGAACTACCTTCCATAATGACAAGGCTACCATCCATTGCAGTAACAAAATCTCAACAACAAACTACCTTCCATAATTACAAGGCTACCATCCAATGGAGTAATAAAATCTCAACAACGAACTACCTTCCATAATGACAAGGCTACCATCCTTTGCAGTAACAAAATCTCAACAACAAACTACCTTCCATAATGACAAGGCTACCATCCATTGGAGTAACAAAATCTCAACAACGAACTAGCTTCTATAATAACAAGGCTACCATCCATTGAGGTAATAAAATCTCAACAACGAACTACCTCCCATAATGACAAGGCTACCATCCATTGGAGTAGCAAAATCTCAATAACAAACTACCTTCCATAATGACAAGGCTACCATCCATCGGAGTAACAAAATCTCAACAATAAACTACCTTCCATAATGACAAGGCTACCATCCATTGGAGTAAGAAAATCTCAACAACAAACTACCTTCCAAAATTACAAGGCTACCATCCATTGGAGTAACAAAATCTCAAAAATGAACTACCTTCCATAATGACAAGGCTACCATTCATTAAAGTAAGAAAATATCTACAATGAACTACCTTCTACAATGACAAGGCTACCATCCATTAGGGTAACAAAATCTCAACAACGAACTACCTTCCAAAATGACAAGGCTACCATCCATTGGAGTAACCAAATCTAAACAACAAACTACCTTCCAAAATTACAAGGCTACCATCCATTGGAGTAACAAAATATCTACAACAAACTACCTTCCATAATGAAAAGGCTACTATTCATTGAAGTAGGAAAATATCAACAATGAACTACCTTATATAATGACAAGGCTACCATCCATTAGGGTAACAAAATCTCAACAACAAACTACCTTCCAAAATTAAAAGGCTACCATCCATTGGAGTAACAAAATCTCAAAAACAAACTACCTTCCATAATGACAAGGCTACCATCCATTGAAGTAACAAAATCTCAACAATGAACTAACTTCCATTATGATAAGGATACCATCCATTAGAGTAACAAAATCTCAACAACGAACTACCTTCCATACTGACAAGGCTACCATCCATTGGAGTAGCAAAATCTCAATAACAAACTACCTTCCATAATGACAAGGCTACCATCAATTGGAGTAACGAAATCTCAACAACGAACTACCTTCCAAAATGACAAGGCTACCATCCATTGAAGTAACAAAATCTCAACAACAAACTGCCTTCCATAATGACAAGGCTACCATCCAATGGAGTAACAAAATCTCAACAACAAACTACCTTCCATAATACCAAGGCTACCATCCATTGGAGTAACAAAATCTCAACAACAAACTACCTTCCATAATGACAAGGCTAACATCCATTGGAGTAACAAAATCTCAACAACGAACTACCTTCCATAATGACAAGGCTACCATCCATTGCAGTAACAAAATCTCAACAACAAACTACCTTCCATAATTACAAGGCTACCATCCAATGGAGTAATAAAATCTCAACAACGAACTACCTTCCATAATGACAAGGCTACCATCCTTTGCAGTAACAAAATCTCAACAATAAACTACCTTCCATAATGACAAGGCTACCATCCATTGGAGTAACAAAATCTCAACAACGAACTAGCTTCTATAATAACAAGGCTACCATCCATTGAGGTAATAAAATCTCAACAACGAACTACCTCCCATAATGACAAGGCTACCATCCATTGGAGTAGCAAAATCTCAATAACAAACTACCTTCCATAATGACAAGGCTACCATCCATCGGAGTAACAAAATCTCAACAATAAACTACCTTCCATAATGACAAGGCTACCATCCATTGGAGTAAGAAAATCTCAACAACAAACTACCTTCCAAAATTACAAGGCTACCATCCATTGGAGTAACAAAATCTCAAAAACGAACTACCTTCCATAATGACAAGGCTACCATTCATTAAAGTAAGAAAATATCTACAATGAACTACCTTCTACAATCACAAGGCTACCATCCATTAGGGTAACAAAATCTCAACAACGAACTACCTTCCAAAATGACAAAGCTACCATCCATTGGAGTAACAAAATCTCAACAACAAACTACCTTCCAAAATTACAAGGCTACCATCCATTGGAGTAACAAAATCTCAACAACAAACTACCTTCCATAATGACAAGGCTACCATGCATTGAAGTAGGAAAATATCAACAAATTGTCTACCTTCTACAATGACAAGGCTACCATCCATTAGGGTAACAAAATATCAACAACGAACTAACTTCCAAAATGACAAGGCTACCATCCATTGGAGTAACAAAATCTAAACAACAAACTACCTTCCAAAATTACAAGGCTACCATCCATTGGAGTAACAAAATCTCTACAACAAACTACCTTCCATTATGAAAAGGCTACTATTCATTGAAGTATGAAAATATCAACAATGAACTACCTTATATAATGACAAGGCTACCATCCATTAGGGTAACAAAATCTCAACAACAAACTACCTTCCAAAATTAAAAGGCTACCATCCATTGGAGTAACAAAATCTCAAAAACAAACTACCTTCCATAATGACAAGGCTACCATCCATTGAAGTAACAAAATCTCAACAATGAACTAACTTCCATTATGATAAGGCTACCATCCATTAGAGTAACAAAATCTCTACAATGAACTACCTTCCATAATGACAAGGCTACCATCCATTGGAATAACAAAATCTCAACAATAAACTACCTTCCATGATGACAAGGCTACCATCAATTGGAGTAACGAAATCTCAACAACGAACTACCTTCCAAAATGACAAGGCTACCATCCATTGAAGTAACAAAATCTCAACAACAAACTGCCTTCCATAATGACAAGGCTACCATCCAATGGAGTAACAAAATCTCAACAACGAACTACCTTCCATAATACCAAGGCTACCATCCATTGGAGTAACAAAATCTCAACAACAAACTACCTTCCATAATGACAAGGCTACCATCCATTGGAGTAACAAAATCTCAACAACGAACTACCTTCCATAATGACAAGGCTACCATCCATTGCAGTAACAAAATCTCAACAACAAACTACCTTCCATAATTACAAGGCTACCATCCATTGGAGTAACAAAATCTCAACAACAAACTACCTTCCAAAATTACAAGGCTACCATCCATTGGAGTAACAAAATCTCAACAATAAACTACCTTCCATAATGATAAGGCTACCATCCATTGGAGTAACAAAATATCAACAACGAACTACGTTCCATAATACCAAGGCTTCCATCCATAAGAGTAACAAAATCTTAACAATGAACTACCTTCCATAAAGACAAGGCTACCATCCATTGGAGTAACAAAATCTCAAAAACAAACTACCTTCCATAATGACAAGGCTACCATCCATTGAAGTAACAAAATATCAACAATGAACTAACTTTCATAATGATAAGGCTACCATCCATTAGAGTAACAAAATCTCTACAATGAACTACCTTCCATAATGAGAAGGCTACCATCCAATGGCGTAACAAAATCTCAACAACAAACTACCTTCCATAATGACAAGGCTACCATCAATTGGAGTAACGAAATGTTAACAACGAACTACCTTCAAAAATGACAAGGCTACCATCCGTTGAAGTAACAAAATCTCAACAACAAACTACCTTCCATAATGACAAGGCTACCATCCATCGGAGTAACAATATCTCAACAATAAACTACCTTCCATAATGACAAGGCTACCATCCATTGGAGTAAAAAAATCTCAACAACGAACTACCTTCCAAAATTACAAGGCTACCATCCATTGGAATAACAAAATCTCAAAAACAAACTACCTTCCATGATGACAAGGCTACCATCCATTGAAGTAACAAAATATCAACAATGAACTACTTTCTATAATGACAAGGCTACCATCCATTAGGGTAACAAAATCTCAACAACAAACTACCTTCCAAAATGACAAGGCTACCATCCATTAGGGTAACAAAATCTCAACAACGAACTACCTTGCAAAATGACAAGGATACCATCCATTGGAGTAACAAAATCTCAAAAACAAACTGCCTTCCATAATGACAAGGCTACCATCCAATGGAGTAACAAAATCTCAACAACGAACTACCTTCCATAATACCGAGGCTACCATCCATTGGAGTAACAAAATCTCAACAACAAACTACCTTCCATAATGACAAGGCTACCTTCCATTGGAGTAATAAAATCTCAATAATGAACTACCTTCCATAATGACAAGGCTACCATCCATTGGAGTAACAAAATATCAACAACGAACTACCTTCCATAATGACAAGGATACCATCCATTGGAGTAAAAAAATCTCAACAATGAACTACCTTACGTTATGATAAGGCTACTATCCATTGGAGTAACAAAATCTAAACAATGAACTACCTTCTATAATGACAAGGATACCATCCATTAGGGTAACAAAATATCAACAAAGAACTACCTTCCATAATGATAAGGCTGTTATCCATTGGAGTAACAAAATCTCAACAACGAACTAGCTTCTATAATAATAAGGCTACCATCCATTGAGGTAATAAAATCTCAACAATGAACTACCTTCCATAATGACAAGGCTACCATCCATTGGAGTAACAAAATCTCAAAAACGAACTACCTTCCATAATGACAAGGCCACCATCCATCGAAGTAACAAAATCTCAACAATAAACTACCTTTCATAATGACAAGGCTACCATCCATAGGAGTAAGAGAATCTCAAAAACGAACTACCTTCCAAAAATACAAGGCTACCATCCATTGGAGTAACAAAATCTCAAAAACAAACTACCTTCCATAATGACAAGGGTACCATCCATTGAAGTAAGAAAATATCAACAATGAACTACTTTCTATAATGACAAGGCTACCATCAATTAGGGTTACAAAATCTCAACAATGAACTACCTTCCAAAATGACAAGGCTACCATCCATTGGAGTAACAAAATCTCAACAACAAACTACCTTCCAAAATTACAAAGCTACCATCCATTGGAGTAACAAAATCTCAACAACAAACTACCTTCCGTAATGACAAGGCTACCATCCATTGGAGTTACAAAATCTAAACAACGAACTACCTTCCATAATAATAAGGCAACCATCCATTTGCGTAACAAAATCTCTACAATGAACTACCTTCCATAATGACAAGGCTACCATCCATTGGAATAACAAAATCTCAACAATAAACTACCTTCCATAATGACAAGGCTACCATCAATTGGAGTAACGAAATCTCAACAACGAACTACCTTCCAAAATGACAAGGCTACCATCCATTGAAGTAACAAAATCTCAACAACAAACTGCCTTCCATAATGACAAGGCTACCATCCAATGGAGTAACAAAATCTCAACAACGAACTACCTTCCATAATACCAAGGCTACCATCCATTGGAGTAACAAAATCTCAACAACAAACTACCTTCCATAATGACAAGGCTACCATCCATTGGAGTAACAAAATCTCAACAACGAACTACCTTCCATAATGACAAGGCTACCATCCATTGCAGTAACAAAATCTCAACAACAAACTACCTTCCATAATTACAAGGCTACCATCCATTGGAGTAACAAAATCTCAACAACAAACTACCTTCCAAAATTACAAGGCTACCATCCATTGGAGTAACAAAATCTCAACAATAAACTACCTTCCATAATGATAAGGCTACCATCCATTGGAGTAACAAAATATCAACAACGAACTACGTTCCATAATACCAAGGCTTCCATCCATAAGAGTAACAAAATCTTAACAATGAACTACCTTCCATAAAGACAAGGCTACCATCCATTGGAGTAACAAAATCTCAAAAACAAACTACCTTCCATAATGACAAGGCTACCATCCATTGAAGTAACAAAATATCAACAATGAACTAACTTTCATAATGATAAGGCTACCATCCATTAGAGTAACAAAATCTCTACAATGAACTACCTTCCATAATGAGAAGGCTACCATCCAATGGAGTAACAAAATCTCAACAACAAACTACCTTCCATAATGACAAGGCTACCATCAATTGGAGTAACGAAATGTTAACAACGAACTACCTTCAAAAATGACAAGGCTACCATCCGTTGAAGTAACAAAATCTCAACAACAAACTGCCTTCCATAATTACAAGGCTACAATCCAATGAAGTAACAAAATCTCAACAACAAACTACCTTCCATAATGACAAGGCTACCATCCATCGGAGTAACAAAATCTCAACAATAAACTACCTTCCATAATGACAAGGCTACCATCCATTGGAGTAAGAAAATCTCAACAACGAACTACCTTCCAAAATTACAAGGCTACCATCCATTGGAATAACAAAATCTCAAAAACAAACTACCTTCCATGATGACAAGGCTACCATCCATTGAAGTAACAAAATATCAACAATGAACTACTTTCTATAATGACAAGGCTACCATCCATTAGGGTAACAAAATCTCAACAACAAACTACCTTCCAAAATGACAAGGCTACCATCCATTAGGGTAACAAAATCTCAACAACGAACTACCTTCCAAAATGACAAGGATACCATCCATTGGAGTAACAAAATCTCAAAAACAAACTGCCTTCCATAATGACAAGGCTACCATCCAATGGAGTAACAAAATCTCAACAACGAACTACCTTCCATAATACCGAGGCTACCATCCATTGGAGTAACAAAATCTCAACAACAAACTACCTTCCATAATGACAAGGCTACCTTCCATTGGAGTAATAAAATCTCAATAATGAACTACCTTCCATAATGACAAGGCTACCATCCATTGGAGTAACAAAATATCAACAACGAACTACCTTCCATAATGACAAGGATACCATCCATTGGAGTAAAAAAATCTCAACAATGAACTACCTTACGTTATGATAAGGCTACTATCCATTGGAGTAACAAAATCTAAACAATGAACTACCTTCTATAATGACAAGGATACCATCCATTAGGGTAACAAAATATCAACAAAGAACTACCTTCCATAATGATAAGGCTGTTATCCATTGGAGTAACAAAATCTCAACAACGAACTAGCTTCTATAATAATAAGGCTACCATCCATTGAGGTAATAAAATCTCAACAATGAACTACCTTCCATAATGACAAGGCTACCATCCATTGGAGTAACAAAATCTCAAAAACGAACTACCTTCCATATTGACAAGGCCACCATCCATCGAAGTAACAAAATCTCAACAATAAACTACCTTTCATAATGACAAGGCTACCATCCATAGGAGTAAGAGAATCTCAAAAACGAACTACCTTCCAAAAATACAAGGCTACCATCCATTGGAGTAACAAAATCTCAAAAACAAACTACCTTCCATAATGACAAGGGTACCATCCATTGAAGTAAGAAAATATCAACAATGAACTACTTTCTATAATGATAAGGCTACCATCAATTAGGGTAACAAAATCTCAACAATGAACTACCTTCCAAAATGACAAGGCTACCATCCATTGGAGTAACAAAATCTCAACAACAAACTACCTTCCAAAATTACAAAGCTACCATCCATTGGAGTAACAAAATCTCAACAACAAACTACCTTCCGTAATGACAAGGCTACCATCCATTGGAGTTACAAAATCTAAACAACGAACTACCTTCCATAATAATAAGGCAACCATCCATTTGCGTAACAAAATCACAACAACAAACTACTTTCCATAATACCAAGGCTACCATCCATCGAAGTAACAAAATCTCAACAATAAACTACATTCCATAATGACAAGGCTACCATCCATTGGAGTAACAAAATCTCAACAATAAACTACCTTCTATAATGACAAGGCTACCATCCATTGGATTAAGAAAATCTCAACAACGAACTACCTTCAAAAATTACAAGGCTACCATCCATTGGAGTAACAAAATCTCAAAAACAAACTACCTTCCATAATGACAAGGCTACCATCCATTGAAGTAAGAAAATATCAACAATGAACTACCTTCTATAATGACAAGGCTACCATCAATTGGAGTAACGAAATCTCAACAACGAACTACCTTCAAAAATGACAAGGCTACCATCCATTGAAGTAACAAAATCTCAACAACAAACTGCCTTCCATAATGACAAGGCTACAATCCAATGAAGTAACAAAATCTCAACAACGAACTACCTTCCATAATGACAATGCTACCATCCATCGGAGTAACAAAATCTTAACAATAAACTACCTTCCATAATGACAAGGCTACCATCCATTGGAGTAAGAAAATCTCAACAACGAACTACCTTCCAAAATTACAAGGCTACCATCCATTGGAGTAACAAAATCTCAAAAACAAACTACCTTCCATGATGACAAGGCTACCATCCATTGAAGTAAGAAAATATCAACAATGAACTACTTTCTATAATGACAAGGCTACCATCCATTAGGGTAACAAAATCTCAACAATAAACTACCTTCCAAAATGACAAGGCTACCATCCATTAGGGTAACAAAATCTCAACAACGAACTACCTTCCAAAATGACAAGGCTACCATCCATTGGAGTACCAAAATCTCAACAACAAACTACCTTCCAAAATTAAAAGGATACCATCCATTGGAGTAACAAAATCTCAAAAACAAACTGCCTTCCATAATGACAAGGCTACCATCCAATGGAGTAACAAAATCTCAACAACGAACTACCTTCCATAATACCGAGGCTACCATCCATTGGAGTAACAAAATCTCAACAACAAACTACCTTCCAGAATGACAAGGCTACCTTCCATTGGAGTAATAAAATCTCAACAATGAACTACCTTCCTTAATGACAAGGCTACCATCCATTGGAGTAACAAAATATCAACAACGAACTACCTTCCATAATGACAAGGATACCATCCATTGGAGTAAAAAAATCTCAACAATGAACTACCTTACGTTATGATAAGGCTACTATCCATTGGAGTAACAAAATCTAACAAATGAACTACCTTCTATAATGACAAGGATACCATCCATTAGGGTAACAAAATATCAACAAAGAACTACCTTCCATAATGATAAGGCTGTTATCCATTGGAGTAACAAAATCTCAACAACGAACTAGCTTCTATAATAATAAGGCTACCATCCATTGAGGTAATAAAATCTCAACAACGAACTACCTTCCATAATGACAAGGCTACCATCCATTGGAGTAAATAAATCTCAAAAACGAACTACCTTCCATAATGACAAGGCCACCATCCATCGAAGTAACAAAATCTCAACAATAAACTACCTTCCATAATGACAAGGCTACCATCCATTGGAGTAAGAGAATCTCAACAATGAACTACCTTCCATAATGACAAGGCTACCATCCATTGGAGTAACAAAATCTCAACAACGAACTACCTTCCATAATGACAAGGCTACCATCCATTGCAGTAACAAAATCTTAACAACGAACTACCTTCCATAATGACAAGGCTACCATCCATTGGAGTAACAAAATATAAACAACGAACTACCATCCATAATGAAAAGGCTACCATCCATTGGAGTAACAAAATCTCAACAACGAACTACCTTCCATAATGACAAGGCTACCATCCATCGAAGTAACAAAATCTCAACAATAAACTACATTCCATAATGACAAGGCTACCATCCATTGGAGTAACAAAATCTCAACAATAAACTACCTTCTATAATGACAAGGCTACCATCCATTGGATTAAGAAAATCTCAACAACGAACTACCTTCAAAAATTACAAGGCTACCATCCATTGGAGTAACAAAATCTCAAAAACAAACTACCTTCCATAATGACAAGGCTACCATCCATTGAAGTAAGAAAATATCAACAATGAACTACCTTCTATAATTACAAGGCTACCATCAATTGGAGTAACGAAATCTCAACAACGAACTACCTTCAAAAATGACAAGGCTACCATCCATTGAAGTAACAAAATCTCAACAACAAACTGCCTTCCATAATGACAAGGCTACAATCCAATGAAGTAACAAAATCTCAACAACGAACTACCTTCCATAATGACAATGCTACCATCCATCGGAGTAACAAAATCTTAACAATAAACTACCTTCCATAATGACAAGGCTACCTTCCATTGGAGTAAGAAAATCTCAACAACGAACTACCTTCCAAAATTACAAGGCTACCATCCATTGGAGTAACAAAATCTCAAAAACAAACTACCTTCCATGATGACAAGGCTACCATTCATTGAAGTAAGAAAATATCAACAATGAACTACTTTCTATAATGACAAGGCTACCATCCATTAGGGTAACAAAATCTCAACAATAAACTACCTTCCAAAATGACAAGGCTACCATCCATTAGGGTAACAAAATCTCAACAACGAACTACCTTCCAAAATGACAAGGCTACCATCCATTGGAGTACCAAAATCTCAACAACAAACTACCTTCCAAAATTAAAAGGATACCATCCATTGGAGTAACAAAATCTCAAAAACAAACTGCCTTCCATAATGACAAGGCTACCATCCAATGGAGTAACAAAATCTCAACAACGAACTACCTTCCATAATACCGAGGCTACCATCCATTGGAGTAACAAAATCTCAACAACAAACTACCTTCCAGAATGACAAGGCTACCTTCCATTGGAGTAATAAAATCTCAACAATGAACTACCTTCCTTAATGACAAGGCTACCATCCATTGGAGTAACAAAATATCAACAACGAACTACCTTCCATAATAACAAGGATACCATCCATTGGAGTAAAAAAATCTCAACAATGAACTACCTTACGTTATGATAAGGCTACTATCCATTGGAGTAACAAAATCTAACAAATGAACTACCTTCTATAATGACAAGGATACCATCCATTAGGGTAACAAAATATCAACAAAGAACTACCTTCCATAATGATAAGGCTGTTATCCATTGGAGTAACAAAATCTCAACAACGAACTAGCTTCTATAATAATAAGGCTACCATCCATTGAGGTAATAAAATCTCAACAACGAACTACCTTCCATAATGACAAGGCTACCATCCATTGGAGTAAATAAATCTCAAAAACGAACTACCTTCCATAATGACAAGGCCACCATCCATCGAAGTAACAAAATCTCAACAATAAACTACCTTTCATAATGACAAGGCTACCATCCATTGGAGTAAGAGAATCTCAAAAACGAACTACCTTCCAAAAATACAAGGCTACCATCCATTGGAGTAACAAAATCTCAAAAACAAACTACCTTCCATAATGACAAGGCTACCATCCATTGAAGTAAGAAAATATCAATAATGAACTACTTTCTATAATGACAAGGCTACCATCCATTAGGGTAACAAAATATCAACAACGAACTACCTTCCAAAATGACAAGGCTACCATCCATTGGAGTAACAAAATCTCAACAACAAACTACCTTCCAAAATTACAAGGCTACCATCCATTGGAGTAACAAAATCTCAACAATAAACTACCTTCCGTAATGACAAGGCTACCATCCATTGGAGTTACAAAATCTAAACAATGAACTACCTTCCATAATGATAAGGCAACCATCCATTTGCGTAACAAAATCACAACAACAAACTACTTTCCATAATACCAAGGCTACCATCCATTGGAGTAACAAAATCTCAACAACGAACTACCTTCCATAATGACAAGGCTACCATCCAATGGAGTAACAAATTCTCAACAATGAACTACCTTCCATAATGACAATGCTACCATCCATTGGAGTAACAAAATCTCAACAACGAACTACCTTCCATAATAACAAGGATACCATCCATTGGAGTAAAAAAATCTCAACAATGAACTACCTTACGTTATGATAAGGCTACTATCCATTGGAGTAACAAAATCTAACAAATGAACTACCTTCTATAATGACAAGGATACCATCCATTAGGGTAACAAAATATCAACAAAGAACTACCTTCCATAATGATAAGGCTGTTATCCATTGGAGTAACAAAATCTCAACAACGAACTAGCTTCTATAATAATAAGGCTACCATCCATTGAGGTAATAAAATCTCAACAACGAACTACCTTCCATAATGACAAGGCTACCATCCATTGGAGTAAATAAATCTCAAAAACGAACTACCTTCCATAATGACAAGGCCACCATCCATCGAAGTAACAAAATCTCAACAATAAACTACCTTTCATAATGACAAGGCTACCATCCATTGGAGTAAGAGAATCTCAAAAACGAACTACCTTCCAAAAATACAAGGCTACCATCCATTGGAGTAACAAAATCTCAAAAACAAACTACCTTCCATAATGACAAGGCTACCATCCATTGAAGTAAGAAAATATCAATAATGAACTACTTTCTATAATGACAAGGCTACCATCCATTAGGGTAACAAAATATCAACAACGAACTACCTTCCAAAATGACAAGGCTACCATCCATTGGAGTAACAAAATCTCAACAACAAACTACCTTCCAAAATTACAAGGCTACCATCCATTGGAGTAACAAAATCTCAACAATAAACTACCTTCCGTAATGACAAGGCTACCATCCATTGGAGTTACAAAATCTAAACAATGAACTACCTTCCATAATGATAAGGCAACCATCCATTTGCGTAACAAAATCACAACAACAAACTACTTTCCATAATACCAAGGCTACCATCCATTGGAGTAACAAAATCTCAACAACGAACTACCTTCCATAATGACAAGGCTACCATCCAATGGAGTAACAAATTCTCAACAATGAACTACCTTCCATAATGACAATGCTACCATCCATTGGAGTAACAAAATCTCAACAACGAACTACCTTCCATAAGGACAAGGCAACCATCCATTGCAGTAACAAAATCTCAACAACTAACTACCTTCCATAATGACAAGGCTACCATCCATTGGAGTAACAAAATATAAACAACGAACTACCATCCATAATGAAAAGGCTACCATCCATTGGAGTAACAAAATCTCAACAACGAACTACCTTCCATAATGACAAGGCTACCATCCATCGGAGTAACAAAATCTCAACAATAAACTACATTCCATAATGACAAGGCTACCATCCATTGGAGTAACAAAATCTCAACAATAAACTACCTTCCATAATGACAAGGCTACCATCCATTGGATTAAGAAAATCTCGACAACGAACTACCTTCCAAAATTACAAGGCTACCATCCATTGGAGTAACAAAATCTCAAAAACAAACTACCTTCCATAATGACAACGCTACCATTCATTGAAGTAAGAAAATATCAACAATGAACTACCTTCTATAATGACAAGGCTACCATCCATTAGGGTAACAAAATCTCAACAATGAACTACCTTCAAAAATGAAAAGGCTACCATCCATTGGAGTAACAAATTCTTAACAACAAACTACCTTCCAAAATTACAAGGCTACCATCCATTGGAGTAACAAAATTTCAACAACAAACTACCTTCCATAATGACAAGGCTACCATCCATTGGAGTTATAAAATCTAAACAACGAACTACCTTCCATAATGATAAGGCAACCATCCATTGGCATAACAAAATCACAACAACAAACTACCTTCCAAAATACCAAGGCTACCATCCATTGCAGTAACAAAATCTCAACAACGAACTACCTTCCATAATAACAAGACTACCATCCATTAGAGTAACAAAATCTAAACAACGAACTACCTTCCATAATGACAAGGCTACCATCCATTGGAGTAACAAAATCCCAAAAACGAACTACCTTTCATAATGACAAGGCTACCATCCATTGGAGTAACAAAATCTCAACAAGGAACTACCTTCCAAAATAGCAACGCTACCATCCATTGGAGTAAAAAAACCTCAACAACAAACTACCTTCCATAATGATAAGGCTACCATCCATTGAAGTAATAAAATCTCAACAATGAACTACCTTCCATAATGACAAGTCTACCATCATTTAGAGTAACAAAATCTCTACGATGAACTACCTTCCATAATGACAAGGCTACCATTCATTGGAGTAACAAAATCTAAACAACGTACTAGCTTCTATAATAACAAGGCTACCATCCATTGAAGTAATAAAATCTCAATAACGAACTACCTTCCATAATGAAAAGGCTACCATCCATTAGAGTAACAAAATCTCAACAACGAACTACCTTCCTTAATGACAAGGCTACCATCCATCGGAGTAACAAAATCTCAACAATAAACTACCTTCCATAATGACAAGGCTACCATCCATTGGAGTAAGAAAATCTCAACAACGAACTACCTTCCAAAATTACAAGGCTACCATCCATTGGAGTAACAAAATCTCAAAAACAAACTACCTTCCATGATGACAAGGCTACCATCCATTGAAGTAAGAAAATATCAATAATGAACTACCTTCTATAATGACAAGGCTACCATCAATTGGAGTAACCAAATCTCAACAACGAACTACCTTCAAAAATGACAAGGCTACCATCCATTGAAGTAACAAAATCTCAACAACAAACTGCCTTCCATAATGACAAGGCTACAATCCAATGAAGTAACAAAATCTCAACAACGAACTACCTTCCATAATGACAAGGCTACCATCCATCGGAGTAACAAAATCTCAACAATAAACTACCTTCCATAATGACAAGGCTACCATCCATTGGAGTAAGAAAATCTCAACAATGAACTACCTTCCAAAATTACAAGGCTACCATCCATTGGAGTAACAAAATCTCAAAAACAAACTACCTTCCATGATGAAAAGGCTACCATCCATTGAAGTAAGAAAATTTCAACAATGAACTACTTTCTATAATGACAAGGCTACCATCCATTGGAGTAAGAAAATCTCAACAACAAACTACCTTCCAAAATGACAAGGCTACCATCCATTAGGGTAACAAAATCTCAACAACGAACTACCTTCCAAAATGACAAGGCTACCATCCATTGGAGTAACAAAATCTCAACAACAAACTATCTTCCAAAATTAAAAGGATACCATCCATTGGAGTAACAAAATCTCAAAAACAAACTGCCTTCCATAATGACAAGGCTACCATCCAATGGAGTAACAAAATCTCAACAACGAACTACCTTCCATAATACCGAGGCTACCATCCATTGGAGTAACAAAATCTCAACAACAAACTACCTTCCATAATGACAAGGCTACCTTCCATTGGAGTAATAAAATCTCAATAATGAACTACCTTCCATAATGACAAGGCTACCATCCATTGGAGTAACAAAATATCAACAACGAACTACCTTCCATAATGACAAGGATACCATCCATTGGAGTAAAAAAATCTCAACAATGAACTACCTTACGTTATGATAAGGCTACTATCCATTGGAGTAACAAAATCTAAACAATGAACTACATTCTATAATGACAAGGATACCATCCATTAGGGTAACAAAATATCAACAAAGAACTACCTTCCATAATGATAAGGCTGTTATCCATTGGAGTAACAAAATCTCAACAACGAACTAGCTTCTATAATAATAAGGCTACCATCCATTGAGGTAATAAAATCTCAACAACGAACTACCTTCCATAATGACAAGGCTACCATCCATTGGAGTAAATAAATCTCAAAAACGAACTACCTTCCATAATGACAAGGCCACCATCCATCGAAGTAACAAAATCTCAACAATAAACTACCTTTCATAATGACAAGGCTACCATCCATTGGAGTAAGAGAATCTCAAAAACGAACTACCTTCCAAAAATACAAGGCTACCATCCATTGGAGTAACAAAATCTCAAAAACAAACTACCTTCCATAATGACAAGGCTACCATCCATTGAAGTAAGAAAATATCAATAATGAACTACTTTCTATAATGACAAGGCTACCATCCATTAGGGTAACAAAATATCAACAACGAACTACCTTCCAAAATGACAAGGCTACCATCCATTGGAGTAACAAAATCTCAACAATAAACTACCTTCCAAAATTACAAGGCTACCATCCATTGGAGTAACAAAATCTCAACAATAAACTACCTTCCGTAATGACAAGGCTACCATCCATTGGAGTTACAAAATCTAAAAAACGAACTACCTTCCATAATGATAAGGCAACCATCCATTTGCGTAACAAAATCACAACAACAAACTACTTTCCATAATACCAAGGCTACCATCCATTGGAGTAACAAAATCTCAACAACGAACTACCTTCCATAATGACAAGGCTACCATCCAATGGAGTAACAAATTCTCAACAATGAACTACCTTCCATAATGACAATGCTACCATCCATTGGAGTAACAAAATCTCAACAACGAACTACCTTCCATAATGACAAGGCTACCATCCATTGCAGTAACAAAATCTTAACAACGAACTACCTTCCATAATGACAAGGCTACCATCCATTGGAGTAACAAAATATAAACAACGAACTACCATCCATAATGAAAAGGCTACCATCCATTGGAGTAACAAAATCTCAACAACGAACTACCTTCCATAATGACAAGGCTACCATCCATCGAAGTAACAAAATCTCAACAATAAACTACATTCCATAATGACAAGGCTACCATCCATTGGAGTAACAAAATCTCAACAATAAACTACCTTCCATAATGAAAAGGCTACCATCCATTGGATTAAGAAAATCTCGACAACGAACTACCTTCCAAAATTATAAGGCTACCATCCATTGGAGTAACAAAATCTCAAAAACAAACTACCTTCCATAATGACAAGGCTACCATCCATTGAAGTAAGAAAATATCAACAATGAACTACCTTCTATAATGACAAGGCTACCATCCATTGGAGTAACGAAATCTCAAAAACAAACTGCCATCCATAATGACAAGGCTACCATCCAATGGAGTAACAAAATCTCAACAACGAACTACCTTCCATAATACCGAGGCTACCATCCATTGGAGTAACAAAATCTCAACAACAAACTACCTTCCAGAATGACAAGGCTACCTTCCATTGGAGTAATAAAATCTCAACAATGAACTACCTTCCATAATGACAAGGCTACCATCCATTGGAGTAACAAAATATCAACAACGAACTACCTTCCATAATGACAAAGATACCATCCATTGGAGTAAAAAAATCTCAACAATGAACTACCTTACATTATGATAAGGCTACTATCCATTGGAGTAACAAAATCTAACAAATGAACTACCTTCTATAATGACAAGGAAACCATCCATTAGGGTAACAAAATATCAACAAAGAACTACCTTCCATAATGATAAGGCTGTTATCCATTGGAGTAACAAAATCTCAACAACGAACTAGCTTCTATAATAATAAGGCTACAATCCATTGAGGTAATAAAATCTCAACAACGAACTACCTTCCATAATGACAAGGCTACCATCCATTGGAGTAACAAAATCTCAAAAACGAACTACCTTCCATAATGACAAGGCCACCATCCATCGAAGTAACAAAATCTCAACAATAAACTACCTTTCATAATGACAAGGCTACCATCGATTGGAGTAAGAGAATCTCAAAAACGAACTACCTTCCAAAAATACAAGGCTACCATCCATTGGAGTAACAAAATCTCAAAAACAAACTACCTTCCATAATGACAAGGCTACCATCCATTGAAGTAAGAAAATATCAATAATGAACTACTTTCTATAATGACAAGGCTACCATCCATTAGGGTAACAAAATATCAACAATGAACTACCTTCCAAAATGACAAGGCTACCATCCATTGGAGTAACAAAATCTCAACAACAAACTACCTTCCAAAATTACAAGGCTACCATCCATTGGAGTAACAAAATCATAACAATAAACTACCTTCCGTAATGACAAGGCTACCATCCATTGGAGTTACAAAATCTAAACAATGAACTACCTTCCATAATGATAAGGCAACCATCCATTTGCGTAACAAAATCACAACAACAAACTACTTTCCATAATACCAAGGCTACCATCCATTGGAGTAACAAAATCTCAACAACGAACTACCTTCCATAATGACAAGGCTACCATCCAATGGAGTAACAAATTCTCAACAATGAACTACCTTCCATAATGACAAGGCTACCATTCATTGGAGTAACAAAATCTCAACAACGAACTACCTTCCATAATGACAAGGGTACCATCCATTGCATTAACAAAATCTCAACAACTAACTAGCTTCCATAATGACAAGGCTACCATCCATTGGAGTAACAAAATATAAACAACGAACTACCATCCATAATGAAAAGGCTACCATCCATTGGAGTAACAAAATCTCAACAACGAACTACCTTCCATAATGACAAGGCTACCATCCATCGGAGTAACAAAATCTCAACAATAAACTACATTCCATAATGACAAGGCTACCATCCATTGGAGTAACAAAATCTCAACAATAAACTACCTTCCATAATGACAAGGCTACCATCCATTGGATTAAGAAAATCTCAACAACGAACTACCTTCCAAAATTACAAGGCTACCATCCATTGGAGTAACAAAATCTCAAAAACAAACTACCTTCCATAATGACAACGCTACCATCCATTGAAGTAAGAAAATATCAATAATGAACTACCTTCTATAATGACAAGGCTACCATCCATTAGGGTAACAAAATGTCAACAATGAACTACCTTCCAAAATGAAAAGGCTACCATCCATTGGAGTAACAAATTCTTAACAACAAACTACCTTCCAAAATTACAAGGCTACCATCCATTGGAGTAACAAAATTTCAACAACAAACTACCTTCCATAATGACAAGGCTACCATCCATTGGAGTTATAAAATCTAAACATAGAACTACCTTCCATAATGATAAGGCAACCATCCATTGGCATAACAAAATCACAACAACAAACTACCTTCCATAATACCAAGGCTACAATCCATTGCAGTAACAAAATCTCAACAACGAACTACCTTCCATAATGACAAGACTACCATCCATTAGAGTAACAAAATCTAAACAACGAACTACCTTCCATAATGACAAGGCTACCATCCATTGGAGTAACAAAATCCCAAAAACGAACTACCTTTCATAATGACAAGGCTACCATCCATTGGAGTAACAAAATCTCAACAAGGAACTACCTTCCAAAATTGCAACGCTACCATCCATTGGAGTAAAAAAACCTCAACAACAAACTACCTTCCATAATGATAAGGCTACCATCCATTGAAGTAACAAAATCTCAACAACGAACTACCTTCCATAATGACAAGGCTACCATCCAATGGAGTAACAAATTCTCAACAATGAACTACCTTCCATAATGACAAGGCTACCATCCATTGGAGTAACAAAATCTCAACAACGAACTACCTTCCATAATGACAAGGCTACCATCCATTGCAGTAACAAAATCTTAACAACGAACTACCTTCCATAATGACAAGGCTACCATCCATTGGAGTAACAAAATATAAACAACGAACTACCATCCATAATGAAAAGGCTACCATCCATTGGAGTAACAAAATCTCAACAACGAACTACCTTCCATAATGACAAGGCTACCATCCATCGAAGTAACAAAATCTCAACAATAAACTACATTCCATAATGACAAGGCTACCATCCATTGGAGTAACAAAATCTCAACAATAAACTACCTTCCATAATGACAAGGCTACCATCCATTGGAGTAAGAAAATCTCAACAACGAACTACCTTCCAAAATTACAAGGCTACCATCCATTGGAGTAACAAAATCTCAAAAACAAACTACCTTCCATAATGACAAGGCTACCATCCATTGAAGTAAGAAAATATCAACAATGAACTACCTTCTATAATGACAAGGCTACCATCCATTGGAGTAACGAAATCTCAAAAACAAATTGCCTTCCATAATGACAAGGCTACCATCCAATGGAGTAACAAAATCTCAACAACGAACTACCTTCCATAATACCGAGGCTACCATCCATTGGAGTAACAAAATCTCAACAACAAACTACCTTCCAGAATGACAAGGCTACCTTCTATTGGAGTAATAAAATCTCAACAATGAACTACCTTCCATAATGACAAGGCTACCATCCATTGGAGTAACAAAATATCAACAACGAACTACCTTCCATAATGACAAGGATACCATCCATTGGAGTAAAAAAATCTCAACAATGAACTACCTTACATTATGATAAGGCTACTATCCATTGGAGTAACAAAATCTAACAAATGAACTACCTTCTATAATGACAAGGATACCATCCATTAGGGTAACAAAATATCAACAAAGAACTACCTTCCATAATGATAAGGCTGTTATCCATTGGAGTAACAAAATCTCAACAACGAACTAGCTTCTATAATAATAAGGCTACCATCCATTGAGGTAATAAAATCTCAACAACGAACTACCTTCCATAATGACAAGGCTACCATCCATTGGAGTAACAAAATCTCAAAAACGAACTACCTTCCATAATGACAAGGCCACCATCCATCGAAGTAACAAAATCTCAACAATAAACTACCTTTCATAATGACAAGGCTACCATCGATTGGAGTAAGAGAATCTCAAAAACGAACTACCTTCCAAAAATACAAGGCTACCATCCATTGGAGTAACAAAATCTCAAAAACAAACTACCTTCCATAATGACAAGGCTACCATCCATTGAAGTAAGAAAATATCAATAATGAACTACTTTCTATAATGACAAGGCTACCATCCATTAGGGTAACAAAATATCAACAATGAACTACCTTCCAAAATGACAAGGCTACCATCCATTGGAGTAACAAAATCTCAACAACAAACTACCTTCCAAAATTACAAGGCTACCATCCATTGGAGTAACAAAATCTCAACAATAAACTACCTTCCGTAATGACTAGGCTACCATCCATTGGAGTTACAAAATCTAAACAATGAACTACCTTCCATAATGATAAGGCAACCATCCATTTGCGTAACAAAATCACAACAACAAACTACTTTCCATAATACCAAGGCTACCATCCATTGGAGTAACAAAATCTCAACAACAAACTACCTTCCATAATGACAAGGCTACCATCCAATGGAGTAACAAATTCTTAACAACGAACTACCTTCCATAATGACAAGACTACCATCCATTGGAGTAATAAAATCTCAACAACGAACTACCTTCCATAATGACAAGGGTACCATCCATTGCATTAACAAAATCTCAACAACTAACTACCTTCCATAATGACAAGGCTACCATCCATTGGAGTAACAAAATATAAACAGCGAACTACCATCCATAATGAAAAGGCTACCATCCATTGGAGTAACAAAATCTCAACAACGAACTACCTTCCATAATGACAAGGCTACCATCCATCGGAGTAACAAAATCTCAACAATAAACTACATTCCATAATGACAAGGCTACCATCCATTGGAGTAACAAAATCTCAACAATAAACTACCTTCCATAATGACAAGGCTACCATCCATTGGATTAAGAAAATCTCAACAACGAACTACCTTCCAAAATTACAAGGCTACCATCCATTGGAGTAACAAAATCTCAAAAACAAACTACCTTCCATAATGACAACGCTACCATCCATTGAAGTAAGAAAATATCAACAATGAACTACCTTCTATAATGACAAGGCTACCATCCATTAGGGTAACAAAATGTCAACAATGAACTACCTTCCAAAATGAAAAGGCTACCATCCATTGGAGTAACAAATTCTTAACAACAAACTACCTTCCAAAATTACAAGGCTACCATCCATTGGAGTAACAAAATTTCAACAACAAACTACCTTCCATAATGACAAGGCTACCATCCATTGGAGTTATAAAATCTAAACAACGAACTACCTTCCATAATGATAAGGCAACCATCCATTGGCATAACAAAATCACAACAACAAACTACCTTCCATAATACCAAGGCTACCATCCATTGCAGTAACAAAATCTCAACAACGAACTACCTTCCATAATGACAAGACTACCATCCATTAGAGTAACAAAATCTAAACAACGAACTACCTTCCATAATGACAAGGCTACCATCCATTGGAGTAACAAAATCCCAAAAACGAACTACCTTTCATAATGACAAGGCTACCATCCATTGGAGTAACAAAATCTCAACAAGGAACTACCTTCCAAAATTGCAACGCTACCATCCATTGGAGTAAAAAAACCTCAACAACAAACTACCTTCCATAATGATAAGGCTACCATCCATTGAAGTAACAAAATCTCAACAACAAACTACCTTCCATAATGACAAGGCTACCATCCAATGGAGTAACAAATTCTCAACAATGAACTACCTTCCATAATGACAAGGCTACCATCCATTGGAGTAACAAAATCTCAACAACGAACTACCTTCCATAATGACAAGGCTACCATCCATTGCAGTAACAAAATCTTAACAACGAACTACCTTCCATAATGACAAGGCTACCATCCATTGGAGTAACAAAATATAAACAACGAACTACCATCCATAATGAAAAGGCTACCATCCATTGGAGTAACAAAATCTCAACAACGAACTACCTTCCATAATGACAAGGCTACCATCCATCGAAGTAACAAAATCTCAACAATAAACTACATTCCATAATGACAAGGCTACCATCCATTGGAGTAACAAAATCTCAACAATAAACTACCTTCCATAATGACAAGGCTACCATCCATTGGATTAAGAAAATCTCAACAACGAACTACCTTCCAAAATTACAAGGCTACCATCCATTGGAGTAACAAAATCTCAAAAGCAAACTACCTTCCATAATGACAAGGCTACCATCCATTGAAGTAAGAAAATATCAACAATGAACTACCTTCTATAATGACAAGGCTACCATCCATTGGAGTAACGAAATCTCAAAAACAAACTGCCTTCCATAATGACAAGGCTACCATCCAATGGAGTAACAAAATCTCAACAACGAACTACCTTCCATAATACCGAGGCTACCATCCATTGGAGTAACAAAATCTCAACAATAAACTACCTTCCATAATGACAAGGCTACCATCCATTGGATTAAGAAAATCTCAACAACGAACTACCTTCCAAAATTACAAGGCTACCATCCATTGGAGTAACAAAATCTCAAAAACAAACTACCTTCCATAATGAAAATGCTACCATCCATTGAAGTAAGAAAATATCAACAATGAACTACCTTCTATAATGACAAGGCTACCATCCATTAGGGTAACAAAATGTCAACAATGAACTACCTTCCAAAATGAAAAGGCTACCATCCATTGGAGTCACAAATTCTTAACAACAAACTACCTTCCAAAATTACAAGGCTACCATCCATTGGAGTAACAAAATTTCAACAACAAACTACCTTCCATAATGACAAGGCTACCATCCATTGGAGTTATAAAATCTAAACAACGAACTACCTTCCATAATGATAAGGCAACCATCCATTGGCATAACAAAATCACAACAACAAACTACCTTCCATAATACCAAGGCTACCATCCATTGCAGTAACAAAATCTCAACAATGAACTACCTTCCATAATGACAAGACTACCATCCATTAGAGTAACAAAATCTAAACAACGAACTACCTTCCATAATGACAAGGCTACCATCCATTGGAGTAACAAAATCCAAAAAACGAACTACCTTTCATAATGACAAGGCTACCATCCATTGGAGTAACAAAATCTCAACAAGGAACTACCTTCCAAAATTGCAACGCTACCATCCATTGGAGTAAAAAAACCTCAACAACAAACTACCTTCCATAATGATAAGGCTACCATCCATTGAAGTAACAAAATCTCAACAATGAACTACCTTCCATAATGACAAGGCTACCATCCAATGGAGTAACAAATTCTCAACAATGAACTACTCTCCATAATGACAAGGCTACCATCCATTGGAGTAACAAAATCTCAACAACGAACTACCTTCCATAATGACAAGGCTACCATCCATTGCAGTAACAAAATCTTAACAACGAACTACCTTCCATAATGACAAGGCTACCATCCATTGGAGTAATAAAATATAAACAACGAACTACCATCCATAATGAAAAGGCTACCATCCATTGGAGTAACAAAATCTCAACAACGAACTACCTTCCATAATGACAAGGCTACCATCCATCGAAGTAACAAAATCTCAACAATAAACTACATTCCATAATGACAAGGCTACCATCCATTGGAGTAACAAAATCTCAACAATAAACTACCTTCCATAATGACAAGGCTACCATCCATTGGATTAAGAAAATCTCAACAACGAACTACCTTCCAAAATTACAAGGCTACCATCCATTGGAGTAACAAAATCTCAAAAACAAACTACCTTCCATAATGACAAGGCTACCATCCATTGAAGTAAGAAAATATCAACAATGAACTACCTTCTATAATGACAAGGCTACCATCCATTGGAGTAACGAAATCTCAAAAACAAACTGCCTTCCATAATGACAAGGCTACCATCCAATGGAGTAACAAAATCTCAACAACGAACTACCTTCCATAATACCGAGGCTACCATCCATTGGAGTAACAAAATCTCAACAATAAACTACCTTCCATAATGACAAGGCTACCATCCATTGGATTAAGAAAATCTCAACAACGAACTACCTTGCAAAATTACAAGGCTACCATCCATTGGAGTAACAAAATCTCAAAAACAAACTACCTTCCATAATGACAACGCTACCATCCATTGAAGTAAGAAAATATCAACAATGAACTACCTTCTATAATGACAAGGCTACCATCCATTAGGGTAACAAAATGTCAACAATGAACTACCTTCCAAAATGAAAAGGCTACCATCCATTGGATTAACAAATTCTTAACAACAAACTACCTTCCAAAATTACAAGGCTACCATCCATTGGAGTAACAAAATTTCAACAACAAACTACCTTCCATAATGACAAGGCTACCATCCATTGGAGTTATAAAATCTAAACAACGAACTACCTTCCATAATGATAAGGCAACCATCCATTGGCATAACAAAATCACAACAACAAACTACCTTCCATAATACCAAGGCTACCATCCATTGCAGTAACAAAATCTCAACAACGAACTACCTTCCATAATGACAAGACTACCATCCATTAGAGTAACAAAATCTAAACAACGAACTACCTTCCATAATGACAAGGCTACCATCCATTGGAGTAACAAAATCCCAAAAACGAACTACCTTTCATAATGACAAGGCTACCATCCATTGGAGTAACAAAATCTCAACAAGGAACTACCTTCCAAAATTGCAACGCTACCATCCATTGGAGTAAAAAAACCTCAACAACAAACTACCTTCCATAATGATAAGGCTACCATCCATTGAAGTAACAAAATCTCAACAACGAACTACCTTCCATAATGACAAGGCTACCATCCAATGGAGTAACAAATTCTCAACAATGAACTACCTTCCATAATGACAAGGCTACCATCCATTGGAGTAACAAAATCTCAACAACGAACTACCTTCCATAATGACAAGGCTACCATCCATTGCAGTAACAAAATCTTAACAACGAACTACCTTCCATAATGACAAGGCTACCATCCATTGGAGTAACAAAATATAAACAACGAACTACCATCCATAATGAAAAGGCTACCATCCATTGGAGTAACAAAATCTCAACAACGAACTACCTTCCATAATGACAAGGCTACCATCCATCGAAGTAACAAAATCTCAACAATAAACTACATTCCATAATGACAAGGCTACCAACCATTGGAGTAACAAAATCTCAACAATAAACTACCTTCCATAATGACAAGGCTACCATCCATTGGATTAAGAAAATCTCAACAACGAACTACCTTCCAAAATTACAAGGCTACCATCCATTGGAGTAACAAAATCTCAAAAACAAACTACCTTCCATAATGACAAGGCTACCATCCATTGAAGTAAGAAAATATCAACAATGAACTACCTTCTATAATGACAAGGCTACCATCCATTGGAGTAACGAAATCTCAAAAACAAACTGCCTTCCATAATGACAAGGCTACCATCCAATGGAGTAACAAAATCTCAACAACGAACTACCTTCCATAATACCGAGGCTACCATCCATTGGAGTAACAAAATCTCAACAACAAACTACCTTCCAGAATGACAAGGCTACCTTCTATTGGAGTAATAAAATCTCAACAATGAACTACCTTCCATAATGACAAGGCTACCATCCATTGGAGTAACAAAATATCAACAACGAACTACCTTCCATAATGACAAGGATACCATCCATTGGAGTAAAAAAATCTCAACAATGAACTACCTTACGTTATGATAAGGCTACTATCCATTGGAGTAACAAAATCTAACAAATGAACTACCTTCTATAATGACAAGGATACCATCCATTAGGGTAACAAAATATCAACAAAGAACTACCTTCCATAATGATAAGGCTGTTATCCATTGGAGTAACAAAATCTCAACAACGAACTAGCTTCTATAGTAATAAGGCTACCATCCATTGAGGTAATAAAATCTCAACAACGAACTACCTTCCATAATGACAAGGCTACCATCCATTGGAGTAACAAAATCTCAAAAACGAACTACCTTCCATAATGACAAGGCCACCATCCATCGAAGTAACAAAATCTCAACAATAAACTACCTTTCATAATGACAAGGCTACCATCCATTGGAGTAAGAGAATCTCAAAAACGAACTACCTTCCAAAAATACAAGGCTACCATCCATTGGAGTAACAAAATCTCAAAAACAAACTACCTTCCATAATGACAAGGCTACCATCCATTGAAGTAAGAAAATATCAATAATGAACTACTTTCTATAATGACAAGGCTACCATCCATTAGGGTAACAAAATATCAACAACGAACTACCTTCCAAAATGACAGGCTACCATCCATTGGAGTAACAAAATCTCAACAACAAACTACCTTCCAAAATTACAAGGCTACCATCCATTGGAGTAACAAAATCTCAACAATAAACTACCTTCCGTAATGACAAGGCTACCATCCATTGGAGTTACAAAATCTAAACAATGAACTACCTTCCATAATGATAAGGCAACCATCCATTTGCGTAACAAAATCACAACAACAAACTACTTTCCATAATACCAACGCTACCATCCATTGGAGTAACAAAATCTCAACAACGAACTACCTTCCATAATGACAAGGCTACCATCCAATGGAGTAACAAATTCTCAACAATGAACTACCTTCCAAAATTACAAGGCTACCATCCATTGGAGTAACAAAATTTCAACAACAAACTACCTTCCATAATGACAAGGCTACCATCCATTGGAGTTATAAAATCTAAACAACGAACTACCTTCCATAATGATAAGGCAACCATCCATTGGCATAACAAAATCACAACAACAAACTACCTTCCATAATACCAAGGCTACCATCCATTGCAGTAACAAAATCTCAACAACGAACTACCTTCCATAATACCGAGGCTACCATCCATTGGAGTAACAAAATCTCAACAACAAACTACCTTCCAGAATGACAAGGCTACCATCCATTGGAGTAACAAAATCCCAAAAACGAACTACCTTTCATAATGACAAGGCTACAATCCATTGGATTAACAAAATCTCAACAAGGAACTACCTTCCAAAATTGCAACGCTACCATCCATTGGAGTAAAAAAACCTGAACAACAAACTACCTTCCATAATGATAAGGCTACCATCCATTGAAGTAACAAAATCTCAACAATGAACTACCTTCCATAATGACAAGTCTACCATCATTTAGAGTAACAAAATCTCTACGATGAACTACCTTCCATAATGACAAGGCTACCATTCATTGGAGTAACAAAATCTAAACAACATACTAGCTTCTATAATAACAAGGCTACCATCCATTGAAGTAATAAAATCTCAATAACGAACTCCCTTCCATAATGAAAAGGCTACCATCCATTGGAGTAACAAAATCTCAACAACGAACTACCTTCCTTAATGACAAGGCTACCATCCATCGGAGTAACAAAATCTCAACAATAAACTACCTTCCATAATGACAAGGCTACCAGCCATTGGAGTAAGAAAATCTCAACAACGAACTACCTTCCAAAATTACAAGGCTACCATCCATTGGAGTAAAAAAATCTCAAAAACAAACTACCTTCCATGATGACAAGGCTACCATCCATTGAAGTAAGAAAATATCAACAATGAACTACCTTCTATAATGACAAGGCTACCATCAATTGGAGTAACGAAATCTCAACAACGAACTACATTCAAAAATGACAAGGCTACCATCCATTGAAGTAACAAAATCTCAACAACAAACTGCCTTCCAAAATGACAAGGCTACAATCCAATGAAGTTACAAAATCTCAACAACGAACTACCTTCCATAATGACAAGGCTACCATCCATCGGAGTAACAAAATCTCAACAATAAACTACCTTCCATAATGACAAGGCTACCATCCATTGGAGTAAGAAAATCTCAACAATGAACTACCTTCCAAAATTAGAAGGTTACCATCCATTGGAGTAAAAAAATCTCAAAAACAAACTACCTTCCATGATGACAAGGCTACCATCCATTGATGTAAGAAAATATCAACAATGAACTACTTTCTATAATGACAAGGCTACCATCCATTGGAGTAAGAAAATCTCAACAACAAACTACCTTCCAAAATGACAAGGCTACCATCCATTAGGGTAACAAAATCTCAACAACGAACTACCTTCCAAAATGACAAGGCTACCATCCATTGGAGTACCAAAATCTCAACAACAAACTACCTTCCAAAATTACAAGGCTACCATCCATTGGAGTAACAAAATCTCAACAATAAACTACCTTCCGTAATGACAAGGCTACCATCCATTGGAGTTACAAAATCTAAACAATGAACTACCTTCCATAATGATAAGGCAACCATCCATTTGCGTAACAAAATCACAACAACAAACTACTTTCCATAATACCAACGCTACCATCCATTGGAGTAACAAAATCTCAACAACGAACTACCTTCCATAATGACAAGGCTACCATCCAATGGAGTAACAAATTCTCAACAATGAACTACCTTCCAAAATTACAAGGCTACCATCCATTGGAGTAACAAAATTTCAACAACAAACTACCTTCCATAATGACAAGGCTACCATCCATTGGAGTTATAAAATCTAAACAACGAACTACCTTCCATAATGATAAGGCAACCATCCATTGGCATAACAAAATCACAACAACAAACTACCTTCCATAATACCAAGGCTACCATCCATTGCAGTAACAAAATCTCAACAACGAACTACCTTCCATAATACCGAGGCTACCATCCATTGGAGTAACAAAATCTCAACAACAAACTACCTTCCAGAATGACAAGGCTACCATCCATTGGAGTAACAAAATCCCAAAAACGAACTACCTTTCATAATGACAAGGCTACCATCCATTGGATTAACAAAATCTCAACAAGGAACTACCTTCCAAAATTGCAACGCTACCATCCATTGGAGTAAAAAAACCTGAACAACAAACTACCTTCCATAATGATAAGGCTACCATCCATTGAAGTAACAAAATCTCAACAATGAACTACCTTCCATAATGACAAGTCTACCATCATTTAGAGTAACAAAATCTCTACGATGAACTACCTTCCATAATGACAAGGCTACCATTCATTGGAGTAACAAAATCTAAACAACATACTAGCTTCTATAATAACAAGGCTACCATCCATTGAAGTAATAAAATCTCAATAACGAACTCCCTTCCATAATGAAAAGGCTACCATCCATTGGAGTAACAAAATCTCAACAACGAACTACCTTCCTTAATGACAAGGCTACCATCCATCGGAGTAACAAAATCTCAACAATAAACTACCTTCCATAATGACAAGGCTACCAGCCATTGGAGTAAGAAAATCTCAACAACGAACTACCTTCCAAAATTACAAGGCTACCATCCATTGGAGTAAAAAAATCTCAAAAACAAACTACCTTCCATGATGACAAGGCTACCATCCATTGAAGTAAGAAAATATCAACAATGAACTACCTTCTATAATGACAAGGCTACCATCAATTGGAGTAACGAAATCTCAACAACGAACTACATTCAAAAATGACAAGGCTACCATCCATTGAAGTAACAAAATCTCAACAACAAACTGCCTTCCAAAATGACAAGGCTACAATCCAATGAAGTTACAAAATCTCAACAACGAACTACCTTCCATAATGACAAGGCTACCATCCATCGGAGTAACAAAATCTCAACAATAAACTACCTTCCATAATGACAAGGCTACCATCCATTGGAGTAAGAAAATCTCAACAATGAACTACCTTCCAAAATTACAAGGCTACCATCCATTGGAGTAAAAAAATCTCAAAAACAAACTACCTTCCATGATGACAAGGCTACCATCCATTGATGTAAGAAAATATCAACAATGAACTACTTTCTATAATGACAAGGCTACCATCCATTGGAGTAAGAAAATCTCAACAACAAACTACCTTCCAAAATGACAAGGCTACCATCCATTAGGGTAACAAAATCTCAACAACGAACTACCTTCCAAAATGACAAGGCTACCATCCATTGGAGTACCAAAATCTCAACAACAAACTACCTTCCAAAATTAAAAGGATACCATCCATTGGAGTAACAAAATCTCAAAAACAAACTGCCTTCCATAATGACAAGGCTACCATCCAATGGAGTAACAAAATCTCAACAATGAACTACCTTCCATAATACCGAGGCTACCATCCATTGGAGTAACAAAATCTCAACAACAAACTACCTTCCATAATGACAAGGCTACCTTCCATTGGAGTAATAAAATCTCAACAATGAACTACCTTCCATAATGACAAGGCTACCATCCATTGGAGTAACAAAATATCAACAACAAACTACCTTCCATAATGACAAGGATACCATCCATTGGAGTAAAAAAATCACAACAATGAACTACCTTACGTTATGATAAGGCTACTATCCATTGGAGTAACAAAATATAAACAATGAACTACCTTCTATAATGACAAGGATACAATCCATTAGGGTAACAAAATATCAACAAAGAACTACCTTCCATAATGATAAGGCTGTTATCCATTGGAGTAACAAAATCTCAACAACGAACTAGCTTCTATAATAATAAGGCTACCATCCATTGAGGTAATAAAATCTCAACAACGAACTATCTTCCATAATGACAAGGCTACCATCCATTGGAGTAACAAAATCTCAAAAACGAACTACCTTCCATAATGACAAGGCCACCATCCATCGAAGTAACAAAATCTCAACAATAAACTACCTTTCATAATGACAAGGCTACCATCCATTGGAGTAAGAGAATCTCAAAAGCGAACTACCTTCCAAAAATACAAGGCTACCATCCATTGGAGTAACAAAATCTCAAAAACAAACTACCTTCCATAATGACAAGGCTACCATCCATTGAAGTAAGAAAATATCAACAATGAACTACTTTCTATAATGACAAGGCTACCATCCATTAGGGTAACAAAATCTCAACAACGAACTACCTTCCAAAATGACAAGGCTACCATCCATTGGAGTAACAAAATCTCAACAACAAACTACCTTCCAAAATTACAAGGCTACCATCCATTGGAGTAACAAAATCTCAACAACAAACTACCTTCCGTAATGACAAGGCTACCATCCATTGGAGTTACAAAATCTAAACAACGAACTACCTTCCATAATGATAAGGCAACCATCCATTTGCGTAACAAAATCACAACAACAAACTACTTTCCATAATACCAAGGCTACCATCCATTGGAGTAACAAAATCTCAACAACGAAATACCTTCCATAATGACAAGGCTACCATCCAATGGAGTAACAAATTCTCAACAATGAACTACCTTCCATAATGACAAGGATACCATCCATTGGAGTAACAAAATCTCAACAACGAACTACCTTCCATAATGACAAGGCTACCATCCATTGTAGTAACAAAATCTCAACAACGAACTTACTTCCATAATGACAAGGCTACCATCCATTGGAGTAACAAAATATAAACAACGAACTACCATCCATAATGAAAAGGCTACCATCCATTGGAGTAACAAAATCTCAACAACGAACTACCTTCCATAATGACAAGGCTACCATCCATCGGAGTAACAAAATCTCAACAATAAACTACATTCCATAATGACAAGGCTACCATCCATTGCAGTAACAAAATCTCAACAACAAACTACCTTCCATAATGACAAGGCTACCATCCATTGGAGTAACAAAATATAAACAACGAACTACCATCCATAATGAAAAGGCTATCATCCATTGGAGTAACAAAATCTCAACAACGAACTACCTTCCATAATGACAAGTCTACCATCCATCGGAGTAACAAAATCTCAACAATAAACTACATTCCATAATGACAAGGCTACCATCCATTGGAGTAAAAAAATCTCAACAATAAACTACCTTCCATAATGACAAGGCTACCATCCATTGGAGTAAGAAAATCTCAACAATGAAATACCTTCCAAAATTACAAGGCTACCATCCATTGGAGTAACAAAATCTCAAAAACAAACTACCTTCCATGATGACAAGGCTACCATCCATTGAAGTATGAAAATATCAACAATGAACTACTTTCTATAATGACAAGGCTACCATCCATTAGAGTAAGAAAATCTCAACAACAAACTACCTTCCAAAATGACAAGGCTACCATCCATTAGGGTAACAAAATCTCAACAACAAACTACCTTCCAAAATGACAAGGCTACCATCCATTGGAGTACCAAAATCTCAACAACAAACTACCTTCCAAAATTAAAAGGATACCATCCATTGGAGTAACAAAATCTCAAAAACAAACTGCCTTCCATAATGACAAGGCTACCATCCAATGGAGTAACAAAATCTCAACAACGAACTACCTTCCATAATACCGAGGCTACCATCCATTGGAGTAACAAAATCTCAACAACAAACTACCTTCCATAATGACAAGGCTACCTTCCATTGGAGTAACAAAATCTAAACAATGAACTACCTTCTATAATGACAAGGATACCATCCATTAGGGTAACAAAATATCAACAAAGAACTACCTTCCATAATGATAAGGCTGTTATCCATTGGAGTAACAAAATCTCAACAACGAACTAGCTTCTATAATAATAAGGATACCATCCATTGAGGTAATAAAATCTCAACAACGAACTACCTTCCATAATGACGAGGCTACCATCCATTGGAGTAACAAAATCTCAAAAACGAACTACCTTCCATAATGACAAGGCCACCATCCATCGAAGTAACAAAATCTCAACAATAAACTACCTTTCATAATGACAAGGCTACCATCCATTGGAGTAAGAGAATCTCAAAAACGAACTACCTTCCAAAATTACAAGGCTTCCATCCATTGGAGTAACAAAATCTCAACAACAAACTACCTTCCGTAATGACAAGGCTACCATCCATTGGAGTTACAAAATCTAAACAACGAACTACATTCCATAATGATAAGGAAACCATCCATTTGCGTAACAAAATCACAACAACAAACTACTTTCAATAATACCAAGGCTACCATCCATTGGAGTAACAAAATCTCAACAACGAACTACCTTCCATAATGACAAGGCTACCACCCAATGTAGTAACAAATTCTCAACAATGAACTACCTTCCATAATGACAAGGCTACCATCCATTGGAGTAACAAAATCTCAACAACGAACTACCTTCCATAATGACAAGGCTACCATCCATTGCAGTAACGAAATCTCAACAACGAACTACCTTCCATAATGACAAGGCTACCATCCATTGGAGTAACAAAATATAAACAACGAACTACCATCCATAATGAAAAGGCTACCATCCATTGGAGTAACAAAATCTCAACAACGAACTACCTTCCATAATGACAAGGCTACCATCCATCGGAGTAACAAAATCTCAACAATAAACTACATTCCATAATGACAAGGCTACCATCCATTGGAGTAACAAAATCTCAACAATAAACTACCTTCCATAATGACAAGGCTTCCATCCATTGGAGTAAGAAAATCTCAACAATGAACTACCTTCCAAAATTACAAGGCTACCATCCATTGGAGTAACAAAATCTCAAAAACAAACTACCTTCCATGATGACAAGGCTACCATCCATTGAAGTATGAAAATATCAACAATGAACTACTTTCTATAATGACAAGGCTACCATCCATTGGAGTAAGAAAATCTCAACAACAAACTACCTTCCAAAATGACAAGGCTACCATCCATTAGGGTAACAAAATCTCAACAACGAACTACCTTCCAAAATGACAAGGCTACCATCCATTGGAGTACCAAAATCTCAACAACAAACTACCTTCCAAAATTAAAAGGATACCATCCATTGGAGTAACAAAATCTCAAAAACAAACTGCCTTCCATAATGACAAGGCTACCATCCAATGGAGTAACAAAATCTCAACAACGAACTACCTTCCATAATACCGAGGCTACCATCCATTGGAGTAACAAAATCTCAACAACAAACTACCTTCCATAATGACAAGGCTACCTTCCATTGGAGTAATAAAATCTCAACAATGAACTACCTTCCATAATGACAAGGCTACCATCCATTGGAGTAACAAAATATCATCAACAAACTACCTTCCATAATGACAAGGATACCATCCATTGGAGTAAAAAAATCTCAACAATGAACTACCTTACGTTATGATAAGGCTACTATCCATTGGAGTAACAAAATCTAAACAATGAACAACCTTCTATAATGACAAGGATACCATCCATTAGGGTAACAAAATATCAACAAAGAACTACCTTCCATAATGACAAGGCTGTTATCCATTGGAGTAACAAAATCTCAACAACGAACTAGCTTCTATAATAATAAGGCTACCATCCATTGAGGTAATAAAATCTCAACAACGAACTACCTTCCATAATGACAAGACTACCATCAATTAGAGTAACAAAATCTAAACAACGAACTACCTTCCATAATGACAAGGCTACCATCCATTGGAGTAACAAAATCCCAAAAATGAACTACCTTTCATAATGACAAGGCTACCATCCATTGGAGTAACAAAATCTCAACAAGGAACTACCTTCCAAAATTGCAACGCTACCATCCATTGGAGTAAAAAAACCTCAACAACAAACTACCTTCCATAATGATAAGGCTACCATCCATTGAAGTAACAAAATCTCAACAATGAACTACCTTCCATAATGACAAGTCTACCATCATTTAGAGTAACAAAATCTCTACGATGAACTACCTTCCATAATGACAAGGCTACCATTCATTGGATTAACAAAATCTAAACAACGTACTAGCTTCTATAATAACAAGGCTACCATCCATTGAGGTAATAAATTCTCAATAACGAACTACCTTCCATAATGAAAAGGCTACCATCCATTGGAGTAACAAAATCTCAACAACGAACTACCTTCCTTAATGACAAGGCTACCATCCATCGGAGTAACAAAATCTCAACAATAAACTACATTCCATAATGACAAGGCTACCATCCATTGGAGTAACAAAATATCAACAACAAACTACCTTCCATAATGACAAGGCTACCAACCATTGAAGTAGGAAAATATCAACAATGAACTACCTTCTATAATGACAAGGCTACCATCCATTAGGGTAACAAAATATCAACAACGAACTAACTTCCAAAATGACAAGGCTACCATCCATTGGAGTAACAAAATCTAAACAACAAACTACCTTCGAAAATTACAAGGCTACCATCCATTGGAGTAACAAAATCTCTACAACAAACTACCTTCCATAATGAAAAGGCTACAATTCATTGAAGTAGGAAAATATCAACAATGAACTACCTTCTATAATGACAAGGCTACCATCCATTGGAGTAACAAAATCTCAAAAACAAACTACCTTCCATAATGACAAGGCTACCATCCATTAAAGTAACAAAATCTCAACAATGAACTAACTTCCATAATGATAAGGCTACCATCCATTAGAGTAACAAAATCTCTACAATGAACTACCTTCCATAATGACAAGGCTACCATCAATTGGAGTAACGAAATCTCAACAATGAACTACCTTGCAAAATGACAAGGCTACCATCCATTGAAGTAACAAAATCTCAACAACAAACTTCCTTCCATAATGACAAGGCTACCATCCAATGGAGTAACAAAATTTCAACAATGAACTACTTTCCATAATAACAAGGCTACCATCCATTGCAGTAACAAAATCTCAACAACAAACTACCTTCCATAATGACAAGGCTACCATCCATTGGAGTAACAAAATCTCAACAATGAACTAGCTTCTATAATAACAAGGCTACAATCCATTGAGGTAATAAAATCTCAACAACGAACTACCTTCCATAATGACAAGGCTACCATCCATTGGATTAATAAAATCTCAATAACAAACTACCTTCAATAACGACAAGGCTACCATCCATCGGAGTAACAAAATCTCAACAATAAACTACCTTCTATAATGACAAGGCTACCATCCATTAGGGTAACAAAATCTCAACAACAAACTACCTTCCAAAATGACAAGGCTACCATCCATAGGAGTAACAAAATCTCAATAACAAACTACCTTCCAAAATTACAAGGCTACCATCCATTGGAGTAACAAAATCTCAACAACAAACTACCTTCCATTATGACAAGGCTACCATCCATTGGAGTTATAAAATCTAAACAACGAACTACCTTCCATAATGATAAGGCAACCATCCATTGGCGTAACAAAATCACAACAACAAACTACCTTCCATAATACCAAGGCTACCATCCATTGGAGTAACAAAATCTCAACAACGAACTACCTTCCATAATGACAAGGCTACCATCCAATGGAGTAACAAAATCTCAACAATGAACTACCTTCCCTAATGACAAGGCTACCACCCAGTGGAGTAACAAAATCTCAACAACAAACTACCTTCCATAATGACAACGCTACCATCCATTGCAGTAACAAAAACTCAACAACAAACTACCTTCCATTATGACAAGGCTACCATCCATTTGAGTAACAAAATCTCAACAACAAACTACCTTCAAAAATGACAAGGCTACCGTACATTGGAGTTATAAAATCTAAACAACGAACTACCTTCCATAATGATAAGGCAACCATCCATTGGCGTAACAAAATTACAACAACAAACTACCTTCCATAATACCAAGGCTACCATCCATTGGAGTAACAAAATCTCAACAACGAACTACCTTCCATAATGACAAGGCTACCATCCAATGGAGTAACAAAATCTCAACAAAGAACAACCTTCCATAATGAAAAGGCTACTATCCATTGGAGTAACAAAATCTCAAGAACAAACTACCTTCCATAATGACAAGGCTACCATCCATTGCAGTAAAAAAATCTCAACAACGAACTACCTTCCATAATGACAAGGCTACCATCCATTCGAGTAACAAAATCTAAACAACGAACTACCTTCCATAATGACAAGGCTACCATCCATTGGAGTAACAAAATCTCAAAAACGTACTACCTTTCATAATGACAAGGCTACCATCCATTGGAGTAACAAAATCTCAACAAGGAACTACCTTCCAAAATTGCAAGGCTACCATCCATTGGAGTAAAAAAACCTCAACAACAAACTACCTTCCATAATAACAAGGTTACCATCCATTGAAGTAACAAAATCTCAAGAATGAACTACCTTCCATAATGACAAGTCTACCATCGTTTAGAGTAACATAATCTCTACGATGAACTACCTTCCATAATGACAAGGCTACCATCCATTGGAGTAACAAAATCAAAACAATGAACTAGCTTCCAAAATTACAAGGCTACCATCCATTGGAGTAACAAAATATCTACAACAAACTACCTTCCATAATGAAAAGGCTACTATTCATTGAAGTAGGAAAATATCAACAATGAACTACCTTCTATAATGACAAGGCTACCATCCATTAGAGTAACAAAATCTCAACAACAAACTACCTTCCAAAATTAAAAGGCTACCATCCATTGGAGTAACAAAATCTCAAAAAGAAACTACCTTCCATAATGACAAGGCTACCATCCATTGAAGTAACAAAATCTCAACAATGAACTAACTTCCATAATGATAAGGCTACCATCCATTAGAGTAACAAAATCTCTACAATGAACTACCTTCCATAATGACAAGGCTACCATCCATTGGAGTAACAAAATCTCAACAACAAACTACCTTCCATAATGACAAGGCTACCATCAATTAGAGTAACGAAATCTCAACAACGAACTACCTACCAAAATGACAAGGCTACCATCCATTGAAGTAACAAAATCTCAACAACAAACTGCCTTCCATAATGACAAGGCTACCATCCAATGGAGTAACAAAATATCAACAATGAACTACCTTACATAATACCTAGGCTACCATCCATTGGAGTAACAAAATCTCAACAACGAACTACCTTCCATAATGACAAGGCTACCATCCATTAGAGTAACAAAATCTCAACAACAAACTACCTTCCATAATGATAAGGCTACCATCCATTGCAGTAACAAATTTTCAACAACAAACTACCTTCCATAATGACAAGGCTACCATCCAATGGAGTAACAAAATCTCAACAACGAACTAGCTTCTATAATAATAAGGCTACAACCCATTGAGGTAATAAAATCTCAACAACAAACTACCTTCCATAATGACAAGGCTACCATCCATTGGAGTAACAAAATCTTAATAACGAACTACCTTCCATAATGACAAGGCTACCATCCATCGGAGTAACAAAATCTCAACAATAAACTACCTTCCATAATGACAAGGCTACCATCCATTGGATTAAGAAAATCTCAACAACAAACTAACTTCCTAAATTACAAGGCTACCATCCATTGGAGTAACAAAATCTCAAAAACAAACTACCTTCCATGATGACAAGGCTACCACCCATTGAAGTAAGAAAATATCAACAATGAACTACCTTTTATAATGACAAGGCTACCATCCATTAGGGTAACAAAATCTCAACAACGAACTACCTTCAAAAATGACAAGGCTACCATCCATTGGAGTAACAAAATATCAACAACAAACTACCTTCCAAAATTTCAAGGCTACCATCCATTAGAGTAACAAAATCTCAACAACAAACTACCTTCCATAATGACAAGGCTACCATCCATTGGAGTTATAAAATCTAAACAACGAACTACCTTCCATAATGATAAGGCAACCATCCATTGGCGTAACAAAATCACAACAACAAACTACCTTCCATAATACCAAGGCTACCATCCATTGGAGTAACAAAATCTCAACAACGAACTACCTTCCATAATAACAAGGCTACCATCCAATGGAGTAACAAAATCTCAACAATGAACTACCTTCCATAATGACAAGGCCACCATCCATTGGAGTAACAAAATCTCAACAACGAACTACCTTCCATAATGACAAGGCTACCATCCATTGCAGTAACAAAATCTCAACAAGAAACTACTTTCCATAATGACAAGGCTACCATCCATTAGAGTAAAAAAATCTCAACAACGAACTACCTTCCAGAATGAGAAATCTACCATCCATTGGAGTAACAAAATCTCAAAAACGAACTACCTTTCATAATGACAAGGCTACCATCCATTGGAGTAACAAAATCTCAACAACAAACTACCTTCCATAATGACAAGGCTACCATCCATTGGAGTTATAAAATCTAAACAACGAACTACCTTCCATAATGATAAGGCAACCATCCATTGGCGTAACAAAATCACAACAGCAAACTACCTACCATAATACCAAGGCTACCATCCATTGGAGTAACAAAATCTCAACAACGAACTACCTTCCATAATGACAAGGCTACCATCCAATGGAGTAACAAAATCGCAACAATGAACTACCTTCCATAATGACAAGGCTACCACCCATTGGAGTAACAAAATCTCAACAACGAACTACCTTCCATAATAACAAGGCTACCATCCATTGCAGTAACAAAAACTCAACAACGAACTACCTTTCATAAGGACAAGGCTACCATCCATTAGAGTAACAAAATCTCAACAACAAACTACCTTCCATAATGACAAGGCTACCATCCATTGGAGTTATAAAATCTAAACAACGAACTACCTTCCATAATGATAAGGCAACCATCCATTGGCCTAACAAAATCACAACAACAAATTACCTTCCATAATACCAATGCTACCATCCATTGGAGTAACAAAATCTCAAAAACGAACTACCTTTCATAATGACAAGGCTACCATCCATTGGAGTAACAAAATCTCAACAAGGAACTACCTTCCATAATGACAAGGCTACCATCCATTGGAGTTATAAAATCTAAACAACGAACTACCTTCCATAATGATAAGGCAACCATCCATTGGCATAACAAAATGACAACAGCAAACTACCTACCATAATACCAAGGCTACCATCCATTGGAGTAACAAAATCTCAACAACGAACTACCTGCAATAATGACAAGGCTACCATCCAATGGAGTAACAAAATCTCAACAATGAACTACCTTCCATAATGACAAGGCTACCACCCATTGGAGTAACAAAATCTCAACAATGAACTACCTTCCATAATGACAAGGCTACCATCCATTGCAGTAACAAAAACTCAACAACGAACTACCTTTCATAATGACAAGGCTACCATCCATTAGAGTAACAAAATCTCTATAACAAACAACCTTCCATAATGACAAGGCTACCATCCATTGGAGTTATAAAATCTAAACAACGAACTACCTTCCATAATGATAAGGCAACCATCCATTGGCGTAACAAAATCACAACAACAAATTACCTTCCATAATACAAACGCTACCATCCATTGGAGTAACAAAATCTCAACAACGAACTACCTTCCATAATGAGAAAGCTACCATCCATTGGAGTAACAAAATCTCAAAAACGAACTACCTTTCATAATGACAAGGCTACCATCCATTGGAGTAACAAAATCTCAACAAGGAACTACCTTCCAAAATGGCAAGGCTACCATCCATTAGAGTAAAAAAACCTTAACAACAAACTACCTTCCATAATGATAAGGCTACCATCCATTGGAGTTATAAAATCTAAACAACGAACTACCTTCCATAATGATAAGGCAACCATCCATTGGCATAACAAAATCACAACAACAAACTACCTTCAATAATACCAAGGCTATCATCCATTGGAGTAACAAAATCTCAACAACGAACTACCTTCCATAATGACAAGGCTACCATCCAATGGAGTAACAAAATCTCAACAATGAACTACCTTCCATAATGACAAGGCTACCACCCATTAGAGTAACAAAATCTCAACAACGAACTACCTTCCATAATGACAAGGCTACCATCCATTGCCGTAACAAAAACTCAACAACAAACTACCTTCCATAATGACAAGGCTACCATCCATTAGGGTAACAAAATCTCAACAACGAACTACCTTCCAAAATGACAAGGCTACCATCCATTGGAGTAACAAAATCTCAGCAACAAACTACCTTCCAAAATTACAAGGCTACCATCCATTGGAGTAACAAAATCTCAACAACAAACTACCTTCCATATTGACAAGGCTACCATCCATTGGAGTTATAAAATCTAAACAACGAACTACCTTCCATAATGATAAGGCAACCATCCATTGGCGTAACAAAATCACAACAGCAAACTACCTACCATAATACCAAGGCTACCATCCATTGGAGTAACAAAATCTCAACAACAAACTACCTTCCATAATGACAAGGCTACCATCCAATGGAGTAACAAAATCTCAACAATGAACTACCTTCCATAATGAAAAGGCTACCACCCATTGGAGTAACAAAATCTCAACAACAAACTACCTTCCATAATGACAAGGCTACCACCCATTGGAGTAACAAAATCTCAACAACGAACTACCTTTCATAATGACAAGGCTACCATCCATTAGAGTGACAAAATCTCAACAACAAACTACCTTCCATAATGACAAGGCTACCATACATTGGAGTTACAAAATCTAAACAACGAACTACCTTCCATAATGATAAGGCAACCATCCATTGGCGTAACAAAATCACAACAACAAATTACCTTCCATAATACCAAGGCTACCATCCATAGGAGTAACAAAATCTCAACAACGAACTACCTTCCATAATGACAAGGCTACCATCCAATGGTGTAACAAAATCTCAACAATGAACCACCTTCCATAATGACAAGGCTACCATCCATTGGAGTAACAAAATCTCAACAACGAACTACCTTCCATAATGACAAGGCTACCATCCATTGCTGTAACAAAATCTCAACAACAAACTACCTTCCATAATGACAAGGCTACCATCCATTAGAGTAACAAAATCTAAACAACGAACTACCTTCCATAATGAGAAAGCAACCATCCATTGGAGTAACAAAATCTCAAAAACGAACGACCTTTCATAATGACAAGGCTACCATCCATTGGAGTAACAAAATCTCAACAAGGAACTACCTTCCAAAATTGCAAGGCTACCATCCATTAGAGTAAAAAAACCTCAACAACAAAATACCTTCCATAATGATAAGGCTACCATCCATTGGAGTTATAAAATCTAAACAACGAACTACCTTCCATAATGATAAGGCAACCATCCATTGGCATAACAAAATCACAACAACAAACTACCTTACATAATACCAAGGCTAATATCCATTGGAGTAACAAAATCTCAACAACGAACTACCTTCCATAATGACAAGTCTACCATCCAATGGAGTAACAAAATCTCAACAATGAACTACCTTCCATAATGACAAGGCTACCACCCATTGGAGTAACAAAATCTCAACAACGAACTACCTTCCATAATGACAAGGCTACACTCCATTGCAGTAACAAAAACTCAACAACAAACTACCTTCCATAATGACAAGGCTACCATCCATTAGGGTAACAAAATCTCAACAACGAACTACCTTCCAAAATAACAAGGCTACCATCCATTGGAGTAACAAAATCTCAACGACAAACTACCTTCCAAAATTACAAGGCTACCATCCATTGGAGTAACAAAATCTCAACAACAAACTACCTTCCATAATGACAAGGCTACCATCCATTGGAGTTATAAAATCTAAACAACGAACTACCTTCCATAATGATAAGGCAACCATCCATTGGCGTAACAAAATCACAACAGCAAACTACCTACCATAATACCAAGGCTACCATCCATTGGAGTAACAAAATCTCAACAACGAACAACCTTCCATAATGACAATGCTACCATCCAATGGAGTAACAAAATCTCAACAATGAACTACCTTCCATAATGACAAGGCTACCACCCATTGGAATAACAAAATCTCAACAAGGAACTACCTTCCATAATGACAAGGCTTCCATCCATTCCAGTAACAAAAAATCAACAACGAACTACCTTCCATAATGACAAGGCTACACTCCATTGCAGTAACAAAAACTCAACAACAAACTACCTTCCATAATGACAAGGCTACCATACATTGGAGTTATAAAATCTAAACAACGAACTACCTTCCATAATGATAAGGCAACCATCCATTGGCGTAACAAAATCACAACAACAAACTACCTTCTATAATAACAAGGCTACCATCCATTGGAGTAACAAAATCTCAACAACGAACTACCTTACACAATGACAAGGCTACCATCCAATGGAGTAACAAAATCTCAACAATGAACTACATTCCATAATGACAGGGCTACTATCCATTGGAGTAAGAAAATCTCAACAACGAACTACCTTCCATAATGACAAGGCTACCATCCATTGCATTAACAAAAACTCAACAACAAACTACCTTCCATAATGACAAGGCTCCCATCCATTGGAGTAACAAAATCTCAACAACGAACTACCTTCCATAATGACAAGGCTACATCCATTGCAGTAACAAAACCTCATCAACAAACTACCTTCCATAATGACAAGGCTACCATCCATTAGAGTAACAAAATCTAAACAACGAACTACCTTCCATAATGAGAAAGCTACCATCCATTGGAGTAACAAAATCTCAAAAACGAACGACCTTTCATAATGATAAGGCTACCATCCATTGGAGTAACAAAATCTCAACAAGGAACTACCTTCCAAAATTGCAAGGCTACCATCCATTAGAGTAAAAAAACCTCAACAACAAACTACCTTCCATAATGATAAGGCTACCATCCATTGGAGTTATAAAATCTAAACAACGAACTACCTTCCATAATGATAAGGCAACCATCCATTGGCATAACAAAATCACAACAACAAACTACCTTACATAATACCAAGGCTATCATCCATTGGAGTAACAAAATCTCAACAACGAACTACCTTCCATAATGACAAGGCTACCATCCAATGGAGTAACAAAATCTCAACAATGAACTACCTTCCATAATGACAAGGCTACCACCCATTGGAGTAACAAAATCTCAACAACGAACTACCTTCCATAATGACAAGGCTACCATCCATTGCAGTAACAAATACTCAACAACAAACTACCTTCCATAATGACAAGGCTACCATCCATTAGGGTAACAAAATCTCGACAACGAACTACCTTCCAAAATGACAAGGCTACCATCCATTGGAGTAACAAAATCTCAACAACAAACTACCTTCCAAAATTACAAGGCTACCATCCATTGAAGTAACAAAATCTCAACAACAAACTGCCTTCCATAATGACAAGGCTACCATCCAATGGAGTAACAAAATCTCAACAATGAACTACCTTACATAATACCTAGGCTACCATCCATTGGAGTAACAAAATCTCAACAACGAACTACCTTCCATTATGACAAGGCTACCATCCATTCCAGTAATAAAAACTCAACAACGAACTACCTTCCATAATGACAAGGCTACCATCCATTAGAGTAACAAAATCTCAACAACAAACTACCTTCCATAATGACAAGGCTACCATACATTGGAGTTATAAAATCTAAACAACGAACTACCTTCCATAATGATAAGGCAACCATCCATTGGCGTAATTAAATCACAACAACAAACTACCTTACATAATACCAAGGCTATCATCCGTTGGAGTAACAAAATCTCAACAACGAACTACCTTCCATAATGACAAGGCTACCATCCAATGGAGTAACAAAATCTCAACAATGAACTACCTTCCATAATGACAGGGCTACCACCCATTGGAGTAACAAAATCTCAACAACGAACTACCTTCCATAATGACAAGGCTACCATCCATTGCAGTAACAAAAACTCAACAACAAACTACCTTCCATAATGACAAGGCTACCATCCATTAGGGTAACAAAATCTCAACAACAAACTGCCTTCCAAAATAACAAGGCTACCATCCATTGGAGTAAAAAAATCTCAACAACAAACTACCTTCCAAAATTACAAGGCTACCATCCATTGGAGTAACAAAATCTCAACAACAAACTACCTTCCATAATGACAAGGCTACCATCCATTGGAGTTATAAAATCTAAACAACGAACTACCTTCCATAATGATAAGGCAACCATCCATTGGCGTAACAAAATCAAAACAGCAAACTACCTACCATAATACCAAGGCTACCATCCATTGGAGTAACAAAATCTCAACAACGAACTACCTTCCATAATGACAATGCTACCATCCAATGGAGTAACAAAATCTCAACAATGAACTACCTTCCATAATGACAAGGATACCACCCATTGGAATAACAAAATCTCAACAAGGAACTACCTTCCATAATGACAAGGCTACCATCCCGTCCAGTAACAAAAACTCAACAACGAACTACCTTCCATAATGACAAGGCTACCATCCATTAGAGTAACAAAATCTCAACAACAAACTACCTTCCATAATGACAAGGCTACCATACATTGGAGTTATAAAATCTAAACAACGAACTACCTTCCATAATGATAAGGCAACCATCCATTGGCGTAACAAAATCACAACAACAAACTACCTTCCATAATAACAAGGCTACCATCCATTGGAGTAACAAAATCTCAACAACGAACTACCTTCCATAATGACAAGGCTACCATCCAATGGAGTAACAAAATCTCAACAATGAACTACATTCCATAATGACAGGGCTGCTATCCATTGGAGTAAGAAAATCTCAACAACGAACTACCTTCCATAATGACAGGGCTACCATCCATTGCAGTAACAAAATCTCAACAACAAACTACCTTCCATAATGACAAGGCTACCATCCATTGGAGTAACAAAATCTCAACAACGAACTACCTTCCATAATGACAAGGCTACATCCATTGCAGTAACAAAATCTCAACAACAAACTACCTTCCATAATGACAAGGCTACCATCCATTAGAGTAACAAAATCTAAACAACGAACTACCTTCCATAATGAGAATGCTACCATCCATTGGAGTAACAAAATCTCAAAAACGAACGACCTTTCATAATGACAAGGCTACCATCCATTGGAGCAACAAAATCTCAACAAGGAACTACCTTCCAAAATTGCAAGGCTACCATCCATTAGAGTAAAAAAACCTCAACAACAAACTACCTTCCATAATGATAAGGCTACCATCCATTGGAGTTATAAAATCTAAACAACGAACTACCTTCCATAATGATAAGGCAACCATCCATTGGCATAACAAAATCACAACAACAAACTACCTTACATAATACCAAGGCTATCATCCATTGGAGTAACAAAATCTCAACAACGAACTACCTTCCATAATGACAAGGCTACCATCCAATGGAGTAACAAAATCTCAACAATGAACTACCTTCCATAATGACAAGGCTACCACCCATTGGAGTAACAAAATCTCAACAACGAACTACCTTCCATAATGACAAGGCTACCATCCATTGCAGTAACAAAAACTCAACAACAAACTACCTTCCATAATGACAAGGTTACCATCCATTAGGGTAACAAAATCTCAACAACGAACTACCTTCCAAAATGACAAGGCTACCATCCATTGGAGTAACAAAATCTCAACAACAAACTACCTTCCAAAATTACAAGGCTACCATCCATTGGAGTAACAAAATCTCAACAACAAACTACCTTCCATAATGACAAGGCTACCATCCATTGGAGTTATAAAATCTAAACAACGAACTACCTTCCATAATGATAAGGCAACCATCCATTGGCGTAACAAAATCACCACAGCAAACTACCTACCATAATACCAAGGCAACCATCCACTGCAGTAACAAAATCTCAACAACGAACTACCTTCCATAATGACAATGCTACCATCCAATGGAGTAACAAAATCTCAAAAATTAACTACCTTCCATAATGACAAGGCTACCACCCATCGGAGTAACAAAATCTCAACAATGAACTACCTTCCATAATGACAAGGCTACCATCCATTCCAGTAACAAAAACTCAACAACGAACTACCTTCCATAATGACAAGGCTACCATCCATTAGAGTAACAAAATCTCAACAACAAACTACCTTCCATAATGACAAGGCTACCATACATTGGAGTTATAAAATCTAAACAACGAACTACCTTCCATAATGATAAGGCAACCATCCATTGGCGTAACAAAATCACAACAACAAACTACCTTCCATAATAACAAGGCTACCATCCATTGGAGTAACAAAATCTCAACAACGAACTACCTTCCATAATGACAAGGCTACCATCCAATGGAGTAACAAAATATCAACAATGAACTACATTCCATAATGACAGTGCTACTATCCATTGGAGTAAGAAAATCTCAACAACGAACTTCCTTCCATAATGACAAGGTTACCATCCATTGCAGTAACAAAATCTAAACAACGAACTACCTTCCATAATGACAAGGCTACCACCTTTTGGAGTAACAAAATCTCAAAAACGAACTACCTTTCATAATGACAAGGCTACCATCCATTGGAGTAACAAAATCTCAACAAGGAACTACCTTCCAAACTTGCAAGGCTACCATCCATTGGAGTAAAAAAACCTCAACAACAAACTATCTTCCATAATGACAAGGCTACCATCCATTGAATTAACAAAATCTCAACAATGAACTACCTTCCATAATGACAAGTCTACCATCATTTAGAGTAACAAAATCTCTACAGTGAACTACCTTCCATAATGACAAGGCTACCATCCATTGGAATAACAAAATCAAAACAACAAACTAGCTTCCAAAATTACAAGGCTACCATCCATTGGAGTAACAAAATCTCTACAACACACTACATTCCATAATGAAAAGGCTACTATTCATTGAAGTAGGAAAATATCAACAATGAACTACCTTCTATAATGACAAGGCTACCATCCATTAGGGTAACAAAATCTCAACAACAAACTACCTTCCAAAATTAAAAGGCTACCATCCATTGGAGTAACAAAATCTCAAAAAGAAACTACCTTGCATAATGACAAGGCTACCATCCATTGAAGTAACAAAATCTCAACAATGAACTAACTTCCATAATGATAAGGCTACCATCCATTAGAGTAACAAAATCTCTACAATGAACTACCTTCCATAATGACAAGGCTACCATCCATTGGAGTAACAAAATCTCAACAACGAACTACCTTCCATAATGACAAGGCTACCATCAATTAGAGTAACGAAATCTCAACAACAAACTACCTTCAAAAATAACAAGGCTACCATCCATTGAAGTAACAAAATCTCAACAACAAACTTCCTTCCATAATGACAAGGCTACCATCCAATGGAGTAACAAAATCTCAACAATGAACTACCTTACATAATACCTAGGCTACCATCCATTGGAGTAACAAAATCTCAACAACGAACTACCTTCCATAATGACAAGGCTACCATCCATTCCGGTAACAAAAACTCAACAACAAACTACCTTCCATAATGACAAGGCTACCATCCATTGGAGTAACAAAATCTCAACAACAAACTACCTTCCAAAATTACAAGGCTACCATCCATTGGAGTAACAAAATCTCAACAACAAACTACCTTCCATAATGACAAGGCTACCATCCATTGGAGTTATAAAATCTAAACAACGAACTACCTTCCATAATGATAAGGCAACCATCCATTGGCGTAACAAAATCACAACAGCAAACTACCTACCATAATACCAAGGCTACCATCCATTGGAGTAACAAAATCTCAACAACGAACTACCTTCCATAATGACAATGCTACCATCCAATGGCGTAACAAAATCTCAACAATGAACTACCTTCCATAATGACAAGGCTACCACCCATTGGAGTAACAAAATCTCAACAACGAACTACCTTCCATAATGACAAGGCTACCATCCATTCCAGTAACAAAAACTCAACAACGAACTACCTTCCATAATGACAAGGCTACCATCCATTAGAGTAACAAAATCTCAACAACAAACTACCTTCCATAATGACAAGGCTACCATACATTGGAGTTATAAAATCTAAACAACGGACTACCTTCCATAATGATAAGGCAACCATCCATTGACGTAACAAAATCACAACAACAAACTACCTTCCATAATAACAAGGCTACCATCCATTGGAGTAACAAAATCTCAACAATGAACTACATTCCATAATGACAGGGCTACTATCCATTGGAGTAAGAAAATCTCAACAACGAACTTCCTTCCATAATGACAAGGCTACCATCCATTGCAGTAACAAAATCTAAACAACGAACTACCTTCCATAATGACAAGGCTACCACCCATTGGAGTAACAAAATCTCAAAAACGAACTACCTTTCATAATGACAAGGCTACCATCCATTGCAGTAACAAAAACTCAACAACAAACTACCTTCCATAATGACAAGGCTACCATCCATTAGGGTAACAAAATCTTAACAACGAACTACCTTCCAAAATGACAAGGCTACCATCCATTGGAGTAACAAAATCTCAACAACAAACTACCTTCCAAAATTACAAGGCTACCATCCATTGGAGTAACAAAATCTCAACAACAAACTACCTTCCATAATGACAAGGCTACCATCCATTGGAGTTATAAAATCTAAACAACGAACTACCTTCCATAATGACAAGGCTACCATCGATTCCAGTAACAAAAACTCAACAACGAACTACCTTCCATAATGACAAGGCTACCATCAATTAGAGTAACAAAATCTCAACAACAAACTACCTTCCATAATGACAAGGCTACCATACATTGGAGTTATAAAATCTAAACAACGAACTACCTTCCATAATGATAAGGCAACCATCCATTGGCGTAACAAAATCACAACAACAAACTACCTTCCATAATAACAAGGCTACCATCCATTGGAGTAACAAAATCTCAACAACGAACTACCTTCCATAATGACAAGGCTACCATCCAATGGAGTAACAAAATCTCAACAATGAACTACATTCCATAATGACAGGGCTACTATCCATTGGAGTAAGAAAATCTCAACAACGAACTTCCTTCCATAATGACAAGGTTACCATCCATTGCAGTAACAAAATCTAAACAACAAACTACCTTCCATAATGACAAGGCTACCACCCATTGGAGTAACAAAATCTCAAAAACGAACTACCTTTCATAATGACAAGGCTACCATCCATTGGAGTAACAAAATCTCAACCAGGAACTACCTTCCAAACTTGCAAGGCTACCATCCATTGGAGTAAAAAAACCTCAACAACAAACTATCTTCCATAATGACAAGGCTACCATCCATTGAATTAACAAAATCTCAACAATGAACTACCTTCCATAATGACAAGTCTACCATCATTTAGAGTAACAAAATATCTACGATGAACTACCTTCCATAATGACAAGGCTACCATCCATTGGAATAACAAAATCAAAACAACGAACTAGCTTCCAAAATTACAAGGCTACCATCCATTGGAGTAACAAAATCTCTACAACAAACTACATTCCATAATGAAAAGGCTACTATTCATTGAAGTAGGAAAATATCAACAATGAACTACCTTCTATAATGACAAGGCTACCATCCATTAGGGTAACAAAATCTCAACAACAAACTACCTTCCAAAATTAAAAGGCTACCATCCATTGGAGTAACAAAATCTCAAAAAGAAACTACCTTGCATAATGACAAGGCTACCATCCATTGAAGTAACAAAATCTCAACAATGAACTAACTTCCATAATGATAAGGCTACCATCCATTAGAGTAACAAAATCTCTACAATGAACTACCTTCCATAATGACAAGGCTACCATCCATTGGAGTAACAAAATCTCAACAACGAACTACCTTCCATAATGACAAGGCTACCATCAATTAGAGTAACGAAATCTCAACAACGAACTACCTTCCAAAATAACAAGGCTACCATCCATTGAAGTAACAAAATCTCAACAACAAACTGCCTTCCATAATGACAAGGCTACCATCCAATGGAGTAACAAAATCTCAACAATGAACTACCTTACATAATACCTAGGCTACCATCCATTGGAGTAACAAAATCTCAACAACGAACTACCTTCCATAATGACAAGGCTACCATCCATTCCAGTAACAAAAACTCAACAACGAACTACCTTCCATAATGACAAGGCTACCATCCATTAGAGTAACAAAATCTCAACAACAAACTACCTTCCATAATGACAAGGCTACCATACATTGGAGTTATAAAATCTAAACAACGAACTACCTTCCATAATGATAAGGCAACCATCCATTGACGTAACAAAATCACAACAACAAACTACCTTCCATAATAACAAGGCTGCCATCCATTGGAGTAACAAAATCTCAACAACGAACTACCTTCCGTAATGACAAGGCTACCATCCAATGGAGTAACAAAATCTCAACAATGAACTACATTCCATAATGACAGGGCTACTATCCATTGGAGTAAGAAAATCTCAACAACGAACTTCCTTCCATAATGACAAGGCTACCATCCATTGCAGTAACAAAATCTAAACAACGAACTACCTTCCATAATGACAAGGCTACCACCCATTGGAGTAACAAAATCTCAAAAACGAACTACCTTTCATAATGACAAGGCTACCATCCATTGCAGTAACAAAAACTCAACAACAAACTACCTTCCATAATGACAAGGCTACCATCCATTAGGGTAACAAAATCTTAACAACGAACTACCTTCCAAAATGACAAGGCTACCATCCATTGGAGTAACAAAATCTCAACAACAAACTACCTTCCAAAATTACAAGGCTACCATCCATTGGAGTAACAAAATCTCAACAACAAACTACCTTCCATAATGACAAGGCTACCATCCATTGGAGTTATAAAATCTAAACAACGAACTACCTTCCATAATGACAAGGCTACCATCGATTCCAGTAACAAAAACTCAACAACGAACTACCTTCCATAATGACAAGGCTACCATCCATTAGAGTAACAAAATCTCAACAACAAACTACCTTCCATAATGACAAGGCTACCATACATTGGAGTTATAAAATCTAAACAACGAACTACCATCCATAATGATAAGGCAACCATCCATTGGCGTAACAAAATCACAACAACAAACTACCTTCCATAATAACAAGGCTACCATCCATTGGAGTAACAAAATCTCAACAACGAACTACCTTCCATAATGACAAGGCTACCATCCAATGGAGTAACAAAATCTCAACAATGAACTACATTCCATAATGACAGGGCTACTATCCATTGGAGTAAGAAAATCTCAACAACGAACTTCCTTCCATAATGACAAGGTTACCATCCATTGCAGTAACAAAATCTAAACAACAAACTACCTTCCATAATGACAAGGCTACCACCCATTGGAGTAACAAAATCTCAAAAACGAACTACCTTTCATAATGACAAGGCTACCATCCATTGGAGTAACAAAATCTCAACCAGGAACTACCTTCCAAACTTGCAAGGCTACCATCCATTGGAGTAAAAAAACCTCAACAACAAACTATCTTCCATAATGACAAGGCTACCATCCATTGAATTAACAAAATCTCAACAATGAACTACCTTCCATAATGACAAGTCTACCATCATTTAGAGTAACAAAATCTCTACGATGAACTACCTTCCATAATGACAAGGCTACCATCCATTGGAATAACAAAATCAAAACAACGAACTAGCTTCCAAAATTACAAGGCTACCATCCATTGGAGTAACAAAATCTCTACAACAAACTACATTCCATAATGAAAAGGCTACTATTCATTGAAGTAGGAAAATATCAACAATGAACTACCTTCTATAATGACAAGGCTACCATCCATTAGGGTAACAAAATCTCAACAACAAACTACCTTCCAAAATTAAAAGGCTACCATCCATTGGAGTAACAAAATCTCAAAAAGAAACTACCTTGCATAATGACAAGGCTACCATCCATTGAAGTAACAAAATCTCAACAATGAACTAACTTCCATAATGATAAGGCTACCATCAATTAGAGTAACAAAATCTCTACAATGAACTACCTTCCATAATGACAAGGCTACCATCCATTGGAGTAATAAAATCTCAACAACGAACTACCTTCCATAATGACAAGGCTACCATCAATTAGAGTAACGAAATCTCAACAACGAACTACCTTCCAAAATAACAAGGCTACCATCCATTGAAGTAACAAAATCTCAACAACAAACTGCCTTCCATAATGACAAGGCTACCATCCAATGGAGTAACAAAATCTCAACAATGAACTACCTTACATAATACCTAGGCTACCATCCATTGGAGTAACAAAATCTCAACAACGAACTACCTTCCATAATGACAAGGCTACCATCCATTCCAGTAACAAAAACTCAACAACGAACTACCTTCCATAATGACAAGGCTACCATCCATTAGAGTAACAAAATCTCAACAACAAACTACCTTCCATAATGACAAGGCTACCATACATTGGAGTTATAAAATCTAAACAACGAACTACCATCCATAATGATAAGGCAACCATCCATTGGCGTAACAAAATCACAACAACAAACTACCTTCCATAATAACAAGGCTACCATCCATTGGAGTAACAAAATCTCAACAACGAACTACCTTCCATAATGACAAGGCTACCATCCAATGGAGTAACAAAATCTCAACAATGAACTACATTCCATAATGACAGGGCTACTATCCATTGGAGTAAGAAAATCTCAACAACGAACTTCCTTCCATAATGACAAGGTTACCATCCATTGCAGTAACAAAATCTAAACAACAAACTACCTTCCATAATGACAAGGCTACCACCCATTGGAGTAACAAAATCTCAAAAACGAACTACCTTTCATAATGACAAGGCTACCATCCATTGGAGTAACAAAATCTCAACGAGGAACTACCTTCCAAACTTGCAAGGCTACCATCCATTGGAGTAAAAAAACCTCAACAACAAACTATCTTCCATAATGACAAGGCTACCATCCATTGAATTAACAAAATCTCAACAATGAACTACCTTCCATAATGACAAGTCTACCATCATTTAGAGTAACAAAATCTCTACGATGAACTACCTTCCATAATGACAAGGCTACCATCCATTGGAATAACAAAATCAAAACAACGAACTAGCTTCCAAAATTACAAGGCTACCATCCATTGGAGTAACAAAATCTCTACAACAAACTACATTCCATAATGAAAAGGCTACTATTCATTGAAGTAGGAAAATATCAACAATGAACTACCTTCTATAATGACAAGGCTACCATCCATTAGGGTAACAAAATCTCAACAACAAACTACCTTCCAAAATTAAAAGGCTACCATCCATTGGAGTAACAAAATCTCAAAAAGAAACTACCTTGCATAATGACAAGGCTACCATCCATTGAAGTAACAAAATCTCAACAATGAACTAACTTCCATAATGATAAGGCTACCATCAATTAGAGTAACAAAATCTCTACAATGAACTACCTTCCATAATGACAAGGCTACCATCCATTGGAGTAACAAAATCTCAACAACGAACTACCTTCCATAATGACAAGGCTACCATCAATTAGAGTAACGAAATCTCAACAACGAACTACCTTCCAAAATAACAAGGCTACCATCCATTGAAGTAACAAAATCTCAACAACAAACTGCCTTCCATAATGACAAGGCTACCATCCAATGGAGTAACAAAATCTCAACAATGAACTACCTTACATAATACCTAGGCTACCATCCATTGGAGTAACAAAATCTCAACAACGAACTACCTTCCATAATGACAAGGCTACCATCCATTCCAGTAACAAAAACTCAACAACGAACTACCTTCCATAATGACAAGGCTACCATCCATTAGAGTAACAAAATCTCAACAACAAACTACCTTCCATAATGACAAGGCTACCATACATTGGAGTTATAAAATCTAAACAACGAACTACCTTCCATAATGATAAGGCAACCATCCATTGGCGTAACAAAATCACAACAACAAACTACCTCCCATAATTACAAGGCTACCATCCATTGGAGTAACAAAATCTCAACAACGAACTACCTTCCATAATGACAAGGCTACCATCCAATGGAGTAACAAAATCTCAACAATGAACTACATTCCATAATGACAGGGCTACTATCCATTGGAGTAAGAAAATCTCAACAACGAACTACCTTCCATAATGACAAGGCTACCATCCATTGCAGTAACAAAAACTCAACAACAAACTACCTTCCATAATGACAAGGCTACCATCCATTGGAGTAACAAAATCTCAACAACGAACTACCTTCCATAATGACAAGGCTACATCCATTGCAGTAACAAAATCTCAACACCAAACTACCTTCCATAATGACAAGGCTACCATCCATTAGAGTAACAAAATCTAAACAATGAACTACCTTCCATAATGAGAAAGTTACCATCCATTGGAGTAACAAAATCTCAAAAACGAACGACCTTTCATAATGACAAGGCTACCATCCATTGGAGTAACAAAATCTCAACAAGGAACTACCTTCCAAAATTGCAAGGCTACCATCCATTAGAGTAAAAAAACCTCAACAACAAACTACCTTCCATAATGATAAGGCTACCATCCATTGGAGTTATAAAATCTAAACAACGAACTACCTTCCATAATGATAAGGAAACCATCCATTGGCATAACAAAATCACAACAACAAACTACATTACATAATACCAAGGCTATCATCCATTGGAGTAACAAAATCTCAACAATGAACTACCTTCCATAATGACAAGGCTACCACCCATTGGAGTAACAAAATATCAACAATGAACTACCTTCCATAATGACAAGGCTACCATCCATTGCAGTAACAAAAACTCAACAACAAACTACCTTCCATAATGACAAGGCTACCATCCATTAGGGTAACAAAATCTCAACAACGAACTACTTTCCAAAATGACAAGGCTACCATCCATTGGAGTAACAAAATCTTAACAACAAACTACCTTCCAAAATTACAAGGCTACCATCCATTGGAGTAACAAAATCTCAACAACAAACTACCTTCCATAATGACAAGGCTACCATCCATTGGAGTTATAAAATCTAAACAACGAACTACCTTCCATAATGATAAGGCAACCATCCATTGGCGTAACAAAATCACAACAGCAAACTACCTACCATAATACCAAGGCTACCATCCATTGGAGTAACAAAATCTCAACAACGAACTACCTTCCATAATGACAATGCTACCATCCAATGGAGTAACAAAAACTCAACAACGAACTACCTTCCATAATGACAAGGCTACCAACCATTAGAGTAACAAAATCTCAACAACAAACTACCTTCCATAATCACAAGGCTACCATACATTGGAGTTATAAAATCTAAACAACGAACTACCTTCCATAATGATAAGGCAACCATCCATTGGCGTAACAAAATCACAACAACAAACTACCTTCCATAATAACAAGGCTACCATCCATTGGAGTAACAAAATCTCAACAACGAACTACCTTCCGTAATGACAAGGCTACCATCCAATGGAGTAACAAAATCTCAACAATGAACTACATTCCATAATGACAGGGCTACTATCCATTGGAGTAAGAAAATCTCAACAACGAACTTCCTTCCATAATGACAAGGTTACCATCCATTGCAGTAACAAAATCTAAACAACGAACTACCTTCCATAATGACAAGGCTACCACCCATTGGAGTAACAAAATCTCAAAAACGAACTACCTTTCATAATGACAAGGCTACCATCCATTGGAGTAACAAAATCTCAACAAGGAACTACCTTCCAAACTTGCAAGGCTACCATCCATTGGAGTAAAAAAACCTCAACAACAAACTATCTTCCATAATGACAAGGCTACCATCCATTGAATTAACAAAATCTCAACAATGAACTACCTTCCATAATGACAAGTCTACCATCATTTAGAGTAACAAAATCTCTACGATGAACTACCTTCCATAATGACAAGGCTACCATCCATTGGAATAACAAAATCAAAACAACGAACTAGCTTCCAAATTTACAAGGCTACCATCCATTGGAGTAACAAAATCTCTACAACAAACTACATTCCATAATGAAAAGGCTACTATTCATTGAAGTAGGAAAATATCAACAATGAACTACCTTATATAATGACAAGGCTACCATCCATTAGGGTAACAAAATCTCAACAACAAACTACCTTCCAAAATTAAAAGGCTACCATCCATTAGAGTAACAAAATCTCAAAAAGAAACTACCTTGCATAATGACAAGGCTACCATCCATTGAAGTAACAAAATCTCAACAATGAACTAACTTCCATAATGATAAGGCTACCATCCATTAGAGTAACAAAATCTCTACAATGAACTACCTTCCATAATGACAAGGCTACAATCCATTGGAGTAACAAAATCTCAACAACGAACTACCTTCCATAATGACAAGGCTACCATCAATTAGAGTAACGAAATCTCAACAACGAACTACCTTCCAAAATGACAAGGCTACCATCCATTGAAGTAACAAAATCTCAACAACAAACTGCCTTCCATAATGACAAGGCTACCATCCAATGGAGTAACAAAATCTCAACAATGAACTACCTTACATAATACCTAGGCTACCATCCATTGGAGTAACAAAATCTCAACAACGAACTACCTTCCATAATGACAAGGCTACCATCCATTGGAGTAACAAAATCTCAACAACGAACTACCTTCCATAATGACAAGGCTACCGTCCATTGCAGTAACAAAATCTCAACAACAAACTACCTTCCATAATTACAAGGCTACCATCCATTGGAGTAATAAAATCTCAACAAAGAACTACCTTCCATAATGACAAGGCTACCATCCATTGCAGTAACAAATTCTCAACAACAAACTTCCTTCCATAATGACAAGGCTACCATCCAATGGAGTAACAAAATCTCAACAATGAACTAGCTTCTATAATAATAAGGCTACCATCCATTGAGGTAATAAACTCTCAACAACAAACTATCTTCCATAATGACAAGGCTACCATCCATTGAATTAACAAAATCTCAACAATGAACAACCTTCCATAATGACAAGTCTACCATCATTTAGAGTAACAAAATCTCTACGATGAACTACCTTCCATAATGACAAGGCTACCATCCATTGGAATAACAAAATCAAAACAACGAACTAGCTTCCAAAATTACAAGGCTACCATCCATTGGAGTAACAAAATCTCTACAACAAACTACATTCCATAATGAAAAGGCTACTATTCATTGAAGTAGGAAAATATCAACAATGAACTACCTTCTATAATGACAAGGCTACCATCCATTAGGGTAACAAAATCTCAACAACAAACTACCTTCCAAAATTAAAAGGCTACCATCCATTGGAGTAACAAAATCTCAAAAAGAAACTACCTTGCATAATGACAAGGCTACTATCCATTGAAGTAACAAAATCTCAACAATGAACTAACTTCCATAATGATAAGGCTACCATCCATTAGAGTAACAAAATCTCTACAATGAACTACCTTCCATAATGACAAGGCTACCATCCATTGGAGTAACAAAATCTCAACAACGAACTACCTTCCATAATGACAAGGCTACCATCAATTAGAGTAACGAAATCTCAACAACGAACTACCTTCTAAAATGACAAGGCTACCATCCATTGAAGTAACAAAATCTCAACAACAAACTGCCTTCCATAATGACAAGGCTACCATCCAATGGAGTAACAAAATCTCAACAATGAACTACCTTACATAATACCTAGGCTACCATCCATTGGAGTAACAAAATCTCAACAATGAACTACCTTCCATAATGACAAGGCTACCATCCATTGGAGTAACAAAATCTCAACAACGAACTACCTTCCATAATGACAAGGCTACCATCCATTGCAGTAACAAAATCTCAACAACAAACTACCTTCCATAATTACAAGGCTACCATCCATTGGAGTAATAAAATCTCAACAACGAACTACCTTCCATAATGACAAGGCTACCATCCATTGCAGTAACAAATTCTCAACAACAAATTACCTTCCATAATGAGAAGGCTACCATCCAATGGAGTAACAAAATCTCAACAACGAACTAGCTTCTATAATAATAAGGCTACCATCCATTGAGGTAATAAACTCTCAACAACAAACTACCTTCCATAATGACAAGGCTACCATCCATTGAATTAACAAAATCTCAACAATGAACTACCTTCAATAATGACAAGTCTACCATCATTTAGAGTAACAAAATCTCTACGATGAACTACCTTCCATAATGACAAGGCTACCATCCATTGGAATAACAAAATCAAAACAACGAACTAGCTTCCAAAATTACAAGGCTACCATCCATTGGAGTAACAAAATCTATACAACAAACTACATTCCATAATGAAAAGGCTACTATTCATTGAAGTAGGAAAATATCAACAATGAACTACCTTCTATAATGACAAGGCTACCATCCATTAGGGTAACAAAATCTCAACAACAAACTACCTTCCAAAATTAAAAGGCTACCATCCATTGGAGTAACAAAATCTCAAAAAGAAACTACCTTGCATAATGACAAGGCTACCATCCATTGAAGTAACAAAATCTCAACAATGAACTAACTTCCATAATGATAAGGCTACCATCCATTAGAGTAACAAAATCTCTACAATGAACTACCTTCCATAATGACAAGGCTACCATCCATTGGAGTAACAAAATCTTAACAACGAACTACCTTCCATAATGACAAGGCTACCATCAATTAGAGTAACGAAATCTCAACAACGAACTACCTTCCAAAATGACAAGGCTACCATCCATTGAAGTAACAAAATCTCAACAACAAACTGCCTCTCATAATGACAAGGCTACCATCCAATGGAGTAACAAAATCTCAACAATGAACTACCTTACATAATACCTAGGCTACCATCCATTGGAGTAACAAAATCTCAACAACGAACTACCTTCCATAATGACAAGGCTACCATCCATTGGAGTAACAAAATCTCAACAACGAACTACCTTCCATAATGACAAGGCTACCATCCATTGCGGTAACAAAATCTCAACAACAAACTACCTTCCATAATTACAAGGCTACCATCCATTGGAGTAATAAAATCTCAACAACGAACTACCTTCCATAATGAGAAGGCTACCATCCATTGCAGTAACAAATTCTCATCAACAAACTACCTTCCATAATGACAAGGCTACCATCCAATGGAGTAACAAAATCTCAACAACGAACTAGCTTCTATAATAATAAGGATACCATCCATTGAGGTAATAAAATCTCAACAACAAACTACCTTCCATAATGACAAGGCTACCATCCATTGGAGTAACAAAATCTCAATAACGAACTACCTTCCATAATGACAAGGCTACCATCCATCAGATTAACAAAATCTCAACAATAAACTACCTTCCATAATGACAAGGCTACCATCCATTGGATTAAGAAAATCTCAACAACAAACTACCTTCCAAAATTACAAGGCTATCATCCATTGGAGTAACAAAATCTCAAAAACAAACTACCTTCCATAATGACAAGGCTACCATCCATTGAAGTAAGAAAATATCAACAATGAACTACCTTCAAAAATTTCAAGGCTACCATCCATCGGAGTAACAAAATCTCAACAACAAACTACCTTCCATAATGAAAAGGCTACCATCCATTGGAGTTATAAAATCTAAACAATGAACTACCTTCCATAATGATAAGGCAACTATCCATTGGCATAACAAAATCACAACAACAAACTACCTTCCATAATACCAAGGCTATCATCCATTGGAGTAACAAAATCTCAACAACGAACTACCTTCCATAATGACAAGGCTACCATCCAATGGAGTAACAAAATCTCAACAATGAACTACCTTCCATAATGACAAGGTTACCAGCCATTGGAGTAACAAAATCTCAACAACGAACTACCTTCCATAATGACAAGGCTACCATCCATTGCAGTAACAAAAACTCAACAACAAACTACCTTCCATAATGACAAGGCTACCATCCATTAGGGTAACAAAATCTCAACAACAAACTACCTTCCATAATGACAAGGCTACCATACATTGGAGTTATAAAATCTAAACAACGAATTACCTTCCATAATGATAAGGCAACCATCCATTGGCATAACAAAATCACAACAACAAACTACCTTCCATAATAACAAGGCTACCGTCCATTGGAGTAACAAAATCTCAACAACGAACTACCTTCCATAATGACAAGGCTACCATCCAATGGAGTAACAAAATCTCAACAATGAACTACATTCCATAATGACAGGGCTACTATCCATTGGAGTAAGAAAATCTCAACAACGAACTTCCTTCCATAATGACAAGGTTACCATCCATTGCAGTAACAAAATCTAAACAACGAACTACCTTCCATAATGACAAGGCTACCACCCATTGGAGTAACAAAATCTCAATAACGAACTACCTTTCATAATGACAAGGCTACCATCCATTGGAGTAACAAAATCTCAACAAGGAACTACCTTCCAAACTTGCAAGGCTACCATCCATTGGAGTAAAAAAACCTCAACAACAAACTATCTTCCATAATGACAAGGCTACCATCCATTGAATTAACAAAATCTCAACAATGAACTACCTTCCATAATGACAAGTCTACCATCATTTAGAGTAACAAAATCTCTATGATGAACTACCTTCCATAATGACAAGGCTACCATCCATTGGAATAACAAAATCAAAACAACGAACTAGCTTCCAAAATTACAAGGCTACCATCCATTGGAGTAACAAAATCTCTACAACAAACTACATTCCATAATGAAAAGGCTACTATTCATTGAAGTAGGAAAATATCAACAATGAACTACCTTCTATAATGACAAGGCTACCATCCATTAGGGTAACAAAATCTCAACAACAAAATACCTTCCAAAATTAAAAGGCTACCATCCATTGGAGTAAAAAAATCTCAAAAAGAAACTACCTTGCATAATGACAAGGCTACCATCCATTAAAGTAACAAAATCTCAACAATGAACTAACTTCCATAATGATAAGGCTACCATCCATTAGATTAACAAAATCTCTACAATGAACTACCTTCCATAATGATAAGGCTACCATCCATTGGAGTAACAAAATCTCAACAACGAACTACCTTCCATAATGACAAGGCTACCATCAATTAGAGTAACGAAATCTCAACAACGAACTACCTTCCAAAATGACAAGGCTACCATCCATTGAAGTAACAAAATCTCAACAACAAACTGCCTTCCATAATGACGAGGCTACCATCAAATGGAATAACAAAATCTCAACAATGAACTACCTTACATAATACCTAGGCTACCATCCATTGGAGTAACAAAATCTCAACAACGAACTACCTTCCATAATGACAAGGCTACCATCCATTGGAGTAACAAAATCTCAACAACGAACTACCTTCCATAATGACAAGGCTACCATCCATTGCAGTAACAAAATCTCAACAACAAACTACCTTCCATAATTACAAGGCTACCATCCATTGGAGTAATAAAATCTCAACAACGAACTACCTTCCATAATGACAAGGCTACCATCCATTGCAGTAACAAATTCTCAACAACAAACTACCTTCCATAATGACAAGGCTACCATCCAATGGAGTAACAAAATCTCAACAACGAACTAGCTTCTATAATAATAAGGCTACCATCCATTGAGGTAATAAACTCTCAACAACAAACTACCTTCCATAATGACAAGGCTACCATCTATTGAATTAACAAAATCTCAACAATGAACTACCTTCCATAATGACAAGTCTACCATAATTTAGAGTAACAAAATCTCTACGATGAACTACCTTCCATAATGACAAGGCTACCATCCAATGGAATAACAAAATCAAAACAACGAACTAGCTTACAAAATTACAAGGCTACCATCCATTGGAGTAACAAAATCTATACAACAAACTACATTCCATAATGAAAAGGCTACTATTCATTGAAGTAGGAAAATATCAACAATGAACTACCTTCTATAATGGCAAGGATACCATCCATTAGGGTAACAAAATCTCAACAACAAACTACCTTCCAAAATTAAAAGGCTACCATCCATTGGAGTAACAAAATCTCAAAAAGAAACTACCTTGTATAATGACAAGGCTACCATCCATTGAAGTAACAAAATCTCAACAATGAACTAACTTCCATAATGATAAGGCTACCATCCATTAGAGTAACAAAATCTCTACAATGAACTACCTTCCATAATGACAAGGCTACCATCCATTGGAGTAACAAAATCTCAACAACGAACTACCTTCCATAATGACAAGGCTACCATCAATTAGAGTAACGAAATCTCAACAACGAACTACCTTCCAAAATGACAAGGCTCCCATCCATTGAAGTAACAAAATCTCAACAACAAACTGCCTCTCATAATGACAAGGCTACCATCCAATGGAGTAACAAAATGTCAACAATGAACTACCTTACATAATACCTAGGCTACCATCCATTGGAGTAACAAAATCTCAACAACGAACTACCTTCCATAATGACAAGGCTACCATCCATTGGAGTAACAAAATCTCAACCACGAACTACCTTCCATAATGACAAGGCTACCATCCATTGCAGTAACAAAATCTCAACAACAAACTACCTTCCATAATTACAAGGCTACCATCCATTGGAGTAATAAAATCTCAACAAAGAACTACCTTCCATAATGACAAGGCTACCATCCATTGCAGTAACAAATTCTCATCAACAAACTACCTTCCATAATGACAAGGCTACCATCCAATGGAGTAACAAAATCTCAACAACGAACTAGCTTCTATAATAATAAGGCTACCATCCATTGAGGTAATAAAATCTCAACAACAAACTACCTTCCATAATGACAAGGCTACCATCCATTGGAGTAACAAAATCTCAATAACGAACTACCTTCCATAATGACAAGGCTACCATCCATCAGAGTAACAAAATCTCAACAATAAACTACCTTCCATAATGACAAGGCTACCATCCATTGGATTAAGAAAATCTCAACAACGAACTACCTTCCAAAATTACAAGGCTATCATCCATTGGAGTAACAAAATCTCAAAAACAAACTACCTTCCATAATGACAAGGCTACCATCCATTGAAGTAAGAAAATATCAACAATGAACTACCTTCTATAATGACAAGGCTACCGTCCATTGGAGTAACAAAATCTCAACAACGAACTACCTTCCATAATGACAAGGCTACCATCCAATGGAGTAACAAAATCTCAACAATGAACTACATTCCATAATGACAGGGCTACTATCCATTGGAGTAAGAAAATCTCAACAACGAACTTCCTTCCATAATGACAAGGTTACCATCCATTGCAGTAACAAAATCTAAACAACGAACTACCTTCCATAATGACAAGGCTACCACCCATTGGAGTAACAAAATCTCAATAACGAACTACCTTTCATAATGACAAGGCTACCATCCATTGGAGTAACAAAATCTCAACAAGGAACTACCTTCCAAACTTGCAAGGCTACCATCCATTGGAGTAAAAAAACCTCAACAACAAACTATCTTCCATAATGACAAGGCTACCATCCATTGAATTAACAAAATCTCAACAATGAACTACCTTCCATAATGACAAGTCTACCATCATTTAGAGTAACAAAATCTCTATGATGAACTACCTTCCATAATGACAAGGCTACCATCCATTGGAATAACAAAATCAAAACAACGAACTAGCTTCCAAAATTACAAGGCTACCATCCATTGGAGTAACAAAATCTCTACAACAAACTACATTCCATAATGAAAAGGCTATTGTTCATTGAAGTAGGAAAATATCAACAATGAACTACCTTCTATAATGACAAGGCTATCATCCATTAGGGTAACAAAATCTCAACAACAAAATACCTTCCAAAATTAAAAGGCTACCATCCATTGGAGTAACAAAATCTCAAAAAGAAACTACCTTGCATAATGACAAGGCTACCATCCATTAAAGTAACAAAATCTCAACAATGAACTAACTTCCATAATGATAAGGCTACCATCCATTAGAGTAACAAAATCTCTACAATGAACTACCTTCCATAATGATAAGGCTACCATCCATTGGAGTAACAAAATCTCAACAACGAACTACCTTCCATAATGACAAGGCTACAATCAATTAGAGTAACGAAATCTCAACAACGAACTACCTTCCAAAATGACAAGGCTCCCATCCATTGAAGTAACAAAATCTCAACAACAAACTGCCTCTCATAATGACAAGGCTACCATCTAATGGAGTAACAAAATGTCAACAATGAACTACCTTACATAATACCTAGGCTACCATCCATTGGAATAACAAAATCTCAACAACGAACTACCTTCCATAATGACAAGGCTACCATCCATTGGAGTAACAAAATCTCAACCACGAACTACCTTCCATAATGACAAGGCTACCATCCATTGCAGTAACAAAATCTCAACAACAAACTACCTTCCATAATTACAAGGCTACCATCCATTGGAGTAATAAAATCTCAACAAAGAACTACCTTCCATAATGACAAGGCTACCATCCATTGCAGTAACAAATTCTCATCAACAAACTACCTTCCATAATGACAAGGCTACCATCCAATGGAGTAACAAAATCTCAACAACGAACTAGCTTCTATAATAATAAGGCTACCATCCATTGAGGTAATAAAATCTCAACAACAAACTACCTTCCATAATGACAAGGCTACCATCCATTGGAGTAACAAAATCTCAATAACAAACTACCTTCCATAATGACAAGGCTACCATCCATCAGAGTAACAAAATCTCAACAATAAACTACCTTCCATAATGACAAGGCTACCATCCATTGGATTAAGAAAATCTCAACAACGAACTACCTTCCAAAATTACAAGGCTATCATCCATTGGAGTAACAAAATCTCAAAAACAAACTACCTTCCATAATGACAAGGCTACCATCCATTGAAGTAAGAAAATATCAACAATGAACTACCTTCTATAATGACAAGGCTACCGTCCATTGGAGTAACAAAATCTCAACAACGAACTACCTTCCATAATGACAAGGCTACCATCCAATGGAGTAACAAAATCTCAACAATGAACTACATTCCATAATGACAGGGCTACTATCCATTGGAGTAAGAAAATCTCAACAACGAACTTCCTTCCATAATGACAAGGTTACCATCCATTGCAGTAACAAAATCTAAACAACGAACTACCTTCCATAATGACAAGGCTACCACCCATTGGAGTAACAAAATCTCAATAACGAACTACCTTTCATAATGACAAGGCTACCATCCATTGGAGTAACAAAATCTCAACAAGGAACTACCTTCCAAACTTGCAAGGCTACCATCCATTGGAGTAAAAAAACCTCAACAACAAACTATCTTCCATAATGACAAGGCTACCATCCATTGAATTAACAAAATCTCAACAATGAACTACCTTCCATAATGACAAGTCTACCATCATTTAGAGTAACAAAATCTCTACGATGAACTACCTTCCATAATGACAAGGCTACCATCCATTGGAATAACAAAATCAAAACAACGAACTAGCTTCCAAAATTACAAGGCTACCATCCATTGGAGTAACAAAATCTCTACAACAAACTACATTCCATAATGAAAAGGCTACTATTCATTGAAGTAGGAAAATATCAACAATGAACTACCTTCTATAATGACAAGGCTACCATCCATTAGGGTAACAAAGTCTCAACAACAAAATACCTTCCAAAATTAAAAGGCTACCATCCATTGGAGTAACAAAATCTCAAAAAGAAACTACCTTGCATAATGACAAGGCTACCATCCATTAAAGTAACAAAATCTCAACAATGAACTAACTTCCATAATGATAAGGTTACCATCCATTAGAGTAACAAAATCTCTACAATGAACTACCTTCCATAATGATAAGGCTACCATCCATTGGAGTAACAAAATCTCAACAACGAACTACCTTCCATAATGACAAGGCTACAATCAATTAGAGTAACGAAATCTCAACAACGAACTACCTTCCAAAATGACAAGGCTACCATCCATTGAAGTAACAAAATCTCAACAACAAACTGCCTTCCATAATGACAAGGCTACCATCAAATGGAGTAACAAAATCTCAACAATGAAATACCTTACATAATACCTAGGCTACCATCCATTGGAGTAACAAAATCTCAACAACGAACTACCTTCCATAATTACAAGGCTACCATCCATTAGGGTAACAAAATCTCAACAACAAACTACCTTCCAAAATTAAAAGGCTACCATCCATTGGAGTAACAAAATCTCAAAAAGAAACTACCTTGCATAATGACAAGGCTACCATCCATTGAAGTAACAAAATCTCACCAATGAATTAACTTCCATAATGATAAGGCTACCATCCATTAGAGTAACAAAATCTCTACAATGAACTACCTTCCATAATGACAAGGCTACCATCCATTGGAGTAACAAAATCTCAACAACGAACTACCTTCCATAATGACAAGGCTACCATCAATTAGAGTAACAAAATCTCAACAACGAAGTACCTTCCAAAATGACAAGGCTACCATCCATTGAAGTAACAAAATCTCAACAACAAACTGCCTTCCATAATGACAAGGCTACCATCCAATGGAGTAACAAAATCTCAACAATGAACTACCTTACATAATACCTAGGATACCATCCATTGGAGTAACAAAATCTCAACAACGAACTACCTTCCATAATGACAAGGCTACCATCAATTAGAGTAACGAAATCTCAACAACGAAGTACCTTCCAAAATGACAAGGCTACCATCCATTGAAGTAACAAAATCTCAACAACAAACTGCCTTCCATAATGACAAGGCTACCATCCAATGGAGTAACAAAATCTCAACAATGAACTACCTTACATAATACCTAGGCTACCATCCATTGGAGTAACAAAATCTCAACAACGAACTACCTTCCATAATGACAAGGCTACCATCAATTAGAGTAACGAAATCTCAACAACGAAGTACCTTCCAAAATGACAAGGCTACCATCCATTGAAGTAACAAAATCTCAACAACAAACTGCCTTCCATAATGACAAGGCTACCATCCAATGGAGTAACAAAATCTCAACAATGAACTACCTTACATAATACCTAGGCTACCATCCATTGGAGTAACAAAATCTCAACAACAAACTGCCTTCCATAATGACAAGGCTACCATCCATAAGGGTAACAAAATCTCAACAACGAACTACCTTCCAAAATGACAAGGCTACCATCCATTGGAGTAACAAAATCTCATCTACAAACTACCTTCCAAAATTACAAGGTTACCATCCATTGGAGTAACAAAATCTCAACAACAAACTACCTTCCATAATGACAAGGCTACCATCCATTGGAGTTATAAAATCTAAACAACGAACTACCTTCCATAATGATAAGGCAACCATCCATTGGCGTAACAAAATCACAACAGCAAACTACCTACCATAATACCAAGGCCACCATCCATTGGAGTAACAAAATCTCAACAACGAACTACCTTCCATAATGACAATGCTACCATCCAATGGAGTAACAAAATCTCAACAATGAACTACCTTCCATAATGACAAGGCTACCACCCATTGGAGTAACCAAATCTCAACAACTAACTACCTTCCATAATGACAAGGCTACCATCCATTCCAGTAACAAAAACTCAACAACGAACTACCTTCCATAATGACAAGGCTACAATCCATTAGAGTAACAAAATCTCAACAACAAACTACCTTCCATAATGACAAGGCTACCATACATTGGAGTTATAAAATCTAAACAACGAACTACCTTCCATAATGATAAGGCAACCATCCATTGGCGTAACAAAATCACAACAACAAACTACCTTCCATAATAACAAGGCTACCATCCATTGGAGTAACAAAATCTCAACAACGAACTACCTTCCATAATGACAAGGCTACCATCCAATGGAGTAACAAAATGTCAACAATGAACTACATTCCATAATGACAGGGCTACTATCCATTGGAGTAAGAAAATCTAAACAACGAACTACCTTCCATAATGATAAGGCAACCATCCATTGGCGTAACAAAATCTCAAAAACAAACTACCTTTCATAATGACAAGGCTACCATCCATTGGAGTAACAAAATCTCAACAAGGAACTACCTTCCAAACTTGTAAGGCTACCATCCATTGGAGTAAAAAAACCTCAACAACAAACTATCTTCCATAATGACAAGGCTACCATCCATTGAATTAACAAAATCTCAACAATGAACTACCTTCCATAATGACTAGTCTACCATCATTTAGAGTAACAAAATCTCTACGATGAACTACCTTCCATAATTACAAGGCTACCATCCATTGGAATAACAAAATTAAAACAACGAACTAGCTTCCAAAATTACAAGGCTACCATCCATTGGAGTAACAAAATCTCTACAACAAACTACATTCCATAATGAAAAGGCTACTATTCATTGAAGTAGGAAAATATCAACAATGAACTACCTTCTATAATGACAAGGCTACCATCCATTAGGGTAACAAAATCTCAACAACAAACTACCTTCCAAAATTAAAAGGCTACCATCCATTAGAGTAACAAAATCTCAAAAAGAAACTACCTTGCATAATGACAATGCTACCATCCATTGAAGTAACAAAATCTCAACAATGAACTAACTTCCATAATGATAAGGCTACCATCCATTAGAGTAACAAAATCTCTACAATGAACTACCTTCCATAATGACAAGGCTACCATCCATTGGAGTAACAAAATCTCAACAACAAACTACCTTCCATAATGACAAGGCTACCATCAATTAGAGTAACGAAATCTCAACAACGAAGTACCTTCCAAGATGACAAGGCTACCATCCATTGAAGTAACAAAATCTCAACAACAAACTGCCTTCCATAATGACAAGGCTACCATCCAATGGAGTAACAAAATCTCAACAATGAACTACCTTACATAATACCTAGGCTACCATCCATTGGAGTAACAAAATCTCAACAACGAACTACCTTCCATAATGACAAGGCTACCATCCATTGGAGTAACAAAATCTCAACAACGAACTACCTTCCATAATGACAAGGCTACCATCCATTGCAGCAACAAAATCTCAACAACAAACTACCTTCCATAATTACAAGGCTACCATCCATTGGAGTAATAAAATCTCAACAACGAACTACCTTCCATAATGACAAGGCTACCATCCATTGCAGTAACAAATTCTCAACAACAAACTACCTTCCATAATGACAAGGCTACCATCCAATGGAGTAACAAAATCTCAACAACGAACTAGCTTCTATAATAATAAGGCTACCATCCATTGAGGTAATAAACTCTCAACAACAAACTACCTTCCATAATGACAAGGCTACCATCCATTGAATTAACAAAATCTCAACAATGAACTACCTTCCATAATGACAAGTCTACCATCATTTAGAGTAACAAAATCTCTACGATGAACTACCTTCCATAATGACAAGGCTACCATCCATTGGAATAACAAAACCAAAACAACGAACTAGCTTCCAAAATTACAAGGCTACCATCCATTGGAGTAACAAAATCTATACAACAAACTACATTCCATAATGAAAAGGATACTATTCATTGAAGTAGGAAAATATCAACAATGAACTACCTTCTATAATGACAAGGCTACCATCCATTAGGGTAACAAAATCTCAACAACAAACTACCTTCCAAAATTAAAAGGCTACCATCCATTGGAGTAACAAAATCTCAAAAAGAAACTACCTTGCATAATGACAAGGCTACCATCCATTGAAGTAACAAAATCTCAACAATGAACTAACTTCCATAATAATAAGGCTACCATCCATTAGAGTAACAAAATCTCTACAATGAACTACCTTCCATAATGACAAGGCTACCATCCATTGGAGTAACAAAATCTCAACAACGAACTACCTTCCATAATGACAAGGCTACCATCAATTAGAGTAACGAAATCTCAACAACGAACTACCTTCCAAAATGACAAGGCTACCATCCATTGAAGTAACAAAATCTCAACAACAAACTGCCTCTCATAATGACAAGGCTACCATCCAATGGAGTAACAAAATCTCAACAATGAACTACCTTACATAATACCTAGGCTACCATCCATTGGAGTAACAAAATCTCAACAATGAACTACCTTCCATAATGACAAGGCTACCATCCATTGGAGTAACAAAATCTCAACAACAAACTACCTTCCATAATGACAAGGCTACCATCCATTGCAGTAACAAAATCTCAACAACAAACTACCTTCCATAATTACAAGGCTACCATCCATTGGAGTAATAAAATCTCAACAACGAACTACCTTCCATAATGACAAGGCTACCATCCATTGCAGTAACAAATTCTCAACAACAAACTACCTTCCATAGTGACAAGGCTACCATCCAATGGAGTAACAAGATCTCAACAACGAACTAGCTTCTATAATAATAAGGCTACCATCCATTGAGGTAATAAAATCTCAACAACAAACTACCTTCCATAATGACAAGGCTACCATCCATTGGAGTAACAAAATCTCAATAACGAACTACCTTCCATAATGACAAGGCTACCATCCATCAGAGTAACAAAATCTCAACAATAAACTACCTTCCATAATGACAAGGCTACCATCCATTGGATTAAGAAAATCTCAACAACGAACTACCTTCAAAAATTACAAGGCTATCATCCATTGGAGTAACAAAATCTCAAAAACAAACTACCTTCCATAATGACAAGGCTACCATCCATTGAAGTAAGAAAATATCAACAATGAACTACCTTCTATAATGACAAGGCTACCATCCATTAGGGTAACAAAATCTCAACAACGAACTACCTTCCAAAATGACAAGGCTACCATCCATTGGAGTAACAATATCTCAACAACAAACTACCTTCAAAAATTTCAAGGCTACCATCCATCGGAGTAACAAAATCTCAACAACAAACTACCTTCCATAATGACAAGGCTACCATCCATTGGAGTTATAAAATCTAAACAATGAACTACCTTCCATAATGATAAGGCAACTATCCATTGGCATAACAAAATCACAACAACAAACTACCTTCCATAATACCAAGGCTATCATCCATTGGAGTAACAAAATCTCAACAACGAACTACCTTCCATAATGACAAGGCTACCATCCAATGGAGTAACAAAATCTCAACAATGAACTACCTTCCATAATGACAAGGCTACCACCCATTGGAGTAACAAAATCTTAACAACGAACTGCCTTCCATAATGACAAGGCTACCATCCATTGCTGTAACAAAAACTCAACAACAAACTACCTTCCATAATGACAAGGCTACCATCCATTAGGGTAACAAAATCTCAACAATGAACTACCTTCCATAATGACAAGTCTACCATCATTTAGAGTAACAAAATCTCTACGATGAACTACCTTCCATAATGAAAAGGCTACCATCCATTGGAATAACAAAATCAAAACAACGAACTAGCTTCCAAAATTACAAGGCTACCATCCATAGGAGTAACAAAATCTCTACAACGAACTACATTCCATAATGAAAAGGCTACTATTCATTGAAGTAGGAAAATATCAACAATGAACTACCTTCTATAATGACAAGGCTACCATCCATTAGGGTAACAAAATCTCAACAACAAACTACCTTCCAAAATTAAAAGGCTACCATCCATTGGAGTAACAAAATCTCAATAAGAAACTACCTTGCATAATGACAAGGCTACCATCCATTGAAGTAACAAAATCTCACCAATGAACTAACTTCCATAATGATAAGGCTACCATCCATTAGAGTAACAAAATCTCTACAATGAACTACCTTCCATAATGACAAGGCTACCATCCATTGGAGTAACAAAATCTCAACAACGAACTACCTTCCATAATGACAAGGCTACCATCAATTAGAGTAACGAAATCTCAACAACGAAGTACCTTCCAAAATGACAAGGCTACCATCCATTGAAGTAACAAAATCTCAACAACAAACTGCCTTCCATAATGACAAGGCTACCATCCAATGGAGTAACAAAATCTCAACAATGAACTACCTTACATAATACCTAGGCTACCATCCATTGGAGTAACAAAATCTCAACAACGAACTACCTTCCATAATGACAAGGCTACAATCCATTGGAGTAACAAAATATCAACAACGAACTACCTTCCATAATGACAAGGCTACCATCCATTGCAGTAACAAAATCTTAACAACAAACTACCTTCCATAATTACAAGGCTACCATCCATTGGAGTAATAAAATCTCAACAACGAACTTACTTCCATAATGACAAGGCTACCATCCATTGCAGTAACAAATTCTCAACAACAAACTACCTTCCATAATGACAAGGCTACCATCCAATGGAGTAACAAAATCTCAACAACGAACTAGCTTCTATAATAATAAGGCTACCATCCATTGAGGTAATAAACTCTCAACAACAAACTACCTTCCATAATGACAAGGCTACCATCCATTGAATTAATAAAATCTCAACAATGAACTACCTTCCATAATGACAAGTCTACCATCATTTAGAGTAACAAAATCTCTACGATGAACTACCTTCCATAATGACAAGGCTACCATCCATTGGAATAACAAAATCAAAACAACGAACAAGCTTCCAAAATTACAAGGCTACCATCCATTGGAGTAACAAAATCTATACAACAAACTACATTCCATAATGAAAAGGATACTATTCATTGAAGTAGGAAAATATCAACAATGAACTACCTTCTATAATGACAAGTCTACCATCCATTAGGGTAACAAAATCTCAACAACAAACTACCTTCCAAAATTAAAAGGCTACCATCCATTGGAGTAACAAAATCTCAAAAAGAAACTACCTTGCATAATGACAAGGCTACCATCCATTGAAGTAACAAAATCTCAACAATGAACTAACTTCCATAATGAAAGGCTACCATCCATTAGAGTAACAAAATCTCTACAATGAACTACCTTCCATAATGACACGGCTACCATCCATTGGAGTAACAAAATCTCAACAACGAACTACCTTCCATAATGACAAGTCTACCATCAATTAGAGTAATGAAATCTCAACAACGAACTACCTTCCAAAATGACAAGGCTACCATCCATTGAAGTAACAAAATCTCAACAACAAACTGCCTCTCATAATGACAACGCTACCATCCAATGGAGTAACAAAATCTCAACAATGAACTACCTTACATAATACCTAGGCTACCATCCATTGGAGTAACAAAATCTCAACAACGAACTACCTTCCATAATGACAAGGCTACCATCCATTGGAGTAACAAAATCTCAACAACAAACTACCTTCCATAATGACAAGGCTACCACCCATTGGAGTAACAAAATCTTAACAACGAACTGCCTTCCATAATGACAAGGCTACCATCCATTGCTGTAACAAAAACTCAACAACAAACTACCTTCCATAATGACAAGGCTACCATCCATTAGGGTAACAAAATCTCAACAATGAACTACCTTCCATAATGACAAGTCTACCATCATTTAGAGTAACAAAATCTCTACGATGAACTACCTTCCATAATGAAAAGGCTACCATCCATTGGAATAACAAAATCAAAACAACGAACTAGCTTCCAAAATTACAAGGCTACCATCCATAGGAGTAACAAAATCTCTACAACGAACTACATTCCATAATGAAAAGGCTACTATTCATTGAAGTAGGAAAATATCAACAATGAACTACCTTCTATAATGACAAGGCTACCATCCATTAGGGTAACAAAATCTCAACAACAAACTACCTTCCAAAATTAAAAGGCTACCATCCATTGGAGTAACAAAATCCCAATAAGAAACTACCTTGCATAATGACAAGGCTACCATCCATTGAAGTAACAAAATCTCACCAATGAACTAACTTCCATAATGATAAGGCTACCATCCATTAGAGTAACAAAATCTATACAATGAACTACCTTCCATAATGACAAGGCTACCATCCATTGGAGTAACAAAATCTCAACAACGAACTACCTTCCATAATGACAAGGCTACCATCAATTAGAGTAACGAAATCTCAACAACGAAGTACCTTCCAAAATGACAAGGCTACCATCCATTGAAGTAACAAAATCTCAACAACAAACTGCCTTCCATAATGACAAGGCTACCATCCAATGGAGTAACAAAATCTCAACAATGAACTACCTTACATAATACCTAGGCTACCATCCATTGGAGTAACAAAATCTCAACAACGAACTACCTTCCATAATGACAAGGCTACCATCAATTAGAGTAACGAAATCTCAACAACGAAGTACCTTCCAAAATGACAAGGCTACCATCCATTGAAGTAACAAAATCTCAACAACAAACTGCCTTCCATAATGACAAGGCTACCATCCAATGGAGTAACAAAATCTCAACAATGAACTACCTTACATAATACCTAGGCTACCATCCATTGGAGTAACAAAATCTCAACAACGAACTACCTTCCATAATGACAAGGCTACAATCCATTGGAGTAACAAAATATCAACAACGAACTACCTTCCATAATGACAAGGCTACCATCCATTGCAGTAACAAAATCTTAACAACAAACTACCTTCCATAATTACAAGGCTACCATCCATTGGAGTAATAAAATCTCAACAACAAACTTACTTCCATAATGACAAGGCTACCATCCATTGCAGTAACAAATTCTCAACAACAAACTACCTTCCATAATGACAAGGCTACCATCCAATGGAGTAACAAAATCTCAACAACGAACTAGCTTCTATAATAATAAGGCTACCATCCATTGAGGTAATAAACTCTCAACAACAAACTACCTTCCATAATGACAAGGCTACCATCCATTGAATTAATAAAATCTCAACAATGAACTACCTTCCATAATGACAAGTCTACCATCATTTAGAGTAACAAAATCTCTACGATGAACTACCTTCCATAATGACAAGGCTACCATCCATTGGAATAACAAAATCAAAACAACGAACAAGCTTCCAAAATTACAAGGCTACCATCCATTGGAGTAACAAAATCTATACAACAAACTACATTCCATAATGAAAAGGATACTATTCATTGAAGTAGGAAAATATCAACAATGAACTACCTTCTATAATGACAAGTCTACCATCCATTAGGGTAACAAAATCTCAACAACAAACTACCTTCCAAAATTAAAAGGCTACCATCCATTGGAGTAACAAAATCTCAAAAAGAAACTACCTTGCATAATGACAAGGCTACCATCCATTGAAGTAACAAAATCTCAACAATGAACTAACTTCCATAATGAAAGGCTACCATCCATTAGAGTAACAAAATCTCTACAATGAACTACCTTCCATAATGACACGGCTACCATCCATTGGAGTAACAAAATCTCAACAACGAACTACCTTCCATAATGACAAGTCTACCATCAATTAGAGTAATGAAATCTCAACAACGAACTACCTTCCAAAATGACAAGGCTACCATCCATTGAAGTAACAAAATCTCAACAACAAACTGCCTCTCATAATGACAACGCTACCATCCAATGGAGTAACAAAATCTCAACAATGAACTACCTTACATAATACCTAGGCTACCATCCATTGGAGTAACAAAATCTCAACAACGAACTACCTTCCATAATGACAAGGCTACCATCCATTGGAGTAACAAAATCTCAACAACAAACTACCTTCCATAATGACAAGGCTACCATCCATTGTAGTAACAAAATCTCAACAACAAACTACCTTCCAAAATTACAAGGCTACCATCCATTGGAGTAATAAAATTTCAACAACAAACTACCTTCCATAATGACAAGGCTACCATCCATTGCAGTAACAAATTATCAACAACAAACTACCTTCCATAATGACACGGCTACCATCCAATGGAGTAACAAAATCTCAACAACGAACTAGCTTCTATAATAATAAGGCTACCATCCATTGAGGTAATAAAATCTCAACAACAAACTACCTTCCATAATGACAAGGCTACCATCCATTGGAGTAACAAAATCTCAATAACAAACTACCTTCCATAATGACAAGGCTACCATCCATCAGAGTAACAAAATCTCAACAATAAACTACCTTCCATAATGACAAGGCTACCATCCATTGGATTAAGAAAATCTCAACAACGAACTACCTTCCAAAATTACAAGGCTATCATCCATTGGAGTAACAAAATCTCAAACACAAACTACCTTCCATAATGACAAGGCTACCATCCATTGAAGTAAAAAAATATCAACAATGAACTACCTTCTATAATGACAAGGCTACCATCCATTAGGGTAACAAAATCTCAACAACGAACTACCTTCCAAAATGACAAGGCTACCATCCATTTGAGTAACAATATCTCAACAACAAACTACCTTCAAAAATTTCAAGGCTACCATCCATCGGAGTAACAAAATCTCAACAACAAACTACCTTCCATAATGACAAGGCTACCATCCATTGGAGTTATAAAATCTAAACAATGAACTACCTTCCATAATGATAAGGCAACTATCCATTGGCATAACAAAATCACAACAACAAACTACCTTCCATAATACCAAGGCTATCATCCATTTTAGTAACAAAATCTCAACAACGAACTACCTTCCATAATGACAAGGCTACCATCCAATGGAGTAACAAAATCTCAACAATGAACTACCTTCCATAATGACAAGGCTACCACCCATTGGAGTAACAAAATCTCAACAATGAACTGCCTTCCATAATGACAAGGCTACCATCCATTGCAGTAACAAAAACTCAACAACTAACTACCTTCCATAATGACAAGGCTACCATCCATTAGGGTAACAAAATATCAACAACGAACTACCTTCCAAAATGACAAGGCTACCATCCATTGGAGTAACAAAATCTCAACTACAAAATACCTTCCAACAAAATCTCAACTACAAAATACCTTCCAAAATTACAAGGTTACCATCCATTGGAGTAACAAAATCTCAACAACAACATACCTTCCATAATGACAAGGCTACCATCCATTGGAGTTATAAAATCTAGACAACGAACTACCTTCCATAATGATAAGGCAACCATCCATTGGCTTAACAAAATCTCAACAACGAACTACCTTCCATAATGACAAGGCTACCATCCATTGCAGTAACAAAATCTCAACAACAAACTACCTTCCATAATTACAATGCTACCATCCAATGGAGTAACAAAATCTCAACAATGAACTACCTTCCATAATGAGAAGGCTACCACCCATTGGAGTAACAAAATCTCAACAACGAACTACCTTCCATAATAACAAGGCTACCATCCATTCCAGTAACAAAAACTCAACAACGAACTACCTTCCATAATGACAAGGCTACCATCCATTAGAGTAACAAAATCTCAACAACAAACTACCTTCCATAATGACAAGGCTACCATACATTGGAGTTATAAAATCTAAACAACGAACTACCTTCCATAATGATAAGGCAACCATCCATTGGCGTAACAAAATCACAACAACAAACTACGTTCCATAATAACAAGGCTACCATCCATTGGAGTAACAAAATCTCAACAACGAACTACCTTCCATAATGACAAGGCTACCATCCAATGGAGTAACAAAATCTCAACAATGAACTACATTCCATAATGATAGGGCTACTATCCATTGGAGTAAGAAAATCTCAACAACGAACTACCTTCCATAATGACAAGGTTACCATCCATTGCAGTAAAAAAATCTAAACAACGAACTACCTTCCATAATGACAAGGCTACCACCCATTGGAGTAACAAAATCTCAAAAACAAACTACCTTTCATAATGACAAGGCTACCATCCATTGGAGTAACAAAATCTCAACAAGGAACTACCTTCCAAACTTGCAAGGCTACCATCCATTGGAGTAAAAAAACCTCAACAACAAACTATCTTCCATAATGACAAGGCTACCATCCATTGAATTAACAAAATCTCAACAATGAACTACCTTCCATAATGACAAGTCTACCATCATTTAGATTAACAAAATCTCTACGATGAACTACCTTCCATAATGACAAGGCTACCATCCATTGGAATAGCGAAATCAAAACAACGAACTAGCTTCCAAAATTACAAGGCTACCATCCATTGGAGTAACAAAATCTCTACAACAAACTCCATTCAATAATGAAAAGGCTACTATTCATTGAAGGAGGAAAATATCAACAATGAACTACCTTCTATAATGACAAGGCTACCATCCATTAGGGTAACAAAATCTCAACAACAAACTACCTTCAAAAATTAAAAGGCTACCATCCATTGGAGTAACAAAATCTCAAAAAGAAACTACCTTGCATAATGACAAGGCTACCATCCATTGAAGTAACAAAATCTCAACAATGAACTAAGTTCTATAATGATAAGGCTACCATCCATTAGAGTAACAAAATCTCAACAATGAACTACCTTCCATAATGACAAGGCTACCATCCATTGGAGTAACAAAATCTCAACAATGAACTACCTTCCAAAATGACAAGGCTACCATCCATTGAAGTAACGAAATCTCAACAACAAACTACCTTCCAAAATGACAAGGCTACCATCCAATGGAGGAACAAAATCTCAACAACGAACTAGCTTCTATAATAATAAGGCTACCATCCATTGAGGTAATAAACTCTCAACAACAAACTACCTTCCATAATGACAAGGCTACCATCCATTGAATTAACAAAATCTCAACAATGAACTACCTTCCATAATGACAAGTCTACCATCATTTAGAGTAACAAAATCTCTATGATGAACTACCTTCCATAATGACAAGGCTACCATCCATTGGAATAACAAAATCAAAACCACGAACTAGTTTCCAAAATTACAAGGCTACCATCCATTGGAGTAACAAAATCTATACAACAAACTACATTCCATAATGAAAAGGCTACTATTCATTGAAGTAGGAAAATATCAACAATGAACTACCTTCTATAATGACAAGGCTACCATCCATTAGGGTAACAAAATCTCAACAACAAACTACCTTCCAAAATTAAAAGGCTACCATCCATTGGAGTAACAAAATCTCAAAAAGAAACTACCTTGCATAATGACAAGGCTACCATCCATTGAAGTAACAAAATCTCAACAATGAACTAACTTCCATAATGATAAGGCTACCATCCATTAGAGTAACAAAATCTCTACAATGAACTACCTTCCATAATGACAAGGCTACCATCCATTGGAGTAACAAAATCTCAACAACGAACTACCTTCCATAATGACAAGGCTACCATCAATTAGAGTAACGAAATCTCAACAACGAACTACCTTCCAAAATGACAAGGCTACCATCCATTGAAGTAACAAAATCTCAACAACAAACTGCCTTCCATAATGACAAGGCTACCATCCAATGGAGTAACAAAATCTCAACAATGAACTACCTTACATAATACCTAGGCTACCATCCATTGGAGTAACAAAATCTCAACAACAAACTACCTTCCATAATGACAAGGCTACCATCCATTGGAGTAACAAAATCTCAACAACAAACTACCTTCCATAATGACAAGGCTACCATCCATTGCAGTAACAAAATCTCAACAACAAACTACCTTCCATAATTACAAGGCTACCATCCATTGGAGTAATAAAATCTCAACAACGAACTACCTTCCATAATGACAAGGCTACCATCCATTGCAGTAACAAATTCTCAACAACAAACTACCTTCCATAATGACAAGGATACCATCCAATGGAGTAACAAAATCTCAACAACGAACTAGCTTCTATAATAATAAGGCTACCATCCATTGAGGTAATAAAATCTCAACAACAAACTACCTTCCATAATGACAAGGCTACCATCCATTGGAGTAACAAAATCTCAATAACGAACTACCTTCCATAATGACAAGGCTACCATCCATCGGAGTAACAAAATCTCAACAATAAACTACCTTCCATAATGACAAGGCTACCATCCACTGGATTAAGAAAATCTCAACAACGAACTACCTTCCAAAATTACAAGGCTATCATCCATTGGAGTAACAAAATCTCAAAAACAAACTACCTTCCATAATGACAAGGCTACCATCCATTGAAGTAAGAAAATATCAACAATGAACTACCTTCTATAATGACAAGGCTACCATCCATTAGGGTAACAAAATCTCAACAACGAACTTCTTTCCAAAATGACAAGGCTACCATCCATTGGAGTAACAATATCTCAACAACAAACTACCTTCAAAAATTTCAAGGCTACCATCCATCGGAGTAACAAAATCTCAACAACAAACTACCTTCCATAATGACAAGGCTACCATCCATTGGAGTTATAAAATCTAAATAATGAACTACCTTCCATAATGATAAGGCAACTATCCATTGGCGTAACAAAATCACAACAACAAACTACCGTCCATAATACCAAGGCTACCATCCATTGGAGTAACAAAATCTCAACAACAAACTACCTTCCATAATGACAAGGCTACCATCCAATGTAGTAACAAAATCTCAACAATGAACTACCTTCCATAATGACAAGGCTACCATCCATTGGAGTAACAAAATCTCAACAACGAACTACCTTCCATAATGACAAGGCTACCATCCATTGCAGTAACAAAATCGCAACAACGAACTACCTTCCATAATGACAAGGCTACCATCAATTAAAGTAACAAAATATAAACTACGAACTACCTTCCATAATGACAAGGATACCATCCATTGGAGTAACAAAATCTCAAAAACGAACTACCTCTCATAATGACAAGGCTACCATCCATTGGAGTAACAAAACCTCAACAACAAACTACCTTCCAAAATTGCAAGGCTACCATCCATTGAAGTAACAAAATCTCAACAATGAACTACATTCCATAATGACAAGTCTACCATCATTTAGAGTAACAAAATCTCTATGATGAACTACCTTCCATAATGACAAGGCTACCATTCATTGGAGTAACAGAATCTAAACAACGAACTAGCTTCTATAATAACAAGGCTACCATCCATTGGAGTAACAATATCTCAACAACAAACTACCTTCCAAAATTTCAAGGCTACCATCCATCGGAGTAACAAAATCTCAACAACAAACTACCTTCCATAATGACAAGGCTACCATCCATTGGAGTTATAAAATCTAAACAATGAACTACCTTCCATAATGATAAGGCAACTATCCATTGGCATAACAAAATCACAACAACAAACTACCTTCTATAATACCAAGGCTACCATCCATTGGAGTAACAAAATCTCAAAATTGAACTACCTTCCATAATGACAAGGCTACCATCCATTGGAGTAACAAAATCTCAACAACAAACTACCTTCCATAATAATAAGGCTACCATCCATTGAGGTAATAAAATCTCAACAACGAACTACCTTCCATAATGACAAGGCTACCATCCATTGGAGTAACAAAATCTCAATAAAGTACTACCTTCCATAATGACAAGGCTACCATCCATCGGAGTAACAAAATCTCAACAATAAACTACCTTCTATAATGACAAGGCTACCATCCATTGGAGTACCAAAATCTCAAAAACGAGCTACCTTTCATAATGACAAGGCTACCATCCATTGGAGTAACAAAATCTCAACAAGGAACTACCTTCCAAAATTGCAAGGCTACCATCCATTAGAGTAAAAAAACCTCAACAACAAACTACCTTCCATAATGATAAGGATACCATCCATTGAAGTAACAAAATCTCAACAATGAACTACCTTCCATAAAGACTAGTCTACCATCATTTAGAGTAACAAAATCTCTATGATGAACTACCTTTCATAATGACAAGGCTACCATTCATTGGAGTAACAGAATCTAAACAACGAACTAGCTTCTATAATAACAAGGCTACCATCCATTGAGGTAATAAAATCTCAACAACGAACTACCTTCCATAATGAAAAGACTACCATCCATTGGAGTAACAAAATATCAACAACGAACTACCTTCCATAATGACAAGGCTACCATCCATCGGAGTAACAAAATCTCAACAATAAACTACATTCCATAATGACAAGGCTACCATCCATTGGAGTAACAAAATATCAACAACAAACTACCTTCCATAATGACAAGGCTACCATCCATTGATGTAGGAAAATATCAACAATGAACTACCTTCTATAATGACAAGGCTACCATCCATTAGGGTAACAAAATATCAACAACGAACTAACTTCCAAAATGACAAGGCTACCATCCATTGGAGTAACAAAATCTAAACAACAAATTAACTTCCAAAATTACAAGGCTACCATCCGTTGGAGTAACAAAATCTCTACAACAAACTACCTTCCATAATGATAAGGCAACTATCCATTGGCGTAACAAAATCACAACAACAAACTACCTTCCATAATACCAAGGCTACCATCCATTGGAGTAACAAAATCTCAACAACCAACTACCTTCCATAATGACAAGGCTACCATCCAATGGAGTAACAAAATCTCAACAATGAACTACCTTCCATAATGACAAGGCTAACATCCATTGGAGTAACAAAAATCTCAACAACGAACTACTTTCCATAATGACAAGGCTACCATCCATTGCAGTAACAAAATCCCAACAACGAACTACCTTCCATAATGACAAGGCTACCATCAATTAGAGTAACAAAATATAAACTACGAACTACCTTCCATAATGACAAGGATACCATCCATTGGAGTAACAAAATCTCAAAAACGAACTACCTTTCATAATGACAAGGCTACCATTCATTGGAGTAACAAAATCTCAACAAGGAACTACCTTCCAAAATTGCAAGGCTACCATCCATTAGAGTAAAAAAACCTCAACAACAAACTACCTTCCATAATGATAAGGCTACCATCCATTGAAGTAACAAAATCTCAACAATGAACTACCTTCCATAAAGACAAGTCTACCATCATTTAGAGTAACAAAATCTCTATGATGAACTACCTTCCATAATGACAAGGCTACCATATATTGGAGTAACTGAATCTAAACAACGAACTAGCTTCTATAATAACAAGGCTACCATCCATTGGAGTAACAATATCTCAACAACAAACTACCTTCCAAAATTTCAAGGCTACCATGCATAGGAGTAACAAAATCTCAACAACAAACTACCTTCCATAATGACAAGGCTACCATCCATTGGAGTTATAAAATCTAAATAATGAACTACCTTCCATAATGATAAGGCAACTATCCATTGGCGTAGCAAAATCACAACAACAAACTACCTTCCATAATACCAAGGCTACCATCCATTGGAGTAACAAAATCTCAACAACGAACTACCTTCCATAATGACAAGGCTACCATCCAATGGAGTAACAAAATCTCAACAATGAACTACCTTCCATAATGACAAGGCTACCATCCATTGGAGTAACAAAATCTCAACATTGAACTACCTTCCATAATGACAAGGCTACCATCCATTGCAGTAACAAAATCGCAACAACGAACTACCTTACATAATGACAAGGCTACCATCAATTAAAGTAACAAAATATAAACTACGAACTACCTTCCATAATCACAAGGATACCATCCATTGGAGTAACAAAATCTCAAAAATGAACTACCTTTCATAATGACAAGGCTACCATCCATTGGAGTAACAAAATCTCAACAAGGAACTAGCTTCCAAAATTGCAAGGCTACCATCCATTAGAGTAAAAAAACCTCAACAACAAACTACCTTCCATAATGATAAGGCTACCATCCATTGAAGTAACAAAATCTCAACAATGAACTACCTTCCATAAAGACAAGTCTACCATCATTTAGAGTAACAAAATCTCTATGATGAACTACCTTCCATAATGACAAGGCTACCATCCATTGAAGTAACAAAATCTCAACAATGAACTACCTTCCATAAAGACTAGTCTACCATCATTTAGAGTAACAAAATCTCTATGATGAACTACCTTTCATAATGACAAGGCTACCATTCATTGGAGTAACAGAATCTAAACAACGAACTAGCTTCTATAATAACAAGGCTACCATCCATTGAGGTAATAAAATCTCAACAACGAACTACCTTCCATAATGAAAAGACTACCATCCATTGGAGTAACAAAATATCAACAACGAACTACCTTCCATAATGACAAGGCTACCATCCATCGGAGTAACAAAATCTCAACAATAAACTACATTCCATAATGACAAGGCTACCATCCATTGGAGTAACAAAATATCAACAACAAACTACCTTCCATAATGACAAGGCTACCATCCATTGATGTAGGAAAATATCAACAATGAACTACCTTCTATAATGACAAGGCTACCATCCATTAGGGTAACAAAATATCAACAACGAACTAACTTCCAAAATGACAAGGCTACCATCCATTGGAGTAACAAAATCTAAACAACAAATTAACTTCCAAAATTACAAGGCTACCATCCGTTGGAGTAACAAAATCTCTACAACAAACTACCTTCCATAATGATAAGGCAACTATCCATTGGCGTAACAAAATCACAACAACAAACTACCTTCCATAATACCAAGGCTACCATCCATTGGAGTAACAAAATCTCAACAACCAACTACCTTCCATAATGACAAGGCTACCATCCAATGGAGTAACAAAATCTCAACAATGAACTACCTTCCATAATGACAAGGCTAACATCCATTGGAGTAACAAAAATCTCAACAACGAACTACTTTCCATAATGACAAGGCTACCATCCATTGCAGTAACAAAATCCCAACAACGAACTACCTTCCATAATGACAAGGCTACCATCAATTAGAGTAACAAAATATAAACTACGAACTACCTTCCATAATGACAAGGATACCATCCATTGGAGTAACAAAATCTCAAAAACGAACTACCTTTCATAATGACAAGGCTACCATTCATTGGAGTAACAAAATCTCAACAAGGAACTACCTTCCAAAATTGCAAGGCTACCATCCATTAGAGTAAAAAAACCTCAACAACAAACTACCTTCCATAATGATAAGGCTACCATCCATTGAAGTAACAAAATCTCAACAATGAACTACCTTCCATAAAGACAAGTCTACCATCATTTAGAGTAACAAAATCTCTATGATGAACTACCTTCCATAATGACAAGGCTACCATATATTGGAGTAACTGAATCTAAACAACGAACTAGCTTCTATAATAACAAGGCTACCATCCATTGGAGTAACAATATCTCAACAACAAACTACCTTCCAAAATTTCAAGGCTACCATGCATAGGAGTAACAAAATCTCAACAACAAACTACCTTCCATAATGACAAGGCTACCATCCATTGGAGTTATAAAATCTAAATAATGAACTACCTTCCATAATGATAAGGCAACTATCCATTGGCGTAGCAAAATCACAACAACAAACTACCTTCCATAATACCAAGGCTACCATCCATTGGAGTAACAAAATCTCAACAACGAACTACCTTCCATAATGACAAGGCTACCATCCAATGGAGTAACAAAATCTCAACAATGAACTACCTTCCATAATGACAAGGCTACCATCCATTGGAGTAACAAAATCTCAACATTGAACTACCTTCCATAATGACAAGGCTACCATCCATTGCAGTAACAAAATCGCAACAACGAACTACCTTACATAATGACAAGGCTACCATCAATTAAAGTAACAAAATATAAACTACGAACTACCTTCCATAATCACAAGGATACCATCCATTGGAGTAACAAAATCTCAAAAATGAACTACCTTTCATAATGACAAGGCTACCATCCATTGGAGTAACAAAATCTCAACAAGGAACTAGCTTCCAAAATTGCAAGGCTACCATCCATTAGAGTAAAAAAACCTCAACAACAAACTACCTTCCATAATGATAAGGCTACCATCCATTGAAGTAACAAAATCTCAACAATGAACTACCTTCCATAAAGACAAGTCTACCATCATTTAGAGTAACAAAATCTCTATGATGAACTACCTTCCATAATGACAAGGCTACCATTCATTGGAGTAACTGAATCTAAACAACGAACTAGCTTCTATAATAACAAGGCTACCATCCATTGGAGTAACAATATCTCAACAACAAACTACCTTTCGAAATTTCAAGGCTACCATCCATCGGAGTAACAAAATCTCAACAACAAACTACCTTCCATAATGACAAGGCTACCATCCATTGGAGTTATAAAATCTAAACAATGAACTACCTTCCATAATGATAAGGCAACTATCCATTGGCGTAACAAAATCACAACAACAAACTACCTTCTATAATACCAAGGCTACCATCCATTGGAGTAACAAAATCTCAACAATGAACTACCTTCCATAATGACAAGGCTACCATCCATTGGAGTAACAAAATATCAACAACAAACTACCTTCCATAATGACAAGGCTACCATCCATTGATGTAGGAAAATATCAACAATGAACTACCTTCTATAATGACAAGGCTACCATCCATTAGGGTAACAAAATATCAACAACGAACTAACTTCCAAAATTACAAGGCTACCATCCATTGGAGTAACAAAATCTAAACAACAAATTAACTTCCAAAATTACAAGGCTACCATCCGTTGGAGTAACAAAATCTCTACAACAAACTACCTTCCATAATGATAAGGCAACTATCCATTGGCGTAACAAAATCACAACAACAAACTACCTTCCATAATACCAAGGCTACCATCCATTGGAGTAACAAAATCTCAACAACCAACTACCTTCCATAATGACAAGGCTACCATCCAATGGAGTAACAAAATCTCAACAATGAACTACCTTCCATAATGACAAGGCTAACATCCATTGGAGTAACAAAATCTCAACAACGAACTACCTTCCATAATGACAAGGCTACCATCCATTGCAGTAACAAATTCCCAACAACGAACTACCTTCCATAATGACAAGGCTACCATCAATTAGAGTAACAAAATATAAACTACGAACTACCTTCCATAATGACAAGGATACCATCCATTGGAATAACAAAATCTCAAAAACGAACTACCTTTCATAATGACAAGGCTACCATCCATTGGAGTAACAAAATCTCAACAAGGAACTACCTTCCAAAATTGCAAGGCTACCATCCATTAGAGTAAAAAAACCTCAACAACAAACTACCTTCCATAATGATAAGGCTACCATCCATTGAAGTAACAAAATCTCAACAATGAACTACCTTCCATAAAGACAAGTCTACCATCATTTAGAGTAACAAAATCTCTATGATGAACTACCTTCCATAATGACAAGGCTACCATATATTCGAGTAACTGAATCTAAACAATGAACTAGCTTCTATAATAACAAGGCTACCATCCATTGGAGTAACAATATCTCAACAACAAACTACCTTCCAAAATTTCAAGGCTACCATGCATAGGAGTAACAAAATCTCAACAACAAACTACCTTCCATAATGACAAGGCTACCATCCATTGGAGTTATAAAATCTAAATAATGAACTACCTTCCATAATGATAAGGCAACTATCCATTGGCGTAGCAAAATCACAACAACAAACTACCTTCCATAATACCAAGGCTACCATCCATTGGAGTAACAAAATCTCAACAACGAACTACCTTCCATAATTACAAGGCTACCATCCAATGGAGTAACAAAATCTCAACAATGAACTACCTTCCATAATGACAAGGCTACCATCCATTGGAGTAACAAAATCTCAACATTGAACTACCTTCCATAATGACAAGGCTACCATCCATTGCAGTAACAAAATCGCAACAACGAACTACCTTACATAATGACAAGGCTACCATCAATTAAAATAACAAAATATAAACTACGAACTACCTTCCATAATCACAAGGATACCATCCATTGGAGTAACAAAATCTCAAAAATGAACTACCTTTCATAATGACAAGGCTACCATCCATTGGAGTAACAAAATCTCAACAAGGAACTAGCTTCCAAAATTGCAAGGCTACCATCCATTAGAGTAAAAAAACCTCAACAACAAACTACCTTCCATAATGATAAGGCTACCATCCATTAAAGTAACAAAATCTCAACAATGAACTACCTTCCATAAAGACAAGTCTACCATCATTTAGAGTAACAAAATCTCTATGATGAACTACCTTCCATAATGACAAGGCTACCATTCATTGGAGTAACTGAATCTAAACAACGAACTAGCTTCTATAATAACAAGGCTACCATCCATTGGAGTAACAATATCTCAACAACAAACTACCTTTCGAAATTTCAAGGCTACCATCCATCGGAGTAACAAAATCTCAACAACAAACTACCTTCCATAATGACAAGGCTACCATCCATTGGAGTTATAAAATCTAAACAATGAACTACCTTCCATAATGATAAGGCAACTATCCATTGGCGTAACAAAATCACAACAACAAACTACCTTCTATAATACCAAGGCTACCATCCATTGGAGTAACAAAATCTCAACAATGAACTACCTTCCATAATGACAAGGCTACCATCCATTGGAGTAACAAAATATCAACAACAAACTACCTTCCATAATGACAAGGCTACCATCCATTGATGTAGGAAAATATCAACAATGAACTACCTTCTATAATGACAAGGCTACCATCCATTAGGGTAACAAAATATCAACAACGAACTAACTTCCAAAATTACAAGGCTACCATCCATTGGAGTAACAAAATCTAAACAACAAATTAACTTCCAAAATTACAAGGCTACCATCCGTTGGAGTAACAAAATCTCTACAACAAACTACCTTCCATAATGATAAGGCAACTATCCATTGGCGTAACAAAATCACAACAACAAACTACCTTCCATAATACCAAGGCTACCATCCATTGGAGTAACAAAATCTCAACAACCAACTACCTTCCATAATGACAAGGCTACCATCCAATGGAGTAACAAAATCTCAACAATGAACTACCTTCCATAATGACAAGGCTAACATCCATTAGAGTAACAAAATCTCAACAACGAACTACCTTCCATAATGACAAGGCTACCATCCATTGCAGTAACAAAATCCCAACAACGAACTACCTTCCATAATGACAAGGCTACCATCAATTAGAGTAACAAAATATAAACTACGAACTACCTTCCATAATGACAAGGATACCATCCATTGGAGTAACAAAATCGCAAAAACGAACTACCTTTCATAATGACAAGGCTACCATCCATTGGAGTAACAAAATCTCAACAAGGAACTACCTTCCAAAATTGCAAGGCTACCATCCATTAGAGTAAAAAAACCTCAACAACAAACTACCTTCCATAATGATAAGGCTACCATCCATTGAAGTAACAAAATCTCAACAATGAACTACCTTCCATAAAGACAAGTCTACCATCATTTAGAGTAACAAAATCTCTATGATGAACTACCTTCCATAATGACAAGGCTACCATATATTGGAGTAACTGAATCTAAACAACGAACTAGCTTCTATAATAACAAGGCTACCATCCATTGGAGTAACAATATCTCAACAACAAACTACCTTCCAAAATTTCAAGGCTACCATGCATAGGAGTAACAAAATCTCAACAACAAACTACCTTCCATAATGACAAGGCTACCATCCATTGGAGTTATAAAATCTAAATAATGAACTACCTTCCATAATGATAAGGCAACTATCCATTGGCGTAGCAAAATCACAACAACAAACTACCTTCCATAATACCAAGGCTACCATCCATTGGAGTAACAAAATCTCAACAACGAACTACCTTCCATAATGACAAGGCTACCATCCAATGGAGTAACAAAATCTCAACAATGAACTACCTTTCATAATGACAAGGCTACCATCCATTGGAGTAACAAAATCTCAACATTGAACTACCTTCCATAATGACAAGGCTACCATCCATTGCAGTAACAAAATTGCAACAACGAACTACCTTACATAATGACAAGGCTACCATCAATTAAAGTAACAAAATATAAACTACGAACTACCTTCCATAATCACAAGGATACCATCCATTGGAGTAACAAAATCTCAAAAATGAACTACCTTTCATAATGACAAGGCTACCATCCATTGGAGTAACAAAATCTCAACAAGGAACTAGCTTCCAAAATTGCAAGGCTACCATCCATTAGAGTAAAAAAACCTCAACAACAAACTACCTTCCATAATGATAAGGCTACCATCCATTAAAGTAACAAAATCTCAACAATGAACTACCTTCCATAAAGACAAGTCTACCATCATTTAGAGTAACAAAATCTCTATGATGAACTACCTTCCATAATGACAAGGCTACCATTCATTGGAGTAACTGAATCTAAACAACGAACTAGCTTCTATAATAACAAGGCTACCATCCATTGGAGTAACAATATCTCAACAACAAACTACCTTTCGAAATTTCAAGGCTACCATCCATCGGAGTAACAAAATCTCAACAACAAACTACCTTCCATAATGACAAGGCTACCATCCATTGGAGTTATAAAATCTAAACAATGAACTACCTTCCATAATGATAAGGCAACTATCCATTGGCGTAACAAAATCACAACAACAAACTACCTTCTATAATACCAAGGCTACCATCCATTGGAGTAACAAAATCTCAACAATGAACTACCTTCCATAATGACAAGGCTACCATCCATTGGAGTAACAAAATATCAACAACAAACTACCTTCCATAATGACAAGGCTACCATCCATTGATGTAGGAAAATATCAACAATGAACTACCTTCTATAATGACAAGGCTACCATCCATTAGGGTAACAAAATATCAACAACGAACTAACTTCCAAAATTACAAGGCTACCATCCATTGGAGTAACAAAATCTAAACAACAAATTAACTTCCAAAATTACAAGGCTACCATCCGTTGGAGTAACAAAATCTCTACAACAAACTACCTTCCATAATGATAAGGCAACTATCCATTGGCATAACAAAATCACAACAACAAACTACCTTCCATAATACCAAGGCTACCATCCATTGGAGTAACAAAATCTCAACAACCAACTACCTTCCATAATGACAAGGCTACCATCCAATGGAGTAACAAAATCTCAACAATGAACTACCTTCCATAATGACAAGGCTAACATCCATTGGAGTAACAAAATCTCAACAACGAACTACCTTCCATAATGACAAGGCTACCATCCATTGCAGTAACAAAATCCCAACAACGAACTACCTTCCATAATGACAAGGCTACCATCAATTAGAGTAACAAAATATAAACTACGAACTACCTTCCATAATGACAAGGATACCATCCATTGGAGTAACAAAATCTCAAAAACGAACTACCTTTCATAATGACAAGGCTACCATCCATTGGAGTAACAAAATCTCAACAAGGAACTACCTTCCAAAATTGCAAGGCTACCATCCATTAGAGTAAAAAAACCTCAACAACAAACTACCTTCCATAATGATAAGGCTACCATCCATTGAAGTAACAAAATCTCAACAATGAACTACCTTCCATAAAGACAAGTCTACCATCATTTAGAGTAACAAAATCTCTATGATGAACTACCTTCCATAATGACAAGGCTACCATATATTGGAGTAACTGAATCTAAACAACGAACTAGCTTCTATAATAACAAGGCTACCATCCATTGGAGTAACAATATCTCAACAACAAACTACCTTCCAAAATTTCAAGGCTACCATGCATAGGAGTAACAAAATCTCAACAACAAACTACCTTCCATAATGACAAGGCTACCATCCATTGGAGTTATAAAATCTAAATAATGAACTACCTTCCATAATGATAAGGCAACTATCCATTGGCGTAGCAAAATCACAACAACAAACTACCTTCCATAATACCAAGGCTACCATCCATTGGAGTAACAAAATCTCAACAACGAACTACCTTCCATAATGACAAGGCTACCATCCAATGGAGTAACAAAATCTCAACAATGAACTACCTTCCATAATGACAAGGCTACCATCCATTGGAGTAACAAAATCTCAACAACGAACTACCTTCCATAATGACAAGGCTACCATCCATTGCAGTAACAAAATCGCAACAACGAACTACCTTACATAATGACAAGGCTACCATCAATTAAAGTAACAAAATATAAACTACGAACTACCTTCCATAATGACAAGGATACCATCCATTGGAGTAACAAAATCTCAAAAATGAACTACCTTTCATAATGACAAGGCTACCATCCATTGGAGTAACAAAATCTCAACAAGGAACTAGCTTCCAAAATTGCAAGGCTACCATCCATTAGAGTAAAAAAACCTCAACAACAAACTACCTTCCATAATGATAAGGCTACCATCCATTGAAGTAACAAAATCTCAACAATGAACTACCTTCCATAAAGACAAGTCTACCATCATTTAGAGTAACAAAATCTCTATGATGAACTACCTTCCATAATGACAAGGCTACCATATATTGGAGTAACTGAATCTAAACAACGAACTAGCTTCTATAATAACAAGGCTACCATCCATTGGAGTAACAATATCTCAACAACAAACTACCTTCCAAAATTTCAAGGCTACCATGCATAGGAGTAACAAAATCTCAACAACAAACTACCTTCCATAATGACAAGGCTACCATCCATTGGAGTTATAAAATCTAAATAATGAACTACCTTCCATAATGATAAGGCAACTATCCATTGGCGTAGCAAAATCACAACAACAAACTACCTTCCATAATACCAAGGCTACCATCCATTGGAGTAACAAAATCTCAACAACGAACTACCTTCCATAATGACACGGCTACCATCCAATGGAGTAACAAAATCTCAACAATGAACTACCTTCCATAATGACAAGGCTACCATCCATTGGAGTAACAAAATCTCAACATTGAACTACCTTCCATAATGACAAGGCTACCATCCATTGCAGTAACAAAATCGCAACAACGAACTACCTTACATAATGACAAGGCTACCATCAATTAAAGTAACAAAATATAAACTACGAACTACCTTCCATAATGACAAGGATACCATCCATTGGAGTAACAAAATCTCAAAAATGAACTACCTTTCATAATGACAAGGCTACCATCCATTGGAGTAACAAAATCTCAACAAGGAACTAGCTTCCAAAATTGCAAGGCTACCATCCATTAGAGTAAAAAAACCTCAACAACAAACTACCTTCCATAATGATAAGGCTACCATCCATTGAAGTAACAAAATCTCAACAATGAACTACCTTCCATAAAGACAAGTCTACCATCATTTAGAGTAACAAAATCTCTATGATGAACTACCTTCCATAATGACAAGGCTACCATTCATTGGAGTAACTGAATCTAAACAACGAACTAGCTTCTATAATAACAAGGCTACCATCCATTGGAGTAACAATATCTCAACAACAAACTACCTTTCGAAATTTCAAGGCTACCATCCATCGGAGTAACAAAATCTCAACAACAAACTACCTTCCATAATGACAAGGCTACCATCCATTGGAGTTATAAAATCTAAACAATGAACTACCTTCCATAATGATAAGGCAACTATCCATTGGCGTAACAAAATCACAACAATAAACTACCTTCTATAATACCAAGGCTACCATCCATTGGAGTAACAAAATCTCAACAATGAACTACCTTCCATAATGACAAGGCTACCATCCATTGGAGTAACAAAATATCAACAACAAACTACCTTCCATAATGACAAGGCTACCATCCATTGATGTAGGAAAATATCAACAATGAACTACCTTCTATAATGACAAGGCTACCATCCATTAGGGTAACAAAATATCAACAACGAACTAACTTCCAAAATTACAAGGCTACCATCCATTGGAGTAACAAAATCTAAACAACAAATTAACTTCCAAAATTACAAGGCTACCATCCGTTGGAGTAACAAAATCTCTACAACAAACTACCTTCCATAATGATAAGGCAACTATCCATTGGCGTAACAAAATCACAACAACAAACTACCTTCCATAATACCAAGGCTACCATCCATTGGAGTAACAAAATCTCAACAACCAACTACCTTCCATAATGACAAGGCTACCATCCAATGGAGTAACAAAATCTCAACAATGAACTACCTTCCATAATGACAAGGCTAACATCCATTGGAGTAACAAAATCTCAACAACGAACTACCTTCCATAATGTCAAGGCTACCATCCATTGCAGTAACAAAATCCCAACAACGAACTACCTTCCATAATGACAAGGCTACCATCAATTAGAGTAACAAAATATAAACTACGAACTACCTTCCATAATGACAAGGATACCATCCATTGGAGTAACAAAATCTCAAAAACGAACTACCTTTCATAATGACAAGGCTACCATCCATTGGAGTAACAAAATCTCAACAAGGAACTACCTTCCAAAATTGCAAGGCTACCATCCATTAGAGTAAAAAAACCTCAACAACAAACTACCTTCCATAATGATAAGGCTACCATCCATTGAAGTAACAAAATCTCAACAATGAACTACCTTCCATAAAGACAAGTCTACCATCATTTAGAGTAACAAAATCTCTATGATGAACTACCTTCCATAATGACAAGGCTACCATATATTGGAGTAACTGAATCTAAACAACGAACTAGCTTCTATAATAACAAGGCTACCATCCATTGGAGTAACAATATCTCAACAACAAACTACCTTCCAAAATTTCAAGGCTACCATTCATAGGAGTAACAAAATCTCAACAACAAACTACCTTCCATAATGACAAGGCTACCATCCATTGGAGTTATAAAATCTAAATAATGAACTACCTTCCATAATGATAAGGCAACTATCCATTGGCGTAGCAAAATCACAACAACAAACTACCTTCCATAATACCAAGGCTACCATCCATTGGAGTAACAAAATCTCAACAACGAACTACCTTCCATAATGACAAGGCTACCATCCAATGGAGTAACAAAATCTCAACAATGAACTACCTTCCATAATGACAAGGCTACCATCCATTGGAGTAACAAAATCTCAACAACGAACTACCTTCCATAATGACAAGGCTACCATCCATTGCAGTAACAAAATCGCAACAACGAACTACCTTACATAATGACAAGGCTACCATCAATTAAAGTAACAAAATATAAACTACGAACTACCTTCCATAATGACAAGGATACCATCCATTGGAGTAACAAAATCTCAAAAATGAACTACCTTTCATAATGACAAGGCTACCATCCATTGGAGTAACAAAATCTCAACAAGGAACTAGCTTCCAAAATTGCAAGGCTACCATCCATTAGAGTAAAAAAACCTCAACAACAAACTACCTTCCATAATGATAAGGCTACCATCCATTGAAGTAACAAAATCTCAACAATGAACTACCTTCCATAAAGACAAGTCTACCATCATTTAGAGTAACAAAATCTCTATGATGAACTACCTTCCATAATGACAAGGCTACCATTCATTGGAGTAACTGAATCTAAACAACGAACTAGCTTCTATAATAACAAGGCTACCATCCATTGGAGTAATAATATCTCAACAACAAACTACCTTCCGAAATTTCAAGGCTACCATCCATCGGAGTAACAAAATCTCAACAACAAACTACCTTCCATAATGACAAGGCTACCATCCATTGGAGTTATAAAATCTAAACAATGAACTACCTTCCATAATGATAAGGCAACTATCCATTGGCGTAACAAAATCACAACAACAAACTACCTTCTATAATACCAAGGCTACCATCCATTGAAGTAACAAAATCTCAACAATGAACTACCTTCCATAATGACAAGGCTACCATCCATTGGAGTAACAAAATCTCAACAACAAACTACCTTCCATAATAACAAGGCTACCATCCATTGAGGTAATAAAATCTCAACAACGAACTACCTTCCATAATGACAAGGCTACCATCCATTGGAGTAACAAAATCTCAATAAAGAACTACCTTCCATAATGACAAGGCTACCATCCATCGGAGTAACAAAATCTCAACAATAAACTACCTTCCATAATGACAAGGCTACCATCCATTGGAGTAACAAAATCTCAACAAGGAACTACCTTCCAAAATTGCAAGGCTACCATCCATTAGAGTAAAAAAACCTCAACAACAAACTACCTTCCATAATGATAAGGATACCATCCATTGAAGTAACAAAATCTCAACAATGAACTACCTTCCATAAAGACTAGTCTACCATCATTTAGAGTAACAAAATCTCTATGATGAACTACCTTCCATAATGACAAGGCTACCATTCATTGGAGTAACAGAATCTAAACAACGAACTAGCTTCTATAATAACAAGGCTACCATCCATTGGAGTAATAATATCTCAACAACAAACTACCTTCCATAATGAAAAGGCTACCATCCATTGGAGTAACAAAATATCAACAACAAACTACCTTCCATAATGACAAGGCTACCATCCATTGATGTAGGAAAATATCAACAATGAACTACCTTCTATAATGACAAGGCTACCATCCATTAGGGTAACAAAATATCAACAACGAACTAACTTCCAAAATGACAAGGCTACCATCCATTGGAGTAACAAAATCTAAACAACAAATTAACTTCCAAAATTACAAGGATACCATCCGTTGGAGTAACAAAATCTCTACAACAAACTACCTTCCATAATGATAAGGCAACTATCCATTGGCGTAACAAAATCACAACAACAAACTACCTTCCATAATACCAAGGCTACCATCCATTGGAGTAACAAAATCTCAACAACCAACTACCTTCCATAATGACAAGGCTACCATCGAATGGAGTAACAAAATCTCAACAATGAACTACCTTCCATAATGACAAGGCTAACATCCATTGGAGTAACAAAATCTCAACAACGAACTACCTTCCATAATGACAAGGCTACCATCCATTGCAGTAACAAAATCCCAACAACGAACTACCTTCCATAATGACAAGGCTACCATCAATTAGAGTAACAAAATATAAACTACGAACTACCTTCCATAATGACAAGGATACCATCCATTGGAGTAACAAAATCTCAAAAACGAACTACCTTTCATAATGACAAGGCTACCATCCATTGGAGTAACAAAATCTCAACAAGGAACTACCTTCCGAAATTGCAAGGCTACCATCCATTAGAGTAAAAAAACCTCAACAACAAACTACCTTCCATAATGATAAGGCTACCATCCATTGAAGTAACAAAATCTCAACAATGAACTACCTTCCATAAAGACAAGTCTACCATCATTTAGAGTAACAAAATCTCTATGATGAACTACCTTCCATAATGACAACGCTACCATTTATTGGAGTAACAGAATCTAAACAACGAACTAGCTTCTATAATAACAAGGCTACCATCCATTGGAGTAATAATATCTCAACAACAAACTACCTTCCATAATGAAAAGGCTACCATCCATTGGAGTAACAAAATATCAACAACAAACTACCTTCCATAATGACAAGGCTACCATCCATTGATGTAGGAAAATATCAACAATGAACTACCTTCTATAATGACAAGGCTACCATCCATTAGGGTAACAAAATATCAACAACGAACTAACTTCCAAAATGACAAGGCTACCATCCATTGGAGTAACAAAATCTAAACAACAAATTAACTTCCAAAATTACAAGGATACCATCCGTTGGAGTAACAAAATCTCTACAACAAACTACCTTCCATAATGATAAGGCAACTATCCATTGGCGTAACAAAATCACAACAACAAACTACCTTCCATAATACCAAGGCTACCATCCATTGGAGTAACAAAATCTCAACAACCAACTACCTTCCATAATGACAAGGCTACCATCGAATGGAGTAACAAAATCTCAACAATGAACTACCTTCCATAATGACAAGGCTAACATCCATTGGAGTAACAAAATCTCAACAACGAACTACCTTCCATAATGACAAGGCTACCATCCATTGCAGTAACAAAATCCCAACAACGAACTACCTTCCATAATGACAAGGCTACCATCAATTAGAGTAACAAAATATAAACTACGAACTACCTTCCATAATGACAAGGATACCATCCATTGGAGTAACAAAATCTCAAAAACGAACTACCTTTCATAATGACAAGGCTACCATCCATTGGAGTAACAAAATCTCAACAAGGAACTACCTTCCGAAATTGCAAGGCTACCATCCATTAGAGTAAAAAAACCTCAACAACAAACTACCTTCCATAATGATAAGGCTACCATCCATTGAAGTAACAAAATCTCAACAATGAACTACCTTCCATAAAGACAAGTCTACCATCATTTAGAGTAACAAAATCTCTATGATGAACTACCTTCCATAATGACAACGCTACCATTTATTGGAGTAACAGAATCTAAACAACGAACTAGCTCCTATAATAACAAGGCTACCATCCATTGGAGTAACAATATCTCAACAACAAACTACCTTCCAAAATTTCAAGGCTACCATCCATCGGAGTAACAAAATCTCAACAACAAACTACCTTCCATAATGACAAGGCTACCATCCATTGGAGTTATAAAATCTAAACAATGAACTACCTTCCATAATGATAAGGCAACTATCCATTGGCGTAACAAAATCACAACAACAAACTACCTTCTATAATACCATGGCTACCATCCATTGGAGTAACAAAATCTCAACAATGAACTACCTTCCATAATAACAAGGCTACCATCCATTGGAGTAACAAAATCTCAACAACGAACTACCTTCCATAATAATAAGGCTACCATCCATTGAGGTAATAAAATCTCAACAACGAACTACCTTCCATAATGACAAGGCTACCATCCATTGGAGTAACAAAATCTCAATAAAGAACTACCTTCCATAATGACAAAGCTACCATCCATCGGAGTAACAAAATCTCAACAATAAACTACCTTCCATAATGACAATGCTACCATCCATTGGAGTAACAAAATCTCAAAAACGAACTACCTTTCATAATGACAAGGCTACCATCCATTGGAGTAACAAAATCTCAACAAGGAACTACCTTCCAAAATTGCAAGGCTACCATCCATTAGAGTAAAAAAACTTCAACAACAAACTACCTTCCATAATGATAAGGATACCATCCATTGAAGTAACAAAATCTCAACAATGAACTACCTTCCTTAAAGACTAGTCTACTATCATTTAGAGTAACAAAATCTCTATGATGAACTACCTTCCATAACGACAAGGCTACCATTCATTGGAGTAACAGAATCTAAACAACGAACTAGCTTCTATAATAACAAGGCTACCATCCATTGAGGTAATAAAATCTCAACAACGAACTACCTTCCATAATGAAAAGGCTACCATCCATTGGAGTAACAAAATATCAACAACGAACTACCTTCCATAATGACAAGGCTACCATCGATCGGAGTAACAAAATCTCAACAATAAACTACATTCCATAATGACAAGGCTACCATCCATTGGAGTAACAAAATATCAACAACAAACTACCTTCCATAATGACAAGGCTACCATCCATTGATGTAAGAAAATATCAACAATGAACTACCTTCTATAATGACAAGGCTACCATCCATTAGGGTAACAAAATATCAACAACGAACTAACTTCCAAAATGACAAGGCTACCATCCATTGGAGTAACAAAATCTACACAACAAATTAACTTCCAAAATTACAAGGCTACCATCTGTTGGAGTAACAAAATCTCTACAACAAACTACCTTCCATAATGATAAGGCAACTATCCATTGGCGTAACAAAATCACAACAACAAACTACCTTCCATAATACCAAGGCTACCATCCATTGGAGTAACAAAATCTCAACAACGAACTACCTTCCATAATGACAAGGCTACCATCGAATGGAGTAACAAAATCTCAACAATGAACTAACTTCCATAATGACAAGGCTACCATCCATTGGAGTAACAAAATCTCAACAACGAACTACCTTCCATAATGACAAGGCTACCATCCATTGCAGTAACAAAATCCCAACAACGAACTACCTTCCATAATGACAAGGCTACCATCAATTAGAGTAACAAAATATAAACTACGAACTACCTTCCATAATGACAAGGATACCATCCATTGGAGTAACAAAATATCAAAAAACGAACTACCTTTCATAATGACAAGGCTACCATCCATTAGAGTAAAAAAACCTCAACAACAAACTACCTTCCATAATGATAAGGCTACCATCCATTGAAGTAACAAAATCTCAACAATGAACTACCTTCCATAAAGACAAGTCTACCATCATTTAGAGTAACAAAATCTCTATGATGAACTACCTTCCATAATGACAAGGCTACCATTCATTGGAGTAACAGAATCTAAACAACGAACTAGCTTCTATAATAACAAGGCTACCATCCATTGGAGTAACAATATCTCAACAACAAACAACCTTCCAAAATTTCAAGGCTACCATCCATCGGAGTAACAAAATCTCAACAACAAACTGCCTTCCATAATGACAAGGCTACCATCCATTGGAGTTATAAAATCTAAACAATGAACTACCTTCCATAATGATAAGGCATTTATCCATTGGCGTAACAAAATCACAACAACAAACTACCTTCTATAATACCAAGGCTACCATCCATTGGAGTAACAAAATCTCAACAACAAACTACCTTCCATAATAATAAGGCTACCATCCATTGAGGTAATAAAATCTCAACAACGAACTACCTTCCATAATGACAAGGCTACCATCCATTGGAGTAACAAAATCTCAATAACAAATTACCTTCCATAATGACAAGGCTACCATCCATCAGAGTAAAAAAATCTCAACAATAAACTACCTTCCATAATGACAAGGCTACCATCCATTGGATTAAGAAAATCTCAACAACGAACTACCTTCCAAAATTACAAGGATACCATCCATTGGAGTAACAAAATCTAAAAAACAAACTACCTTCCAAAATGACAAGGCTACCATCCATTGAAGTAAAAAAATATCAACAATGAACTACCTTCTATAATGACAAGGCTACCATCCATTAGGGTAACAAAATCTCAACAACGAACAAATTTCCAAAATGACAAGTTTACCATCCATTGGAGTAACAAAATGTCAACAACAAACTACCTTCCAAAATTTCAAGGCTACCATCCATTAGAGTAAAAAAACCTCAACAACAAACTACCTTCCATAATGATAAGGCTACAATCCATTGGAGTTATAAAATCTAAACAACGAACTAGCTTCCATAATGATAAGGCAACCATCCATTGGCATAACAAAATCACAACAACAAACTACCTTCCATAATACCAAGGCTACCATCCATTGGAGTAACAAAATCTCAACAACGAACTACCTTCCATAATGACAAGGCTACCATCCAATGGAGTAACAAAATCTCAACAATGAACTACCTTCCATAATGACAAGGCTACGACCCATTGGTGTAACAATATCTCAACAACGAACTACCTTCCATAATGACAAGGCTACCATCCATTGCAGTAACAAAAACTCAACAACGAACTACCTTCCATAATGACAAGGCTACCATCCATTAGGGTAACAAAATCTCAACAACGAACTACCTTCCAAAATGAAAAGGCTACCATCCATTGGAGTAACAAAATCTCTACAACAAACTACCTTCCATAATGACAAGGCTACCATCCATTGCAGTTATAAAATCTAAACAATGAACTACCTTCCATAATGATAAGTCAACCATCCATTGGCGTAACAAAATCACAACAACAAACTACCTTCCATAATACCAAGGCTACCATCCATTGGAGTAACAAAATCTCAACAACGAACTACCTTCCATAATGACAAGGCTACCATCTAATGGAGTAACAAAATCTCAACAATAAACTACCTTCCATAATGACAAGGCTACCACCCATTGGAGTAATAAAATCTGAACAACGAACTACCTTCCATAATGACAAGGCTACCATCCATTGCAATAATAAAAACTCAACAACGAACTACCTTCCATAATGATAAGGCTACCATCCATTAGAGTAACAAAATCTCAACAACAAACTACCTTCCATAATGACAAGGCTACCATACATTAGAGTTATAAAATCTAAACAACGAACTACCTTCCATAATGATAAGGCAACCATCCATTGGCGTAAGAAAATCACAACAACAAACTACCTTCCATAATACCAAGGATACCATCCATTGGAGTAACAAAATCTCAACAACGAACTACCTTCCATAATGACAAGGCTACCATCCAATGGAGTAACAAAATCTCAACAATGAACTACCTTCCATAATGACAAGGCTACTATCCATTGGAGTAACAAAATCTCAACAACGAACTACCTTCCATAATGACAAGGCTACCATCCATTGCAGTAACAAAATCTCAACAACGAACTACCTTCCATAATGACAAGGCTACCATCCATTAGAGTAACAAAATCTAAACAACGAACTACCTTCCATAATGACAAGGCTACCATCCATTGGAGTAACAAAATCTCAAAAACGAACTACCTTTCATAATGACAAGGCTACCATCCATTGGAGTAACAAAACCTCAACAAGGAACTACCTTCCAGAATTGTAAGGCTACCATCATTTAGAGTAAAAAAATCTCTACGATGAACTACCTTCTATAATGACAAGGCTACCATCCATTGGAGTAACAAAATCAAAACAACGAACTAGCTTCCAAAATTACAAGGATCCATCCATTGGAGTAACAAAATCTCTACAACAAACTACCTTCCATAATGAAAAGGCTAATATTCATTGAAGTAGGAAAATATCAACAATGAACTACCTTCTATAATGACAAGGCTACCATCCATTAGGGTAACAAAATCTCAACAACCAACTACCTTCCAAAATTAAAAGGCTACCATCCATTGGAGTAACAAAATCTCAAAAAGAAACTACCTTCCATAATGACAAGGCTACCATCCATTGAGGTAACAAAATCTCAACAATGAACTAACTTCCATAATGATAAGGCTACCATCCATTAGAGTAACAAAATCTCTACGATGAACTACCTTCCATAATGACAAGGCTACCATCCATTGGAGTAACAAAATCTCAACAACAAACTACCTTCAATAATGACATGGCTACCATCAATTAGAGTAAGCAAATCTCAACAACGAACTACCTTCCAAAATGACAAAGCTACCATCCATTAAAGTAACAAAATCTCAACAACAAACTGCCTTCCATAATGACAAGGCTACCATCCAATGGAGTAACAAAATCTCAACAATGAACTACCTTACATAATACCTAGGCTACCATCCATTGGAGTAACAAAATATCAACAACGAACTACCTTCCATAATGACAAGGCTACCATCCATTAGAGTAACAAAATCTCAACAACGAACTACCTTCCATAATGACAAGGCTACCATCCATTGTAGTATCAAAATCTCAACAACAAACAACCTTCCATAATTACAAGGCTACCATCCATTGGAGTAATAAAATCTCAACAACGAACTACCTTCCATAATGACAAGGCTACCATCCATTGCAGTAACAAAATCACAACAACGAACTACCTTCCATAATGACAAGGCTACCATCCATTAGAGTAACAAAATCTAAACAACGAACTACCTTCCATAATGACAAGGCTACCATCCATTGGAGTAACAAAATCTTAAAAACGAACTACCTTTCATAATGACAAGGCTACCATCCATTGGAGTAACAAAATCTCAACAACGAACTACCTTCCAAAATTGTAAGGCTACCATCCATTGGAGTAAGAATACCTCAACAACAAACTACCTTCCATAATGACAAGGCTACCATCCATTGAAGTAACAAAATCTCAACAATGAACTACCTTCCATAATTACAAGTCTACCATCATTTAGAGTAACAAAATCTCTATGATGAACTACCTTCTATAATGACAAGGCTACCATCCATTGGAGTAACAAAATCAAAACAACGAACTAGCTTCCAAAATTACAAAGATCCATCCATTGGAGTAACAAAATCTCTACAACAAACTACCTTCCATAATGAAAAGGCTAATATTCATTGAAGTAGGAAAATATCAACAATGAACTACCTTCTATAATGACAAGGCTACCATCCATTAGGGTAACAAAATCTCAACAACCAACTACCTTCCAAAATTAAAAGGCTACCATCCATTGGAGTAACAAAATCTCAAAAAGAAACTACCTTCCATATTGACAAGGCTACCATCCATTGAAGTAACAAAATCTCAACAATGAACTAACTTCCATAATGATAAGGCTACCATCCATTAGAGTAACAAAATCTCTACGATGAATTACCTTCCATAATGACAAGGCTACCATCCATTGGAGTAACAAAATCTCAACAACAAACTACCTTCAATAATGACATGGCTACCATCAATTAGAGTAAGCAAATCTCAACAACGAACTACCTTCCAAAATGACAAAGCTACCATCCATTGAAGTAACAAAATCTCAACAACAAACTGCCTTCCATAATGAGAAGGCTACCATCCAATGGAGTAACAAAATCTCAACAATGAACTACCTTACATAATACCTAGGCTACCATCCATTGGAGTAACAAAATCTCAACAACGAACTACCTTCCATAATGACAAGGCTACCATCCATTAGATTAACAAAATCTCAACAACGAACTACCTTCCATAATGACAAGGCTACCATCCATTGCAGTAACAAAATCTCAACAACAAACTACCTTCCATAATTACTAGGCTACCATCCATTGGAGTAATAAAATCTCAACAACGAACTACCTTCCATAATGACAAGGCTACCATCCATTGCAGTAACAAAATCTCAACAACAAACTACCTTCCATAATGACAAGGCTACCATCCATTGGAGTTACAAAATCTAAACAATGAACTACCTTCCATAATGATAAGGCAACCATCCATTGGCGTAACAAAATCACAACAACAAACTACCTTCCATAATACCAAGGCTACCATCCATTGGAGTAACAAAATCTCAACAATGAACTACCTTCCATAATGACAAGGCTACCATCCATTAGAGTAACAAAATCTCAACAACGAACTACCTTCCATAATGACAAGGCTACCATCCATTGCAGTAACAAAATCTCAACAACAAACTACCTTCCATAATTACAAGGCTACCATCCAATGGATTAATAAAATCTCAACAACGAACTACCTTCCATAATGACAAGGCTACCATCCTTTGCAGTAACAAAATCTCAACAATAAACTACCTTCCATAATGACAAGGCTACCATCCAATGGAGTAACAAAATCTCAACAACGAACTAGCTTCTATAATAATAAGGCTACCATCCATTGAGGTAATAAAATCTCAACAACGAACTACCTTCCATAATGACAAGGCTACCATCCATGGAGTAACAAAATCTCAACAATGAACTACCTTCCATATTGACAAGGCTACCACCCTTAACAAAATCTGAACAACGAACTACCTTCCATAATGACAAGGCTACCATCCATTGCAGTAATAAAAACTCAACAACGAACTACCTTCCATAATGAAAAGGCTACCATCCATTAGAGTAACAAAATCTCAACAACAAACTACCTTCCATAATGACAAGGCTACCATACATTGGAGTTATAAAATCTAAACAACGAACTACCTTCCATAATGATAAGGCAACCATCCATTGGCGTAACAAAATCACAACAACAAACTACCTTCCATAATACCAAGGCTACCATCCATTGGAGTAACAAAATCTCAGCAACGAACTACCTTTCATTATGACAAGGCTACCATCCAATGGAGTAACAAAATCTAAACAATGAACTACCTTCCATAATGACAAGGCTACTATCCATTGGAGTAACAAAATCTCAACAACGAACTACCTTCCATAATGACAAGGCTACCATCCATTGCAGTAACAAAATCTCAATAACGAACTACCTTCCATAATGACAAGGTTACCATCCATTAGAGTAACAAAATCTAAACAACGAACTACCTTCCATAATGACAAGGCTACCATCCATTGGAGTAACAAAATCTCAAAAACGAACTACCTTTCATAATGACAAGGCTACCATCCATTGGAGTGACAAAATCTCAACAAGGAACTACCTTCCAAAATTGCAAGGCTTCCATCCATTGGAGTAAAAAAACCTCAACAACAAACTACCTTCCATAATGCCAAGGCTACCATCCATTGAAGTAACAAAATCTCTACAATGAACTACCTTCCATAATGACAAGGCTACCATCCATTGGAGTAACAAAATCAAAACAACAAACTAGCTTCCAAAATTACAAGGCTACCATCCATTGGAGTAACCAAATATCAACAACAAACTACCTTCCATAATGAAAAGTCTACTATACATTGAAGTAGGAAAATATCAACAATGAACTACCTTCTATAATGACAAGGCTACCATACATTAGGGTAACAAAATCTCACCAACAAACTACCTTCCAAAATTAAAAGGCTACCGTCCATTGGAGTAACAAAATCTCAAAAAGAAACTACCTTCCATAATGACAAGGCTACCATCCATTGAAGCAACAAAATCTCAACAATGAACTAACTTCCATAATTACAAGGCTACCATCCATTGGAGTAATAAAATCTCAACAACGAACTACCTTCCATAATGACAAGGCTACCATCCATTGGAGTAACAAATTCTCAACAACAAACTACCTTCCATAATGACAAGGCTACCATCCAATGGAGTAACAAAATCTCATAAACGAACTAGCTTCTATAATAATAAGGCTACTATACATTGAGGTAATAATATCTCAACAATGAACTACCTTCCATAATGACAAGGCTACCATCCATTGGAGTTACAAAATCTCAATAACGAACTACCTTCCACAATGACAAGGCTACCATCCATCGGAGTAACAAAATCTCAACAATAAACTACCTTCCATAATGACAAGGCTACCATCCATTGGATTAAGAAAATCTCAACAACGAACTACCTTCCAAAATTACAAGGCTACCATCCATTGGAGTAACAAAATCTCAAAAACAAACTACCTTCCATAATGAAAAGGCTACCATCCATTAGAGTAACAAAATCTCAACAACAAACTACCTTCCACAATGACAAGGCTACCATACATTGGAGTTATAAAATCTAAACAACGAACTACCTTCCATTATGATAAGGCAACCATCCATTGGCGTAACAAAATCACAACAACAAACTACCTTCCATAATACCAAGGCTACCATCCATTGGAGTAACAAAATCTCAACAACGAACTACCTTCCATAATGACAAGGCTACCATCCAATGGAGTAACAAAATCTAAACAATGAACTACCTTCTATAATGACAAGGCTACCATCCATTAGGGTAACAAAATCTCAACAACGAACTACCTTCCAAAATGAAAAGGCTACCATCCATTGGAGTAACAAAATCTCAACAACAAACTACCTTCCAAAATTACAAGGCTACCATCCATTGGAGTACCAAATTCTCAACAACAAACTACCTTCCATAATGACAAGGCTACCATCCAATGGAGTAACAAAATCTCAACAATGAACTACCTTCCATAATGACAAGGCTACCATCCATTGGAGTAACAAAATCTCAACAACGAACTACCTTCCATAATGTCAAGGCTACCATCCCTTGCATTAACTAAATCTCAACAACAAACTTACTTCCATAATGACAAGGCTACCATCCATTGGAGTAACAAAATATAAACAACAAACTACCTTCCATAATGACAAGGCTACCATCCAATGGAGTAACAAAATCTTAAAAACGAACTACCGTCCATAAAGACAAGGCTATCATCCATTGGAGTAACAAAATATCAACAAGGAACTACCTTCCAAAATTTCAAGGGACCATCCATTGGAGTAAAAAAACCTCAACAACAAACTACCTTCCATAATGACAAGGCTACCATCCATTGAAGTAAAAAAATATCAACAATGAACTACCTTACATAATGACAAGGCTACCATCATTTAGAGTAACAAAATCTCTACAATGAACTACCTTCCATGATGACAAGGCTACCATTCATTGGAGTAACAAAATCTCAACAACGAACTAGCTTCTATAATAACAAGGCTACCATCCATTGAGGTAATAAAATCTCAACAACAAACTACCTTCCATATTGACAAGGCTACCATCCATTGGAGTAACAAAATCTCAACAACGAACTACCTTCCATAATGACAAGGCTACCATCCATCGGAGTAACAAAATCTCAACAATAAACTACATTCCATAATGACAAGGCTACCATCCATTGGAGTAACAAAATATCAACAACAAACTACCTTCCATAATGACAAGGCTACCATCCATTGAAGTAGGAAAATATCAACAATGAACTACCTTCTATAATGACTAGGCAACCATCCATTAGGGTAAAAAAATATCAACAACGAACTACCTTCCAAAATGACAAAGCTACCATCCATTAGAGTAAAAAAATCTCAAAAACAAACTACCTTCCATAATGACAAGGCTACCATCCATTGAAGTAACAAAATATCAACAATGAACTAACATCCATAATGATAAGGCTACCATCTATTAGGGTAACAAAATCTCAACAACGAACTACCTTCCAAAATGACAAGGCTACCATCCATTGGAGTAACAAAATCTCAACAACAAACTACCTTCCAAAATTACAAGGCTACCATCCATTGGAGTAACAAAATCTCAACAACAAACTACCTTCCATAATGACAAGGCTACCATCCATTGGAGTTACAAAATCTAAACAATGAACTACCTTCCATAATGATAAGGCAACCATCCATTGCCCTAACAAAATCACAACAACAAACTACCTTCCATAATACCAAGGCTACCATCCATTGGAGTAACAAAATCTCAACAATGAACTACCTTCCATAATGACAAGGCTACCATCCATTGCAGTCACAAAATCTCAACAACAAACTACCTTCCATAATGACAAGGCTACCATCGATTGGAGTAACAAAATCTAAACAACAAACTACCTTCCATAATGACAAGGCTACCATCCATTGGCGTAACAAAATCTCAAAAATGAACTACCTTCCATAAAGACAAGGCTACCATCCATTGGAGTAACAAAATCTCAACAAGGAAATACGTTCCAAAATTGCAAGGCTACCATCCATTGGAGTAAAAAAAACCTCAACAACAAACTACCTTCCATAATGACAAGGCTACCATGCATTGAAGTAACAAAATCTCAACAATGAACTACCTTCCACAATGACAAGGCTACCATCATTTAGAGTAACAAAATCTCTGCAATGAACTACCTTCAATAATGACAAGGCTACCATTCATTGGAGTAACAAAATCTCAACAACGAACTAGCTTCTAAAATAACAAGGCTACCATCCATTGAGGTAATAAAATCTCAACAACGAACTACCTTCCATAATGACAAGGCTACCATCCATTGGAGTAACAAAATATCAACAACGAACTACCTTCCATAATGACAAGGCTACCATCCATCGGAGTAACATAATCTCAACAATAAACTACATTCCATAATGACAAGGCTACCATCCATTGGAGTAACAAAATATCAACAACAAACTACCTTCCATAATGACAAGGCTACCATCCATTGAAGTAGGAAAATATCAACAATGAACTACCTTCTATAATGACAAGGCTACCATCCATTAGGGTAACAAAATCTCAACAACGAACTACCTTCCAAAATGACAAGGCTACCATCCATTGGAGTAACAAAATCTCAAACACAAACTACCTTCCATAATGAAAAGGCTACCATCCATTGAAGTAACAAATTCTCAACAATGAACTAACATCCATAATGATTCGGCTACCATCCATTAGAGTAACAAAATCTCTAAAATGAACTACCTTCCATAAATACAAGGCTACCATCCATTGGAGTACCAAAATCTCAACAACAAACTACCTTCCATAATGACAAGGCTACCATCCAATGGAGTAACAAAATCTCAACAATGAACTACCTTCCATAATGACAAGGCTACCATCCATTGGAGTAACAAAATCTCAACAACGAACTACCTTCCATAATGTCAAGGCTACCATCCCTTGCATTAACAAAATCTCAACAACGAACTTACTTCCATAATGACAAGGCTACCATCCATTGGAGTAACAAAATATAAACAACAAACTACCTTCCATAATGACAAGGCTACCATCCAATGGAGTAACAAAATCTTAAAAACGAACTACCGTCCATAAAGACAAGGCTATCATCCATTGGAGTAACAAAATATCAACAAGGAACTACCTTCCAAAATTGCAAGGGACCATCCATTGGAGTAAAAAAACCTCAACAACAAACTACCTTCCATAATGACAAGGCTACCATCCATTGAAGTAAAAAAATATCAACAATGAACTACCTTACATAATGACAAGGCTACCATCATTTAGAGTAACAAAATCTCTACAATGAACTACCTTCCATAATGACAAGGCTACCATTCATTGGAGTAACAAAATCTCAACAACGAACTAGCTTCTATAATAACAAGGCTACCATCCATTGAGGTAATAAAATCTCAACAACAAACTACCTTCCATATTGTTAAGGCTACCATCCATTGGAGTAACAAAATCTCAACAACGAACTACCTTCCATAATGACAAGGCTACCATCCATCGGAGTAACAAAATCTCAACAATAAACTACATTCCATAATGACAAGGCTACCATCCATTGGAGTAACAAAATATCAACAACAAACTACCTTCCATAATGACAAGGCTACCATCCATTGAAGTAGGAAAATATCAACAATGAACTACCTTCTATAATGACTAGGCAACCATCCATTAGGGTAAAAAAATATCAACAACGAACTACCTTCCAAAATGACAAAGCTACCATCCATTGGAGTAAAAAAATCTCAAAAACAAACTACCTTCCATAATGACAAGGCTACCATCCATTGAAGTAACAAAATATCAACAATGAACTAACATCCATAATGATAAGGCTACCATCTATTAGGGTAACAAAATCTCAACAACGAACTACCTTCCAAAATGACAAGGCTACCATCCATTGGAGTAACAAAATCTCAACAACAAACTACCTTCCAAAATTACAAGGCTACCATCCATTGGAGTAACAAAATCTCAACAACAAACTACCTTCCATAATGACAAGGCTACCATCCATTGGAGTTACAAAATCTAAACAATGAACTACCTTCCATAATGATAAGGCAACCATCCATTGCCGTAACAAAATCACAACAACAAACTACCTTCCATAATACCAAGGCTACCATCCATTGGAGTAACAAAATCTCAACAATGAACTACCTTCCATAATGACAAGGCTACCATCCATTGCAGTCACAAAATCTCAACAACAAACTACCTTCCATAATGACAAGGCTACCATCGATTGAAGTAACAAAATCTAAACAACAAACTACCTTCCATAATGACAAGGCTACCATCCATTGGCGTAACAAAATCTCAAAAATGAACTACCTTCCATAAAGACAAGGCTACCATCCATTGGAGTAACAAAATCTCAACAAGGAAATACGTTCCAAAATTGCAAGGCTACCATCCATTGGAGTAAAAAAAACCTCAACAACAAACTACCTTCCATAATGACAAGGCTACCATGCATTGAAGTAACAAAATCTCAACAATGAACTACCTTCCACAATGACAAGGCTACCATCATTTAGAGTAACAAAATCTCTGCAATGAACTACCTTCAATAATGACAAGGCTACCATTCATTGGAGTAACAAAATCTCAACAACGAACTAGCTTCTAAAATAACAAGGCTATTATCCATTGAGGTAATAAAATCTCAACAACGAACTACCTTCCATAATGACAAGGCTACCATCCATTGGAGTAACAAAATATCAACAACGAACTACCTTCCATAATGACAAGGCTACCATCCATCGGAGTAACATAATCTCAACAATAAACTACATTCCATAATGACAAGGCTACCATCCATTGGAGTAACAAAATATCAACAACAAACTACCTTCCATAATGACAAGGCTACCATCCATTGAAGTAGGAAAATATCAACAATGAACTACCTTCTATAATGACAAGGCTACCATCCATTAGGGTAACAAAATCTCAACAACGAACTACCTTCCAAAATGACAAGGCTACCATCCATTGGAGTAACAAAATCTCAAACACAAACTACCTTCCATAATGAAAAGGCTACCATCCATTGAAGTAACAAATTCTCAACAATGAACTAACATTCATAATGATTCGGCTACCATCCATTAGAGTAACAAAATCTCTAAAATGAACTACCTTCCATAAATACAAGGCTACCATCCATTGGAGTACCAAAATCTCAACAACAAACTACCTTCCATAATGACAAGGCTACCATCCAATGGAGTAACAAAATCTCAACAATGAACTACCTTCCATAATGACAAGGCTACCATCCATTGGAGTAACAAAATCTCAACAACGAACTACCTTCCATAATGTCAAGGCTACCATCCCTTGCATTAACAAAATCTCAACAACGAACTTACTTCCATAATGACAAGGCTACCATCCATTGGAGTAACAAAATATAAACAACAAACTACCTTCCATAATGACAAGGCTACCATCCAATGGAGTAACAAAATCTTAAAAACGAACTACCGTCCATAAAGACAAGGCTATCATCCATTGGAGTAACAAAATATCAACAAGGAACTACCTTCCAAAATTGCAAGGGACCATCCATTGGAGTAAAAAAACCTCAACAACAAACTACCTTCCATAATGACAAGGCTACCATCCATTGAAGTAAAAAAATATCAACAATGAACTACCTTACATAATGACAAGGCTACCATCATTTAGAGTAACAAAATCTCTACAATGAACTACCTTCCATAATGACAAGGCTACCATTCATTGGAGTAACAAAATCTCAACAACGAACTAGCTTCTATAATAACAAGGCTACCATCCATTGAGGTAATAAAATCTCAACAACAAACTACCTTCCATATTGACAAGGCTACCATCCATTGGAGTAACAAAATCTCAACAACGAACTACCTTCCATAATGACAAGGCTACCATCCATCGGAGTAACAAAATCTCAACAATAAACTACATTCCATAATGACAAGGCTACCATGCATTGGAGTAACAAAATATCAACAACAAACTACCTTCCATAATGACAAGGCTACCATCCATTGAAGTAGGAAAATATCAACAATGAACTACCTTCTATAATGACAAGGCAACCATCCATTAGGGTAAAAAAATATCAACAACGAACTACCTTCCAAAATGACAAAGCTACCATCCATTGGAGTAAAAAAATCTCAAAAAGAAACTACCTTCCATAATGACAAGGCTACCATCCATTGAAGTAACAAAATATCAACAATGAACTAACATCCATAATGATAAGGCTACCATCTATTAGGGTAACAAAATATCAACAACGACTTACCTTCCAAAATGACAAGGCTACCATCCATTGGAGTAACAAAATCTCAACAACAAACTACCTTCCAAAATTACAAGGCTACCATCTATTGGAGTAACAAAATCCCACCAACAAACTACCTTCCATAATGACAAGGCTACCATCCATTGGAGTTACAAAATCTAAACAATGAACTACCTTCCATAATGATAAGGCAACCATCCATTGCCGTAACAAAATCACAACAACAAACTACCTTCCATAATACCAAGGCTACCATCCATTGGAGTAACAAAATCTCAACAATGAACTACCTTCCATAATGACAAGGCTACCATCCATTGCAGTCACAAAATCTCAACAACAAACTACCTTCCATAATGACAAGGCTACCATCGATTGGAGTAACAAAATCTAAACAACAAACTACCTTCCATAATGACAAGGCTACCATCCATTGGCGTAACAAAATCTCAAAAATGAACTACCTTCCATAAAGACAAGGCTACCATCCATTGGAGTAACAAAATCTCAACAAGGAAATACGTTCCAAAATTGCAAGGCTACCATCCATTGGAGTAAAAAAAACCTCAACAACAAACTACCTTCCATAATGACAAGGCTACCAAGCATTGAAGTAACAAAATCTCAACAATGAACTACCTTCCACAATGACAAGGCTACCATCATTTAGAGTAACAAAATCTCTGCAATGAACTACCTTCAATAATGACAAGGCTACCATTCATTCGAGTAACAAAATCTCAACAACGAACTAGCTTCTAAAATAACAAGGCTACCATCCATTGAGGTAATCAAATCTCAACAACGAACGACCTTCCATAATGACAAGGCTACCATCCATTGGAGTAACAAAATCTCAACAACAAACTACCTTCCATAATGACAAGGCTACCATCCATCGGAGTAACATAATCTCAACAATAAACTACATTCCATAATGACAAGGCTACCATCCATTGGAGTAACAAAATATCAACAAAAAACTACCTTCCATAATGACAAGGCTACCATCCATTGAAGTAGGAAAATATCAACAATGAACTACCTTCTATAATGACAAGGCTACCATCCATTAGGGTAACAAAATCTCAACAACGAACTACCTTCCAAAATGACAAGGCTACCATCCATTGGAGTAACAAAATCTCAAACACAAACTACCTTCCATAATGAAAAGGCTACCATCCATTGAAGTAACAAATTCTCACTAATGAACTAACATCCATAATGATTCGGCTACCATCCCTTAGAGTAACAAAATCTCTAAAATGAACTACCTTCCATAAATACAAGGCTACCATCCATTGGAGTACCAAAATCTCAACAACAAACTACCTTCCATAATGACAAGGCTACCATCCAATGGAGTAACAAAATCTCAACAATGAACTACCTTCCATAATGACAAGGCTACCATCCATTGGAGTAACAAAATCTCAACAACGAACTACCTTCCATAATGTCAAGGCTACCATCCCTTGCATTAACAAAATCTCAACAATGAACTTACTTCCATAATGACAAGGCTACCATCCATTGGAGTAACAAAATATAAACAACAAACTACCTTCCATAATGACAAGGCTACCATCCAATGGAGTAACAAAATCTTAAAAACGAACTACCGTCCATAAAGACAATTCTATCATCCATTGGAGTAACAAAATATCAACAAGGAACTACCTTCCAAAATTGCAAGGGACCATCCATTGGAGTAAAAAAACCTCAACAACAAACTACCTTCCATAATGACAAGGCTACCATCCATTGAAGTAAAAAAATATCAACAATGAACTACCTTACATAATGACAAGGCTACCATCATTTAGAGTAACAAAATCACTACAATGAACTACCTTCCATAATGACAAGGCTACCATTCATTGGAGTAACAAAATCTCAACAACGAACTAGCTTCTATAATAACAAGGCTACCATCCATTGAGGTAATAAAATCTCAACAACAAACTACCTTCCATATTGACAAGGCTACCATCCATTGGAGTAACAAAATCTCAACAACGAACTACCTTCCATAATGACAAGGCTACCATCCATCGGAGTAACAAAATCTCAACAATAAACTACCTTCCATAATGACAAGGCTACCATCCATTGGAGTAACAAAATATCAACAACAAACTACCTTCCATAATGACAAGGCTACCATCCATTGAAGTAGGAAAATATCAACAATGAACTACCTTCTATAATGACAAGGCAACCATCCATTAGGGTAAAAAAATATCAACAACGAACTACCTTCCAAAATGACAAGGCTACCATCCATTGGAGTAAAAAAATCTCAAAAACAAACTACCTTCCATAATGACAAGGCTACCATCCATTGAAGTAACAAAATATCAACAATGAACTAACATCCATAATGATAAGGCTACCATCTATTAGGGTAACAAAATATCAACAACGACTTACCTTCCAAAATGACAAGGCTACCATCCATTGGAGTAACAAAATCTCAACAACAAACTACCTTCCAAAATTACAAGTCTACCATCCATTGGAGTAACAAAATCTCAACAACAAACTACCTTCCATAATGACAAGGCTACCATCCATTGGAGTTACAAAATCTAAACAATGAACTACCTTCCATAATGATAAGGCAACCATCCATTGCCGTAACAAAATCACAACAACAAACTACCTTCCATAATACCAAGGCTACCATCCATTGGAGTAACAAAATCTCAACAATGAACTACCTTCCATAATGACAAGGCTACCATCCATTGCAGTCACAAAATCTCAACAACAAACTACCTTCCATAATGACAAGGCTACCATCGATTGGAGTAACAAAATCTAAACAACAAACTACCTTCCATAATGACAAGGCTACCATCCATTGGCGTAACAAAATCTCAAAAATGAACTACCTTCCATAAAGACAAGGCTACCATCCATTGGAGTAACAAAATCTCAACAAGGAAATACGTTCCAAAATTGCAAGGCTACCATCCATTGGAGTAAAAAAAACCTCAACAACAAACTACCTTCCATAATGACAAGGCTACCATGCATTGAAGTAACAAAATCTCAACAATGAACTACCTTCCACAATGACAAGGCTACCATCATTTAGAGTAACAAAATCTCTGCAATGAACTACCTTCAATAATGACAAGGCTACCATTCATTGGAGTAACAAAATCTCAACAACGAACTAGCTTCTAAAATAACAAGGTTACCATCCATTGAGGTAATAAAATCTCAACAACGAACTACCTTCCATAATGACAAGGCTACCATCCATTGGAGTAACAAAATCTCAACAACGAACTACCTTCCATAATGACAAGGCTACCATCCATCGGAGTAACATAATCTCAACAATAAACTACATTCCATAATGACAAGGCTACCATCCATTGGAGTAACAAAATATCAACAACAAACTACCTTCCATAATGACAAGGCTACCATCCATTGAAGTAGGAAAATATCAACAATGAACTACCTTCTATAATGACAAGGCTACCATCCATTAGGGTAACAAAATCTCAACAACGAACTACCTTCCAAAATGACAAGGCTACCACCCATTGGAGTAACAAAATCTCAAACATAAACTACCTTCCATAATGAAAAGGCTACCATCCATTGAAGTAACAAATTCTCAACAATGAACTAACATCCATAATGATTCGGCTACCATCCATTAGAGTAACAAAATCTCTACAATGAACTACCTCCCATAAATACAAGGCTACCATCCATTGGAGTAACAAAATCTCAACAACAAACTACCTTCCATAATGACAAGGCTACCATCAATTGGAGTAACGAAATATTAACAACGAACTACCTTCCAAAATCACAAGGCTACCATCCATTGAAGTAACAAAATCTCAACAACAAACTGCCTTCCATAATGAAAAGGCTACCATTCAATGGAGTAACAAAATCTCAACAACAAACTACCTTCCATAATACCTAGGCTACCATCCATTGGAGTAACAAAATCTCAACAACGAAATACCTTCCATAATGAAAAGCCTACCATCCATTGGAGTAAAAAAATATCAACAACAAACTACCTTCCATAATGACAAGGCTACCAGCCATTGAAGTAGGAAAATATCAACAATGAACTACCTTCTATAATGACAAGGCTACCATCCATTAGGGTAACAAAATATCAACAACGAACTAACTTCCAAAATGACAAGGCTACCATCCATTGGAGTAACAAAATCTAAATAACAAACTACCTTCCAAAATTACAAGGGTACCATCCATTGGAGTAACAAAATCTCTACAACAAACTACCTTCCATAATGAAAAGGCTACTATTCATTGAAGTAGGAAAATAACAACAATGAACTACCTTCTATAATGACAAGGCTACCATCCAATAGGGTAACAAAATCTCAACAACAAACTACCTTCCAAAATTAAAAGCCTACCATCCATTGGAGTAACAAAATCTCAAAAACAAACTACCTTCCATAATGACAAGGCTACCATCCATTGAATTAACAAAATCTCAACAATGAACTAACTTCCATAATGATAAGGCTACCATCCATTAGAGTAATAAAATATCTACAATGAACTACCTTCCATAATGACAAGGCTACCATCCATTGGAGTAACAAAATCTCAAAAACGAACTACCTTTCATAATGACAAGGCTACCATCCATTGGAGTAACAAAATCTCAACAAGGAACTACCTTCCAAAATTGCAAGGCTTCCATCCATTGGAGTAAAAAAACCTCAACAACAAACTACCTTCCATAATGACAAGGCTACCATCCATTGAAGTAACAAAATCTCTACAATGAACTACCTTTCATAATGACAAGTCTACCATCATTTAGAGTAACAAAATCTCTACGATAAACTACCTTCCATAATGACAAGGCTACCATCCGTTGGAGTAACAAAATCAAAACAACAAACTAGCTTCCAAAATTACAAGGCTACCATCCATTGGAGTAACAAAATATCAACAACAAACTACCTTCCATAATGAAAAGGCTACTATACATTGAAGTAGGAAAATATCAACAATGAACTACCTTCTATAATGACAAGGCTACCATACATTAGGGTAACAAAATCTCACCAACAAACTACCTTCCAAAATTAAAAGGCTACCGTCCATTGGAGTAACAAAATCTCAAAAAGAAACTACCTTCCATAATGACAAGGCTACCATCCATTGAAGTAACAAAATCTCAACAATGAACTAACTTCCATAATTACAAGGCTACCATCCATTGGAGTAATAAAATCTCAACAACGAACTACCTTCCATAATGACAAGGCTACCATCCATTGGAGTAACAAATTCTCAACAACAAACTACCTTCCATAATGACAAGGCTACCATCCAATCGAGTAAGAAAATCTCATAAATGAACTAGCTTCTATAATAATAAGGCTACCATCCATTGAGGTAATAATATCTCAACAACGAACTACCTTCCATAATGACAAGGCTACCATCCATTGGAGTTACAAAATCTCAATAACGAACTACCTTCCACAATGACAAGGCTACCATCCATCGGAGTAACAAAATCTCAACAATAAACTACCTTCCATAATGACAAGGCTACCATCCATTGGATTAAGAAAATCTCAACAACAAACTACCTTCCAAAATTACAAGGCTACCATCCATTGGAGTAACAAAATCTCAAAAACAAACTACCTTCCATAATGAAAAGGCTACCATCCATTAGAGTAACAAAATCTCAACAACAAACTACCTTCCACAATGACAAGGCTACCATACATTGGAGTTATAAAATCTAAACAACGAACTACCTTCCATAATGATAAGGCAACCATCCATTGGCGTAACAAAATCACAACAACAAACTACCTTCCATAATACCAAGGCTACCATCCATTGGAGTAACAAAATCTCAACAACGAACTACCTTCCATAATGACAAGGCTACCATCCAATGGAGTAACAAAATCTAAACAATGAACTACCTTCTATAATGACAAGGCTACCATCCATTAGGGTAACAAAATCTCAACAACGAACTACCTTCCAAAATGAAAAGGCTACCATCCATTGGAGTAACAAAATCTCAACAACAAACTACCTTCCAAAATTACAAGGCTACCATCCATTGGAGTACCAAAATCTCAACAACAAACTACCTTCCATAATGACAAGGCTACCATCCATTAGAGTTACAAAATCTAAACAATGAACTACCTTCCATAATGATAAGGCAACCATCCATTGGCGTAACAAAATCACAACAACAAACTACCTTCCATAATACCAAGGCTACCATACATTGGAGTAACAAAATCTCAACAATGAACTACCTTCCATAATGACAAGGCTACCATCCAATGGAGTAACAAAATCTCAACAATGAACTACCTTCCATAATGACAAGGCTACCATCCATTGGAGTAACAAAATCTCAACAACGAACTACCTTCCATAATGTCAAGGCTACCATCCCTTGCATTAACAAAATCTCAACAACGAACTTACTTCCATAATGACAAGGCTACCATCCATTGGAGTAACAAAATATAAACAACAAACTACCTTCCATAATGACAAGGCTACCATCCAATGGAGTAACAAAATCTTAAAAACGAACTACCGTCCATAAAGACAAGGCTATCATCCATTGGAGTAACAAAATATCAACAAGGAACTACCTTCCAAAATGACAAGGCTACCATCATTTAGAGTAACAAAATCTCTGCAATGAACTACCTTCCATAATGACAAGGCTACCATTCATTGGAGTAACAAAATCTCAACAACGAACTAGCTTCTATAATAACAAGGCTACCATCCATTGAGGTAATAAAATCTCAACAACGAACTACCTTCCATAATGACAAGGCTACCATCCATTGGAGTTACAAAATCTCAACAACGAACTACCTTCCATAATGACAAGGCTACCATCCATCGGAGTAACATAATCTCAACAATAAACTACATTCCATAATGACAAGGCTACCATCCATTGGAGTAACAAAATATCAACAACAAACTACCTTCCATAATGACAAGGCTACCATCCATTGAAGTAGGAAAATATCAACAATGAACTACCTTCTATAATGACAAGGCTACCATCCATTAGGGTAACAAAATCTCAACAACGAACTACCTTCCAAAATGACAAGGCTACCATCCATTGGAGTAACAAAATCTCAAACACAAACTACCTTCCATAATGAAAAGGCTACCATCCATTGAAGTAACAAATTCTCAACAATGAACTAACATCCATAATGATTCGGCTACCATCCATTAGAGTAACAAAATCTCTACAATGAACTACCTTACATAAATACAAGGCTACCATCCATTGGAGTAACAAAATCTCAACAACAAACTACCTTCCATAATGACAAGGCTACCATCAATTGGAGTAACGAAATATTAACAACGAACTACCTTCCAAAATCACAAGGCTACCATCCATTGAAGTAACAAAATCTCAACAACAAACTGCCTTCCATAATGAAAAGGCTACCATTCAATGGAGTAACAAAATCTCAACAACAAACTACCTTCCATAATACCTAGGCTACCATCCATTGGAGTAACAAAATCTCAACAATGAAATACCTTCCATAATTAAAAGCCTACCATCCATTGGAGTAAAAAAATATCAACAACGAACTACCTTCCATAATGACAAGGCTACCATCCATCGGAGTAACAAAATCTCAACAATAAACTACATTCCATAATGACAAGGCTACCATCCATTGGAGTAACAAAATATCCACAACAAACTACCTTCCATAATGACAAGGCTACCAGCCATTGAAGTAGGAAAATATCAACAATGAACTACCTTCTATAATGACAAGGCTACCATCCATTAGGGTAACAAAATATCAACAACGAACTAACTTCCAAAATGACAAGGCTACCATCCATTGGAGTAACAAAATCTCAACAAGGAACTACCTTCCAAAATTGCAAGGCTTCCATCCATTGGAGTAAAAAAACCTCAACAACAAACTACCTTCCATAATGACAAGGCTACCATCCATTGAAGTAACAAAATCTCTACAATGAACTACCTTTCATAATGACAAGTCTACCATCATTTAGAGTAACAAAATCTCTACGATAAACTACCTTCCATAATGACAAGGCTACCATCCGTTGGAGTAACAAAATCAAAACAACAAACTAGCTTCCAAAATTACAAGGCTACCATCCATTGGAGTAACAAAATATCAACAACAAACTACCTTCCATAATGAAAAGGCTACTATACATTGAAGTAGGAAAATATCAACAATGAACTACCTTCTATAATGACAAGGCTACCATACATTAGGGTAACAAAATCTCACCAACAAACTACCTTCCAAAATTAAAAGGCTACCGTCCATTGGAGTAACAAAATCTCAAAAAGAAACTACCTTCCATAATGACAAGGCTACCATCCATTGAAGTAACAAAATCTCAACAATGAACTAACTTCCATAATTACAAGGCTACCATCCATTGGAGTAATAAAATCTCAACAACGAACTACCTTCCATAATGACAAGGCTACCATCCATTGGAGTAACAAATTCTCAACAACAAACTACCTTCCATAATGACAAGGCTACCATCCAATCGAGTAAGAAAATCTCATAAATGAACTAGCTTCTATAATAATAAGGCTACCATCCATTGAGGTAATAATATCTCAACAACGAACTACCTTCCATAATGACAAGGCTACCATCCATTGGAGTTACAAAATCTCAATAACGAACTACCTTCCACAATGACAAGGCTACCATCCATCGGAGTAACAAAATCTCAACAATAAACTACCTTCCATAATGACAAGGCTACCATCCATTGGATTAAGAAAATCTCAACAACAAACTACCTTCCAAAATTACAAGGCTACCATCCATTGGAGTAACAAAATCTCAAAAACAAACTACCTTCCATAATGAAAAGGCTACCATCCATTAGAGTAACAAAATCTCAACAACAAACTACCTTCCACAATGACAAGGCTACCATACATTGGAGTTATAAAATCTAAACAACGAACTACCTTCCATAATGATAAGGCAACCATCCATTGGCGTAACAAAATCACAACAACAAACTACCTTCCATAATACCAAGGCTACCATCCATTGGAGTAACAAAATCTCAACAACGAACTACCTTCCATAATGACAAGGCTACCATCCAATGGAGTAACAAAATCTAAACAATGAACTACCTTCTATAATGACAAGGCTACCATCCATTAGGGTAACAAAATCTCAACAACGAACTACCTTCCAAAATGAAAAGGCTACCATCCATTGGAGTAACAAAATCTCAACAACAAACTACCTTCCAAAATTACAAGGCTACCATCCATTGGAGTACCAAAATCTCAACAACAAACTACCTTCCATAATGACAAGGCTACCATCCATTAGAGTTACAAAATCTAAACAATGAACTACCTTCCATAATGATAAGGCAACCATCCATTGGCGTAACAAAATCACAACAACAAACTACCTTCCATAATACGAAGGCTACCATACATTGGAGTAACAAAATCTCAACAATGAACTACCTTCCATAATGACAAGGCTACCATCCAATGGAGTAACAAAATCTCAACAATGAACTACCTTCCATAATGACAAGGCTACCATCCATTGGAGTAACAAAATCTCAACAACGAACTACCTTCCATAATGTCAAGGCTACCATCCCTTGCATTAACAAAATCTCAACAACGAACTTACTTCCATAATGACAAGGCTACCATCCATTGGAGTAACAAAATATAAACAACAAACTACCTTCCATAATGACAAGGCTACCATCCAATGGAGTAACAAAATCTTAAAAACGAACTACCGTCCATAAAGACAAGGCTATCATCCATTGGAGTAACAAAATATCAACAAGGAACTACCTTCCAAAATGACAAGGCTACCATCATTTAGAGTAACAAAATCTCTGCAATGAACTACCTTCCATAATGACAAGGCTACCATTCATTGGAGTAACAAAATCTCAACAACGAACTAGCTTCTATAATAACAAGGCTACCATCCATTGAGGTAATAAAATCTCAACAACGAACTACCTTCCATAATGACAAGGCTACCATCCATTGGAGTTACAAAATCTCAACAACGAACTACCTTCCATAATGACAAGGCTACCATCCATCGGAGTAACATAATCTCAACAATAAACTACATTCCATAATGACAAGGCTACCATCCATTGGAGTAACAAAATATCAACAACAAACTACCTTCCATAATGACAAGGCTACCATCCATTGAAGTAGGAAAATATCAACAATGAACTACCTTCTATAATGACAAGGCTACCATCCATTAGGGTAACAAAATCTCAACAACGAACTACCTTCCAAAATGACAAGGCTACCATCCATTGGAGTAACAAAATCTCAAACACAAACTACCTTCCATAATGAAAAGGCTACCATCCATTGAAGTAACAAATTCTCAACAATGAACTAACATCCATAATGATTCGGCTACCATCCATTAGAGTAACAAAATCTCTACAATGAACTACCTTCCATAAATACAAGGCTACCATCCATTGGAGTAACAAAATCTCAACAACAAACTACCTTCCATAATGACAAGGCTACCATCAATTGGAGTAACGAAATATTAACAACGAACTACCTTCCAAAATCACAAGGCTACCATCCATTGAAGTAACAAAATCTCAACAACAAACTGCCTTCCATAATGAAAAGGCTACCATTCAATGGAGTAACAAAATCTCAACAACAAACTACCTTCCATAATACCTAGGCTACCATCCATTGGAGTAACAAAATCTCAACAATGAAATACCTTCCATAATGAAAAGCCTACCATCCATTGGAGTAAAAAAATATCAACAACGAACTACCTTCCATAATGACAAGGCTACCATCCATCGGAGTAACAAAATCTCAACAATAAACTACATTCCATAATGACAAGGCTACCATCCATTGGAGTAACAAAATATCCACAACAAACTACCTTCCATAATGACAAGGCTACCAGCCATTGAAGTAGGAAAATATCAACAATGAACTACCTTCTATAATGACAAGGCTACCATCCATTAGGGTAACAAAATATCAACAACGAACTAACTTCCAAAATGACAAGGCTACCATCCATTGGAGTAACAAAATCTAAATAACAAACTACCTTCCAAAATTACAAGGGTACCATCCATTGGAGTAACAAAATCTCTACAACAAACTACCTTCTATAATGAAAAGGCTACTATTCATTGAAGTAGGAAAATATCAACAATGAACTACCTTCTATAATGACAAGGCTACCATCCAATAGGGTAACAAAATCTCAACAACACACTACCTTCCAAAATTAAAAGCCTACCATCCATTGGAGTAACAAAATCTCAAAAACAAACTACCTTCCATAATGACAAGGCTACCATCCATTGAATTAACAAAATCTCAACAATGAACTAACTTCCATAATGATAAGGCTACCATCCATTAGAGTAACAAAATATCTACAATGAACTACCTTCCATAATGACAAGGCTACCGTCCATTGGAGTAACAAAATCTCAACAACAAACTACCTTCCATAATGACAAGGCTACCATCAATTGGAGTAACGAAATCTCAACAACAAACTACCTTCCAAAATGACAAGGCTACCATCCATTGAAGTAACAAAATCTCAACAACAAACTGCCTTACATAATGACAAGGCTTCCATCCAATGGAGTAACAAAATCTCAACAACGAACTACCTTACATAATACCTAGGCTACCATCCATTGGAGTAACAAAATCTCAACAACGAACTACCTTCCATAATGACAAGGCTACCATCCATTGGAGTAACAAAATCTCAACAATGAACTACCTTCCATAATGACAAGGCTACCATCCATTGCAGTAACAGAATCTCAACAACAAACTACCTTCCATAATTACAAGGCTACCATCCATTGGAATAATAAAATCTCAACAAAGAACTACCTTCCATAATGACAAGGCTACCATACATTGCAGTAACAAAATCTCAACAACAAACTACCTTCCGTAATGATAAGGCTACCATCCATTGGAGTAACAAAATCTCAACAACGAACTAGCTTCTATAATAACAAGGCTACCATCCATTGAGGTAATAAAATCTCAACAAAGAACTACCTTCCATAATGACAAGGCTACCATCCATTGGAGTAACAAAATCTTAATAACGAACTACCTTCCATAATGACAAGGCTACCATCCATCGGGGTAACAAAATCTCAACAATAAACTACCTTCCATAATGACAAGGCTACCATCCATTGGAGTAAGAAAATCTCAACAATGAACTACCTTCCAAAATTACAAGGCTACCATCCATTGGAGTAACAAAATCTCAAAAGCAAACTACCTTCCATAATCACAAGGCTACCATCCATTGAAGTAAGAAAATATCAATAATGAACTACCTTCTATAATGACAAGGCTACCATCCATTAGGGTAACAAAATCTCAACAACGAACTACCTTCCAAAATTACAAGGCTACCATCCATTGGAGTAACAAAATCTCAACAACAAACTACCTTCCATAATGACAAGGCTACCATCCATTGGAGTTACAAAATCTAAACAATGAACTACCTTCCATAATGATAAGGCAACCATCCATTGGCGTAACAAAATCACAACAACAAACTACCTTCCATAATACCAAGGCTACCATCCATTGGAGTAACAAAATCTCAACAATGAACTACCTTCCATAATGACAAGGCTACCATCCAATGTAATAACAAAATCTCAACAATGAACTACCTTCCATAATGACAAGGCTACCATCCATTGGAGTAACAAAATCTCAACAACGAACTACCTTCTGTAATGTCAAGGCTACCATCCCTTGCAGTAAAAAAATCTCAACAACGAACTACCTTCCATAATGACAAGGCCACCATCCATTGGAGTAACAAAATATAAACAACAAACTACCTTCTATAATGAAAAGGCTACCATCCATTGGAGTAACAAAATCTCAAAAACGAACTACCTTCCATAAAGACAAGGCTACCATCCATTGGAGTAACAAAATCTCAACAAGGAACTACCTTCCAAAATTGCAAGGGACCATCCATTGGAGTAAAAAAACCTCAACAACAAACTACCTTCCATAATGACAAGGATACCATCCATTGAAGTAACAAAATATCAATAATGAACTACCTTACATAATGACAAGGCTACCATCATTTAGACTAACAAAATCTCTACAATGAACTACCTTCCATAATGACAAGGCTACCATTCATTGGAGTAACAAAATCTCAACAACGAACTATCTTCTATAATAACAAGGCTACCATCCATTGAGCTAATAAAATCTCAACAACGAACTAGCTTCCATAATGACAATGCTACCATCCATTGGAGTAACAAAATCTCAACAACGAACTACCTTCCATAATGACAAGGCTACCATCCATCGGAGTAACAAAATCTCAACAATAAACTACATTTCATAATGACAAGGCTACCTTCCATTGGAGTAACAAAATATCAACAACAAACTAACTTCCATAATGACAAGGCTACCATACATTGAAGTAGGAAAATATCAACAATGAACTACCTTCTATAATGACAAGGCTACCATCCATTAGGGTAACAAAATATCAACAACGAACTACCTTCCATAATGACAAGGCTACCATCAATTGGAGTAACGAAATCTCAACAACGAACTACCTTCCAAAATGACAAGGCTACCATCCATTGAAGTAACAAAATCTCAACAACAAACTTCCTTACATAATGACAAGGCTACCATCCAATGGAGTAACAAAATCTCAACAACGAACTACCTTACATAATACCTAGGCTACCATCCATTGGAGTAACAAAATCTCAACAACGAACTACCTTCCATAATGACAAGGCTACCATCCATTGGAGTAACAAAATCTCAACAACGAACTACTTTCCATAATGACAAGGCTACCATCCATTGCAGTAACAAAATCTCAACAACAAACTACCTTCCATAATTACAAGGCTACCATCCATTGGAATAATAAAATCTCAACAAAGAACTACCTTCCATAATGACAAGGCTACCATACATTGCAGTAACAAAATCTCAACAACAAACTACCTTCCATAATGATAAGGCTACCATCCATTGGAGTAACAAAATCTCAACAACGAACTAGCTTCTATAATAACAAGGCTACCATCCATTGAGGTAATAAAATCTCAACAAAGAACTACCTTCCATAATGACAAGGCTACCATCCATTGGAGTAACAAAATCTTAATAACGAACTACCTTCCATAATGACAAGGCTACCATCCATCGGGGTAACAAAATCTCAACAAAAAACTACCTTCCATAATGATAAGGCTAACATCCATTGGAGTAAGAAAATCTCAACAATGAACTACCTTCCAAAATTACAAGGCTACCATCCATTGGAGTAACAAAATCTCAAAAGCAAACTACCTTCCATAATGACAAGGCTACCATCCATTGAAGTAAGAAAATATCAATAATGAACTACCTTCTATAATGACAAGGCTACCATCCATTAGGGTAACAAAATCTCAACAACGAACTACCTTCCAAAATGAAAAGGCTACCATCCATTGGAGTAACAAAATCTCAACAACAAACTACCTTCCAAAATTACAAGGCTACCATCCATTGGAGTAACAAAATCTCAACAACAAACTACCTTCCATAATGACAAGGCTACCATCCATTGGAGTTACAAAATCTAAACAATGAACTACCTTCCATAATGATAAGGCAACCATCCATTGGCGTAACAAAATTACAACAACAAACTACCTTCCATAATACCAAGGCTACCATCCATTGGAGTAACAAAATCTCAACAATGAACTACCTTCCATAATGACAAGGCAATCATCCATTGGAGTAACAAAATCTCAACAACGAACTACCTTCCGTAATGTCAAGGCTACCATCCCTTGCAGTAAAAAAATCTCAACAACGAACTACCTTCCATAATGACAAGGCCACCATCCATTGGAGTAACAAAATATAAACAACAAACTACCTTCCATAATGACAAGGCTACCATCCATTGGAGTAACAAAATCTCAAAAACGAACTACTTTCCATAAAGACAAGGCTACCATCCATTGGAGTAACAAAATCTCAACAAGGAACTACCTTCCAAAATTGCAAGGGACCATCCATTGGAGTAAAAAAACCTCAACAAAAAACTACCTTCCATAATGACAAGGCTACCATCCATTGAAGTAACAAAATATCAACAATGAACTACCTTACATAATGACAAGGCTACCATCATTTAGACTAACAAAATCTCTACAATGAACTACCTTCCATAATGACAAGGCTACCATTCATTGGAGTAACAAAATCTCAACAACGAACTATCTTCTATAATAACAAGGCTACCATCCATTGAGCTAATAAAATCTCAACAACAAATTACCTTCCATAATGACAAGGCTACCATCCATTGGAGTAACAAAATCTCAACAATGAACTACCTTCCATAATGACAAGGCTACCATCCATCGGAGTAACAAAATCTCAACAATAAACTACATTCCATAATGACAAGGCTACCTTCCATTGGAGTAACAAAATATCAACAACAAACTAACTTCCATAATGACAAGGCTACCATACATTGAAGTAGGAAAATATCAACAATGAACTACCTTCCAAAATGACAAGGCTACCATCCATTGGAGTAACAAAATCTCAAAAACAAACTACCTTCCATAATGACAAGGCTACCATCCATTGAAGTAACAAAATCTCAACAATGAACTAACATCCATAATGATAAGGCTACCATCCATTAGGGTGAAAAATCTCAACAACGAACTACCTTCCAAAATAACAAGGCTACCATCCATTGGAGTAACAAAATCTCAACAACAAACTACCTTCCAAAATTACAAGGCTACCATCCATTGGAGTAACAAAATCTCAACAACAAACTACCTTCCATAATGACAAGGCTACCATCCATTGGAGTTACAAAATCTAAACAATGAAATACCTTCCATAATGATAAGGCAACAATCCATTGGCGTAACAAAATCACAACAACAAACTACCTTCCATAATACCAAGGCTACCATCTATTGGAGTAACAAAATCTCAACAATGAACTACCTTCCATAATGACAAGGCTACCATCCAATGGAGTAACAAAATCTCAACAATGAACTACCTTCCATAATGACAAGGCTACCATCGATTGGAGTAACAAAATCTCAACAACGAACTACCTTCCATAATGTCAAGGCTACCATCCATTGCAGTAACAAAATCTCAACAACGAACTACCTTCCATAATGACAAGGCTACCATCCATTGGAGTAACAAAATCTAAACAATAAACTACCTTCCATAATGACAAGGCTACCATCCATTGGAGTAACAAAATCTCAAAAATGAACTACCTTCCATAAAGACAAAGCTACCATCCAATGGAGTAACAAAATCTCAACAAGGAACTACCTTCCAAAATTGCAAGGCTACCATCCATTGGAGTAAAAAAACCTCAACAACAAACTACCTTCCATAATGACAAGGCTACCATCCATTGAAGTAACAAAATCTCAACAATGAACTACCTTCCATAATGACAAGGCTACCATCATTTAGAGTAACAAAATCTCTACAATGAACTACCTTCCATATTGACAAGGCTACCATTCATTGGAGTAACAAAATCTCAACAACGAACTAGCTTCTATAATAACAAGGCTACCATCCATTGAGGTAATAAAATCTCAACAACGAACTACCTTCCATAATGACAAGGCTACCATCCATTGGAGTAACAAAATCTCAACAATGAACTAACATCCATAATGATAAGGCTACCATCCATTAGAGTAACAAAATCTCTACAATGAACTACCTTCCATAATTACAAGGCTACCATCCATTGGAGTAACAAAATCTCAACAATAAACTACCTTCCATAATGACAAGGCTACCATCAATTGGAGTAACGAAATCTTAACAACGAACTACCTTCCAAAATGACAAGGCTACCATCCATTGAAGTAACAAAATCTCAACAACAAACTGCCTTCCATAATGAAAAGGCTACCATTCAATGGAGTAACAAAATCTCAACAACAAACTACCTTCCATAATACCAAGGCTACCATCCATTGGAGTAACAAAATCTCAACAACGAACTACCTTCCATAATGACAAGGCTACCATCCATTGGAGTAACAAAATCTCAACAACCAACTACCTTCCATAATGACAAGGCTACCATCCATTGCAGTAACAAAATCTCAACAACAAACTACCTTCCATAATTACAAGGCTACCATCCATTGGAGTAATAAAATCTCAACAATGAACTACCTTCCATAATGACAAGGCTACCATCCATTGCAGTAACAAAATCTCAACAACAAACTACCTTCCGTAATGACAAGGCTACCATCCATTGGAGTAACAAAATCTCAACAACGAACTAGCTTCTGTAATAACAAGGCTACCATCCATTGATGTAATAAAATCTCAACAACAAACTACCTTCCATAATGACAAGGCTACCATCCATTGGAGTAACAAAATCTCAGTAACGAACTACCTTCCATAATGACAAGGATACCATCCATCGTAGTAACAAAATCTCAACAATAAACTACCTTCCAAAATTACAAGGCTACCATCCATTGGAGTAAGAAAATCTCAACAACAAACTACCTTCCATAATGACAAGGCTACCATCCATTGGAGTAACAAAATCTCAAAAACAAACTACCTTCCATAATGAGAAGGCTACCATCCATTGAAGTAAGAAAACATCAATAATGAACTACCTTCGATAATGACAAGGCTACCATCCATTAGGGTAACAAAATATCAACAACGAACTACCTTCCAAAATGACAAGGCTACCATCCATTGGAGTAACAGAATCTCAACAACAAACTACCTTCCAAAATTACAAGGCTACCATCCATTGGAGTAACAAAATCTCAACAACAAACTACCTGCCATAATGACAAGGCTACCATCCATTGGAGTAACAAAATCTCAACAATGAACTACCTTCCATAATGACAAGGCTACCATCCATTGGAGTAACAAAATCTCAACAACAAACTACCTTCCATAATGACAAGGCTACCATCCATTGCAGTAACAAAATCTCAACAACGAACTACCTTCCATAATGTCAAGGTTACCATCCATTGGAGTAACAAAATCTAAACAACAAACTACCTTCCATAATGATAAGGCTGCAATCCATTGGAGTAACAAAATCTCAAAAACGAACTACCTTCCATAATGACAAGGCTACCATCCATTGAAGTAACAAAATCTCAACAATGAACTAACATCCATAATGATAAGGCTACCATCCATTAGGGTGAAAAATCTCAACAACGAACTACCTTCCAAAATAACAAGGCTACCATCCATTGGAGTAACAAAATCTCAACAACAAACTACCTTCCAAAATTACAAGGCTACCATCCATTGGAGTAACAAAATCTCAACAACAAACTACCTTCCATAATGACAAGGCTATCATCCATTGGAGTTACAAAATCTAAACAATGAAATACCTTCCATAATGATAAGGCAACAATCCATTGGCGTAACAAAATCACAACAACAAACTACTTTCCATAATACCAAGGCTACCATCTATTGGAGTAACAAAATCTCAACAATGAACTACCTTCCATAATGACAAGGCTACCATCCAATGGAGTAACAAAATCTCAACAATGAACTACCTTCCATAATGACAATGCTACCATCGATTGGAGTAACAAAATCTCAACAACGAACTACCTTCCATAATGTCAAGGCTACCATCCATTGCCGTAACAAAATCTCAACAACGAACTACCTTCCATAATGACAAGGCTACCATCCATTGGAGTAACAAAATCTAAACAATAAACTACCTTCCATAAAGACAAAGCTACCATCCAATGGAGTAACAAAATCTCAACAAGGAACTACCTTCCAAAAGTGCAAGGCTACCATCCATTGGAGTAAAAAAACCTCAACAACAAACTACCTTCCATAATGACAAGGCTACCATCCATTGAAGTAACAAAATCTCAACAATGAACTACCTTCCATAATGACAAGGCTACTATCATTTAGAGTAACAAAATCTCTACAATGAACTACCTTCCGTATTGACAAGGCTACCATTCATTGGTGTAACAAAATCTCAACAACGAACTAGCTTCTATAATAACAAGGCTACCATCCATTGAGGTAATAAAATCTCAACAACGAACTACCTTCCATAATGACAAGGCTACCATCCATTGGAGTAACAAAATCTCAACAATGAACTAACATCCATAATGATAAGGCTACCATCCATTAGAGTAACAAAATCTCTACAATGAACTACCTTCCATAATTACAAGGCTACCATCCATTGGAGTAACAAAATCTCAACAATAAACTACCTTCCATAATGACAAGGCTACCATCAATTGGAGTAACGAAATCTTAACAACGAACTACCTTCCAAAATGACAAGGCTACCATCCATTGAAGTAACAAAATCTCAACAACAAACTGCCTTCCATAATGAAAAGGCTACCATTCAATGGAGTAACAAAATCTCAACAACAAACTACCTTCCATAATACCAAGGCTACCATCCATTGGAGTAACAAAATCTCAACAACGAACTACCTTCCATAATGACAAGGCTACCATCCATTGGAGTAACAAAATCTCAACAACAAACTACCTTCCATAATGACAAGGCTACCATCCATTGCAGTAACAAAATCTCAACAACAAACTACCTTCCATAATTACAAGGCTACCATCCATTGGAGTAATAAAATCTCAACAATGAACTACCTTCCATAATGACAAGGCTACCATCCATTGCAGTAACAAAATCTCAACAACAAACTACCTTCCGTAATGACAAGGCTACCATCCATTGGAGTAACAAAATCTCAACAACGAACTAACTTCTGTAATAACAAGGCTACCATCCATTGATGTAATAAAATCTCAACAACAAACTACCTTCCATAATGACAAGGCTACCATCCATTGGAGTAACAAAATCTCAGTAACGAACTACCTTCCATAATGACAAGGATACCATCCATCGTAGTAACAAAATCTCAACAATAAACTACCTTCCAAAATTACAAGGCTACCATCCATTGGAGTAAGAAAATCTCAACAACAAACTACCTTCCATAATGACAAGGCTACCATCCATTGGAGTAACAAAATCTCAAAAACAAACTACCTTCCATAATGAGAAGGCTACCATCCATTGAAGTAAGAAAACATCAATAATGAACTACCTTCTATAATGACAAGGCTACCATCCATTAGGGTAACGAAATATCAACAACGAACTACCTTCCATAATGACAAGGCTACCATCCATTGGAGTAACAGAATCTCAACAACAAACTACCTTCCAAAATTACAAGGCTACCATCCATTGGAGTAACAAAATCTCAACAACAAACTACCTTCCATAATGACAAGGCTACCATCCATTGGAGTAACAAAATCTCAACAATGAACTACCTTCCATAATGACAAGGCTACCATCCATTGGAGTAACAAAATCTCAACAACAAACTACCTTCCATAATACCAAGGCTACCATCCATTGGAGTAACAAAATCTCAACAACGAACTACCTTCCATAATGACAAGGCTACCATCCATTGGAGTAACAAAATCTCAACAACAAACTACCTTCCATAATGACAAGGCTACCATCCATTGCAGTAACAAAATCTCAACAACGAACTACCTTCCATAATTACAAGGCTACCATCCATTGGAGTAATAAAATCTCAACAATGAACTACCTTCCATAATGACAAGGCTACCATCCATTGCAGTAACAAAATCTCAACAACAAACTACCTTCCGTAATGACAAGGCTACCATCCATTGGAGTAACAAAATCTCAACAACGAACTAACTTCTGTAATAACAAGGCTACCATCCATTGATGTAATAAAATCTCAACAACAAACTACCTTCCATAATGACAAGGCTACCATCCATTGGAGTAACAAAATCTCAGTAACGAACTACCTTCCATAATGACAAGGATACCATCCATCGTAGTAACAAAATCTCAACAATAAACTACCTTCCAAAATTACAAGGCTACCATCCATTGGAGTAAGAAAATCTCAACAACAAACTACCTTCCATAATGACAAGGCTACCATCCATTGGAGTAACAAAATCTCAAAAACAAACTACCTTCCATAATGAGAAGGCTACCATCCATTGAAGTAAGAAAACATCAATAATGAACTACCTTCTATAATGACAAGGCTACCATCCATTAGGGTAACGAAATATCAACAACGAACTACCTTCCATAATGACAAGGCTACCATCCATTGGAGTAACAGAATCTCAACAACAAACTACCTTCCAAAATTACAAGGCTACCATCCATTGGAGTAACAAAATCTCAACAACAAACTACCTTCCATAATGACAAGGCTACCATCCATTGGAGTAACAAAATCTCAACAATGAACTACCTTCCATAATGACAAGGCTACCATCCATTGGAGTAACAAAATCTCAACAACAAACTACCTTCCATAATGACAAGGCTACCATCCATTGCAGTAACAAAATCTCAACAACGAACTACCTTCCATAATGTCAAGGTTACCATCCATTGGAGTAACAAAATCTAAACAACAAACTACCTTCCATAATGATAAGGCTGCAATCCATTGGAGTAACAAAATCTCAAAAACGAACTACCTTCCATAATGACAAGGCTACCATCCATTGGAGTAACAAAATCTCAACAAGGAACTACCTTCCAAAATTGCAAGGCTACCATCCATTGGAGTAAAAAAACCTCAACAACAAACTACCTTCAATAATGACAAGGCTACCATTCATTGGAGAAACAAAATCTCAACAATGCACTAGCTTCTATAATAACAAGGCTACCATCCATTGAGGTAATAAAATCTCAACAACGAACTACCTTCCATAATAACAATGCTACCATCCATTGGAGTAACAAAATATCAACAACGAACTACCTTCCATAATGACAAGGCTACCATCCATCGGAGTAACAAAATCTCAACAATAAACTACATTCCATAATGACAAGGCTACCATCCATTAGAGTAACAAAATATCAACAATAAACTACCTTCCATAATGACAAGGCTAACATCCATTAAAGTATGAAAATATCAACAATGAACTACCTTCTATAATGACAAGGCTTCCATCCATTAGGGTAACAAAATATCAACAACAAACTACCTTCCAAAATTACAAGGCTACCATCCATTGTAGAAACAAAATCTCTACAACAAACTACCTTCCATATTGAAAAGGCTACTATCCGTTGAAGTAGGAAAATGTCAACAATGAACTACCTTCTATAATGACAAGGCTACCTTCCATTAGGGTAACAAAATCTCAACAACAAAATACCCTCCAAAATTAAAAGTCTACCATCCATTGGAGTAACAAAATCTCAAAAACAAATTACCTTCCATAATGACAAGGCTACCATCCATTGAAGTAATAAAATCTCAACAACGAACTACCTTCCATAATGACAAGGCTACCATCATTTAGAGTAACAAAATCTAATAATGAACTACCTTCCATAATGACAAGGCTACCATTCATTGGAGTAACAAAATCTCAACAACGAACTAGCTTTTATAATAACAAGGCTACCATCCATTGAGGTAATAAAATCTCAACAATAAACTACCTTTCATAATGACGAGGCTACCATCCAATGGAGTAACAAAATCTCAACAACAATCTACCTTCCATAATGACAAGGCTACCATCCATCAGAGTAACAAAATGTCAACAATAAACTACATTCCATAATGACAAGGCTACCATCCATTGGAGTAACGAAATCTTAACAACGAACTACCTTCCAAAATGACAAGGCTACCATCCATTGAAGTAACAAAATCTCAACAACAAACTGCCTTCCATAATGAAAAGGCTACCATTCAATGGAGTAACAAAATCTCAACAACAAACTACCTTCCATAATACCAAGGCTACCATCCATTGGAGTAACAAAATCTCAACAACGAACTACCTTCCATAATGACAAGGCTACCATCCATTGGAGTAACAAAATCTCAACAACAAACTACCTTCCATAATGACAAGGCTACCATCCATTGCAGTAACAAAATCTCAACAACAAACTACCTTCCATAATTACAAGGCTACCATCCATTGGAGTAATAAAATCTCAACAATGAACTACCTTCCATAATGACAAGGCTACCATCCATTGCAGTAACAAAATCTCAACAACAAACTACCTTCCGTAATGACAAGGCTACCATCCATTGGAGTAACAAAATCTCAACAACGAACTAACTTCTGTAATAACAAGGCTACCATCCATTGATGTAATAAAATCTCAACAACAAACTACCTTCCATAATGACAAGGCTACCATCCATTGGAGTAACAAAATCTCAGTAACGAACTACCTTCCATAATGACAAGGATACCATCCATCGTAGTAACAAAATCTCAACAATAAACTACCTTCCAAAATTACAAGGCTACCATCCATTGGAGTAAGAAAATCTCAACAACAAACTACCTTCCATAATGACAAGGCTACCATCCATTGGAGTAACAAAATCTCAAAAACAAACTACCTTCCATAATGAGAAGGCTACCATCCATTGAAGTAAGAAAACATCAATAATGAACTACCTTCTATAATGACAAGGCTACCATCCATTAGGGTAACGAAATATCAACAACGAACTACCTTCCAAAATGACAAGGCTACCATCCATTGGAGTAACAGAGTCTCAACAACAAACTACCTTCCAAAATTACAAGGCTACCATCCATTGGAGTAACAAAATCTCAACAACAAACTACCTTCCATAATGACAAGGCTACCATCCATTGGAGTAACAAAATCTCAACAATGAACTACCTTCCATAATGACAAGGCTACCATCCATTGGAGTAACAAAATCTCAACAACAAACTACCTTCCATAATGACAAGGCTACCATCCATTGCAGTAACAAAATCTCAACAACGAACTACCTTCCATAATGTCAAGGTTACCATCCATTGGAGTAACAAAATCTAAACAACAAACTACCTTCCATAATGATAAGGCTGCAATCCATTGGAGTAACAAAATCTCAAAAACGAACTACCTTCCATAATGACAAGGCTACCATCCATTGGAGTAACAAAATCTCAACAAGGAACTACCTTCCAAAATTGCAAGGCTACCATCCATTGGAGTAAAAAAACCTCAACAACAAACTACCTTCAATAATGACAAGGCTACCATTCATTGGAGAAACAAAATCTCAACAATGCACTAGCTTCTATAATAACAAGGCTACCATCCATTGAGGTAATAAAATCTCAACAACGAACTACCTTCCATAATAACAATGCTACCATCCATTGGAGTAACAAAATATCAACAACGAACTACCTTCCATAATGACAAGGCTACCATCCATCGGAGTAACAAAATCTCAACAATAAACTACATTCCATAATGACAAGGCTACCATCCATTAGAGTAACAAAATATCAACAATAAACTACCTTCCATAATGACAAGGCTAACATCCATTAAAGTATGAAAATATCAACAATGAACTACCTTCTATAATGACAAGGCTTCCATCCATTAGGGTAACAAAATATCAACAACAAACTACCTTCCAAAATTACAAGGCTACCATCCATTGTAGAAACAAAATCTCTACAACAAACTACCTTCCATATTGAAAAGGCTACTATCCGTTGAAGTAGGAAAATGTCAACAATGAACTACCTTCTATAATGACAAGGCTACCTTCCATTAGGGTAACAAAATCTCAACAACAAAATACCCTCCAAAATTAAAAGTCTACCATCCATTGGAGTAACAAAATCTCAAAAACAAATTACCTTCCATAATGACAAGGCTACCATCCATTGAAGTAATAAAATCTCAACAACGAACTACCTTCCATAATGACAAGGCTACCATCATTTAGAGTAACAAAATCTAATAATGAACTACCTTCCATAATGACAAGGCTACCATTCATTGGAGTAACAAAATCTCAACAACGAACTAGCTTTTATAATAACAAGGCTACCATCCATTGAGGTAATAAAATCTCAACAATAAACTACCTTTCATAATGACGAGGCTACCATCCAATGGAGTAACAAAATCTCAACAACAATCTACCTTCCATAATGACAAGGCTACCATCCATCAGAGTAACAAAATGTCAACAATAAACTACATTCCATAATGACAAGGCTACCATCCATTGGAGTAACAAAATATCAACAACAAACTACCTTCCATAATGACAAGGCTACCATCCATTGAAGTAGGAAAATATCAACAATGAACTACCTTCTATAATGAAAAGGCTACCATCCATTAGGGTAACAAAATATCAACAACGAACTAACTTCTAAAATGACAAGGCTACAATCCATTAGAGTAACAAAATCTCAACAACAAACTACCTTCCAAAATTAAAAGGCTACCATCCATTGGAGTAACAAAATCTCAAAAACAAAATACCTTCCATAATGACAAGGCTACCACCCGTTGAAGTAACAAAATCTCAACAATGAACTAACTTCCATAATGATAAGGCTACCATCCATTAGAGTAAAAAAATCTCTACAATGAACTACCTTCCATAATGACAAGGCTAACATCCATTGGAGTAACAAAATCTCAACAACAAACTACCTTCCATAATGATAAGGCTACCATGAATTGGAGTAACTAAATCTTAACAACGAACTACCTTCCAAAATGAAAAGGCTACCATCCATTGAAGTAACAAAATCTCAACAACAAACTGCCTTCCATAATGACAAGGCTACCATCCAATGGGGTAATAAAATCTCAACAACGAACTACCTTCCATAATACCAAGGCTACCATCCATTGGAGTAAATAAATCTCAACAACGAACTACCTTCCATAATGACAAGGCTACCATCCATTGGAGTAACAAAATCTCTATATCAAACTACCTTCCATAATGAAAAGGCCACTATCCATTGAAGTAGGAAAATATCAACAATGAACTACCTTCTATAATGACAAGGCTACCATCCATTAGGGTAACAAAATCTCAACAACAAACTTCCTTCCAAAATTAAAAGGCTACCATCCATTGGAGTAACAAAATCTCAAAAACAAAATACCTTCCATAATGACAAGGCTACCATCCGTTGAAGTAACAAAATCTCAACAATGAACTAACTTCCATAATGATAAGGCTACCATCCATTAGAGTAACAAAATCTCTACAATGAACTACCTTCCATAATGACAAGCCTAACATCCATTGGAGTAACAAAATCTCAACAATAAACTACCTTCCATAATGACAAGGCTACCATCCAATGGGGTAATAAAATCTCAACAATGAACTACCTTCCATAATACCAAGGCTACCATCCATTGGAGTAAATAAATCTCAACAACGAACTACCTTCCATAATGACAAGGCTACCATCCATTGGAGTAACAAAATCTCTATATCAAACTACCTTCCATAATGAAAAGGCCACTATCCATTGAAGTAGGAAAATATCAACAATGAACTACCTTCTATAATGACAAGGCTACCATCCATTAGGGTAACAAAATCTCAACAACAAACTTCCTTCCAAAATTAAAAGGCTACCATCCATTGGAGTAACAAAATCTCAAAAACAAAATACCTTCCATAATGACAAGGCTACCATCCGTTGAAGTAACAAAATCTCAACAATGAACTAACTTCCATAATGATAAGGCTACCATCCATTAGAGTAACAAAATCTCTACAATGAACTACCTTCCATAATGACAAGCCTAACATCCATTGGAGTAACAAAATCTCAACAATAAACTACCTTCCATAATGACAAGGCTACCATCCAATGGGGTAATAAAATCTCAACAATGAACTACCTTCCATAATACCAAGGTTACCATCCATTGGAGTAAATAAATCTCAACAACGAACTACATTCCATAATGACAAGGCTACCATCCATTGGAGTAACAAAATCTCAACAACTGACTACCTTCCATAATGACAAGGCTACATCAATTGCAGTAACAAAATCTCAACAAAAAACTCCCTTCCATAATTACAAGGCTACCATCCATTGGAGTAATAAAATATCAACAATGAACTACCTTCCATAATGACAAGGCGACCATCCATTGCAGTAACAAAATCTCAACAACAAACTACCTTCCAGAATGACAAGGCTACCATCCATTTGAGTAACAAAATATCAACAACGAACTACCTTCCATAATGACAAGGATACCATCCATTGGAGTAACAAAATCTCAACAACAAACTACCTTACATAGTGATAAGGCTACTATCCATTAGAGTAACAAAATCTCTACAATGAACTACCTTCCATAATGACAAGGCTACCATCCATTGGAGTAACAAAATCTCAACAACAAACTACCTTCCATAATGACAAGGCAACCATGAATTGGAGTAACTAAATCTCAACAACGAACTACCTTCCGAAATGACAAGGCTATCATCCATTGAAGTAACAAAATCTCAACAACAAACTGCCTTCCATAATGACAAGGCTACCATCCATTGGAGTAACAAAATCTAAACAACAAACTACCTTCCATAATGACAAGGCTACCATCAATTGCAGTAACAAAATCTCAACAACAAACTACCTTCCATAATTACAAGGATACCATCCATTAGAGTGATAAAATCTCAACAACGAACTAACTTCCATAATGACGAGGCGACCATCCATTGCAGTAACAAAATCTCAACAATGAAATACCTTCCATAATGACAAGGCTACCATCATTTAGAGTAACAAAATCTAACAATGAACTAACTTCCATAATGACAAGGCTACCATTCATTGGAGTAACAAAATCTCAACAACGAACTAGCTTCTATAATAACAAGGATACCATCCATTGAGGTAATAAAATCTCAACAACAAACTACCTTTCATAATGACAAGGCTACCATCCATTGGACTAACAAAATCTCAACAACGAACTACCTTCCATAATGACAAGGCTACCATCCATCGGAGTAACAAAATGTCAACAATAAACTACATTCCATAATTACAAGGCTATCATCCATTGGAGTAACAAAATATCAACAACAAACTACCTTCCATAATGACAAGGCTACCATCCATTGAAGTAGGAAAATATCAACAATGAACTACCTTCTATAATGAAAAGGCTACCATCCATTAGGGTAACAAAATATCAGCAACGAACTAACTTCCAAAATGAGAAGGCTACCATCCATTAGAGTAACAAAATCTCAACAACAAACTACCTTCCAAAATTACAAGGCTACCATCCATTGGAGTAACAAAATCTCTATAACAAACTACCTTCCAAAATGAAAAGGCCACTATCCATTGAAGTAGGAAAATATCAACAATGAACTACCTTCTATAATGACAAGGCTACCATCCATTAGGGTAACAAAATCTCAACAACAAAATACCTTCCATAATGACAAGGCTACCATCCGTTGATGTAACAAAATCTCAACAATGAACTAACTTCCATAATGATAAGGCTACCATCCATTAGAGTAACAAAATCTCTACAATGAACTACCTTCCATAATGACAAGCCTAACATCCATTGGAGTAACAAAATCACAACAACAAACTACCTTCCATAATGACAAGGCTACCATGAATTGGAGTAACTAAATCTCAACAACGAACTACCTTCCAAAATTAAAAGGCTACCATCTATTGAAGTAACAAAATCTCAACAACAAACTGCCTTCCATAATGACAAGGCTACCATCCAATGGGGTAATAAAATCTCAATAATGAACTACCTCCTATAATACCAAGGCTACCATCCATTGGAGTAAATAAATCTCAACAACGAACTACCTTCCATAATGACAAGGCTACCATCCATTGGAGTAACAAAATCTCAACAACTGACTACCTTCCATAACGACAAGGCTACCATCAATTGCAGTAACAAAATCTCAACAAAAAACTACCTTCCATAATTACAAGGCTACCATCCATTGGAGTAATAAAATATCAACAATGAACTACCTTCCATAATGACAAGGCGACCATCCATTGCAGTAACAAAATATCAACAACAAACTACCTTCCAGAATGACAAGGCTACCATCCATTGGAGTAACAAAATATCAACAACGAACTACCTTCAATAATGACAAGGATACCATCCATTGGAGTAACAAAATCTCAACAACAAACTACCTTACATAGTGATAAGGCTACTATCCATTGGAGTAACAAAATCTCTACAATGAACTACATTCCATAATGACAAGGCTACCATCCATTGGAGTAACAAAATCTCAACAAAAAACTACCTTCCATAATGACAATGCTACATTGAATTGGAGTAACTAAATCTCAACAACGAACTACCTTCCAAAATGACAAGGCTACCATCCATTCAAGTAACAAAATCTCAACAACAATCTGCCTTCCATAATGACATGGCTACCATCCAATAGAGTAACAAAATCTCAACAACAAACTACCTTCCATAATACCAAGGCTACCATCCATTGGAGTAACAAAATCTCAACAAGGAACTACCTTCCAAAATTGCAAGGCTACCATTCATTGGAGTAAAAAACCCTCAACAACAAACTACCATCCATAATGACAAGGCTACCATCCATTGAAGTAACAAAATCTAAAAAATGAAATACCTTCCATAATGATAAGGCTACCATCATTTAGAGTAACAAAATCTAACAATGAACTACCTTCCATGATGACAAGGCTACCATTCATTGGAGTAACAAAATCTCAACAACGAACTAGCATCTATAATAACAAGGATACCATCCATTGAGGTAATAAAATCTCAACAACAAACTACCTTTCATAATGACAAGGCTACCATCCATTGGAGTAACAAAATCTCAAAAACGAACTACCTTCCATAATGACAAGGCTACCATCCATTGGAGTAACAAAATCTCAACAAGGAACTACCTTCCAAAATTGCAAGGCTACCATTCATTGGAGTAAAAAACCCTCAACAACAAACTACCATCCATAATGACAAGGCTACCATCCATTGAAGTAACAAAATCTAAAAAATGAAATACCTTCCATAATGACAATGCTACCATCATTTAGAGTAACAAAATCTAACAATGAACTACCTTCCATAATGACAAGGCTACCATTCATTGGAGTAACAAAATCTCAACAACGAACTAGCATCTATAATAACAAGGATACCATCCATTGAGGTAATAAAATCTCAACAACAAACTACCTTTCATAATGACAAGGCTACCATCCATTGGAGTAACAAAATCTCAACAACGAACTACCTTCCATAATGACAAGGCTACCATCCATCGGAGTAACAAAATGTCAACAATAAACTACATTCCATAATGACAAGGCTATCATCCATTGGAGTAACAAAATATCAACAACAAACTACCTTCCATAATGACAAGGCTACCATCCATTGAAGTAGGAAAATATCAACAATGAACTACCTTCTATAATGAAAAGGCTACCATCCATTAGTGTAACAAAATATCAGCAACGAACTAACTTCCAAAATGACAAGGCTACCATCCATTAGAGTAACAAAATCTCGACAACAAACTACCTTCCAAAATTACAAGGCTACCATCCATTGGAGTAACAAAATCTCTATAACAAACTACCTTCTATAATGAAAAGGCCACTATCCATTGAAGTAGGAAAATATCAACAATGAACTACCTTCTATAATGACAAGGCTACCATCCATTAGGGTAACAAAATCTCAACAACAACCTACCTTCCAAAATTAAAAGGCTACCATCCATTGGAGTAACAAAATCTCAAAAACAAAATACCTTCCATAATGACAAGGCTACCATCCGTTGAAGTAACAAAATCTCAACAATGAACTAACTTCCATAATGATAAGGCTACCATCCATTAGAGTAACAAAATCTCTACAATGAACTACCTTCCATAATGACAAGCCTAACATCCATTGGAGTAACAAAATCTCAACAACAAACTACCTTCCATAATTACAAGGCTACCATGAATTGGAGTAACTAAATCTCAACAACGAACTACCTTCCAAAATGAAAAGGCTACCATCCAATGAAGTAACAAAATCTCAACAAAAAACTGCCTTCCATAATGACAAGGCTACCATCCAATGGGGTAAAAAAATCTCAACAATGAACTACCTTCCATAATACCAAGGCTACCATCCATTGGAGTAAATAAATCTCAACAACAAACTACCTTCCATAATGACAAGGCTACCATCCATTGGAGTAACAAAATCTCAACAACTGACTACCTTCCATAATGACAAGGCTACCATCAATTGCAGTAACAAAATCTCAACAAAAAACTACCTTCCATAATTACAAGGCTACCATCCATTGGAGTAATAAAATATCAACAATGAACTACTTTCCATAATGACAAGGCTACCATCCATTGGAGTAACAAAATCTCAACAAAAAACTACCTTCCATAATGACAATGCTACCATGAATTGGAGTAACTAAATCTCAACAACGAACTACCTTCCAAAATGACAAGGCTACCATCCATTGAAGTAACAAAATCTCAACAACAAACTGCCTTCCATAATGACAAGGCTACCATCCAATAGAGTAACAAAATCTCAACAACGAACTACCTTCCATAATACCAAGGCTACCATCCATTGGAGTAACAAAATCTCAAGAACAAACTACCTTGCATAATGACAAGGCTACCATCCATTGGAGTAACAAAATCTAAACAACAAACTACCTTCCATAATGACAAGGCTACCATCAATTGCAGTAACAAAATCTCAACAACAAACTACCTTCCATAATTACAAGGATACCATCCATTGGAGTGATAAAATCTCAACAACGAACTAACTTCCATAATGACAAGGCGACCATCCATTGCAGTAACAAAATATCAACAACAAACTACCTTCCATAATGACAAGGCTACTATCCATTAGAGTAACAAAATATCAACAACGAACTACCTTCCATAATGACAAGGATACCATCCATTGGAGTAACAAAATCTCAACAACGAACTACCTTACATAGTTATAAGGCTACTATCCATTGGAGTAACAAAATCTCTACAATGAACTACCTTCCATAATGACAAGGCTACCATCCATTGGAGTAACAAAATCTCAACAACAAACTACCTTCCATAATGACAAGGCAACCATGAATTGGAGTAACTAAATCTCAACAACGAACTACCTTCCGAAATGACAAGGCTACCATCCATTGAAGTAACAAAATCTCAACAACAAACTGCCTTCCATAATGACAAGGCTACCATCCAATGGAGTAACAAAATCTCAACAATGAACTACCTTCCATAATACCAAGGCTACCATCCATTGGAGTAACAAAATCTACACAACGAACTACCTTCCATAATGACAAGGCTACCATCCATTGGAGTAACAAAATGTCAACAACGAACTACCTTCCATAATGACAAGGCTACCATCCATTGCAGTAACAAAACCTCAACAACACACTACCTTCCATAATTACAAGGCTACCATCCATTGGAGTAATAAAATCTCAACAACGAACTACCTTCCATAATGACAAGGCTACCATCCATTGCAGTAACAAAATCTCAACAACAAACTACCTTCCATAATGACAAGGCTACCATCCATTGGAGTAACAAAATATCAACAACGTACTACCTTCCATAATGACAAGGCTACCATCCATTGGAGTAACAAAATATCAACAATGAACTACCTTCCATAATGACAAGGCTACCAGTCAATGGAGTAAAAAAATCTCAACAATGAACTACCTTCCATAATGACAAGGCTACCATCCATTGGAGTAACAAAATCTCAACAATGAACTACCTTCCATAATGACAAGGCTACCATCCATTGCAGTAACAAAATCTCAACAACGAACTACCTTCCATAATGACAAGGCTACCATCCATTGGAGTAACAAAATCTAAACAACAAACTACCTTCCATAATGACAAGGCTACCATCCATTGGAGTAACAAAATCTCAAAAACGAACTACCTTCCATAATGACAAGGCTACCATCCATTGGAGTAACAAAATCTCAACAAGGAACTACCTTCCAAAATTGCAAGGCTACCATCCATTGGAGTAAAAAACCCTCAACAACAAACTACCATCCATAATGACAAGGCTACCATCCATTGAAGTAACAAAATCTAAACAATGAAATACCTTCCATAATGACAAGGCTACCATCATTTAGAGTAACAAAATCTAACAATGAACTACCTTCCATAATGACAAGGCTACCATTCATTGAGGTAATAAAATCTCAACAACAAACTACCTTTCATAATGACAAGGCTACCATCCATTGGAGTAACAAAATCTCAACAACGAACTACCTTCCATAATGACAAGGCTACCAACCACCGGAGTAACAAAATGTCAACAATAAACTACATTCCATAATGACAAGGCTATCATCCATTGGAGTAACAAAATATCAACAACAAACTACCTTCCATAATGACAAGGCTACTATCCATTGAAGTAGGAAAATATCAACAATGAACTACCTTCTATATTGACAAGGCTACCATCCATTAGGGTAACAAAATCTCAACAACAAACTACCTTCCAAAATTAAAAGGCTACCATCCATTGGAGTAACAAAATCTCAAAAACAAAATACCTTCCATAATGACAAGGCTACCATCCGTTGAAGTAACAAAATCTCAACAATGAACTAACTTCCATAATGATAAGGCTACCATCCATTAGAGTAACCGAATCTCTACAATGAACTACCTTCCATAATGACAAGCCTAACATCCATTGGAGTAACAAAATCACAACAACAAACTACCTTCCATAATGACAAGGCTACCATGAATTGGAGTAACTAAATCTCAACAATGAACTACCTTCCAAAATGAAAAGGTTACCATCCATTGAAGTAACAAAATCTCAACAACAAACTGCCTTCCATAATGACAAGGCTACCATCCAATGGGGTAATAAAATCTCAACAATGAACTACCTTCCATAATACCAAGGCTACCATCCAATGGAGTAAATAAATCTCAACAACGAACTACCTTCCATAATGACAAGGCTACCATCCATTGGAGTAACAAAATCTCAACAACAAACTACCTTCCATAATGACAAGGCAACCATGAATTGGAGTAACTAAATCTCAACAACGAACTACCTTCCGAAATGACAAGGCTACCATCCATTGAAGTAACAAAATCTCAACAACAAACTGCCTTCCATAATGATAAGGCTACCATCCAATGGAGTAACAAAATCTCAACAATGAACTACCTTCCATAATACCAAAGCTACCATCCATTGGAGTAACAAAATCTACACAACGAACTACCTTCCATAATGACAAGGCTACCATCCATTGGAGTAACAAAATGTCAACAACGAACTACCTTCCATAATGACAAGGCTACCATCCATTGCAGTAACAAAACCTCAACAACACACTACCTTCCATAATTACAAGGCTACCATCCATTGGAGTAATAAAATCTCAACAACGAACTACCTTCCATAATGACAAGGCTACCATCCATTGCAGTAACAAAATCTCAACAACGAACTACCTTCCATAATGACAAGGCTACCATCCATTGGAGTAACAAAATCTCAACAACAAACTACCTTCCATAATGACAAGGCAACCATGAATTGGAGTAACTAAATCTCAACAACGAACTACCTTCCGAAATGACAAGGCTACCATCCATTGAAGTAACAAAATCTCAACAACAAACTGCCTTCCATAATGACAAGGCTACCATCCAATGGAGTAACAAAATCTCAACAATGAACTACCTTCCATAATACCAAAGCTACCATCCATTGGAGTAACAAAATCTACACAACGAACTACCTTCCATAATGACAAGGCTACCATCCATTGGAGTAACAAAATGTCAACAACGAACTACCTTCCATAATGACAAGGCTACCATCCATTGCAGTAACAAAACCTCAACAACACACTACCTTCCATATTTACAAGGCTACCATCCATTGGAGTAATAAAATCTCAACAACGAACTACCTTCCATAATGACAAGGCTACCATCCATTGCAGTAACAAAATCTCAACAACAAACTACCTTCCATAATGACAAGGCTACCATCCATTGGAGTAACAAAATATCAACAACGTACTACCTTCCATAATGACAAGGCTACCATCCATTGGAGTAACAAAATATCAACAATGAACTACCTTCCATAATGACAAGGCCACCAGTCAATGGAGTAAAAAAATCTCAACAATGAACTACCTTCCATAATGACAAGGCTACCATCCATTGGAGTAACAAAATCTCAACAATGAACTACCTTCCATAATGACAAGGCTACCATCCATTGCAGTAACAAAATCTCAACAACGAACTACCTTCCATTATGACAAGGCTACCATCCATTGGAGTAACAAAATCTAAACAACAAATTACCTTCCATAATGACAAGGCTACCATCCATTGGAGTAACAAAATCTCAAAAACGAACTACCTTCCATAATGACAAGGCTACCATCCATTGGAGTAACAAAATCTCAACAAGGAACTACCTTCCAAAATTGCAAGGCTACCATCCATTGGAGTAAAAAACCCTCAATAACAAACTACCATCCATAATGACAAGGCTACCATCCATTGAAGTAACAAAATCTAAACAATGAAATACCTTCCATAATGACAAGGCTACCATCATTTAGAGTAACAAAATCTAACAATGAACTACCTTCCATAATGACAAGGCTACCATTCATTGGAGTAACAAAATCTCAACAACGAACTAGCTTCTATAATAACAAGGATACCATCCATTGAGGTAATAAAATCTCAACAACAAACTACCTTTCATAATGACAAGGCTACCATCCATTGGAGTAACAAAATCTCAACAACGAACTACCTTCCATAATGACAAGGCTACCATCCATCGGAGTAACAAAATGTCAACAATAAACTACATTCCATAATGACAAGGCTATCATCCATTGGAGTAACAAAATATTAACAACAAACTACCTTCCATAATGACAAGGCTACCATCCATTGAAGTAGGAAAATATCAACAATGAACTACCTTCTATAATGAAAAGGCTACCATCCATTAGGGTAACAAAATATCAGCAACGAACTAACTTCCAAAATGACAAGGCTACCATCCATTAGAGTAACAAAATCTCAACAACAAACTACCTTCAAAAATTACAAGGCTACCATCCATTGGAGTAACAAAATCTCTATAACAAACTACCTTCCATAATGAAAAGGCCACTATCCATTGAAGTAGGAAAATATCAACAATGAACTACCTTCTATATTGACAAGGCTACCATCCATTAGGGTAACAAAATCTCAACAACAAACTACCTTCCAAAATTAAAAGGCTACCATCCATTGGAGTAACAAAATCTCAAAAACAAAATACCTTCCATAATGACAAGGCTACCATCCGTTGAAGTAACAAAATCTCAACAATGAACTAACTTCCATAATGATAAGGCTACCATCCATTAGAGTAACAAAATCTCTACAATGAACTACCTTCCATAATGACAAGCCTAACATCCATTGGAGTAACAAAATCACAACAACAAACTACCTTCCATAATGACAAGGCTACCATGAATTGGAGTAACTAAATCTCAACAATGAACTACCTTCCAAAATGAAAAGGCTACCATCCATTGAAGTAACAAAATCTCAACAACAAACTGCCTTCCATAATGACAAGGCTACCATCCAATGGGGTAATAAAATCTCAACAATGAACTACCTTCCATAATACCTAGGCTACCATCCAATGGAGTAAATAAATCTCAACAACGAACTACCTTCCATAATGACAAGGCTACCATCCATTGGAGTAACAAAATCTCAACAACTGACTACCTTCCATAATGACAAGGCTACCATCAATTGCAGTAACAAAATCTCAACAAAAAACTACGTTCCATAATTACAAAGCTACCATCCATTGGAGTAATAAAATATCAACAATGAACTACCTTCCATAATGACAAGGCGACCATCCATTGCAGTAACAAAATCTCAACAACAAACTACCTTCCAGAATGACAAGGATACCATCCAATGAAGTAACAAAATCTCAACAACAAACTACCTTACATAATGACAAGGCTACTATCCATTGGAGTAACAAAATCTCTACAATGAACTACCTTCCATAATGACAAGGCTACCATCCATTGGAGTAATAAAATCTCAACAAAAAACAACCTTCCATAATGACAATGCTACCATGAATTGGAGTAACTAAATCTCAACAACAAACTACCTTCCAAAATGACAAGGCTACCATCCATTGAAGTAACAAAATCTCAAAAACAATCTTCCTTCCATAATGACAAGGCTACCATCCAATAGAGTAACAAAATCTCAACAACGAACTACCTTCCATAATACCAAGGCTACCATCCATTGGAGTAAAAAAATCTCAACAACGAACTACCTTCCATAATGACAAGGCTACCATCCATTGGAGTAACAAAATCTAAACAACAAACTACCTTCCATAACGACAAGGCTACCATCAATTGCAGTAACAAAATCTCAACAACAAACTACCTTCCATAATTACAAGGATACCATCCATTGGACTAACAAAATATCAACAACGAACTAACTTCCATAATGACAAGGATACCATCTATTGGAGTAACAAAATCTCAACAACAAACTACCTTACATAGTGATAAGGCTACTATCCATTGGAGTAACAAAATCTCTACAATGAACTACCTTCCATAATGACAAGGCTACCATCCATTGGAGTAACAAAATATCAACTACAAACTACCTTCCATAATGACAAGGCAACCATGAATTGGAGTAACTAAATCTCAACAACGAACTACCTTCCAAAATGACAAGGATACCATCCATTGAAGTAACAAAATCTCAACAACAAACTGCCTTCCATAATGACAAGGCTACCATCCAATGGAGTAACAAAATATCAACAATGAACTACCTTCCATAATACCAAGGCTACCATCCATTGGAGTAACAAAATCTAAACAACGAACTACCTTCCATAATGACAAGGCTACCATCCATTGGAGTAACAAAATCTCAACAACGAACTACCTTCCATAATGACAAGGCTACCATCCATTGCAGTAACAAAATCTCAACAACACACTACCTTCCATAATTACAAGGCTACCATCCATTGGAGTAATAAAATCTCAACAACGAACTACCTTCCATAATGACAAGGCTACCATCCATTGCAGTAACAAAATCTCAACAACAAACTACCTTCCATAATGACAAGGCTACCATCCATTGGAGTAACAAAATATCAACAACGAACTACCTTCCATAATGACAAGGCTACCATCCATTGGAGTAACAAAAAATCAACAATGAACTACCTTCCATAATGACAAGGCTACCAGTCAATGGAGTAAAAAAATCTCAACAGTGAACTACCTTCCATAATGACAAGGCTACCATCCATTGGAGTAACAAAATCTCAACAATGAACTACCTTCCATAATGACAAGGCTACCATCCATTGCAGTAACAAAATCTCAACAACGAACTACCTCCCATAATGACAAGGCTACCATCCATTGGAGTAACAAAATCTAAACAACAAACTACCTTCCATAATGACAAGGCTACCATCCATTAGAGTAACAAAATCTCAAAAATGAACTACCTTCCATAATGACAAGGCTACCATCCATTGGAGTAACAAAATCTCAACAAGGAACTACCTTCCAAAATTGCAAGGCTACCATCCATTGGAGTAAAAAACCCTAAATAACAAACTACCATCCATAATGACAACGCTACCATCCATTAAAGTAACAAAATCTAAACAATGAAATACCTTCCATAATGACAAGGCTACCATCATTTAGAGTAACAAAATCTAACAATGAACTACCTTCCATAATGACAAGGCTACCATTCATTGGAGTAACCAAATCTCAACAACGAACTAGCTTTTATAATAACAAGGATACCATCCATTGAGGTAATAAAATCTCAACAACAAACTACCTTTCATAATGACAAGGCTACCATCCATTGGAGTAACAAAATCTCAACAACAAACTACCTTCCATAATGACAAGGCTACCATCCATCGGAGTAACAAAATGTCAACAATAAACTACATTCCATAATGACAAGGCTATCATCCATTGGAGTAACAAAATATCAACAACAAACTACCTTCCATAATGACAAGGCTACCATCCATTGAAGTAGGAAAATATCAACAATGAACTACCTTCTATAATGAAAAGGCTACCATCCATTAGGGTAACAAAATATCAGCAACGAACTAACTTCCAAAATGACAAGGCTACCATCCATTAGAGTAACAAAATCTCAACAACAAACTACCTTCCAAAATTACAAGGCTACCATCCATTGGAGTAACAAAATCTCTATAACAAACTACCTTCCATAATGAAAAGGCTATTATCCATTGAAGTAGGAAAATATCAACAATGAACTACCTTCTATAATGACAAGGCTCCCATCCATTAAGGTAACAAAATCTCAAAAACAAACTACCTTCCAAAATTAAAAGGCTACCATCCATTGGAGTAACAAAATCTCAAAAACATACTACCTTCCAAAATGACAAGGCTACCATCCATTGAAGTAACAAAATCTCAACAACAATCTGCCTTCCATAATGACAAGGCTACCATCCAATAGAGTAACAAAATCTCAACAACGAACTACCTTCCATAATACCAAGGCTACCATCCATTGGAGTAACAAAATCTCAACAACGAACTACCTTCCATAATGACAAGCCTACCATCCATTGGAGTAACAAAATCTAAACAACAAACTACCTTCCATAATGACAAGGCTACCATCAATTGCAGTAACAAAATCTCAACAACAAACTACCTTCCATAATTACAAGGATACCATCCATTGGAGTAACAAAATATCAACAACGAACTACCTTCAATAATGACAAGGATACCATCCATTGGAGTAACAAAATCTCAACAACGAACTACCTTACATAGTGATAAGGCTACTATCCATTGGAGTAACAAAATCTCTACAATGAACTACCTTCCATAATGACAAGGCTACCATCCATTGGAGTAACAAAATCTCAACAACAAACTACCTTCCATAATGACAAGGCAACCATGAATTGGAGTAACTAAATCTCAACAACGAACTACCTTCCATAATGACAAGGCTACCATCCATTGGAGTAATAAAATCTCAACAACGAACTACCTTCCATAATGACAAGGCTACCATCCATTGCAGTAACAAAATCTCAACAACAAACTACCTTCCATAATGACAAGGCTACCATCCATTGGAGTAACAAAATATCAACAACGAACTACCTTCCATAATGATAAGGCTACCATCCATTGGAGTAACAAAATATCAACAATGAACTACCTTCCATAATGACAAGGCTACCAGTCAATGGAGTAAAAAAATCTCAACAATGAACTACCTTCCATAATGACAAGGCTACCATCCATTTGAGTAACAAAATCTCAACAATGAACTACCTTCCATAATGACAAGGCTACCATCCATTGCAGTAACAAAATCTCAACAACGAACTACCTCCCATAATGACAAGGCTACCATCCATTGGAGTAACAAAATCTAAACAACAAACTACCTTCCATAATGACAAGGCTACCATCCATTGGAGTAACAAAATCTCAAAAACGAACTACCTTCCATAATGACAAGGCTACCATCCATTGGAGTAACAAAATCTCAACAAGGAACTACCTTCCAAAATTGCAAGGCTACCATCCATTGGAGTAAAAAACCCTCAATAACAAACTACCATCCATAATGACAAGGCTACCATCCATTGAAGTAACAAAATCTAAACAATGAAATACCTTCCATAATGACAAGGCTACCATCATTTAGAGTAACAAAATCTAACAATGAACTACCTTCCATAATGACAAGGCTACCATTCATTGGAGTAACAAAATCTCAACAACGAACTAGCTTCTATAATAACAAGGATACCATGCATTGAGGTAATAAAATCTCAACAACAAACTACCTTTCATAATGACAAGGCTACCATCCATTGGAGTAACAAAATCTCAACAACGAACTACCTTCCATAATGACAAGGCTACCATCCATCGGAGTAACAAAATGTCAACAATAAACTACATTCCATAATGACAAGGCTATCATCCATTGGAGTAACAAAATATCAACAACAAACTACCTTCCATAATGACAAGGCTACCATCCATTGAAGTAGGAAAATATCAACAATGAACTACCTTCTATAATGAAAAGGCTACCATCCATTAGGGTAACAAAATATCAGCAACGAACTAACTTCCAAAATGACAAGGCTACCATCCATTAGAGTAACAAAATCTCAACAACAAACTACCTTCCAAAACTACAAGGCTACCATCCATTGGAGTAACAAAATCTCTATAACAAACTACCTTCCATAATGAAAAGGCTACTATCCATTGAAGTAGGAAAATATCAACAATGAACTACCTTCTATAATGACAAGGCTACCATCCATTAGGGTAACAAAATCTCAAAAACAAACTACCTTCCAAAATTAAAAGGCTACCATCCATTGGAGTAACAAAATCTCAAAAACAAACTACCTTCCATAATGACAAGGCTACCATCCATTGAAGTAACAAAATCTCAACAATGAACTAACTTCCTTAATGACAAGGCTACCATCCCTTAGAGTAACAAAATCTCAACAACAAACTACCTTCCATAATGACAAGGCTACCATGAATTGGAGTAACTAAATCTCAACAAGGAACTACCTTCCAAAATGAAAAGGCTACGATCCATTGAAGTAACAAAATCTCAACAAGAAACTGCCTTCCATAATGACAAGGCTACCATCCAATGGAGTAATAAAATCTCAACAACGAACTACCTTCCATAATACCAAGGCTACCATCCATTGGACTAAATAAATCTCAACAACGAACTACCTTCCATAATGACAAGGCTACCATCCGTTGGAGTAACAAAATCTCAGTAATTGACTACCTTCCATAATGACAAGGCTACCATCAATTGCAGTAACAAAATCACAACAACAAACTACCTTCCATAATTACAAGGCTACCATCCATTGGAGTAATAAAATCTCAACAACGAACTACCTTCCATAATGACAAGGCGACCATCAATTGTAGTAACAATATCTCAACAACAAACTACCTTCCATAATGACAAGGCTACCATCCATTGGAGTAACAAAATATCAACAACGAAGTACCTTCCATAATGACAAGGATACCATCCATTGTAGTAACAAAATCTCAACAACGAACTACCTTACATAGTGATAAGGCTACTATCCATTGGAGTAACAAAATCTCAACAAATGAACTACCTTCCATAATGAAAAGACTACCATCCATTAGAGTAACAAAATCTAAACAACAAACTACCTTCCAAAATTAAAAGGCTACCATCCATTGGAGTAACAAAATCTCAACAACGAACTAGCTTCTATAATAACAAGGCTACCATCCATTGAGGTAATAAAATCTCAACAACAAACTACCTTACATAATGACAAGGCTACCATCCATTGGAGTAACAAAATCTCAACAACGAACTACCTTCCATAATGACAAGGCTACCATCCATCAGAGTAACAAAATGTCAACAATACACTACATTCCATAATGACAAGGCTACCATCCATTGGAGTAACAAAATATCAACAACAAACTACCTTTCATAATGACAAGGCTACCATCCATTGAAGTAGGAAAATATCAACAATGAACTACCTTCTATAATGAAAAGGCTACCATCCATTAGGGTAACAAAATATCACCAACGAACTAACTTCCAAAATGACAAGGCTACCATCCATTAGAGTTACAAAATATCAACAACAAACTACCTTCCAAAATTACAAGGCTACCATCCATTGGAGTAACAAAATCTCTATAACAAACTACCTTCCACAATGAAAAGGCTACTATCCATTGAAGTAGGAAAATATCAACAATGAACTACCTTCTATAATGACAAGGCTACCATCCATTAGGGTAACAAAATCTCAAAAACAAACTACCTTCAAAAATTAAAAGGCTACCATCCATTGGAGTAACAAAATCTCAAAAACAAACTACCTTCCATAATGACAAGGCTACCATCCATTGAAGTAACAAAATCTCAACATTGAACTAACTTCCATAATGATAAGGCTACCATCCATTAGAGTAACAAAATCTCTATAATGAACTACCTTCCATACTGACAAGGCTAACATCCATTAGAGTAACAAAATCTCAACAAAAGACTACCTTCCATAATTACAAGGCTACCATGAATTGGAGTAACTAAATATCAACAACGAACTACCTTCCAAAATGAAAAGGCTACCATCCATTGAAGTAACAAAATCTCAACAACAAACTGCCTTCCATAATGACAAGGCTACCATCCAATGGAGTAATAAAATCTCAACAACGAACTACCTTCCATAATACCAAGGCTACCATCCATTGGAGTAAATAAATCTCAACAATGAACTACCTTCCATAATGAAAAGGCTACCATCCGTTGGAGTAACAAAATCTCAACAATTGACTACCTTCGATAATGACAAGGCTACCATCAATTGCAGTAACAAAATCACAACAACAAACTACCTTCCATAATTACAAGGCTACCATCCATTGGAGTAATAAAATCTCAACAACGAACTACCTTTCATAATGACAAGGCAACCATCTTTTGCATTAACAAAATCTCAACCACAGACTACCTTCCATAATGACAAGGCTACCATCCATTGGAGTAACAATATATCAACAACAAACTACCTTCCATAATGACAAGGATACCATCCATTGGAGTAACAAAATCTCAACAACGAACTACCTTACATAGTGATAAGGCTACAATCCATTGGAGTAACAAAATCTCAACAAATGAACTACCTTCCATAATGACAAGACTACCATCCATTGGAGTAACAAAATCTCAACAACAAACTACCTTCCATAATGACAAGGCTACCATCCATTCGAGTAACCAAATCTCTACAACAAACTACCTTCCATAATGAAAAGGCTACTATCCATTGAAGTAGGAAAATATCAACAATGATTTACCTTTTATAATGACAAGGCTACCATCCATTAGGGTAACAAAATCTAAACAACAAACTACCTTCCAAAATTAAAAGGCTACCATCCATTGGAGTAACAAAATCTCAACAACGAACTAGCTTCTATAATAACAAGGCTACCATCCATTGAGGTAATAAAATCTCAACAACAAACTACCTTACATAATGACAAGGCTACCATCCATCTGAGTAACAAAATCTCAACAACGAACTACCTTCCATAATGAGAAGGCTACCATCCATCGGAGTAACAAAATGTCAACAATAAACTACATCCCATAATGACAAGGCTACCATCCATTGGAGTAACAAAATATCAACAACAAACTACCTTCCATAATGACAAGGCTTAAATCCATTGAAGTAGGAAAATATCAACAATGAACTACCTTCTATAATGAAAAGGCTACCATCCAATAGGTTAACAAAATATCAGCAACGAACTAACTTCCAAAATGACAAGGATACCATCCATTAGAGTAACGAAATCTCAACAACAAACTACCTTCCAAAATTACAAGGCTACCATCCATTGGAGTAACAAAATCTCTATAACAAACTACCTTCCATAATGAAAAGGCTAATATCCATTGAAGTAGGAAAATATCAACAATGAACTACCTTCTATAATGACAAGGCTACCATCCATTAGGGTAACAAAACCTAAAAAAAAACTACCTTCCAAAATTAAAAGGCTACCATCCATTGGAGTAACAAAATCTCAAAAACAAACTACCTTCCATAATGACAAGGCTACCATCCATTGAAGTAACAAAATCTCAACAATGAACTAACTTCCATAATGATAAGGCTACCATCCATTAGAGTAACAAAATCTCTATAATGAACTACCTTCCATAATGACAAGGCTAACATCCATTAGAGTAACAAAATCTCAACAACAAACTACCTTCCATAATGACAAGGCTACCATGAATTGGAGTAACTAAATCTCAACAACGAACTACCTTCCAAAATGAAAAGGCTACCATCCATTGAAGTAACAAAATCTCAACAACAAACTGCCTTCCATAATGACAAGGCTACCATCCAATGGAGTAATAAAATCTCAACAACGAACTACCTTCCATAATACCAAGGCTACCATCCATTGGAGTAAATAAATCTCAACAATGAACTACCTTCCATAATGAAAAGGCTACCATCCGTTGGAGTAACAAAATCTCAACAATTGACTACCTTCGATAATGACAAGGCTACCATCAATTGCAGTAACAAAATCACAACAACAAACTACCTTCCATAATTACAAGGCTACCATCCATTGGAGTAATAAAATATCAACAACGAACTACCTTCCATAATGACAAGGCGACCATCTTTTGCATTAACAAAATCTCAACCACAGACTACCTTCCATAATGACAAGGCTACCATCCATTGGAGTAACAAAATATCAATAACGAACTACCTTCCATAATGACAAGGATACCATCCATTGGAGTAACAAAATCTCAACAACGAACTACCTTACATAGTGATAAGGCTACTATCCATTGGAGTAACAAAATCTCAACAAATGAACTACCTTCCATAATGACAAGACTACCATCCATTGGAGTAACAAAATCTCAACAACAAACTACCTTCCATAATGACAAGGCTACCATCCATTCGAGTAACCAAATCTCTACAACAAACTACCTTCCATAATGAAAAGGCTACTATCCATGGAAGTAGGAAAATATCAACAATGATTTACCTTTTATAATGACAAGGCTACCATCCATTAGGGTAACAAAATCTAAACAACAAACTACCTTCCAAAATTAAAAGGCTACCATCCACTGGAGTAACAAAATCTCAACAACGAACTAGCTTCTATAATAACAAGGCTACCATCCATTGAGGTAATAAAATCTCAACAACAAACTACCTTACATAATGACAAGGCTACCATCCATTGGAGTAACAAAATCTCAACAACGAACTACCTTCCATAATGAGAAGGCTACCATCCATCGGAGTAACAAAATGTCAACAATAAACTACATTCCATAATGACAAGGCTACCATCCATTGGAGTAACAAAATATCAACAACAAACTACCTTCCATAATGACAAGGCTACCATCCCTTGAAGTAGGAAAATATCAACAATGAACTACCTTCTATAATGAAAAGGCTACCATCCATTAGGGTAACAAAATATCAGCAACGAACTAACTTCCAAAATGAAAAGGCTACCATCCATTAGAGTAACAAAATCTCAACAACAAAGTACGTTCCAAAATTACAAGGCTACCATCCATTGGAGTAACAAAATCTCTATAACAAACTACCTTCCATAATGAAAAGGCTACTATCCATTGAAGTAGGAAAATATCAACAATGAACTACCTTCTATAATGACAAGGCTACCATCCATTAGGGTAACAAAATCTCAAAAAAAAAACTACCTTCCAAAATTAAAAGGCTACCATCCATTGGATTAACAAAATCTCAAAAACAAACTACCTTCCATAATGACAAGGCTACCATCCATTGAAGTAACAAAATCTCAACAATGAACTAACTTCCATAATGATAAGGCTACCATCCATTAGATTAACAAAATCTCTACAATGAACTACCTTCCATAATGACAAGGCTAACATCCATTAGAGTAACAAAATCTCAACAACAAACTACCTTCCATAATTACAAGGCTACCATGAATTGGAGTAACTAAATCTCATCAACAAACTACCTTCCAAAATGAAAAGGCTACCATCCATTGAAGTAACAAAATCTCAACAACAAACTGCCTTCCATAATGACAAGGCTACCATCCAATGGAGTAATAAAATCTCAACAACGAACTACCTTCCATAATACCAAGGCTACCGTCCATTGGAGTAAATAAATCTCAACAACGAACTACCTTCCATAATGACAAGGCTACCATCCGTTGGATTAACAAAATATCAACAATTGACTACCTTCCATAATGACAAGGCTACCATCAATTGCAGTAACAAAATCACAACAACAAACTACCTTCCATAATTACAAGGCTACCATCCATTGGAGTAATAAAATCTCAACAATGAACTACCTTCCATAATGACAAGGCGACCATCGATTGTAGTAACAAAATCTCAACAACAAACTACCTTCCATAATGACAAGGCTACCATCCATTGGAGTAACAAAATATCAACAACAAACTACCTTCCATAATGACAAGGATACCATCCATTGGAGTAACAAAATCTCAACAACGAACTACCTTAAATAGTGATAAGGCTACTATCCATTGGAATAACAAAATCTCTACAAATGAACTACCTTCCATAATGACAAGACTACCATCCATTGGAGTAACAAAATCTCAACAACAAACTACCTTCCATAATGAAAGGGCTACCATCCATTCGAGTAACCAAATATCTACAACAAACTACCTTCCATAATGAAAAGGCTACTATCCATTTAAGTAGGAAAATATCAACAATGATTTACCTTTTATAATGACAAGGATACCATCCATTAGGGTAACAAAATCTCAACAACAAACTACCTTCCAAAATTAAAAGGCTACCATCCATTGGAGTAACAAAATCTCAACAACGAACTAGCTTCTATAATAACAAGGCTACCATCCATTGAGGTAATAAAATCTCAACAACAAACTACCTTACATAATGACAAGGCTACCATCCATTGGAGTAACAAAATCGCAACAACAAACTACCTTCCATAATGACAAGGCTACCATCCATCGGACTAACAAAATATCAACAATAACCTACATTCCATAATGACAAGGCTACCACCCATTGGAGTAACAAAATATCAACAACAAACTACCTTCCATAATGACAAGGCTACCATCCATTGAAGTAGGAAAATATCAACAATGAACTACCTTCTATAATGAAAAGGCTACCATCCATTAGGGTAACAAAATATCAAGAACGAACTACCTTCCAAAATTAAAAGGCTACCATCCATTGGAGTAACAAAATCTCTATAACAAACTACCTTCCATAATGAAAAGGCTACTATCCGTTGAAGTAGGAAAATATCAACAACGAACTACCTTCTTTAATGACAAGGCTACCATCCATTAGGGTAACAAAATCTCAACAACAAACTACTTTCCAAAATTAAAAGGCTACCATCCATTGGAGTAACAAAATCTCAAAAACAAACTACCTTCCATAATGACAAGGCTACCATCCATTGAAGTAACAAAATCTCAACAATGAACTACCTTCCATAATGACAAGGCTAACATCCATTGGAGTAACAAAATCTCAACAACAAACTACCTTCCATAATGACAAGGCTACCATGAATTGGAGTAACTAAATCTCAACCACGAACTACCTTCCAAAATGAAAAGTCTACCATCCATTGAAGTAACAAAATCTCAACAATAAACTCCCTTCCATAATGACAAGGCTACCATCCAATGGAGTAACAAAATCTCAACAACAAACTACCTTCCATAATACCAAGGCTAACATCCATTGGAGTAACAAAATCTCAACAATGAACTACCTTCCATAATGACAAGGCTACCATCCATTGGAGTAACAAAATCTCAACAATTGACTACCTTCCATAATGACAAGGCTACCATCAATTGTACTAACAAAATCTCAACAACAAACTACCTTCCATAATTACAAGGCTACCATCCATTAGAGTAATAAAATCTCAAAAACGAACTACCTTCCATAATGACAAGGCGACCATCCATTGCAGTAACAAAATCTCAACAACAAACTACCTTCCATAATGACAAGGCTACCATCCATTGGAGTAACAAAATATCAACAACGAACTACCTTCCATAATGACAAGGATACCATCCATTGGAGTAACAAAATCTAAACAACGAACTACCTTACATAGTGATAAGGATACTATCCATTGGATTAACAAAATCTCAACAATGAACTACCTTCCATAATGACAAGACTACCATCCATTGGAGTAACAAAATCTCAACAACAAACTACCTTCCATAATGACAAGGCTACCATCCATTCGAGTAACGAAATCTCTACAACAAACTACCTTCCATAATGAAAAGGCTACTATCCATTGAAGTAGGAAAATATCAACAATGAACTACCTTTTATAATGACAAGGCTACCATCCATTAGGGTAACAAAATCTCAACAACAAACTACCTTCCAAAATTAAAAGGCTACCATCCATTGGAGTAACAAAATCTCAAAAACAAACTACCTTCCATAATGACAAGGCTACCATCCATTGAAGTAACTAAATCTCAACAATGAACTAACTTCCATAATGATAAGGCTACCATCCATTAGAGTAAAAAAATCTCTACAATGAACTACCTTCCATAATGACAAGGCTACCATCCATTGGAGTAACGAAATCTCAACAACGAACTACCTTCCAAAATGACAAGGCTACCATCCAATGAAGTATTAAAATCTCAACAAAAAACTGCCTTCCATAATGACAAGGCTACCATCCAATGGAGTAACAAAATCTCAACAGCGAACTACCTTCCATAATGACAAGGCTACCATCCATTGGAGTAACAAAATATCAATAACGAACTACCTTCCATAATGACAAGGATACCATCCATTGGAGTAACTAAATCTCAACAACGAACTACCTTACATAGTGATAAGGCTACTATCCATTGGAGTAACAAAATCTCAACAAATGAACTACCTTCCATAATGACAAGACTACCATCCATTGGAGTAACAAAATCTCAACAACAAACTACCTTCCATAATGACAAGGCTACCATCCATTCGAGTAACCAAATCTCTACAACAAACTACCTTCCATAATGAAAAGGCTACTATCCATTGAAGTAGGAAAATATCAACAATGATTTACCTTTTATAATGACAAGGCTACCATCCATTAGGGTAACAAAATCTAAACAACAAACTACCTTCCAAAATTAAAAGGCTACCATCCACTGGAGTAACAAAATCTCAACAACGAACTAGCTTCTATAATAACAAGGCTACCATCCATTGAGGTAATAAAATCTCAACAACAAACTACCTTACATAATGACAAGGCTACCATCCATTGGAGTAACAAAATCTCAACAACGAACTACCTTCCATAATGAGAAGGCTACCATCCATCGGAGTAACAAAATGTCAACAATAAACTACATTCCATAATGACAAGGCTACCATCCATTGGAGTAACAAAATATCAACAACAAACTACCTTCCATAATGACAAGGCTACCATCCCTTGAAGTAGGAAAATATCAACAATGAACTACCTTCTATAATGAAAAGGCTACCATCCATTAGGGTAACAAAATATCAGCAACGAACTAACTTCCAAAATGAAAAGGCTACCATCCATTAGAGTAACAAAATCTCAACAACAAAGTACGTTCCAAAATTACAAGGCTACCATCCATTGGAGTAACAAAATCTCTATAACAAACTACCTTCCATAATGAAAAGGCTACTATCCATTGAAGTAGGAAAATATCAACAATGAACTACCTTCTATAATGACAAGGCTACCATCCATTAGGGTAACAAAATCTCAAAAAAAAAACTACCTTCCAAAATTAAAAGGCTACCATCCATTGGATTAACAAAATCTCAAAAACAAACTACCTTCCATAATGACAAGGCTACCATCCATTGAAGTAACAAAATCTCAACAATGAACTAACTTCCATAATGATAAGGCTACCATACATTAGATTAACAAAATCTCTACAATGAACTACCTTCCATAATGACAAGGCTAACATCCATTAGAGTAACAAAATCTCAACAACAAACTACCTTCCATAATTACAAGGCTACCATGAATTGGAGTAACTAAATCTCATCAACAAACTACCTTCCAAAATGAAAAGGCTACCATCCATTGAAGTAACAAAATCTCAACAACAAACTGCCTTCCATAATGACAAGGCTACCATCCAATGGAGTAATAAAATCTCAACAACGAACTACCTTCCATAATACCAAGGCTACCGTCCATTGGAGTAAATAAATCTCAACAACGAACTACCTTCCATAATGACAAGGCTACCATCCGTTGGATTAACAAAATATCAACAATTGACTACCTTCCATAATGACAAGGCTACCATCAATTGCAGTAACAAAATCACAACAACAAACTACCTTCCATAATTACAAGGCTACCATCCATTGGAGTAATAAAATCTCAACAATGAACTACCTTCCATAATGACAAGGCGACCATCAATTGTAGTAACAAAATCTCAACAACAAACTACCTTCCATAATGACAAGGCTACCATCCATTGGAGTAACAAAATATCAACAACAAACTACCTTCCATAATGACAAGGATACCATCCATTGGAGTAACAAAATCTCAACAACGAACTACCTTAAATAGTGATAAGGCTACTATCCATTGGAATAACAAAATCTCTACAAATGAACTACCTTCCATAATGACAAGACTACCATCCATTGGAGTAACAAAATCTCAACAACAAACTACCTTCCATAATGAAAGGGCTACCATCCATTCGAGTAACCAAATATCTACAACAAACTACCTTCCATAATGAAAAGGCTACTATCCATTTAAGTAGGAAAATATCAACAATGATTTACCTTTTATAATGACAAGGATACCATCCATTAGGGTAACAAAATCTCAACAACAAACTACCTTCCAAAATTAAAAGGCTACCATCCATTGGAGTAACAAAATCTCAACAACGAACTAGCTTCTATAATAACAAGGCTACCATCCATTGAGGTAATAAAATCTCAACAACAAACTACCTTACATAATGACAAGGCTACCATCCATTGGAGTAACAAAATCGCAACAACGAACTACCTTCCATAATGACAAGGCTACCATCCATCGGAGTAACAAAATATCAACAATAAACTACATTCCATAATGACAAGGCTACCACCCATTGGAGTAACAAAATATCAACAACAAACTACCTTCCATAATGACAAGGCTACCATCCATTGAAGTAGGAAAATATCAACAATGAACTACCTTCTATAATGAAAAGGCTACCATCCATTAGGGTAACAAAATATCAAGAACGAACTACCTTCCAAAATTAAAAGGCTACCATCCATTGGAGTAACAAAATCTCTATAACAAACTACCTTCCATAATGAAAAGGCTACTATCCGTTGAAGTAGGAAAATATCAACAACGAACTACCTTCTTTAATGACAAGGCTACCATCCATTAGGGTAACAAAATCTCAACAACAAACTACTTTCCAAAATTAAAAGGCTACCATCCATTGGAGTAACAAAATCTCAAAAACAAACTACCTTCCATAATGACAAGGCTACCATCCATTGAAGTAACAAAATCTCAACAATGAACTACCTTCCATAATGACAAGGCTAACATCCATTGGAGTAACAAAATCTCAACAACAAACTACCTTCCATAATGACAAGGCTACCATGAATTGGAGTAACTAAATCTCAACCACGAACTACCTTCCAAAATGAAAAGTCTACCATCCATTGAAGTAACAAAATCTCAACAATAAACTCCCTTCCATAATGGCAAGGCTACCATCCAATGGAGTAACAAAATCTCAACAACAAACTACCTTCCATAATACCAAGGCTAACATCCATTGGAGTAACAAAATCTCAACAATGAACTACCTTCCATAATGACAAGGCTACCATCCATTGGAGTAACAAAATCTCAACAATTGACTACCTTCCATAATGACAAGGCTACCATCAATTGTACTAACAAAATCTCAACAACAAACTACCTTCCATAATTACAAGGCTACCATCCATTGGAGTAATAAAATCTCAACAACGAACTACCTTCCATAATGACAAGGCGACCATCCATTGCAGTAACAAAATCTCAACAACAAACTACCTTCCATAATGACAAGGCTACCATCCATTGGAGTAACAAAATATCAACAACGAACTACCTTCCATAATGACAAGGATACCATCCATTGGAGTAACAAAATCTCAACAACGAACTACCTTACATAGTGATAAGGATACTATCCATTGGATTAACAAAATCTCAACAATGAACTACCTTCCATAATGACAAGACTACCATCCATTGGAGTAACAAAATCTCAACAACGAACTACCTTCCATAATGACAAGGCTACCATCCATTCGAGTAACGAAATCTCTACAACAAACTACCTTCCATAATGAAAAGGCTACTATCCATTGAAGTAGGAAAATATCAACAATGAACTACCTTTTATAATGACAAGGCTACCATCCATTAGGGTAACAAAATCTCAACAACAAACTACCTTCCAAAATTAAAAGGCTACCATCCATTGGAGTAACAAAATCTCAAAAACAAACTACCTTCCATAATGACAAGGCTACCATCCATTGAAGTAACTAAATCTCAACAATGAACTAACTTCCATAATGATAAGGCTACCATCCATTAGAGTAAAAAAATCTCTACAATGAACTACCTTCCATAATGACAAGGCTACCATCCATTGGAGTAACGAAATCTCAACAACGAACTACCTTCCAAAATGACAAGGCTACCATCCAATGAAGTATTAAAATCTCAACAAAAAACTGCCTTCCATAATGACAAGGCTACCATCCAATGGAGTAACAAAATCTCAACAGCGAACTACCTTCCATAATACCAAGGCTACCATCCATTGGAGTAACAAAATCTCAACAACAAACTACCTTCCATAATGACAAGGCTACCATCCATTGGAGTAACAAAATCTCAACAACGAACTAGCTTACATAGTGATAAGGCTACTATCCATTGGAGTAACAAAATCTCAACAATGAACTACCTTCCATAATGACAAGACTACCATCCATTGGAGTAACGAAATCTCAACAATGAACTACCTTCCATAATAATAAGGCTACCATCCATTCGAGTAACGAAATCCCTACAACAAACTACCTTCCATAATGAAAAGGCTACTATCCATTGAAGTAGGAAAATATCAACAATGAACTACCTTTTATAATGACAAGGCTACCATCCATTAGGGTAACAAAATCTCAACAACAAACTACCTTCCAAAATTAAAAGGCTACCATCCATTGGAGTAACAAAATCTCAAAAACAAACTACCTTCCATAATGACAAGGCTACCATCCATTGAAGTAACAAAATCTCAACAATGAACTAACTTCCATAATGATAAGGCTACTATCCATTAGAGTAAAAAAATCTCTACAATTAACTACCTTCCATAATGACAAGGCTACCATCCATTGGAGTAACAAAATCCTAACAACAAACTACCATCCATAATGACAAGGCTACCATCAATTGGAGTAATGACATCTCAACAACGATCTACCTTCCAAAATGACAAGGCTACCATCCAATGAAGTAACAAAATCTCAACAACAAATTTCCTTCCATAATGACAAGGCTACCATCCAATGGAATAACAAAATCTCAACAGCGAACTACCTTCCATAATACCAAGGCTACCATCAATTGGAGTAACAAAATCTCAACAACGAACTACCTTCCATAATGACATGGCTACCATCCATTGGAGTAACAAAATCACAACAATGAACTACCTTCCATAATGACAAGGCTACATCACATTGCAGTAACAAAATCTCAACAACAAACTACCTTCCATAATTACAAGGCTACCACCCATTGGAGTAATAATATCTCCACAACAAACTACCTTCCTTAATGACAAGGCTACCATCCATGGCAGTAAGAAAATCTCAACAACAAACTACCTTCCATAATGACAAGGCTACCGTCCATTGGAGTAACAAAATAACAAAAACGAACTACCTTCCATAATGACAACGATACCATCCATTGGAGTAACAAAATCTCATCATCGAACTACCTTCCATAATGACAAGACTACCATTCATTGGAGTAACAAAATCTAAACAACAAACTACCTTCCATAATGAAAAGGCTACCATCCATTGGAGTAACAAAATCTCAAAAATGAACTACCTTCCATAAAGACAAGGCTATCATCCATTGGAGTAACAAAATCTCAACAAGGAACTACCTTCCAAAATTGCAAGGATACCATCTATTGGAGTAAAAAAACCTCAACAACAAAGTACCTTCCATAAAGACAAGGCTACCATCCATTGGAGTAACAAAATCTCAACAAGGAACTACCTTCCAAAATTGCAAGGATACCATCTATTGGAGTAAAAAAACCTCAACAACAAAGTACCTTCCATAATGACAAGGCTACCCCCCATTGAAGTAACAAAATCTCAACAATGAACTACCTTCTATAATGACAAGGCTACCATACATTGGAGTAATAAAATCTCAACAACGAACTACCTTCCATAATTACAAGGCTACCATCCATCGGAGTAACAAACTCTCAACAATAAACTACATTCCATAATGACAAGGCTACCATCCATTGGAGTAACAAAATATCAACAACAAACTACCTTGCATAACGACAAGGCTACCGTCCATTGAAGTAGGAAAATATCAACAATGAACTACCTTCTATAATGAAAAGGCTACCATCCATTAAGGTAACAAAATATCAAGAACGAACTAACTTCCAAAATGACAAGGCTACCATCCATTAGAGTAACAAAATCTCAACAACAAACTACCTTCCAAAATTACAAGGCTACCATCCATTGGAGTAACAAAATCTCTATAACAAACTACCTTCCATAATGAAAAGGCTATTATCCATTGAAGTAGGAAAATTTCAACAATGAACTACCTTCTTTAATGACAAGGCTACCATCCATTAGGGTAACAAAATCTCAACAACAAACTACCTTCCAAAATTAAAAGGCTACCATCCATTGGAGTAACAAAATCTCAAAAACAAACTACCTTCCATAATGACAAGGCTACCATCCATTGAAGTAACAAAATCTCAACAATGAACTAACTTCCATAATGATAAGGCTACCATCCATTAGAGTAAAAAAATCTCTACAATGAACTACCTTCCATAATGAAAAGGCTAACATCCATTGGAGTAACAAAATCTCAACAACAAACTACCTTCCATAATGACAAGGCTACCATGAATTGGAGTAACTAAATCTCAACAACGAACTTCCTTCCAAAATGAAAAGTCTACCATCCATTGAAGTAACAAAATCTCAACAAAAAACTGCCTTCCATAATGACAAGGCTACCATCCAATGAAGTATTAAAATCTCAACAAAAAACTGCCTTCCATAATGACAAGGCTACCATCCAATGGAGTAACAAAATCTCAACAGCGAACTACCTTCCATAATACCAAGGCTACCATCCATTGGAGTAACAAAATCTCAACAACAAACTACCTTCCATAATGACAAGGCTACCATCCATTGGAGTAACAAAATCTCAACAACGAACTAGCTTACATAGTGATAAGGCTACTATCCATTGGAGTAACAAAATCTCAACAATGAACTACCTTCCATAATGACAAGACTACCATCCATTGGAGTAACGAAATCTCAACAATGAACTACCTTCCATAATAATAAGGCTACCATCCATTCGAGTAACGAAATCCCTACAACAAACTACCTTCCATAATGAAAAGGCTACTATCCATTGAAGTAGGAAAATATCAACAATGAACTACCTTTTATAATGACAAGGCTACCATCCATTAGGGTAACAAAATCTCAACAACAAACTACCTTCCAAAATTAAAAGGCTACCATCCATTGGAGTAACAAAATCTCAAAAACAAACTACCTTCCATAATGACAAGGCTACCATCCATTGAAGTAACAAAATCTCAACAATGAACTAACTTCCATAATGATAAGGCTACTATCCATTAGAGTAAAAAAATCTCTACAATTAACTACCTTCCATAATGACAAGGCTACCATCCATTGGAGTAACAAAATCCTAACAACAAACTACCATCCATAATGACAAGGCTACCATCAATTGGAGTAATGACATCTCAACAACGATCTACCTTCCAAAATGACAAGGCTACCATCCAATGAAGTAACAAAATCTCAACAACAAATTTCCTTCCATAATGACAAGGCTACCATCCAATGGAATAACAAAATCTCAACAGCGAACTACCTTCCATAATACCAAGGCTACCATCAATTGGAGTAACAAAATCTCAACAACGAACTACCTTCCATAATGACATGGCTACCATCCATTGGAGTAACAACATCACAACAATGAACTACCTTCCATAATGACAAGGCTACATCACATTGCAGTAACAAAATCTCAACAACAAACTACCTTCCATAATTACAAGGCTACCATCCATTGGAGTAATAATATCTCCACAACAAACTACCTTCCTTAATGACAAGGCTACCATCCATGGCAGTAAGAAAATCTCAACAACAAACTACCTTCCATAATGACAAGGCTACCGTCCATTGGAGTAACAAAATAACAAAAACGAACTACCTTCCATAATGACAACGATACCATCCATTGGAGTAACAAAATCTCATCATCGAACTACCTTCCATAATGACAAGACTACCATTCATTGGAGTAACAAAATCTAAACAACAAACTACCTTCCATAATGAAAAGGCTACCATCCATTGGAGTAACAAAATCTCAAAAATGAACTACCTTCCATAAAGACAAGGCTATCATCCATTGGAGTAACAAAATCTCAACAAGGAACTACCTTCCAAAATTGCAAGGATACCATCTATTGGAGTAAAAAAACCTCAACAACAAAGTACCTTCCATAAAGACAAGGCTACCATCCATTGGAGTAACAAAATCTCAACAAGGAACTACCTTCCAAAATTGCAAGGATACCATCTATTGGAGTAAAAAAACCTCAACAACAAAGTACCTTCCATAATGACAAGGCTACCCCCCATTGAAGTAACAAAATCTCAACAATGAACTACCTTCTATAATGACAAGGCTACCATCCATCGGAGTAACAAACTCTCAACAATAAACTACATTCCATAATGACAAGGCTACCATCCATTGGAGTAACAAAATATCAACAACAAACTACCTTGCATAACGACAAGGCTACCGTCCATTGAAGTAGGAAAATATCAACAATGAACTACCTTCTATAATGAAAAGGCTACCATCCATTAAGGTAACAAAATATCAAGAACGAACTAACTTCCAAAATGACAAGGCTACCATCCATTAGAGTAACAAAATCTCAACAACAAACTACCTTCCAAAATTACAAGGCTACCATCCATTGGAGTAACAAAATCTCTATAACAAACTACCTTCCATAATGAAAAGGCTATTATCCATTGAAGTAGGAAAATTTCAACAATGAACTACCTTCTTTAATGACAAGGCTACCATCCATTAGGGTAACAAAATCTCAACAACAAACTACCTTCCAAAATTAAAAGGCTACCATCCATTGGAGTAACAAAATCTCAAAAACAAACTACCTTCCATAATGACAAGGCTACCATCCATTGAAGTAACAAAATCTCAACAATGAACTAACTTCCATAATGATAAGGCTACCATCCATTAGAGTAAAAAAATCTCTACAATGAACTACCTTCCATAATGAAAAGGCTAACATCCATTGGAGTAACAAAATCTCAACAACAAACTACCTTCCATAATGACAAGGCTACCATGAATTGGAGTAACTAAATCTCAACAACGAACTTCCTTCCAAAATGAAAAGTCTACCATCCATTGAAGTAACAAAATCTCAACAAAAAACTGCCTTCCATAATGACAAGGCTACCATCCAATGGAGTAACAAAATCTCAACAACGAACTACCTTCCATAATACCAAGGCTAACATCCATTGGAGTAACAAAATCTCAACAACGAACTACCTTCCATAATGACAAGGCTACCATCCATTGGAGTAACAAAATCTCAACAACTGACTACCTTCCATAATGACAAGGCTACCATCAATTGCAGTAACAAAATCTCAACAACAAACTACCTTCCATAATGACAAGGCGACCATCCAATGCAGTAACAAAATCTCAACAACAAACTACCTTCCATAATGGCAAGGCTATTATCCATTGGAGTAACAAAATATCAACAACGAACTACCTTCCATAATGACAAGGATACCATCCATTGGAGTAACAAAATCTCAACAACGAACTACCTTACATAGTGATAAGGCTACTATCCATTGGATTAACAAAATCTCAACAATGAACTACCTTCCATAATGACAAGACTACCATCCATTGGAGTAACAAAATCTCAACAACAAACTACCCTCCATAATGACAAGGCTACCATCCATTCGACTAACGAAATCTCTACAACAAACTACCTTCCATAATGAAAAGGCTACTATCCATTGAAGTAGGAAAATATCAACAATGAACAACCTTTTATAATGACAAGGCTACCATCCATTAGGGTAACAAAATCTCAACAACAAACTACCTTCCAAAATTAAAAGGCTAACATCCATTGCAGTAACAAAATCTCAAAAACAAACTACCTTCCATAATGACAAGGCTACCATCCATTGAAGTAACTAAATCTCAACAATGAACTAACTTCCATAATGATAAGGCTACCATCCATTAGAGTAAAAAAATCTCTACAATGAACTACCTTCCATAATGACAAGGCTACCATCCATTGGAGTAACAAAATCTCAACAACAAACTACCTTCCATAATGACAAGGCTTCCATGAATTGGAGTAACTAAATCTCAACAACGAACTACCTTCCAAAATGAAAAGTCTACCATCCATTGAAGTAACAAAATCTCAACAACAAACTACCTTCCATAATGACAAGGATACCATCCATTGGAGTAACAAAATCTCAACAACGAACTACCTTACATAGTGATAAGGCTACTATCCATTGGATTAACAAAATCTCAACAACGAACTACCTTCCATAATGACACGACTACCATCCATTGGAGTAACAAAATCTCAACAACAAACTACCTTCCAAAATTACAAGGCTACCATCCATTGGAGTAACAAAATCTCTATAACGAACTACCTTCCATAATGAAAAGGCTACTATCCATTGAAGTAGGAAAATATCAACAATGAACTACCTTCTTTAATGACAAGGCTACCATCCATTAGGGTAACAAAATCTCAACAACAAACTACCTTCCAAAATTAAAAGGCTACCATCCATTGGAGTAACAAAATCTCAAAAATAAACTACCTTCCATAATAACAAGGCTACCATCCATTGAAGTAACAAAATCTCAACAATGAACTAACTTCCATAATGATAAGGCTACCATCCATTAGAGTAACAAAATCTCTACAATAAACTACCTTCCATAATGACAAGGCTAACATCCACTGGAGTAACAAAATCTCAACAACAAACTACCTTCCATAATGACAAGGCTACAATGAATTGTAGTAACTAAATCTCAACAACGAACTACCTTCCAAAATGAAAAGTCTACCATCCATTGAAGTAAAAAAATCTCAACAACAAACTGCCTTCCATAATGACAAGGCTACCATCCAATGGAGTAAAAAAATCTCAACAACGAACTACCTTCCATAATACCAAGGCTAACATCCATTGGAGTAACAAAATCTCAACAACCAACTACCTTCCATGATGACATGGCTACCATCCATTGGAGTAACAAAATCTCAACAACTGACTACCTTCCATAATGACAAGGCTACCATCAATTGCAGTAACAAAATCTCCACAACAAACTACCTTCCATAATTACAAGGCTACCATCCATTGGAGTAATAAAATATCAACAATGAACTACCTTCCATAATGACAAGGCGACCATCCATTGCAGTAACAAAATCTCAACAACAAACTACCTTCCATAATGACAAGGCTACCATCCATTGGAGTAACAAAATATCAACAACAAACTACCTTCCATAATGACAAGGATACCATCCATTGGAGTAACAAAATCTCAACAACGAACTACCTTACATAGTGATAAGGCTACTATCCATAGGATTAACAAAATCACAACAATGAACTACCTTCCATAATGACAAGACTACCATTCATTGGAGTAACAAAATGTCAACAACAAACTACCTTCCATAATGACAAGGCTACCATCCATTCGAGTAACGAAATCTCTACAACAAACTACCTTCCATAATGAAAAGGCTACTATCCATTGAAGTAGGAAAATATCAACAATGAACTACCTTTTATAATAACAAGGCTACCATCTATTAGGGTAACAAAATCTCAACAACAAACTACCTTCCATAATGACAAGGCGACCATCCATTGCAGTAACAAAATCTCAACAACAAACTACCTTCCATAATGACAAGGCTACCATCCATTGGAGTAACAAAATCTCAAAAACAAACTACCTTCCATAATGACAAGGCTGCCATGAATTGGAGTAACTAAATCTCAACAATGAACTACCTTCCAAAATGAAAAGTCTACCATCCATTGGAGTAACAAAATATCAACAACGAACTACCTTCCATAATGACAAGGATAACATCCATTGGAGTAACAAAATCTCAACAACGAACTACCTTACATAGTGATAAGGCTACTATCCATTGGATTAACAAAATCTCAATAACGAACTACCTTCCATAATGACACGACTACCATCCATTGGAGTAACAAAATCTCAACAACAAACTACCTTCCAAAATTACAAGGCTACCATCCATTGGAGTAACAAAATCTCTACAACGAACTACCTTCCATAATGAAAAGGCTACTATCCATTGAAGTAGGAAAATATCAACAATGAACTACCTTTTATAATAACAAGGCTACCATCTATTAGGGTAACAAAATCTCAACAACAAACTACCTTCCATAATGACAAGGCGACCATCCATTGCAGTAACAAAATCTCAACAACAAACTACCTTCCATAATGACAAGGCTACCATCCATTGGAGTAACAAAATCTCAAAAACAAACTACCTTCCATAATGACAAGGCTACCATCCATCGAAGTAACTAAATCTCAACAATGAACTAACTTCCATAATGATAAGGCTACCATCCATTAGAGTAAAAAAATCTCTACAATGAACTACCTTCCATAATGACAAGGCTACCATCCATTGGAGTAACAAAATCTCAACAACAAACTACCTTCCATAATGACAAGGCTGCCATGAATTGGAGTAACTAAATCTCAACAATGAACTACCTTCCATAATGACAAGGCTACCATGAATTGGAGTAACTAAATCTCAACCACGAACTACCTTCCAAAATGAAAAGTCTACCATCCATTGAAGTAACAAAATCTCAACAACAAACTGCCTTCCATAATGACAAGGCTACCATCCAATGGAGTAACAAAATCTCAACAACGAACTACCTTCCATAATACCAAGGCTAATGTCCATTGGAGTAACAAAATCTCAACAACGAACTACCTTCCATGATGACAAGGCTACCATCCATTGCAGTAACAAAATCTCAACAACAAACTACCTTCCATAATGACAAGGCTACCATCCATTGGAGTAACAAAATATCAACAACAAACTACCTTCCATAATGACAAGGATACCATCCATTGGAGTAACAAAATCTCAACAACGAACTACCTTACATAGTGATAAGGCTACTATCCATAGGATTAACAAAATCACAACAATGAACTACCTTCCATAATGACAAGACTACCATTCATTGGAGTAACAAAATGTCAACAACAAACTACCTTCCATAATGACAAGGCTACCATCCATTCGAGTAACGAAATCTCTACAACAAACTACCTTCCATAATGAAAAGGCTACTATCCATTGAAGTAGGAAAATATCAACAATGAACTACCTTTTATAATAACAAGGCTACCATCTATTAGGGTAACAAAATCTCAACAACAAACTACCTTCCATAATGACAAGGCGACCATCCATTGCAGTAACAAAATCTCAACAACAAACTACCTTCCATAATGACAAGGCTACCATCCATCGAAGTAACTAAATCTCAACAATGAACTAACTTCCATAATGATAAGGCTACCATCCATTAGAGTAAAAAAATCTCTACAATGAACTACCTTCCATAATGACAAGGCTACCATCCATTGGAGTAACAAAATCTCAACAACAAACTACCTTCCATAATGACAAGGCTGCCATGAATTGGAGTAACTAAATCTCAACAATGAACTACCTTCCATAATGACAAGGCTACCATGAATTGGAGTAACTAAATCTCAACCACGAACTACCTTCCAAAATGAAAAGTCTACCATCCATTGAAGTAACAAAATCTCAACAACAAACTGCCTTCCATAATGACAAGGCTACCATCCAATGGAGTAACAAAATCTCAACAACAAACTACCTTCCATAATACCAAGGCTAATGTCCATTGGAGTAACAAAATCTCAACAACGAACTACCTTCCATGATGACAAGGCTACCATCCATTGGAGTAACAAAATCTCAACAACTGACTACCTTCCATAATGACAAGGCTACCATCAATTGTAGTAACAAAATCTCTACAACAAACTACCTTCCATAATTACAAGGCTACCATCCATTGGAGTAATAAAATATCAACAACGAACTATCTTCAATAATGACAAGGCGACCATCCATTGCAGTAACAAAATCTCAACAACAAACTACCTTCCATAATGACAAGGCTACCATCCATTGGAGTAACAAAATATCAACAACGAACTACCTTCCATAATGACAAGGATACCATCTATTGGAGTAACAAAATCTCAACAACAAACTACCTTACATAGTGATAAGGCTACTATCCATTGGATTAACAAAATCTCAACAATGATCTACCTTCCATAATGACAAGACTACCATTCATTGGAGTAACAAAATCTCAACAACAAACTACCTTCCATAATGACAAGGCTACCATCCATTCGAGTAACGAAATCTCTATAACAAACTACCTTCCATAATGAAAAGGCTACTATCCATTGAAGTAGGAAAATATCAACAATGAACTACCTTTTATAATAACAAGGCTACCATCTATTAGGGTAACAAAATCTCAACAACAAACTACCTTCCATAATGACAAGGCGACCATCCATTGCAGTAACAAAATCTCAACAACAAACTACCTTCCATAATGACAAGGCTACCATCCATTGGAGTAACAAAATCTCAAAAACAAACTACCTTCCATAATGACAAGGCTACCATCCATTGAAGTAACTAAATCTCAACAATGAACTAACTTCCATAATGATAAGGCTACCATCCATTAGAGTAAAAAAATCTCTACAATGAACTACCTTCCATAATGACAAGGCTACCATCCATTGGAGTAACAAAATCTCAACAACAAACTACCTTCCATAATGACAAGACTGCCATGAATTGGAGTAACTAAATCTCAACAACGAACTACCTTCCAAAATGAAAAGTCTACCATCCATTGAAGTAACAAAATCTCAACAACAAACTACCTTCCATAATGACAAGGATACCATCCATTGGAGTAACAAAATCTCAACAACGAACTACCTTACATAGTTATAAGGCTACTATCCATTGGATTAACAAAATCTCAACAACAAACTACCTTCCATAATGACACGACTACCATCCATTGGAGTAACAAAATCTCAACAACAAACTACCTTCCAAAATTACAAGGCTACCATCCATTGGAGTAACAAAATCTCTATAACGAACTACCTTCCATAATGAAAAGGCTACTATCCATTGAAGTAGGAAAATATCAACAATGAACTACCTTCTTTAATGACAAGGCTACCATCCATTAGGGTAACAAAATCTCAACAACAAACTACCTTCCAAAATTAAAATGCTACCATCCATTGGAGTAACAAAATCTCAAAAACAAACTACCTTCCATAATGACAAGGCTACCATCCATTGAAGTAACAAAATCTCAACAATGAACTAACTTCCATAATGATAAGGCTACCATCCATTAGAGTAAAAAAATCTCTACAATAAACTACCTTCCATAATGACAAGGCTAACATCCACTGGAGTAACAAAATCTCAACAACAAACTACTTTCCATAATGACAAGACTACCATGAATTGGAGTAACTAAATCTCAACAACGAACTACCTTCCAAAATGAAAAGTCTACCATCCATTGAAGTAACAAAATCTCAACAACAAACTGCCTTCCATAATGACAAGGCTACCATCCAATGGAGTAACAAAATCTCAACAACGAACTACCTTCCATAATACCAAGGCTAACATCCATTGGAGTAACAAAATCTCAACAACGAACTACCTTCCATGATGACAAGGCTACCATCCATTGGAGTAACAAAATCTCAACAACTGACCACCTTCCATAATGACAAGGTTACCATCAATTGCAGTAACAAAATCTCAACAACAAACTACCTTCCATAATTACAAGGCTACCATCCATTGGAGTAATAAAATATTAATAACGAACTACCTTCCATAATGACAAGGCGACCATCCATTGCAGTAACAAAATCTCAACAACAAACTACCTTCCATAATGACAAGGCTACCATCCATTGGAGTAACAAAATATCAACAATAAACTACCTTCCATAATGACAAGGATACCATCCATTGGAGTAACAAAATCTCAACAATGAACTACCTTACATAGTGATAAGGCTACTATCCATTGGATTAACAAAATCTCAACAATGAACTACCTTCCATAATGACAAGACTTCCATTCATTGGAGTAACAAAATCTCAACAACAAACTACCTTCCATAATGACAAGGCTACCATCCATTCGAGTAACGAAATCTCTACAACAAACTACCTTCCATAATGAAAAGGCTACTATCCATTGAAGTAGGAAAATATCAACAATGAACTACCTTTTATAATAACAAGGCTACCATCTATTAGGGTAACAAAATCTCAACAACAAACTACCTTCCATAATGACAAGGCGACCATCCATTGCAGTAACAAAATCTCAACAACAAACTACCTTCCATAATGACAAGGCTACCATCCATTGGAGTAACAAAATCTAAAAAACAAACTACCTTTCATAATGACAAGGCTACCATCCATTGAAGTAACTAAATCTCAACAATGAACTAACTTCCATAATGATAAGGCTACCATCCATTATAGTAAAAAAATCTCTACAATGAACTACCTTCCATAATGACAAGGCTACCATCCATTGGAGTAACAAAATCTCAACAACAAACTACCTTCCATAATGACAAGGCTACCATCAATTGGAGTAACGAAATCTCACAAACGAACTACCTTCCAAAATGACAAGGCTACCATCCAATGAAGTAACAAAATCTCAACAACAAACTGCCTTCCATAATGACAAGGCTACCATCCAATGGAGTAACAAAATCTCAATAGCAAACTACCTTCCATAATACCAAGGCTACCATCCATTGGAGTAACAAAATCTCAACAACGAACTACCTTCCATAATGACAAGGCTACCATCCATTGGAGTAACAAAATCTCAACAACGAACTACCTTCCATAATGACAAGGCTACCATCCATTGCAGTAACAAAATCTCAACAACAAACTACCTTCCATAATGACAAGGCTACCATCCATTGGAGTAACAAAATATCAACAACGAACTACCTTCCATAATGACAAGGATACCATCCATTGGAGTAACAAAATCTCAACATCGAACTACCTTACATAATGATAAGGCTACTATCCATTGGAGTAGCAAAATCTCAATAATGAACTACCTTCCATAATGACAAGACTACTATTCATTAGAGTAACAAAATCTAAACAACAAACGTCCTTCCATAATGACAAGGCTACCATCCATTGGAGTAACAAAATCTCAAAAATGAACTACCTTCCATAAAGACAAGGCTACCATCCATTGGAGTAAAAAAATGTCAACAAGGAACTACCTTCCAAAATTGCAAGGCTACCATCCATTGGAGTAAAAAAACCTCAACAACAAACTACCTTCCATAATGACAAGGCTACCATCCATTGAAGTAACAAAATCTCAACAATTAACTACCTTCCATAATGACAAGGCTACCATCATTTAGAGTAACAAAATCTCTACAATGAACTACCTTCCATAATGACATGGCTACCATCCATTAGAGTAACAAAAATCGAGTTAATAGACTACCTTCCATAATGACAGGGCTACCATCCATTGGAGTACGAAAAATGTCAACAAGAGACTACCTTCCATAATGTCAAGGCTACCATCCATTGGAGTAACAAAAATCTCGACAATAGACTACCTTCCATAATGAGAAGGCTACCATCCATTGGAGTAAGAAAGATATCGACAACATACTACCTTCCATAATGACAACTCTACCATCCATTGGATTAACAAAAATCTGGAAAACAGACTACCTTCCATAATGACAAGACTACCATCCATTGGAGTAAGAAAGATATCGACAACATACTACCTTCCATAATGACAAGGCTACAATCCATTGGAGTAACAAAAATCACGACAACAAACTACCTTCCATAATAACAAGGCTACAATCCATTGGAATAACAAAAACTCGACAACAGACTACCTTCCATAATGACAAGGCTACCATCCATTGGAGTAAGAAAAATCATGACAATAGACTACCTTTCATAATGACAAGGCTACCATCCGTTGGAATAACAAAAATCTCGACAACAGACTACCTTCCATAATGACAAGGCTACCATGCAATGGAGTAACAAAAATCTAGACAATAGACTACCTTCCATAATGACAAGGCTACCATCCATTGGAGTAACAAAAATCTCGACAACAGACTGCCTTTCATAATGACAAGGGTACCATCCATTCGAGTAACAAAAATCTCGACAATAGACTATTTCCATAAAGACAAGTCTAAAATCCATTGGAATAACAAAAATCTCGACAACAGACTACCTTCCATAATGACAAGGCTACAATCCAATGGAGTAACAAAAATCTTGACAACAGACTACCTTCCATAATGACAAGTCTACCATCCATTGGAGTAACAAAGATATCGACAACATACTACCTTACATAATGACAAGGCTACCATCTAATGGAGTAACAAAAATATCGAAAACAGACTACCTTCCATAATTACAAGGGTACCATCCATTAGAGTAACAAAAATCTGGATAACAGACTACCTTCCATAATGACAAGGTTACCATACATTGGAGTAACAGAAATCACAACGACATACTACCTTCCATAATGACAAGGCTACCATCCATTAGAGTAACAAAAATTGGGACAACAGACTAACTTCCATAATTACAGGGCTACCATCCACTGGAGTACCAAAAATGTCAACAAGAGACTACCTTCCATAATGACAAGGCTACCATCCATTGGAGTAACAAAGATATCGACAACATACTACCTTACATAATGACAAGGCTACCATCCAATGGAGTAACAAAAATATCGAAAACATACTACCTTCCATAATGACAAGGCTACCATCCATTAGAGTAACAAAAATATGGATAACAGACTACCTTCCATAATGACAAGGTTACCATCCATTGGAGTAACAGAAATCACAACGACAGACTACCTTCCATAATGACAAGGCTACCATCCAGTAGAGTAACAAAAATCGAGTTAATAGACTACCTTCCATAATGACAGGGCTACCATCCATTGGAGTACGAAAAATGTCAACAAGAGACTACCTTCCATAATGACAAGGCTACCATCCATTGGAGTAACAAAAATCTCGACAATAGACTACCTTCCATAATGAGAAGGCTACCATCCATTGGAGTAAGAAAGATATCGACAACATACTACCTTCCATAATGACAAGTCTACAATCCATTGGAGTAACAAAAATCACGACAACAGACTACCTTCCATAATAAAAAGGCTACAATCCATTGGAATAACAAAAACTCGACAACAGACTACCTTCCATAATATCAAGGCTACCATCCATTGGAGTAAGAAAAATCATGACAATAGAGTACCTTTCATAATGACAAGGCTACCATCCATTGGAATAACAAAAATCTCGACAACAGACTACCTTCTATAATGACAAGGCTACCATTCAATGGAGTAACAAAAATATAGACAATAGACTACCTTTCATAATGAGAAGGCTACCATCCATTGGAGTAACAAAAATCTCGAAAACAGACTGCCTTTCATAATGACAAGGGTACCATCTATCAGAGTAACAAAAATCACGACAACAGACTACCTTCAATAGTGACAAGTCTACAATCCATTGGAATAACAAAAATATCGACAATAGACTACCTTCCATAATGACAAGTCTACAAACCAATGGAGTAACAAAAATCTCGACAACAGAGTACCTTCCATAATGACAAGTCTACCATCCATTGGATTATCAAAAATCTGGAAAACAGACTACCTTCCATAATGACAGGACTACCATCCATTGGAGTAACGGAAATCACAATGACAAACTACCTTCCATAATGACAAGGCTACCATCCATTTGAGTAACAAAAATCGGGATAACATACTACCTTCCATAATGACAATGCTACCTATCCATTGGAGTAACAAAAATATCAACAAGAGCTACCTTCCATAATGAGAAGGCAATCATCCATTGGAGTAACAAAAATCTCGACAATAGACTACCTTCCATAATGACAAGGCTACCATCCATTGGAGTAACAAAGATATCGACAACATACTACCTTCCATAATGACAAGGCTACCATCCATTGGAGTAACAAAAATCACAACAACATACTACCTTCCATAATGAAAAGGCTACCATCCATTGGAATAACAAAAATCTCGACAACAGACTACCTTTCATAATGACAAGGGTACCATCCATTCGAGTATCAAAAATCTCGACAACAGACTAACTTCCATAATGACAAGTCAAAAATCCATTGGAATAACAAAAATCTCGACAACAGACTACTATCCATAATGACAAGGCTACAATCCAATGGGGTAACAAAAATCTCGACAACAAACTACCTTCCATAATGACAAGTCTACCATCCATTGGAGTAACAAAGATATCGACAACATACTACCTTACATAATGACAAGGCTACCACCCAATAGAGTAACAAAAATATCGAAAACAGACTACCTTCCATAATGACATGGCTACCATCCATTAGAGTAACAAAAATCTGGATAACAGACTACCTTCCATAATGACAAGGTTACCATCCATTGGAGTAACAGAAATCACAACGACATACTACCTTCCATAATGACAAGGCTACCATCCATTAGAGTAACAAAAATCGGGACAACAAACTAACTTCCATAATGACAGGGCTACCATCCATTGGAGTAACAAAAATATCAACAAGAGACTACCTTCCATAATGACAAGGCTACCATCCATTGGAGTAACAAAAATATCGACAATAGACTACCTTCCATAATGAGAAGGCTACCATCCATTGGAGTAAGAAAGATATCGACAACATACTACCTTCCATAATGACAAGGCTACCATTTAATGGAGTAACAAAAATCTAGACAATAGACTACCTTCGATAATGACAAGGCTACCATCCATTGGAGTAACAAAAATCTCGACAATAGACTGCCTTTCATAATGACAAGGGTACCATCCATTGGAGTAACAGAAATCTCGACAACAGACTACCTTCAATAGTGACAAGTCTACAATCCATTGGAATAACAAAAATCTCGACAACAGACTACCTTCCATAATGACAAGGCTACAATCCAATGGAGTAACAAAAATCTCATCAACAAACTACCTTCCATAATGACAAGTCTACCATCCATTGGAGTAACGGAAATCACAACGACAAACTACCTTCCATAATGACAAGGCTACCATCCATTTGAGTAACAAAAATCGGGACAACAGACTACCTTCCATAATGACAAGGCTACCATCCATTGGAGTAACAAAAATCTCGACAATAGACTACCTTTCATAATGACAAGGCTACCATCTATTGGAGTAACAAAGATATCGACAACATACTAACTTCCATAATGACAAGGCTACCATTGATTGGAGTAACAAAAATCATTACAACAAACTACCTTCCATAATGACAAGGCTACCATCCATTGGAATAACAAAAATCTCGACAACAGACTACCTTCCATAATGACAAGGTTACCATCCAATGGAGTAACAAAAATATCTACAACAGACTGCCTTCCATAATGACCAGGCTACCATCCATTAGAGTAACAAAAATTTGTACAACAGACTACCTTCCATAATGACAAGGCTACCATCTATTGGAGTAACAAAAATATCAACAAGAGACTACCTTCCATAATAACAAGGCTACCATCCATTGGAATATAAAAAATCTCGACAACAAACTACCTTCCATAATGACAAGGCTACCATTCAATGGAGTAACAAAAATCTAGACAACAGGCTACCTTCCATAATTACAAGGCTACCATCCAATTAAGTAACAAAAATCTCGAAAAGAGACAACCTTCTATAATGCCAAGGGTACCATGAATTTGAGTAAAAAAAATCTCGACAATAGACTACCTTCTATAATGACAAGTCTACAATCCATTGGAATAACAAAAATCTCGACAACAGACTACCTTCCACAATGACAAGGCTACAATCCAATGGAGTAACAAAATTCTCGACAACAAACTACCTTCCATAATGATAAGTGTACCATCATTTGGAGTAACAGAAATCTGAAATACAAACTACCTTCCATAATGACAAGGCTACCATCCATTGGAGTAACAAAAATCGGGACAACAGACTACCTTCCATAATGACAAGGCTACCATCTATTGGAGTAACAAAAATATCAACAAGAGACTTCCTTCCATAATGAGAAGGCTACCATCCATTGGAGTAACAAAAATCTCGACAATAGACTACCTTCCATAATGACAAGGCTACCATTCATTGGAGTAAGAAAGATATCGAAAACATACTACCATCCATAATGACAAGGCTACAATCCATTGGAGTAACAAAAATCACGACAACAGACTACCTTCCATAATGATAAGGCTACCATCCATTGGAATAACAAAAATATCGACAAGAGACTACCTTCCATAATGACAAGGCTACCATCCAATGGAGTAACAAAAATATCGACAACAGACTACCTTCCATAATGACCAGACTACCATCCATTAGAGTAACAAAAATCTGTACAATAGACTACCTTCCATAATGACAAGGCTACCATCTATTGGAATAAAAAATATCAACAAGAGACTACCTTCCATAATGACAAGGCTACCATCCATTGGAATATCAAAAATCTCGTCAAGAGACTACCTTCCATAATGACCAGGCTACCATACATTAGAGTAACAAAAATCTGTACAACAGACTACCTTCCATAATGACAAGGCTACCATCTATTGGAGTAACAAAAATATCAACAAGAGACTACCTTCCATAATGACAAGGCTACCATCCATTGGAATAACAAAAATCTCGACAACAAACTACCTTCCACAAGGACAATGCTACCATTCAATGGAGTAAAAAAAATCTCGACAACAGACTACCTTCCATAATGACAAGGCTACAATCCAATGGAGTAACAAAAATCTTGACAACAGACTACCTTCCATAATGACAAGTTTACCATCCATTGGAGTAACAAAGATATCGATAACATACTACCTTACATAATGACAAGGCTACCATCTAATGGAGTAACAAAAATATCGAAAACAGACTACCTTCCATAATGACAAGGGTACCATCCATTAGAGTAACAAAAATCTGGATAACATACTACCTTCCATAATGACAAGGTTACCATACATTGGAGTAACAAAAATCACAACGACATACTACCTTCCATAATGACAAGGCTACCATCCATTGGAGTACGAAAAATGTCAACAAGAGACTACCTTCCATAATGACAAGGCTACCATCCATTGGAGTAACAAAAATCTCGACAATAGACTACCTTCCATAATGAGAAGGCTACCATCCATTGGAGTAAGAAAGATATCGACAACATACTACCTTCCATAATGACAAGGCTAAAATCCATTGGAGTAACAAAAATCACGACAACAAACTACCTTCCATAATAACAAGGCTATAATCCATTGGAATAACAAAAACTCGACAACAGACTACCTTCCATAATGACAAGGCTACTATCCATTGGAGTAAGAAAAATCATGACAATAGACTACCTTTCATAATTAGAAGGCTACCATCCATTGGAATAACAAAAATCTCGACAACAGACTACCTTCCATAATGACATGGCTACCATTTAATGGAGTAACAAAAATCTAGACAACAGACTACCTTCCATAATGACAAGGCTACCATCCATTGGAGTAACAAAAATCTCGACAACAGACTAACTTCCATAAAGACAAGTCTAAAATCCATTGGAATAACAAAAATCTCGACAACAGACTACCTTCCATAATGACAAGGCTACAATCCAATGGAGTAACAAAAATCTTGACAACAGACTACCTTCCATAATGACAAGTCTACCATCCATTGGAGTAACAAAGATATCGACAACATACTACCTTACATAATGACAAGGCTACCATCTAATGGAGTAACAAAAATATCGAAAACAGACTACCTTCCATAATGACAAGGGTACCATCCATTAGAGTAACAAAAATCTGGATAACAGACTACCTTCCATAATGACAAGGTTACCATACATTGGAGTAACAGAAATCACAACGACATACTACCTTCCATAATGACAAGGCTACCATCCATTAGAGTAACAAAAATTGGGACAACAGACTAACTTCCATAATTACAGGGCTACCATCCATTGGAGTACCAAAAATGTCAACAAGAGACTACCTTCCATAATGACAAGACTACCATCCATTGGAGTAACAAAGATATCGACAACATACTACCTTACATAATGACAAGGCTACCATCCAATGGAGTAACAAAAATATCGAAAACATACTACCTTCCATAATGACAAGGCTACCATCCATTAGAGTAACAAAAATATGGATAACAGACTACCTTCCATAATGACAAGGTTTCCATCCATTGGAGTAACAGAAATCAGAACGACAGACTACCTTCCATAATGACAAGGCTACCATCCATTAGAGTAACACAAATCGAGTTAATATACTACCTTCCATAATGACAGGGCTACCATCCATTGGAGTACGAAAAATGTCAACAAGAGACTACCTTCCATAATGACAAGGCTACCATCCATTGGAGTAACAAAAATCTCGACAATAGACTACCTTCCATAATGAGAAGGCTACCATCCATTGGAGTAAGAAAGATATCGACAACATACTACCTTCCATAATGACAAGTCTACAATCCATTGGAGTAACAAAAATCACGACAACAGACTACCTTCCATAATAACAAGGCTACAATCCATTGGAATAACAAAAACTCGAGAACAAACTACCTTCCATAATATCAAGGCTACCATCCATTGGAGTAAGAAAAATCATGACAATAGACTACCTTTCATAATGACAAGGCTACCATCCATTGGAATAACAAAAATCTCGACAACAGACTACCTTCCATAATGACAAGGCTACCAATCAATGGAGTAACAAAAATATAGACAATAGACTACCTTCCATAATGAGAAGGCTACCATCAATTGGAGTAACAAAAATCTTGAAAACAGACTGCCTTTCATAATGACAAGGGTACCATCTATCAGAGTAACAAAAATCACGACAACAGACTACCTTCAATAGTGACAAGTCTACAATCCATTGGAATAACAAAAATATCGACAACAGACTACCTTCCATAATGACAAGGCTACAAACCAATGGAGTAACAAAAATCTCGACAACAGAGTACCTTCCATAATGACAAGTCTACCATCCATTGGATTAACAAAAATCTGGAAAACAAACTACCTTCCATAATGTCAGGACTACCATCCATTGGAGTAACGGATATCACAATGACAAACTACCTTCCATAATGACAAGGCTACCATCCATTTGAGTAACAAAAATCGGGACAACAGACTACCTTCCATAATGACAATGCTACCATCCATTGGAGTAACAAAAATATCAACAAGAGCTACCTTCCATAATGAGAAGGCAATCATCCATTGGAGTAACAAAAATCTCGACAATAGACTACCTTCCATAATGACAAGGTTACCATCCATTGGAGTAACAAAGATATCGACAACATACTACCTTCCATAATGACAAGGCTACCATCCATTGGAGTAACAAAAATCACAACAACATACTACCTTCCATAATGAAAAGGCTACCATCCATTGGAATAACAAAAATCTCGACAACAGACTACCTTTCATAATGACAAGGGTACCATCCATTCGAGTATCAAAAATCTCGACAATAGACTAACTTCCATAATGACAAGTCTAAAATCCATTGGAATAACAAAAATCTCGACAACAGACTACCTTCCATAACAACAAGGCTACAATCCAATGGGGTAACAAAAATCTCGACAACAAACTACCTTCCATAATGACAAGTCTACCATCCATTGGAGTAACAAAGATATCGACAACATACTACCTTACATAATGACAAGGCTACCACCCAATAGAGTAACAAAAATATCGAAAACAGACTACCTTCCATAATGACATGGCTACCATCCATTAGAGTAACAAAAATCTGGATAACATACTACCTTCCATAATGACAAGGTTACCATACATTGGAGTAACAGAAATCACAACGACATACTACCTTCCATAATGACAAGGCTACCATCCATTAGAGTAACAAAAATCGGGACAACAGACTAACTTCCATAATGACAGGGCTACCATCCATTGGAGTAACAAAAATTTCAACAAGAGACTACCTTCCATAATGACAAGGCTACCATCCATTGGAGTAACAAAGATATCGACAACATACTACCTTCCATAATAACAAGGCTACCATTTAATGGAGTAACAAAAATCACGACAACAAACTACCTTCCATAATAACAAGGCTACCATTTAATGGAGTAACAAAAATCTAGACAATAGACTACCTTCCATAATGACAAGGCTACCATCCATTGGAGTAACAAAAATCTCGACAATAGACTGCCTTTCATAATGACAAGGGTACCATCCATTGGAGTAACAGAAATCTCGACAACAGACTACCTTCAATAGTGACAAGTCTACAATCCATTGGAATAACAAAAATCTCGACAACAGACTACCTTCCATAATGACAAGGCTACAATCCATTGGAGTAACAAAAATCTCGACAATAGACTACCTTTCATAATGACAAGGCTACCATCTATTGCAGTAACAAAGATATCGACAACATACTAACTTCCATAATGACAAGGCTACCATTGATTGGAGTAACAAAAATTATGACAACAAACTACCTTCCATAATGACAAGGCTACCATCCATTGGAATAATAAAAATCTCGACAACATACTACCTTCCATAATGACAAGGTTACCATCCAATGGAGTAACAAAAATATCTACAACAGACTGCCTTCCATAATGACAAGGCTACCATCCATTGGAGTAACAAAAATCGGGACAACAGACTACCTTCCATAATGACAAGGCTACCATCTATTGGAGTAACAAAAATATCAACAAGAGACTTCCTTTCATAATGAGAAGGCTACCATCCATTGGAGTAAAAAAAATCTCGACAATAGACTACCTTCCATAATGACAAGGCTACCATTCATTGGAGTAAGAAAGATATCGAAAACATACTACCATCCATAATGACAAGGCTACAATCCATTGGAGTAACAAAAATCTCGACAATAGACTGCCTTTCATAATGACAAGGGTACCATCCATTGGAGTAACAGAAATCTCGACAACAGACTACCTTCAATAGTGACAAGTCTACAATCCATTGGAATAACAAAAATCTCGACAACAGACTACCTTCCATAATGACAAGGCTACAATCCATTGGAGTAACAAAAATCTCGACAATAGACTACCTTTCATAATGACAAGGCTACCATCTATTGCAGTAACAAAGATATCGACAACATACTAACTTCCATAATGACAAGGCTACCATTGATTGGAGTAACAAAAATTATGACAACAAACTACCTTCCATAATGACAAGGCTACCATCCATTGGAATAATAAAAATCTCGACAACATACTACCTTCCATAATGACAAGGTTACCATCCAATGGAGTAACAAAAATATCTACAACAGACTGCCTTCCATAATGACAAGGCTACCATCCATTGGAGTAACAAAAATCGGGACAACAGACTACCTTCCATAATGACAAGGCTACCATCTATTGGAGTAACAAAAATATCAACAAGAGACTTCCTTTCATAATGAGAAGGCTACCATCCATTGGAGTAAAAAAAATCTCGACAATAGACTACCTTCCATAATGACAAGGCTACCATTCATTGGAGTAAGAAAGATATCGAAAACATACTACCATCCATAATGACAAGGCTACAATCCATTGGAGTAACAAAAATCACGACAACAGACTACCTTCCATAATGATAAGGCTACCATCCATTGGAATAACAAAAATCTCGACAACAGACTACCTTTCATAATGACAAGGCTACCATCCAATGGAGTAACAAAAATATCGACAACAGACTACCTTCCATAATGACCAGACTACCATCCATTAGAGTAACAAAAATCTGTACAATAGACTACCTTCCATAATGACAAGGCTACCATCTATTGGAATAAAAAATATCAACAAGAGACTACCTTCCATAATGACAAGGCTACCATCCATTGGAATATCAAAAATCTCGACAACAGACTACCTTCCATAATGACCAGGCTACCATACATTAGAGTAACAAAAATCTGTACAACAGACTACCTTCCATAATGACAAGGCTACCATCTATTGGAGTAACAAAAATATCAACAAGAGACTACCTTCCATAATGACAAGGCTACCATCCATTGGAATAACAAAAATCTCGACAACAAACTACCTTCCACAAGGACAATGCTACCATTCAATGGAGTAAAAAAAATCTAGACAACAGGCTACCTTCTATAATGACAAGGCTACCATCCATTGAAGTAACAAAAATCTCGAAAACAGAATACCTTCCATAATGACAAGGGTACCATCCATTGGAGTAACAAAAATCTCGACAACAGACTACCTTCCATAAAGACAAGTCTACAATCCACTGGAATAACAAAAATCTCAAGAACAGACTACCTTCCATAATGACAAGGCTACAATCCAATGGAGTAACAAAAATCTTGACAACAGATAACCTTCCATAATGAAAAGTCTACCATCCATTGGAGTGTCAAAAATATTTAAAATAGACTACCTTTCCATAATGACAAGGCTACCATCCATTGTAGTAACAGAAACCACAACGACAGACTACCTTCCAAATGACAAGGCTACCATCCATTGGAGTAACAAAAATATCAACAAGAGACTACCTTCCATAATGAGAAGGCTACCATCCATTGGAGTAACAAAAATCTGTTCAACACACTACCTTCCATAATGACAAGGCTACCATCTATTGGAATAAAAAATATCAACAAGAGACTACCTTCCATAATGACAAGGCTACCATCCATTGGAATATCAAAAATCTCGACAACAGACTACCTTCCATAATGACCAGGCTACCATACATTAGAGTAACAAAAATCTGTACAACAGACTACCTTCCATAATGACAAGGCTACCATCTAATGGAGTAACAAAAATATCAACAAGAGACTACCTTCCATAATGACAAGGCTACCATCCATTGGAGTAACAAAAATCTCGACAACAGACTGCCTTTCATAATGACAAGGGTACCATCCATTCGAGTAACAAAAATCTCGACAACAGACTAACTTCCATAAAGACAAGTCTAAAATCCATTGGAATAACAAAAATCTCGACAACAGACTACCTTCCATAATGACAAGGCTACAATCCAATGGAGTAACAAAAATCTTGACAACAGACTACCTTCCATAATGACAAGTATACCATCCATTGAAGTATCAAAGATATCGATAACATACTACCTTACATAATGACAAGGCTACCATCTAATGGAGTAACAAAAATATCGAAAACAGACTACCTTCCATAATGACAAGGGTACCATCCATTAGAGTAACAAAAATCTGGATAACATACTACCTTCCATAATGACAAGGTTACCATACATTGGAGTAACAAAAATCACAACGACATACTACCTTCCATAATGACAAGGCTACCATCCATTGGAGTACGAAAAATGTCAACAAGAGACTACCTTCCATAATGACAAGGCTACCATCCATTGGAGTAACAAAAATCTCGACAATAGACTACCTTCCATAATGAGAAGGCTACCATCCATTGGAGTAAGAAAGATATCGACAACATACTACCTTCCATAATGACAAGGCTAAAATCCATTGGAGTAAAAAAAATCACGACAACAAACTACCTTCCATAATAACATGGCTATAACCCATTGGAATAACAAAAACTCGACAACAGACTACCTTCCATAATGACAAGGCTACCATCCATTGGAGTAAGAAAAATCATGACAATAGACTACCTTTCATAATTACAAGGCTACCATCCATTGGAATAACAAAAATCTCGACAACAGACTACCTTCCATAATGACAAGGCTACCATTCAATGGAGTAACAAAAATCTAGACAACAGACTACCTTCCATAATGACAAGGCTACCATCCATTGGAGTAACAAAAATCTCGACAACAGACTAACTTCCATAAAGACAAGTCTAAAATCCATTGGAATAACAAAAATCTCGACAACAGACTACCTTCCATAATGACAAGGCTACAATCCAATGGAGTAACAAAAATCTTGACAACAGACTACCTTCCATAATGACAAGTCTACCATCCATTGGAGTAACAAAGATATTGACAACATACTACCTTACATAATGACAAGGCTACCATCTAATGGAGTAACAAAAATATCGAAAACAGACTACCTTCCATAATGACAAGGGTACCATCCATTAGAGTAACAAAAATCTGGATAACAGACTACCTTCCATAATGACAAGGTTACCATACATTGGAGTAACAGAAATCACAACGACATACTACCTTCCATAATGACAAGGCTACCATCCATTAGAGTAACAAAAATTGGGACAACAGACTAACTTCCATAATTACAGGGCTACCATCCATTGGAGTACCAAAAATGTCAACAAGAGACTACCTTCCATAATGACAAGACTACCATCCATTGGAGTAACAAAGATATCGACAACATACTACCTTACATAATGACAAGGCTACCATCCAATGGAGTAACAAAAATATCGAAAACATACTACCTTCCATAATGACAAGGCTACCATCCATTAGAGTAACAAAAATATGGATAACAGACTACCTTCCATAATGACAAGGTTACCATCCATTGGAGTAACAGAAATCACAACGACAGACTACCTTCCATAATGACAAGGCTACCATCCATTAGAGTAACACAAATCGAGTTAATAGACTACCTTCCATAATGACAGGGCTACCATCCATTGGAGTACGAAAAATGTCAACAAGAGACTACCTTCCATAATGACAAGGCTACCATCCATTGGAGTAACAAAAATCTCGACAATAGACTACCTTCCATAATGAGAAGGCTACCATCCATTGGAGTAAGAAAGATATCGACAACATACTACCTTCCATAATGACAAGTCTACAATCCATTGGAGTAACAAAAATCACGACAACAGACTACCTTCCATAATAACAAGGCTACAATCCATTGGAATAACAAAAACTCGAGAACAAACTACCTTCCATAATATCAAGGCTACCATCCATTGGAGTAAGAAAAATCATGACAATAGACTACCTTTCATAATGACAAGGCTACCATCCATTGGAATAACAAAAATCTCGACAACAGGCTACCTTCCATAATGACAAGGCTACCAATCAATGGAGTAACAAAAATATAGACAATAGACTACCTTCCATAATGAGAAGGCTACCATCCATTGGAGTAACAAAAATCTCGAAAACAGACTGCCTTTCATAATGACAAGGGTACCATCTATCGGAGTAACAAAAATCACGACAACAGACTACCTTCAATAGTGACAAGTCTACAATCCATTGGAATAACAAAAATATCGACAACAGACTACCTTCCATAATGACAAGGCTACAAACCAATGGAGTAACAAAAATCTCGACAACAGAGTACCTTCCATAATGACAAGTCTACCATCCATTGGATTAACAAAAATCTGGAAAACAAACTACCTTCCATAATGACAGGACTACCATCCATTGGAGTAACGGAAATCACAATGACAAACTACCTTCCATAAAGACAAGGCTACCATCCATTTGAGTAACAAAAATCGGGACAACAAACTACCTTCCATAATGACAATGCTACCATCCATTGGAGTAACAAAAATATCAACAAGAGCTACCTTCCATAATGAGAAGGCAATCATCCATTGGAGTAACAAAAATCTCGACAATAGACTACCTTCCATAATGACAAGGCTACCATCCATTGGAGTAACAAAGATATCGACAACATACTACCTTCCATAATGACAAGGCTACCATCCATTGGAGTAACAAAAATCACAACAACATACTACCTTCCATAATGAAAAGGCTACCATCCATTGGAATAACAAAAATCTCGACAACAGACTACCTTTCATAATGACAAGGGTACCATCCATTCGAGTATCAAAAATCTCGACAACAGACTAACTTCCATAAGGACAAGTCTAAAATCCATTGGAATAACAAAAATCTCGACAACAGACTACCTTCCATAACAACAAGGCTACAATCCAATGGGGTAACAAAAATCTCGACAACAAACTACCTTCCATAATGACAAGTCTACCATCCATTGGAGTAACAAAGATATCGACAACATACTACCTTACATAATGACAAGGCTACCACCCAATAGAGTAACAAAAATATCGAAAATAGACTACCTTCCATAATGACATGGCTACCATCCATTAGAGTAACAAAAATCTGGATAACATACTACCTTCCATAATGACAAGGTTACCATACATTGGAGTAACAGAAATCACAACGACATACTACCTTCCATAATGACAAGGCTACCATCCATTAGAGTAACAAAAATCGGGACAACAGACTAACTTCCATAATGACAGGGCTACCATCCATTGGAGTAACAAAAATTTCAACAAGAGACTACCTTCCATAATGACAAGGCTACCATCCATTGGAGTAACAAAGATATCGACAACATACTACCTTCCATAATAACAAGGCTACCATTTAATGGAGTAACAAAAATCACGACAACAAACTACCTTCCATAATAACAAGGCTACCATTTAATGGAGTAACAAAAATCTAGACAATAGACTACCTTCCATAATGACAAGGCTACCATCCATTGGAGTAACAAAAATCTCGACAATAGACTGCCTTTCATAATGACAAGGGTACCATCCATTGGAGTAACAGAAATCTCGACAACAGACTACCTTCAATAGTGACAAGTCTACAATCCATTGGAATAACAAAAATCTCGACAACAGACTACCTTCCATAATGACAAGGTTACCATCCAATGGAGTAACAAAAATATCTACAACAGACTGCCTTCCATAATGACAAGGCTACCATCCATTGGAGTAACAAAAATCGGGACAACAGACTACCTTCCATAATGACAAGGCTACCATCTATTGGAGTAACAAAAATATCAACAAGAGACTTCCTTTCATAATGAGAAGGCTACCATCCATTGGAGTAAAAAAAATCTCGACAATAGACTACCTTCCATAATGACAAGGCTACCATTCATTGGAGTAAGAAAGATATCGAAAACATACTACCATCCATAATGACAACGCTACAATCCATTGGAGTAACAAAAATCACGACAACAGACTACCTTCCATAATGATAAGGCTACCATCCATTGGAATAACAAAAATCTCGAAGACAGACTACCTTCCATAATGACAAGGCTACCATCCAATGGAGTAACAAAAATATCGACAACAGACTACCTTCCATAATGACCAGACTACCATCCATTAGAGTAACAAAAATCTGTACAATAGACTACCTTCCATAATGACAAGGCTACCATCTATTGGAATAAAAAATATCAACAAGAGACTACCTTCCATAATGACAAGGCTACCATCCATTGGAATATCAAAAATCTCGACAACAGACTACCTTCCATAATGACCAGGCTACCATACATTAGAGTAACAAAAATTTGTACAACAGACTACCTTCCATAATGACAAGGCTACCATCTATTGGAGTAACAAAAATATCAACAAGAGACTACCTTCCATAATGACAAGGCTACCATCCATTGGAATAACAAAAATCTCGACAACAAACTACCTTCCACAAGGACAATGCTACCATTCAATGGAGTAAAAAAAATCTAGACAACAGGCTACCTTCTATAATGACAAGGCTACCATCCATTGAAGTAACAAAAATCTCGAAAACAGAATACCTTCCATAATGACAAGGGTACCATCCATTGGAGTAACAAAAATCTCGACAACAGACTACCTTCCATAAAGACAAGTCTACAATCCACTGGAATAACAAAAATCTCAAGAACAGACTACCTTCCATAATGACAAGGCTACAATCCAATGGAGTAACAAAAATCTTGACAACAGATAACCTTCCATAATGAAAAGTATACCATCCATTGGAGTATCAAAAATATTTAAAATAGACTACCTTTCCATAATGACAAGGCTACCATCCATTGTAGTAACAGAAACCACAACGACAGACTACCTTCCAAATGACAAGGCTACCATCCATTGGAGTAACAAAAATATCAACAAGAGACTACCTTCCATAATGAGAAGGCTACCATCCATTGGAGTAACAAAAATCTGTACAATAGACTACCTTCCATAATGACAAGGCTACCATCTATTGGAATAAAAAATATCAACAAGAGACTACCTTCCATAATGACAAGGCTACCATCCATTGGAATATCAAAAATCTCGACAACAGACTACCTTCCATAATGACCAGGCTACCATACATTAGAGTAACAAAAATCTGTACAACAGACTACCTTCCATAATGACAAGGCTACCATCTATTGGAGTAACAAAAATATCAACAAGAGACTACCTTCCATAATGACAAGGCTACCATCCATTGGAATAACAAAAATGTCGACAACAAACTACCATCCACAATGACAATGCTACCATTCAATGGAGTAAAAAAAATCTAGACAACAGGCTACCTTCTATAATGACAAGGCTACCATCCATTGAAGTAACAAAAATCTCGACAACAGAATACCTTCCATAATGACAAGGGTACCATCCATTGGAGTAACAAAAATCTCGACAACAGACTACCTACCATAAAGACAAGTCTACAATCCACTGGAATAACAAAAATCTCAACAACAGACTACCTTCCATAATGACAAGGCTACAATCCAATGGAGTAACAAAAATCTTGACAACATATAACCTTCCATAATGAAAAGGCTACCATCCATTGGAGTATAAAAAATATTTAAAACAGACTACCTTTCCATAATGACAAGGCTACCATCCATTGTAGTAACAGAAACCACAACGACAGACTACCTTCCAAATGACAAGGCTACCATCCATTGGAGTAACAAAAATATCAACAAGATACTACCTTCCATAATGAGAAGGCTACCATCCATTGGAGTAACAAAAATCTCGACAACAGACTACCTTCCATAATGAGAAGACTACCATCCATTGGAGTAAGAAAGATATCGACAACATACTACCATCCATTATGACAAGGCTACAATCCATTGGAGTAACAAAAATCACGACAACATACTACCTTCCATAATGACAAGGCTACCATCCATTAGAATAACAAAAATCTCGACAACAGACTACCTTCCATAATGATAAGGCTACCATCCAATGGAGTAACAAAAATATCGACAACAGACTACCTTCCATAATGACCAGGCTACCATCCATTAGAGTAACAAAAATCTGTACAATAGACTACCTTCCATAATGACAAGGCTACCATCTATTGGAGAAAAAAAATATCAACAAGAGACTACCTTCCATAATGACAAGGCTACCATCCATTGGAATATCAAAAATCTCGACAACAGACTACCTTCCATAATGACAAGGCTACCATTCAATGGAGTAACAAAAATCTAGACAACAGGGTACCTTCCATAATGACAAGGCTACCATCCATTGAAGTAATAAAAATCTCGACAACAGACTACCTTCCATAATGACAAGGGTACCATCCATTGGAGTAACAAAAATCTGAAAAACAGACTACCTTCCATAATGACAAGGCTACCATCCATTGGTGTAACAAAAATCGGGACAACAAACTACCTTCCATAATGACAAGGCTACCATCCATTGGAGTAACAAAAATATCAACAAGAGACTTCCTTCCATAATGAGAAGGCTACCATCCATTGGAGTAACAAAAATCTCGACAACAGACTACCTTCCATAATGACAAGGCTACCATTCATTGGAGTATCAAAGATATCGACAACATCCTACCTTCCATAATGACAAGGCTACCATCTATTGGAGTAACCAAAATATCAACAAGAGACTACCTTCCATAATGACAAGTCTACCATCCATTGGAATAACAAAAATCTCGACAACAGACTACCTTCCATAATGACAAGGCTACCATCCATTGAAGTAACGAAAATCTCGACAACAGAATACCTTCCATAATGACAAGGGTATCATCCATTGGAGTAACAAAAATCTCGACAACAGACTACCTTCCATAATGATAAGTCTACAATCCATTGGAGTAACAAAAATCACGACAACAAACTACCTTCCATAATAACAAGGCTACCATTTAATGGAGTAACAAAAATCTAGACAATAGACTACCTTCCATAATGACAAGGCTACCATCCATTGGAGTAACAAAAATCTCGACAATAGACTGCCTTTCATAATGACAAGGGTACCATCCATTGGAGTAACAGAAATCTCGACAACAGACTACCTTCCATAATGACAAGGTTACCATCCAATAGAGTAACAAAAATATCTACAACAGACTGCCTTCCATAATGACAAGGCTACCATCCATTGGAGTAACAAAAATCAGGATAACAGACTACCTTCCATAATGACAAGGCTACCATCTATTGGAGTAACAAAAATATCAACAAGAGACTTCCTTTCATAATGAGAAGGCTACCATCCATTGGAGTAACAAAAATCTCAACAATAGACTACCTTCCATAATGACAAGGCTACCATTCATTGGAGTAAGAAAGATATCGAAAACATACTACCATCCATAATGACAAGGCTACAATCCATTGGAGTAACAAAAATCACGACAACAGACTACCTTCCATAATGATAAGGCTACCATCCATTGGAATAACAATAATCTCGACAACAGGGTACCTTCCATAATGACAAGGCTACCATCCATTGAAGTAATAAAAATCTCGACAACAGACTACCTTCCATAATGACAAGGGTACCATCCATTGGAGTAACAAAAATCTGAAAAACAGACTACCTTCCATAATGACAAGGCTACCATCCATTGGAGTAACAAAAATCGGGACAACAAACTACCTTCCATAATGACAAGGCTACCATCCATTGGAGTAACAAAAATATCAACAAGAGACTTCCTTCCATAATGAGAAGGCTACCATCCATTGGAGTAACAAAAATCTCGACAACAGACTACCTTCCATAATGACAAGGCTACCATTCATTGGAGTATCAAAGATATCGACAACATCCTACATTCCATAATGACAAGGCTACCATCTATTGGAGTAACCAAAATATCAACAAGAGACTACCTTCCATAATGACAAGGCTACCATCCATTGAAGTAACGAAAATCTCGACAACAGAATACCTTCCATAATGACAAGGCTACCATCCATTGGAGTAACAAAAATCTCGACAACAGACTACCTTCCATAATGATAAGTCTACAATCCATTGGAGTAACAAAAATCACGACAACAAACTACCTTCCATAATAACAAGGCTACCATTTAATGGAGTAACAAAAATCTAGACAATAGACTACCTTCCATAATGACAAGGCTACCATCCATTGGAGTAACAAAAATCTCGACAATAGACTGCCTTTAGTAATGACAAGGGTACCATCCATTGGAGTAACAGAAATCTCGACAACAGACTACCTTCAATAGTGACAAGTCTACAATCCATTGGAATAACAAAAATCTCGACAACAGACTACCTTCCATAATGACAAGGCTACAATCCATTGGAGTAACAAAAATCTCGACAATAGACTACCTTTCATAATGACAAGGCTACCATCTATTGGAGTAACAAAGATATCGACAACATACTAACTTCCATAATGACAAGGCTACCATTGATTGGAGTAACAAAAATCATGACAACAAACTACCTTCCATAATGACAAGGTTACCATCCATTGGAATAACAAAAATCTCGACAACAGACTACCTTCCATAATGACAAGGTTACCATCCAATGGAGTAACAAAAATATCTACAACAGACTGCCTTCCATAATGACAAGGCTACCATCCATTGGAGTAACAAAAATCGGGACAACAGACTACCTTCCATAATGACAAGGCTACCATCTATTGGAGTAACAAAAATATCAACAAGAGACTTCCTTTCATAATGAGAAGGCTACCATCCATTGGAGTAACAAAAATCTCGACAATAGACTACCTTACATAATGACAAGGCTACCATTCATTGGAGTAAGAAAGATATCGAAAACATACTACCATCCATAATGACAAGGCTACAATCCATTGGAGTAACAAAAATCACGACAACAGACTACCTTCCATAATGATAAGGCTACCATCCATTGGAATAACAATAATCTCGACAACAGACTACCTTCCATAATGACAAGGCTACCATCCAATGGAGTAACAAAAATATCGACAACAGACTACCTTCCATAATGACCAGACTACCATCCATTAGAGTAACAAAAATCTGTACAATAGACTACCTTCCATAATGACAAGGCTACCATCTATTGGAATAAAAAATATCAACAAGAGACTACCTTCCATAATGACAAGGCTACCATCCATTGGAATATCAAAAATCTCGACAACAGACTACCTTCCATAATGACCAGGCTACCATACATTAGAGTAACAAAAATCTGTACAACAGACTACCTTCCATAATGACAAGGCTACCATCTATTGGAGTAACAAAAATATCAACAAGAGACTACCTTCCATAATGACAAGGCTACCATCCATTGGAATAACAAAAATCTCGACAACAAACTACTATCCACAATGACAATGCTACCATTCAATGGAGTAAAAAAAATCTAGACAACAGGCTACCTTCTATAATGACAAGGCTACCATCCATTGAAGTAACAAAAATCTCGACAACAGAATACCTTCCATAATGACAAGGGTACCATCCATTGGAGTAACAAAAATCTCGACAATAGACTACCTTTCCATAATGACAAGGCTACCATCCATTGTAGTAACAGAAACCACAACGACAGACTACCTTCCAAATGACAAGGCTACCATCCATTGGAGTAACAAAAATATCAACAAGAGACTACCTTCCATAATGAGAAGGCTACCATCCATTGGAGTAACAAAAATCTGTACAATAGACTACCTTCCATAATGACAAGGCTACCATCTATTGGAATAAAAAATATCAACAAGAGACTACCTTCCATAATGACAAGGCTACCATCCATTGGAATATCAAAAATCTCGACAACAGACTACCTTCCATAATGACCAGGCTACCATACATTAGAGTAACAAAAATCCGTACAACAGACTACCTTCCATAATGACAAGGCTACCATCTATTGGAGTAACAAAAATATCAACAAGAGACTACCTTCCATAATGACAAGGCTACCATCCATTGGAATAACAAAAATGTCGACAACAAACTACCATCCACAATGACAATGCTACCATTCAATGGAGTAAAAAAAATCTAGACAACAGGCTACCTTCTATAATGACAAGGCTACCATCCATTGAAGTAACAAAAATCTCGACAACAGAATACCTTCCATAATGACAAGGGTACCATCCATTGGAGTAACAAAAATCTCGACAACAGACTACCTACCATAAAGACAAGTCTACAATCCACTGGAATAACAAAAATCTCAACAACAGACTACCTTCCATAATGACAAGGCTACAATCCAATGGAGTAACAAAAATCTTGACAACATATAACCTTCCATAATGAAAAGGCTACCATCCATTGGAGTATAAAAAATATTTAAAACAGACTACCTTTCCATAATGACAAGGCTACCATCCATTGTAGTAACAGAAACCACAACGACAGACTACCTTCCAAATGACAAGGCTACCATCCATTGGAGTAACAAAAATATCAACAAGATACTACCTTCCATAATGAGAAGGCTACCATCCATTGGAGTAACAAAAATCTCGACAACAGACTACCTTCCATAATGAGAAGACTACCATCCATTGGAGTAAGAAAGATATCGACAACATACTACCATCCATTATGACAAGGCTACAATCCATTGGAGTAACAAAAATCACGACAACATACTACCTTCCATAATGACAAGGCTACCATCCATTAGAATAACAAAAATCTCGACAACAGACTACCTTCCATAATGATAAGGCTACCATCCAATGGAGTAACAAAAATATCGACAACAGACTACCTTCCATAATGACCAGGCTACCATCCATTAGAGTAACAAAAATCTGTACAATAGACTACCTTCCATAATGACAAGGCTACCATCTATTGGAGAAAAAAAATATCAACAAGAGACTACCTTCCATAATGACAAGGCTACCATCCATTGGAATATCAAAAATCTCGACAACAGACTACCTTCCATAATGACAAGGCTACCATTCAATGGAGTAACAAAAATCTAGACAACAGGGTACCTTCCATAATGACAAGGCTACCATCCATTGAAGTAATAAAAATCTCGACAACAGACTACCTTCCATAATGACAAGGGTACCATCCATTGGAGTAACAAAAATCTGAAAAACAGACTACCTTCCATAATGACAAGGCTACCATCCATTGGTGTAACAAAAATCGGGACAACAAACTACCTTCCATAATGACAAGGCTACCATCCATTGGAGTAACAAAAATATCAACAAGAGACTTCCTTCCATAATGAGAAGGCTACCATCCATTGGAGTAACAAAAATCTCGACAACAGACTACCTTCCATAATGACAAGGCTACCATTCATTGGAGTATCAAAGATATCGACAACATCCTACCTTCCATAATGACAAGGCTACCATCTATTGGAGTAACCAAAATATCAACAAGAGACTACCTTCCATAATGACAAGTCTACCATCCATTGGAATAACAAAAATCTCGACAACAGACTACCTTCCATAATGACAAGGCTACCATCCATTGAAGTAACGAAAATCTCGACAACAGAATACCTTCCATAATGACAAGGGTATCATCCATTGGAGTAACAAAAATCTCGACAACAGACTACCTTCCATAATGATAAGTCTACAATCCATTGGAGTAACAAAAATCACGACAACAAACTACCTTCCATAATAACAAGGCTACCATTTAATGGAGTAACAAAAATCTAGACAATAGACTACCTTCCATAATGACAAGGCTACCATCCATTGGAGTAACAAAAATCTCGACAATAGACTGCCTTTCATAATGACAAGGGTACCATCCATTGGAGTAACAGAAATCTCGACAACAGACTACCTTCCATAATGACAAGGTTACCATCCAATAGAGTAACAAAAATATCTACAACAGACTGCCTTCCATAATGACAAGGCTACCATCCATTGGAGTAACAAAAATCAGGATAACAGACTACCTTCCATAATGACAAGGCTACCATCTATTGGAGTAACAAAAATATCAACAAGAGACTTCCTTTCATAATGAGAAGGCTACCATCCATTGGAGTAACAAAAATCTCAACAATAGACTACCTTCCATAATGACAAGGCTACCATTCATTGGAGTAAGAAAGATATCGAAAACATACTACCATCCATAATGACAAGGCTACAATCCATTGGAGTAACAAAAATCACGACAACAGACTACCTTCCATAATGATAAGGCTACCATCCATTGGAATAACAATAATCTCGACAACAGGGTACCTTCCATAATGACAAGGCTACCATCCATTGAAGTAATAAAAATCTCGACAACAGACTACCTTCCATAATGACAAGGGTACCATCCATTGGAGTAACAAAAATCTGAAAAACAGACTACCTTCCATAATGACAAGGCTACCATCCATTGGAGTAACAAAAATCGGGACAACAAACTACCTTCCATAATGACAAGGCTACCATCCATTGGAGTAACAAAAATATCAACAAGAGACTTCCTTCCATAATGAGAAGGCTACCATCCATTGGAGTAACAAAAATCTCGACAACAGACTACCTTCCATAATGACAAGGCTACCATTCATTGGAGTATCAAAGATATCGACAACATCCTACATTCCATAATGACAAGGCTACCATCTATTGGAGTAACCAAAATATCAACAAGAGACTACCTTCCATAATGACAAGGCTACCATCCATTGAAGTAACGAAAATCTCGACAACAGAATACCTTCCATAATGACAAGGCTACCATCCATTGGAGTAACAAAAATCTCGACAACAGACTACCTTCCATAATGATAAGTCTACAATCCATTGGAGTAACAAAAATCACGACAACAAACTACCTTCCATAATAACAAGGCTACCATTTAATGGAGTAACAAAAATCTAGACAATAGACTACCTTCCATAATGACAAGGCTACCATCCATTGGAGTAACAAAAATCTCGACAATAGACTGCCTTTAGTAATGACAAGGGTACCATCCATTGGAGTAACAGAAATCTCGACAACAGACTACCTTCAATAGTGACAAGTCTACAATCCATTGGAATAACAAAAATCTCGACAACAGACTACCTTCCATAATGACAAGGCTACAATCCATTGGAGTAACAAAAATCTCGACAATAGACTACCTTTCATAATGACAAGGCTACCATCTATTGGAGTAACAAAGATATCGACAACATACTAACTTCCATAATGACAAGGCTACCATTGATTGGAGTAACAAAAATCATGACAACAAACTACCTTCCATAATGACAAGGTTACCATCCATTGGAATAACAAAAATCTCGACAACAGACTACCTTCCATAATGACAAGGTTACCATCCAATGGAGTAACAAAAATATCTACAACAGACTGCCTTCCATAATGACAAGGCTACCATCCATTGGAGTAACAAAAATCGGGACAACAGACTACCTTCCATAATGACAAGGCTACCATCTATTGGAGTAACAAAAATATCAACAAGAGACTTCCTTTCATAATGAGAAGGCTACCATCCATTGGAGTAACAAAAATCTCGACAATAGACTACCTTACATAATGACAAGGCTACCATTCATTGGAGTAAGAAAGATATCGAAAACATACTACCATCCATAATGACAAGGCTACAATCCATTGGAGTAACAAAAATCACGACAACAGACTACCTTCCATAATGATAAGGCTACCATCCATTGGAATAACAATAATCTCGACAACAGACTACCTTCCATAATGACAAGGCTACCATCCAATGGAGTAACAAAAATATCGACAACAGACTACCTTCCATAATGACCAGACTACCATCCATTAGAGTAACAAAAATCTGTACAATAGACTACCTTCCATAATGACAAGGCTACCATCTATTGGAATAAAAAATATCAACAAGAGACTACCTTCCATAATGACAAGGCTACCATCCATTGGAATATCAAAAATCTCGACAACAGACTACCTTCCATAATGACCAGGCTACCATACATTAGAGTAACAAAAATCTGTACAACAGACTACCTTCCATAATGACAAGGCTACCATCTATTGGAGTAACAAAAATATCAACAAGAGACTACCTTCCATAATGACAAGGCTACCATCCATTGGAATAACAAAAATCTCGACAACAAACTACTATCCACAATGACAATGCTACCATTCAATGGAGTAAAAAAAATCTAGACAACAGGCTACCTTCTATAATGACAAGGCTACCATCCATTGAAGTAACAAAAATCTCGACAACAGAATACCTTCCATAATGACAAGGGTACCATCCATTGGAGTAACAAAAATCTCGACAACAGACTACCTACCATAAAGACAAGTCTACAATCCACTGGAATAACAAAAATCTCAACAATAGACTACCTTCCATAATGACAAGGCTACAATCCAATGGAGTAACAAAAATCTTGACAACAGATAACCTTCCATAATGAAAAGTCTACCATCCATTGGAGTATCAAAAATATTTAAAACAGACTACCTTTCCATAATGACAAGGCTACCATCCATTGTAGTAACAGAAACCACAACGACAGACTACCTTCCAAATGACAAGGCTACCATCCATTGGAGTAACAAAAATATCAACAAGAGACTACCTTCCATAATGAGATGGCTACCATCCATTGGAGTAACAAAAATCTGTACAATAGACTACCTTCCATAATGACAAGGCTACCATCTATTGGAATAAAAAATATCAACAAGAGACTACCTTCCATAATGACAAGGCTACCATCCATTGGAATATCAAAAATCTCGACAACAGACTACCTTCCATAATGACCAGGCTACCATACATTAGAGTAACAAAAATCTGTACAACAGACTACCTTCCATAATGACAAGGCTACCATCTATTGGAGTAACAAAAATATCAACAACAGACTACCTTCCATAATGACAAGGCTACCATCCATTGGAATAACAAAAATCTCGACAACAAACTACCATCCACAATGACAATGCTACCATTCAATGGAGTAAAAAAAATCTAGACAACAGGCTACCTTCTATAATGACAAGGCTACCATCCATTGAAGTAACAAAAATCTCGACAACAGAATACCTTCCATAATGACAAGGGTACCATCCATTGGAGTAACAAAAATCTCGACAACAGACTACCTTCAATAAAGACAAGTCTACAATCCACTGGAATAACAAAAATATCAACAACAGACTACCTTCCATAATGACAAGGCTACAATCCAATGGAGTAACAAAAATCTCGACAACAGATAACCTTCCATAATGAAAAGTCTACCATCCATTGGAGTATCAAAAATATTTAAAACAGACTACCTTTCCATAATGACAAGGCTACCATCCATTGTAGTAACAGAAACCACAACGACAGACTACCTTCCAAATGACAAGGCTACCATCCATTGGAGTAACAAAAATATCAACAAGAGACTACCTTCCATAATGAGAAGGCTACCATCCATTGGAGTAACAAAAATCTCGACAACAGACTACCTTCCATAATGAGAAGGCTACCATCCATTGGAGTAAGAAAGATATCGACAACATACTACCATCCATTATGACAAGGCTACAATCCATTGGAGTAACAAAAATCACGACAACATACTACCTTCCATAATGACAAGGCTACCATCCATTAGAATAACAAAAATCTCGACAACAGACTACCTTCCATAATGATAAGGCTACCATCCAATGGAGTAACAAAAATATCGACAACAGACTACCTTCCATAATGACCAGGCTACCATCCATTAGAGTAACAAAAATCTGTACAATAGACTACCTTCCATAATGACAAGGCTACCATCTATTGGAGAAAAAAAATATCAACAAGAGACTACCTTCCATAATGACAAGGCTACCATCCATTGGAATATCAAAAATCTCGACAACAGACTACCTACCATAAAGACAAGTCTACAATCCACTGGAATAACAAAAATCTCAACAACAGACTACCTTCCATAATGACAAGGCTACAATCCAATGGAGTAACAAAAATCTTGACAACAGATAACCTTCCATAATGAAAAGTCTACCATCCATTGGAGTATCAAAAATATTTAAAACAGACTACCTTTCCATAATGACAAGGCTACCATCCATTGTAGTAACAGAAACCACAACGACAGACTACCTTCCAAATGACAAGGCTACCATCCATTGGAGTAACAAAAATATCAACAAGAGACTACCTTCCATAATGAGAAGGCTACCATCCATTGGAGTAACAAAAATCTGTACAATAGACTACCTTCCATAATGACAAGGCTACCATCTATTGGAATAAAAAATATCAACAAGAGACTACCTTCCATAATGACAAGGCTACCATCCATTGGAATATCAAAAATCTCGACAACAGACTACCTTCCATAATGACCAGGCTACCATACATTAGAGTAACAAAAATCTGTACAACAGACTACCTTCCATAATGACAAGGCTACCATCTATTGGAGTAACAAAAATATCAACAACAGACTACCTTCCATAATGACAAGGCTACCATCCATTGGAATAACAAAAATCTCGACAACAAACTACCATCCACAATGACAATGCTACCATTCAATGGAGTAAAAAAAATCTAGACAACAGGCTACCTTCTATAATGACAAGGCTACCATCCATTGAAGTAACAAAAATCTCGACAACAGAATACCTTCCATAATGACAAGGGTACCATCCATTGGAGTAACAAAAATCTCGACAACAGACTACCTTCCATAAAGACAAGTCTACAATCCACTGGAATAACAAAAATATCAACAACAGACTACCTTCCATAATGACAAGGCTACAATCCAATGGAGTAACAAAAATCTCGACAACAGATAACCTTCCATAATGAAAAGTCTACCATCCATTGGAGTATCAAAAATATTTAAAACAGACTACCTTTCCATAATGACAAGGCTACCATCCATTGTAGTAACAGAAACCACAACGACAGACTACCTTCCAAATGACAAGGCTACCATCCATTGGAGTAACAAAAATATCAACAAGAGACTACCTTCCATAATGAGAAGGCTACCATCCATTGGAGTAACAAAAATCTCGACAACAGACTACCTTCCATAATGAGAAGGCTACCATCCATTGGAGTAAGAAAGATATCGACAACATACTACCATCCATTATGACAAGGCTACAATCCATTGGAGTAACAAAAATCACGACAACATACTACCTTCCATAATGACAAGGCTACCATCCATTAGAATAACAAAAATCTCGACAACAGACTACCTTCCATAATGATAAGGCTACCATCCAATGGAGTAACAAAAATATCGACAACAGACTACCTTCCATAATGACCAGGCTACCATCCATTAGAGTAACAAAAATCTGTACAATAGACTACCTTCCATAATGACAAGGCTACCATCTATTGGAGAAAAAAAATATCAACAAGAGACTACCTTCCATAATGACAAGGCTACCATCCATTGGAATATCAAAAATCTCGACAACAGACTACCTTCCATAATGACAAGGCTACCATCCATTGAAGTAATAAAAATCTCGACATCAGACTACCTTCCATAATGACAAGGGTACCATCAATTGGAGTAACAAAAATCTGAAAAACAGACTACCTTCCATAATGACAAGGCTACCATCCATTGGAGTAACAAAAATCGGGACAACAAACTACCTTCCATAATGACAAGGCTACCATCCATTGGAGTAACAAAAATATCAACAAGAGACTACCTTCCATAATGACAAGGCTACCATCCATTGGAATATCAAAAATCTCGACAACAGACTACCTTCCATAATGACAAGGCTACCATTCATTGGAGTATCAAAGATATCGACAACATCCTACCTTCCATAATGACAAGGCTACCATCTATTGGAGTAACCAAAATATCAACAAGAGACTACCTTCCATAATGACAAGTCTACCATCCATTGGAATAACAAAAATCTCGACAACAGACTACCTTCCATAATGACAAGGCTACCATCCATTGAAGTAACAAAAATCTCGACAACAGAATACCTTCCATAATGACAAGGGTATCATCCATTGGAGTAACAAAAATCTCGACAACATACTACCTTCCATAATGATAAGTCTACAATCCATTGGAATAACAAAAATCTCGACAACAGACTACCTTCCATAATGACAAGGCTACAATCCAATGGAGTAACAAAAATCTCAACAACAGATAACCTTCCATAATGACAAGTCTACCATCCATTGGAGTAACAAAAATATTTAAAATAGACTACCTTTCCATAATGACAAGGCTACCATCCATTGTAGTAACAGAAATCACAATGACAGACTACCTTCCATAATGACAAGGCTATCATCCATTGGAGTAACAAATATATCAACAAGAGACTACCTTCCATAATGAGAAGGCTACCATCCATTGGAGTAACAAAAATCTCGACAACATACTACCTTCCATAATGACAAGGCTACAATCCATTGGAGTAACAAAAATCACGACAACAAACTACCTTCCATAATGACAAGGCTACAATCAATTGGAATAACAAAAACTCGACAACAAACTACCTTCCATAATGACAAGGCTACCATCCATTGGAGTAAGAAAAATCATGACAATAGACTACCTTCCATAATGACAAGGCTACCATCCATTGGAATAACAAAAATCTCGACAACAAACTACCATCCAAAATGACAATGCTACCATTCAATGGAGTAAAAAAAATCTAGACAACAGGCTACCTTCTATAATGACAAGGCTACCATCCATTGAAGTAACAAAAATCTCGACAACAGAATACCTTCCATAATGACAAGGGTACCATCCATTGGAGTAACAAAAATCTCGACAACAGACTACCTTCCATAAAGACAAGTCTACAATCCACTGGAATAACAAAAATATCAACAACAGACTACCTTCCATAATGACAAGGCTACAATCCAATGGAGTAACAAAAATCTCGACAACCGATAACCTTCCATAATGAAAAGTCTACCATCCATTGGAGTATCAAAAATATTTAAAACAGACTACCTTTCCATAATGACAAGGCTACCATCCATTGTAGTAACAGAAACCACAACGACAGACTACCTTCCAAATGACAAGGCTACCATCCATTGGAGTAACAAAAATATCAACAAGAGACTACCTTCCATAATGAGAAGGCTACCATCCATTGGAGTAACAAAAATCTCGACAACAGACTACCTTCCATAATGAGAAGGCTACCATCCATTGGAGTAAGAAAGATATCGACAACATACTACCATCCATTATGACAAGGCTACAATCCATTGGAGTAACAAAAATCACGACAACATACTACCTTCCATAATGACAAGGCTACCATCCATTAGAATAACAAAAATCTCGACAACAGACTACCTTCCATAATGATAAGGCTACCATCCAATGGAGTAACAAAAATATCGACAACAGACTACCTTCCATAATGACCAGGCTACCATCCATTAGAGTAACAAAAATCTGTACAATAGACTACCTTCCATAATGACAAGGCTACCATCTATTGGAGAAAAAAAATATCAACAAGAGACTACCTTCCATAATGACAAGGCTACCATCCATTGGAATATCAAAAATCTCGACAACAGACTACCTTCCATAATGACAAGGCTACCATCCATTGAAGTAATAAAAATCTCGACATCAGACTACCTTCCATAATGACAAGGGTACCATCAATTGGAGTAACAAAAATCTGAAAAACAGACTACCTTCCATAATGACAAGGCTACCATCCATTGGAGTAACAAAAATCGGGACAACAAACTACCTTCCATAATGACAAGGCTACCATCCATTGGAGTAACAAAAATATCAACAAGAGACTACCTTCCATAATGACAAGGCTACCATCCATTGGAATATCAAAAATCTCGACAACAGACTACCTTCCATAATGACAAGGCTACCATTCATTGGAGTATCAAAGATATCGACAACATCCTACCTTCCATAATGACAAGGCTACCATCTATTGGAGTAACCAAAATATCAACAAGAGACTACCTTCCATAATGACAAGTCTACCATCCATTGGAATAACAAAAATCTCGACAACAGACTACCTTCCATAATGACAAGGCTACCATCCATTGAAGTAACAAAAATCTCGACAACAGAATACCTTCCATAATGACAAGGGTATCATCCATTGGAGTAACAAAAATCTCGACAACATACTACCTTCCATAATGATAAGTCTACAATCCATTGGAATAACAAAAATCTCGACAACAGACTACCTTCCATAATGACAAGGCTACAATCCAATGGAGTAACAAAAATCTCAACAACAGATAACCTTCCATAATGACAAGTCTACCATCCATTGGAGTAACAAAAATATTTAAAATAGACTACCTTTCCATAATGACAAGGCTACCATCCATTGTAGTAACAGAAATCACAATGACAGACTACCTTCCATAATGACAAGGCTATCATCCATTGGAGTAACAAATATATCAACAAGAGACTACCTTCCATAATGAGAAGGCTACCATCCATTGGAGTAACAAAAATCTCGACAACATACTACCTTCCATAATGACAAGGCTACAATCCATTGGAGTAACAAAAATCACAACAACAAACTACCTTCCATAATGACAAGGCTACAATCAATTGGAATAACAAAAACTCGACAACAAACTACCTTCCATAATGACAAGGCTACCATCCATTGGAGTAAGAAAAATCATGACAATAGACTACCTTCCATAATGACAAGGCTACCATCCATTGGAATAACAAAAATCTCGACAACAAACTACCATCCAAAATGACAATGCTACCATTCAATGGAGTAAAAAAAATCTAGACAACAGGCTACCTTCTATAATGACAAGGCTACCATCCATTGAAGTAACAAAAATCTCGACAACAGAATACCTTCCATAATGACAAGGGTACCATCCATTGGAGTAACAAAAATCTCGACAACAGACTACCTTCCATAAAGACAAGTCTACAATCCACTGGAATAACAAAAATATCAACAACAGACTACCTTCCATAATGACAAGGCTACAATCCAATGGAGTAACAAAAATCTCGACAACAGATAACCTTCCATAATGAAAAGTCTACCATCCATTGGAGTATCAAAAATATTTAAAACAGACTACCTTTCCATAATGACAAGGCTACCATCCATTGTAGTAACAGAAACCACAACGACAGACTACCTTCCAAATGACAAGGCTACCATCCATTGGAGTAACAAAAATATCAACAAGAGACTACCTTCCATAATGAGAAGGCTACCATCCATTGGAGTAACAAAAATCTCGACAACAGACTACCTTCCATAATGAGAAGGCTACCATCCATTGGAGTAAGAAAGATATCGACAACATACTACCATCCATTATGACAAGGCTACAATCCATTGGAGTAACAAAAATCACGACAACATACTACCTTCCATAATGACAAGGCTACCATCCATTAGAATAACAAAAATCTCGACAACAGACTACCTTCCATAATGATAAGGCTACCATCCAATGGAGTAACAAAAATATCGACAACAGACTACCTTCCATAATGACCAGGCTACCATCCATTAGAGTAACAAAAATCTGTACAATAGACTACCTTCCATAATGAGAAGGCTACCATCTATTGGAGAAAAAAAATATCAACAAGAGACTACCTTCCATAATGACAAGGCTACCATCCATTGGAATATCAAAAATCTCGACAACAGACTACCTTCCATAATGACAAGGCTACCATCCATTGGAGTAACAAAAATCTCGACAACAGACTACCTACCATAAAGACAAGTCTACAATCCACTGGAATAACAAAAATCTCAACAACAGACTACCTTCCATAATGACAAGGCTACAATCCAATGGAGTAACAAAAATCTTGACAACAGATAACTTCCATAATGAAAAGTCTACCATCCATTGGAGTATCAAAAATATTTAAAACAGACTACCTTTCCATAATGACAAGGCTACCATCCATTGTAGTAACAGAAACCACAACGACAGACTACCTTCCAAATGACAAGGCTACCATCCATTGGAGTAACAAAAATATCAACAAGAGACTACCTTCCATAATGAGAAGGCTACCATCCATTGGAGTAACAAAAATCTGTACAATAGACTACCTTCCATAATGACAAGGCTACCATCTATTGGAATAAAAAATATCAACAAGAGACTACCTTCCATAATGACAAGGCTACCATCCATTGGAATATCAAAAATCTCGACAACAGACTACCTTCCATAATGACCAGGCTACCATACATTAGAGTAACAAAAATCTGTACAACAGACTACCTTCCATAATGACAAGGCTACCATCTATTGGAGTAACAAAAATATCAACAACAGACTACCTTCCATAATGACAAGGCTACCATCCATTGGAATAACAAAAATCTTGACAACAAACTACCATCCACAATGACAATGCTACCATTCAATGGAGTAAAAAAAATCTAGACAACAGGCTACCTTCTATAATGACAAGGCTACCATCCATTGAAGTAACAAAAATCTCGACAACAGAATACCTTCCATAATGACAAGGGTACCATCCATTGGAGTAACAAAAATCTCGACAACAGACTACCTTCCATAAAGACAAGTCTACAATCCACTGGAATAACAAAAATATCAACAACAGACTACCTTCCATAATGACAAGGCTACAATCCAATGGAGTAACAAAAATCTCGACAACAGATAACCTTCCATAATGAAAAGTCTACCATCCATTGGAGTATCAAAAATATTTAAAACAGACTACCTTTCCATAATGACAAGGCTACCATCCATTGTAGTAACAGAAACCACAACGACAGACTACCTTCCAAATGACAAGGCTACCATCCATTGGAGTAACAAAAATATCAACAAGAGACTACCTTCCATAATGAGAAGGCTACCATCCATTGGAGTAACAAAAATCTCGACAACAGACTACCTTCCATAATGAGAAGGCTACCATCCATTGGAGTAAGAAAGATATCGACAACATACTACCATCCATTATGACAAGGCTACAATCCATTGGAGTAACAAAAATCACGACAACATACTACCTTCCATAATGACAAGGCTACCATCCATTACAATAACAAAAATCTCGACAACAGACTACCTTCCATAATGATAAGGCTACCATCCAATGGAGTAACAAAAATATCGACAACAGACTACCTTCCATAATTACCAGGCTACCATCCATTAGAGTAACAAAAATCTGTACAATAGACTACCTTCCATAATGACAAGGCTACCATCTATTGGAGAAAAAAAATATCAACAAGAGACTACCTTCCATAATGACAAGGCTACCATCCATTGGAATATCAAAAATCTCGACAACAGACTACCTTCCATAATGACAAGGCTACCATCCATTGAAGTAATAAAAATCTCGACATCAGACTACCTTCCATAATGACAAGGGTACCATCCATTGGAGTAACAAAAATCTGAAAAACAGACTACCTTCCATAATGACAAGGCTACCATCCATTGGAGTAACAAAAATCGGGACAAAAAACTACCTTCCATAATGACAAGGCTACCATCCATTGGAGTAACAAAAATATCAACAAGAGACTACCTTCCATAATGACAAGGCTACCATCCATTGGAATATCAAAAATCTCGACAACAGACTACCTTCCATAATGACAAGGCTACCATTCATTGGAGTATCAAAGATATCGACAACATCCTACCTTCCATAATGACAAGGCTACCATCTATTGGAGTAACCAAAATATCAACAAGAGACTACCTTCCATAATGACAAGTCTACCATCCATTGGAATAACAAAAATCTCGACAACAGACTACCTTCCATAATGACAAGGCTACCATCCATTGAAGTAACAAAAATCTCGACAACAGAATACCTTCCATAATGACAAGGGTATCATCCATTGGAGTAACAAAAATCTCGACAACATACTACCTTCCATAATGATAAGTCTACAATCCATTGGAATAACAAAAATCTCGACAACAGACTACCTTCCATAATGACAAGGCTACAATCCAATGGAGTAACAAAAATCTCAACAACAGATAACCTTCCATAATGACAAGTCTACCATCCATTGGAGTAACAAAAATATTTAAAATAGACTACCTTTCCATAATGACAAGGCTACCATCCATTGTAGTAACAGAAATCACAATGACAGACTACCTTCCATAATGACAAGGCTATCATCCATTGGAGTAACAAATATATCAACAAGAGACTACCTTCCATAATGAGAAGGCTACCATCTATTGGAGTAACAAAAATCTCGACAACATACTACCTTCCATAATGACAAGGCTACAATCCATTGGAGTAACAAAAATCACGACAACAAACTACCTTCCATAATGACAAGGCTACAATCAATTGGAATAACAAAAACTCGACAACAAACTACCTTCCATAATGACAAGGCTACCATCCATTGGAGTAAGAAAAATCATGACAATAGACTACCTTCCATAATGACAAGGCTACCATCCATTGGAATAACAAAAATCTCGACAATCGACTACCTTCCATAATGACAAGGCTACCATTTGGAGTAACAAAAATCTAGACAACATACTACCTTCCATAATGATAAGGCTACCATCCATTAGAGTCACAAAAATCTCGACAACAGACTACCTTCCATAATGACATGGGTACCATCCATTGAAGTAACAAAAATATCGACAATAGACCACCTTCCATAATGACAAGTCACTAATCCATTGGAATAACAAAAATCTCGACAATAGACTACCTTCCATAATGACAAGGCTACCACACATTGGAGTAACAAAAATCTCGACAACAAACTACCTTCCATAATGATAAGTCTACCATCCATTGGATTAACAAAAATCTGAAAAATAGACTACCTTCCATAATGACAAGACTACCATCCATTTGAGTAACAGAAAACACAACGACAAACTACCTTCCATAATTTCAAGGCTACCATCCATTGGAATAACAAAAATCTCGACAACAAACTACCTTCCATAATGACAAGGCTATAATCCAATGAAGTAACAAAAATCTCGACAACAGACTACCTTCCATAATGACAAGTCTACCATCCATTGGATTAACAAAAATCTGAAAAACAGACTACCTTCCATAATGACAAGGCTACCATCCATTGGAGTAACATAAATCACAACGACAAACTACCTTCCATAATGACAAGGCTACCATCCATTTGAGTAACAAAAATCGGGACAACAGACTACCTTCCATAATGACAAGGCTACCATCCATTGGAGTAACAAAGATATCGACAACATACTACCTTCCATAATGACAAGGCTACCACACATTGGAGTAACAAAAATCACGACAACAGACTACCTTCCATAATGAGAAGGCTACCTCTCAATGGAGTAAGAAAGATATCGACAACATACTACCTTCCATAATGACAAGGCTACAATCCATTGGAGTAACAAAAATCACGACAACAGAATACCTTCCATAATGACAAGGCTACAATCCATTTGAATAACAAAAACTCGATAACAGACAACCTTCCATAATGACAAGGCTACAATCCAATGGAGTAACAAAAATCTCATAAACAAACTACCTTCCATAATGACAAGTCTACCATCCATTGGAGTAACGGAAATCACAACGACAAACTACCTTCCATAATGACAAGGCTACCATCCATTTGAGTAACAAAAATCGGGACAACAGACTACCTTCCATAATGACAAGGCTACCATCCATTGGAATAACAAAAATCTCGACAATAGACTACCTTTCATAATGACAAGGCTACCATCTATTGGAGTAACAAAGATATCGACAACATACTAACTTCCATAATAAAAAGGATTCCATTGATTGGAGTACCAAAAATCATGACAACAAACTACCTTCCATAATGACAAGGCTACCATCCATTGGAATAACAAAAATCTCGACAACAGACAACCTTCCATAATGACAAGGCTACCATCCAATGGAGTAACAAAAATATCTACAACAGACTGCCTTCCATAATGACCAGGCTACCATCCATTAGAGTAACCAAAATCTGTACAACAGACTACCTTCCATAATGACAAGGCTACCATCTATTGGAGTAACAAAAATATAAACAAGAGACTACCTTCCATAATAACAAGGCTACCATCCATTGGAATATAAAAAACCTCGACAACAAACTACCTTCCATAATGACAAGGCTCCCATTCAATGGAGTAACAAAAATCTAGACAACAGGCTACCTTCCATAATGACAAGGCTACCATCCAATGAAGTAACAAAAATCTCGAAAACAGACAACCTTCTGTAATGCCAAGGGTACCATGCATTTGAGTAAAAAAAATCTCGACAATAGACTACCTTCCATAATGACAAGTCTACAATCCATTGGAATAACAAAAATCTCGACAACAGACTACCTTCCATAATGACAAGGCTACAATCCAATGGAGTAACAAAAATCTCGACAACAGACTACCTTCCATAATGACAAGTGTACCATCCATTGGAGTAACAAAAATATGAAATTCAAACTACCTTCCATAATGACAAGGCTACCATCCATTGGAGTAACAAAAATCGGGACAACAGCCATCCTTCCATAATGACAAGGCTACCATCTATTGGAGTAACAAAAATATCAACAAGAGACTTCCTTCCATAATGAGAAGGCTACCATCCATTGGAGTAACAAAAATCTCGACAACAGACTACCTTCCATAATGACAAGGCTACCATTCATTGGAGTAAGAAAGATATCGAAAACATACTACCATCCATAATGACAAGGCTACAATCCATTGGAGTAACAAAAATCATGACAAAAGACTACCTTCCATAATGACAAGGCTACCATCCATTGGAGTAACAAAAATATCGACAACAGACTACCTTCCATAATGACAAGACTACCATCCATTAGAGTAACAAAAATCTGTACAATAGACTACCTTCCATAATGACAAGGCTACCATCTATTGGAATAAAAAATATCAACAAGAGACTACCTTCCATAATGACAAGGCTACCATCCATTGGAATATCAAAAATCTCGACAACAGACTACCTTCCATAATGACCAGGCTACCATACGTTAGAGTAACAAAAATCTGTACAACAGACTACCTTCCATAATGACAAGGCTACCATATATTGGAGTAAAAAAAATATCAACAAGAGACTACCTTCCATAATGACAAGGCTACCATCCATTGGAAATACAAAAATATCGATAACAAACTACCTTCCACAATGACAATGCTACCATTCAATGAAGTAAAAAAAATCTAGATAACAAGCTACCTTCTATAATGACAAGGCTACCATCCATTGAAGTAACAAAAATCTCGACAACAGAATACCTTCCATAATGACAAGGGTACCATCCATTGGAGTAACAAAAATCACGACAACAGACTACCTTCCATAATGACAAGTCTACAATCCACTTGAATAACAAAAATCTCAACAATAGACTACCTTCCATAATGATAAGGCTACAATCCAATGGAGTAACAAAAATCTCGACAACAAATAACCTTCCATAATGAAAAGTCTACCATCCATTGTAGTAACAGAAACCACAACGACAGACTACCTTCCATAATGACAAGGCTACCATCAATTGGAGTAACAAAAATATCAACAAGAGACTACCTTCCATAATGAGAAGGCTACCATCCATTGGAGTAACAAAAATCTCGACAACAGACTACCTTCCATAATGAGAAGGCTACCATCCATTGGAGTAAGAAAGATATCGACAACATACTACCATCCATTATGACAAGGCTACAATCCAGTGGAGTAAAAAAAATCACGACAACAGACTACCTTCCATAATGACAAGGCTACCATCCATTAGAATAACAAAAATATCGACAACAGACTACCTTCCATAATGACAAGGCTACTATCCAATGGAGTAACAAAAATATCGACAACAGACTACCTTCCATAATGACCAGGCTACCATCCATTAGAGTAACAAAAATCTGTACAATAGACTACCTTCCATAATGACAAGGCTACCATTTATTGGAGAAAAAAAATATCAATAAGAGACTAGCTTCCATAATGACAAGGCTACCATCCAATGGAATATCAAAAATCTCGACAACAGACTACCTTCCATAATGACAATGCTACCATTCAATGGAGTAACAAAAATCTAGACAATAGGGTACCTTCCATAATGACAAGGCTACCATCCATTGAAGTAATAAAAATCTCGACAACAAACTACCTTCCATAATGACAAGGGTACCATCCATTAGAGTAACAAAAATCTGAAAAACAGACTACCTTCCATAATGACAAGGCTACCATCCATTGGAGTAACAAAAATCGGGACAACAAACTACCTTCCATAATGACAAGGCTACCATCCATTGGAGTAACAAAAATATCAACAAGAGACTTCCTTCCATAATGAGAAGGCTACCATCCATTGGAGTAACAAAAATCTCGACAACAGACTACCTTCCATAATGACAAGGCTACCATTCATTAGAGTATCCAAGATATCGACAACATCCTACCTTCCATAATGACAAGGCTACCATCTATTGGAGTAAACAAAATATCAACAAGAGACTACCTTCCATAATGACAAGTCTACCATCCATTGGAATAACAAAAATCTCGACAACAGACTACCTTCCTTAATGACAAGGCTACCATCCATTGAAGTAACAAAAATCTCGACAACAGAATACCTTCCATAATGACAAGGGTATCATCCATTGGAGTAACAAAAATCTCAACAATAGACTACCTTCCATAATGATAAGTCTACAATCCATTGGAATAACAAAAATCTCGACAACAGACTACCTTCCATAATGACAAGGCTACAATCCAATGGAGTTACAAAAATCTCAACAACAGATAACCTTCCATAATTACAAGTCTACCATCCATTGGAGTAACAAAAATATTTAAAATAGACTACCTTTCCATAATGACAAGGCTACCATCCATTGTAGTAACAGAAATCACAATGACAGACTACCTTCCATAATGACAAGGCTACCATCCATTGGAGTAACAAATATATCAACAACAGACTACCTTCCATAATGAAAAGGCTACCATCCATTGGAGTAACAAAAATCTCGACAACAGACTACCTTCCATAAGGAGAAAGCTACCATCCATTGGAGTAAGAAAGATATCGACAACATACTACCTTCCATAATGCAAAGCTACAATCCATTGGAGTAACAAAAATCACGACAACAAACTACCTTCCATAATGACAAGGCTACAATCAATTGGAATAACAAAAACTCGACAACAGACTACCTTCCATAATGACAAGGCTACCATCCATTGGAGTAAGAAAAATCATGACAATAGACTACCTTCCATAATGACAAGGCTACCATCCATTGGAATAACAAAAATCTCGACAACCGACTACCTTCCATAATGACAAGGCTACCATTTGGAGTAACAAAAATCTAGACAAAGACTACCTTCCATAATGAAAAGGCTACCATCCATTGGAGTCACAAAAATCTCGACAACAGACTACCTTCCATAATGACATGGGTACCGTCCATTGAAGTAACAAAAATCTCGACAATAGACCACCTTCCATAATGACAAGTCACCAATCCATTAGAATAACAAAAATCTCGACAACAGACTACCATCCATAATGACAAGGCTACAATCCAATGGAGTAACAAAAATCTCGACAACAAACTACCTTCAATAATGATAAGTCTACCATCCATTGGATTAACAAAAATCTGAAAAATAGACTACCTTCCATAATGACAAGACTACCATCCATTGGAGTAACAGAAAACACAACGACAAACTACCTTCCATAATTACAAGGCTACCATCCATTGGAATAACAAAAATCTCGACAACAAACTACCTTCCATAATGACAAGGCTATAATCCAATGAAGTAACAAAAATCTCGACAACAGACTACCTTCCATAATGACAAGTCTACCATCCATTAGATTAACAAAAATCTGAAAAATAGACTACCTTCCATAATGACAAGGCTACCATCCATTGGAGTAACATAAATCACAATGACAAACTACCTTCCATAATGACAAGGCTACCATCCATTTGAGTAACAAAAATCGGGACAACAGACTACCTTCCATAATGACAAGGCTACCATCCATTGGAGTAACAAAGATATCGACAACATACTACCTTCCATAATGACAAGGCTACCACCCATTGGAGTAACAAAAATCACGACAACAGGCTACCTTCCATAATGAGAAGGCTACCATCCATTGGAGTAAGAAAGATATCGACAACATACTACCTTCCATAATGACAAGGCTACAATCCATTGGAGTAACAAAAATCACGACAACAGAATACCTTCCATAATGACAAGGCTACAATCCATTTGAATAACAAAAACTCGATAACAGACAACCTTCCATAATGACAAGGCTACCATCCATTGGAGTAAGAAAAATCATGACAATAGACTACCTTCCAAAATGACAAGGCTACCATCCATTGGAATAACAAAAATCTCGACAACAGCCTACCTTCCATAATGACAAGGCTACCATCCATTGAAGTAACAAAAATCTCGACAACAGAATACCTTCCATAATGACAAGGCTACCATCCATTGGAGTCACAAAAATCTCGACAACAGACTACCTTCCATAATAACAAGGGTACCATCCATTGGAGTAACAAAAATCTCGACAACAGACTAACTTCCATAATGACAAGTCTACAATCCATTTGAATAACAATAATCTCGACAACAGACTACCTTCCATAATGACAAGGCTACAATCGAATGGAGTAACAAAAATCTCGACAACAGATAACCTTCCATAATGACAAGTCTACCATCCATTGGGGTAACAAAAATCTGAAAAACAGACTACCTTTCCATAATGACAAGGTTACCATCCATTGGAGTAACATAAATCACAAAGACAAAATAGCTTCCATAATGACAAGGCTACCATCCATTTGAGTAACAAAAATCAGGACAACATACTACCTTCCATAATGACAAGGCTACCATCCATTGGATTAACAAAAATATCAACAAGAGACTACCTTCCATAATGAGAAGGCTACCATCCATTGGAGTTACAAAAATCTCGACAACAGACTACCTTCCATAATGAGAAGGCTACCATCCATTGGAGTAACAAAAATATCAACAAGAGACTACCTTCCATAATGAGAAGGCTACCATCCATTGGAGTTACAAAAATCTCGACAACAGACTACCTTCCATAATGAGAAGGCTACCATCCATTTGAATAACAAAAACTCGACAACAGACAAGCTTCCATAATGACAAGGCTACCATCCATTGGAGTAAGAAAAATCATGACAATAGACTACCTTCCATAATGACAAGGCTATCATCCATTGGAATAACAAAAATCTCGACAACAGACTACCTTCCATAATGACAAGGCTACCATTCAATGGAGTAACAAAAATCTAGACAACAGACTAACTTCCATAATGACAAGGCTACCATCAATTGGAGTCACAAAAATCTCGACAACAGACTACCTTCCATAATGACAAGGGTACCATCCATTGGAGTAACAAAAATCTCGACAACAGACTACCTTCCATAATGACAAGTCTACAATCCATTGGAATAAAAAAAATCTCGAAAACAGACTACCTTCCATAATGACAAGGCTACAATCTAATGAAGTATTAAAAATCTCAACAACAGACTACCTTCCATAATGACAAGTCTACCATCTATTGGAGTAACAAAAATATCAACAAGAGACTACCTTCCATAATGACAAGGCTACCATCCATTGGAATAACAAAAATCTCGACAACAGACTACCTTCCATAATGACAATGCTACCATTCAATGGAGTAACAAAAATCGGGACAACAGACTACCTTCCATAATGACAAGGCTATCATCCATTGGAGTAACAAAGATATCGACATTAGACTACCTTCCATAATGACAAGGCTACCACCCATTGGAGTAACAAAAATCACGACAACAGACTACCTTCCATAATGAGAAGGCTACCATCCATTGGAGTAACAGAAAACACAACGACAAACTACCTTCCATAATTACAAGGCTACCATCCATTGGAATTACAAAAATCTCGACAACAAACTTCCTTCCATAATGACAAGGCTATAATCCAATGAAGTAACAAAAATCTCGACAATAGACTACCTTCCATAATGACAAGTCTACCATCCATTGGATTAACAAAAATCTGAAAAACAGACTACCTTCCATAATGACAAGGCTACCATCCATTGGAGTAACATAAATCACAATGACAAACTACCTTCCATAATGACAAGGCTATCATCCATTGGAATAACAAAAATCTCGACAACAGACTACCTTCCATAATGACAAGGCTACCATTCAATGGAGTAACAAAAATCTAGACAACAGACTAACTTCCATAATGACAAGGCTACCATCAATTGGAGTCACAAAAATCTCGACAACAGACTACCTTCCATAATGACAAGGGTACCATCCATTGGAGTAACAAAAATCTCGACAACAGACTACCTTCCATAATGACAAGTCTACAATCCATTGGAATAAAAAAAATCTCGAAAACAGACTACCTTCCATAATGACAAGGCTACAATCTAATGAAGTATTAAAAATCTCAACAACAGACTACCTTCCATAATGACAAGTCTACCATCTATTGGAGTAACAAAAATATCAACAAGAGACTACCTTCCATAATGACAAGGCTACCATCCATTGGAATAACAAAAATCTCGACAACAGACTACCTTCCATAATGACAATGCTACCATTCAATGGAGTAACAAAAATCGGGACAACAGACTACCTTCCATAATGACAAGGCTATCATCCATTGGAGTAACAAAGATATCGACATTAGACTACCTTCCATAATGACAAGGCTACCACCCATTGGAGTAACAAAAATCACGACAACAGACTACCTTCCATAATGAGAAGGCTACCATCCATTGGAGTAACAGAAAACACAACGACAAACTACCTTCCATAATTACAAGGCTACCATCCATTGGAATTACAAAAATCTCGACAACAAACTTCCTTCCATAATGACAAGGCTATAATCCAATGAAGTAACAAAAATCTCGACAATAGACTACCTTCCATAATGACAAGTCTACCATCCATTGGATTAACAAAAATCTGAAAAACAGACTACCTTCCATAATGACAAGGCTACCATCCATTGGAGTAACATAAATCACAATGACAAACTACCTTCCATAATGACAAGGCTATCATCCATTGGAATAACAAAAATCTCGACAACAGACTACCTTCCATAATGACAAGGCTACCATTCAATGGAGTAACAAAAATCTAGACAACAGACTAACTTCCATAATGACAAGGCTACCATCAATTGGAGTCACAAAAATCTCGACAACAGACTACCTTCCATAATGACAAGGGTACCATCCATTGGAGTAACAAAAATCTCGACAACAGACTACCTTCCATAATGACAAGTCTACAATCCATTGGAATAAAAAAAATCTCGAAAACAGACTACCTTCCATAATGACAAGGCTACAATCTAATGAAGTATTAAAAATCTCAACAACAGACTACCTTCCATAATGACAAGTCTACCATCTATTGGAGTAACAAAAATATCAACAAGAGACTACCTTCCATAATGACAAGGCTACCATCCATTGGAATAACAAAAATCTCGACAACAGACTACCTTCCATAATGACAATGCTACCATTCAATGGAGTAACAAAAATCGGGACAACAGACTACCTTCCATAATGACAAGGCTATCATCCATTGGAGTAACAAAGATATCGACATTAGACTACCTTCCATAATGACAAGGCTACCACCCATTGGAGTAACAAAAATCACGACAACAGACTACCTTCCATAATGAGAAGGCTACCATCCATTGGAGTAACAGAAAACACAACGACAAACTACCTTCCATAATTACAAGGCTACCATCCATTGGAATTACAAAAATCTCGACAACAAACTTCCTTCCATAATGACAAGGCTATAATCCAATGAAGTAACAAAAATCTCGACAATAGACTACCTTCCATAATGACAAGTCTACCATCCATTGGATTAACAAAAATCTGAAAAACAGACTACCTTCCATAATGACAAGGCTACCATCCATTGGAGTAACATAAATCACAATGACAAACTACCTTCCATAATGACAAGGCTATCATCCATTGGAATAACAAAAATCTCGACAACAGACTACCTTCCATAATGACAAGGCTACCATTCAATGGAGTAACAAAAATCTAGACAACAGACTAACTTCCATAATGACAAGGCTACCATCAATTGGAGTCACAAAAATCTCGACAACAGACTACCTTCCATAATGAGAAGGCTACCATCCATTGGAGTAAGAAAGATATCGACAACATACTACCTTCCATAATGACAAGGCTACAATCCATTGGAGTAACAAAAATCACGACAACAGAATACCTTCCATAATTACAAGGCTACAATCCATTTGAATAACAAAAACTCGATAACAGACAACCTTCCTTAATGACAAGGCTACCATCCATTGGAGTAAGAAAAATCATGACAATAGACAACCTTCCAAAATGACAAGGCTACCATCCATTGGAATAACAAAAATCTCGACAACAACCTACCTTCCATAATGACAAGGCTACCATTCAATGGAGTAACAAAAATCTAGACAACAGACTACCTTCCATAATGATAAGGCTACCATCCATTGGTATCACAAAAATCTCGACAACAGACCACCTTCCATAATGGCAAGGGTACCATCAATTGGAGTAACAAAAATCTCGACAACAGACTACCTTCCATAATGACATGTCTACAATCCATTGGAATAACAAAAATCTCGAAAATAGACTACCTTCCATAATGACAAGGCTACAATCCAATGAAGTAACAAAAATCTCGACAACAGACTACCTTCCATAATGACAAGTCTACCATCTATTGGAGTAACAAAAATATCAAAAAGAGACTACCTTCCATAATGACAAGGCTACCATCCATTGGAATAACAAAAATCTCGACAACAGACTACCTTCCATAATGACAATGCTACCATTCAATGGAGTAACAAAAATCTAGACAACATGCTACCTTCCATAATGACAAGGCTACCATCCATTGAAGTAACAAAAATCTCGACAACAGAATACCTTCCATAATGACAAGGGTACCATCCATTGGAGTAACAAAAATCTCGACAACAGACTAACTTCCATAATGACAAGTCTACAATCCATTTAAATAACAATAATCTCGACAACAGACTACCTTCCATAATGACAAGGCTACAATCCAATGGAGTAACAAAAATCTCGACAACAGATAACCTTCCATAATGACAAGTCTACCATCCATTGGAGTAACAAAAATCTGAAAAACAGACTACCTTTCCATAATGACAAGGTTACCATCCATTGGAGTAACATAAATCACAAAGACAAAATAGCTTCCATAATGACAAGGCTACCATCCATTTCCGTAACAAAAATAAGGACAACAGACTACCTTCCATAATGACAAGGCTACCATCCATTGGAGTAACAAAAATATCAACAAGAGACTACCTTCCATAATGAGAAGGCTACCATCCATTGGAGTTACAAAAATCTCGACAACAGACTACCTTCCATAATGAGAAGGCTACCATCCATTGGAGTAACAAAAATATCAACAAGAGACTACCTTCCATAATGAGAAGGCTACCATCCATTGGAGTTACAAAAATCTCGACAACAGACTACCTTCCATAATGACAAGGCTACCATCCATTGGAGTTACAAAATTCTCGACAACAGTCTACCTTCCATAATGAGAAGGCTACCATCCATTTGAATAACAAAAACTCGACAACAGACAAGCTTCCATAATGACAAGGCTACCATCCATTGGAGTAAGAAAAATCATGACAATAGACTACCTTCTATAATGACATAGCTATCATCCATTGGAATAACAAAAATGTCGACAACAGACTACCTTCCATAATGACAAGGCTACCATTCAATGGAGTAACAAAAATCTAGACAACAGACTAACTTCCATAATGACAAGGCTACCATCCATTGGAGTCACAAAAATCTCGACAACAGACTACCTTCCATAATGACAAGGGTGCCATCCATTGGAGTAACAAAAATATCGACAACAGACTACCTTCCATAATGACAAGTCTACAATCCATTGGAATAAAAAAAATCTCGAAAACAGACTACCTTCCATAATGACAAGGCTACAATCTAATGAAGTAACAAAAATCTCAACAACAGACTACCTTCCATAATGACAAGTCTACCATCTATTGGAGTAACAAAAATATCAACAAGAGACTACCTTCCATAATGACAAGGCTACCATCCATTAGAATAACAAAAATCTCGACAACAGACTACCTTCCATAATGACAATGCTACCATTCAATGGAGTAACAAAAATCGGGACAACAGGCTACCTTCCATAATGACAAGGCTATCATCCATTGGAGTAACAAAGATATCGACAACATACTACCTTCCATAATGACAAGGCTACCACCCATTGGAGTAACAAAAATCACGACAACAGACTACCTTCCATAATGAGAAGGCTACCATCCATTGGAGTAAGAAAGATATCGACAACATACTACCTTCCATAATGACAAGGCTACAATTCATTGGAGTAACAAAAATCACGACAACAGAATACATTCCATAATGACAAGTCTACAATCCATTTAAATAACAATAATCTCGACAACAGACTACCTTCCATAATTACAAGGCTACAATCCAATGGAGTAACAAAAATCTCGACAACAGATAACCTTCCATAATGACAAGTCTACCATCCATTGGAGTAACAAAAATCTGAAAAACAGACTACCTTTCCATAATGACAAGGTTACCATCCATTGGAGTAACATAAATCACAAAGACAAAATAGCTTCCATAATGACAAGGCTACCATCCATTTGAGTAACAAAAATAAGGACAACAGACTACCTTCCATAATGACAAGGCTACCATCAATTGGAGTAACAAAAATATCAACAAGAGACTACCTTCCATAATGAGAAGGCTACCATCCATTGGAGTTACAAAAATCTCGACAACAGACTACCTTCCATAATGAGAAGGCTACCATCCATTGGAGTAACAAAAATATCAACAAGAGACTACCTTCCATAATGAGAAGGCTACCATCCATTGGAGTTACAAAATTCTCGACAACAGTCTACCTTCCATAATGAGAAGGCTACCATCCATTTGAATAACAAAAACTCGACAACAGACAAGCTTCCATAATGACAAGGCTACCATCCATTGGAGTAAGAAAAATCATGACAATAAACTACCTTCCATAATGACAAGGCTATCATCCATTGGAATAACAAAAATGTCGACAACAGACTACCTTCCATAATGACAAGGCTACCATTCAATGGAGTAACAAAAATCTAGACAACAGACTAACTTCCATAATGACAAGGCTACCATCCATTGGAGTCACAAAAATCTCGACAACAGACTACCTTCCATAATGACAAGGGTACCATCCATTGGAGTAACAAAAATATCGACAACAGACTACCTTCCATAATGACAAGTCTACAATCCATTGGAATAAAAAAAATCTCGAAAACAGACTACCTTCCATAATGACAAGGCTACAATCTAATGAAGTAACAAAAATCTCAACAACAGACTACCTTCCATAATGACAAGTCTACCATCTATTGGAGTAACAAAAATATCAACAAGAGACTACCTTCCATAATGACAAGGCTACCATCCATTAGAATAACAAAAATCTCGGCAACAGACTACCTTCCATAATGACAATGCTACCATTCAATGGAGTAACAAAAATCGGGACAACAGGCTACCTTCCATAATGACAAGGCTATCATCCATTGGAGTAACAAAGATATCGACAACATACTACCTTCCATAATGACAAGGCTACCACCCATTGGAGTAACAAAAATCACGACAACAGACTACCTTCCATAATGAGAAGGCTACCATCCATTGGAGTAAGAAAGATATCGACAACATACTACCTTCCATAATGACAAGGCTACGATGCATTGGAGTAACAAAAATCATGACAATAGAATACATTCCATAATGATAAGGCTACAATCCATTTGAATAACAAAAACTCGACAATAGACAACCTTCCATAATGACAAGGCTACCATCCATTGGAGTAAGAAAAATCATGACAACAGACTACCTTCCATAATGACAAGGCTACCATTCAATGGAGTAACAAAAATCTAGACAACAGAATACCTTCCATAATGATAAGGCTACCATCCTTTGGAATCACAAAAATCTCGACAACAGACTACCTTCCATAATGGCAAGGGTACCATCAATTGGAGTAACAAAAATCTCGACAACAGACTACCTTCCATAATGACAAGTCTACAATCCATTGGAATAACAAAAATCTCGAAAACAAACTACCTTCAACAATGACAAGGCTACAATCCAATGAAGTAACAAAAATCTAGACAACAGGCTACCTTCCATAATGACAAGGCTACCATCCATTGAAGTAACAAAAATCTCGACAACAGAATACCTTCCATAATGACAAGGCAACCATCCATTGGAGTCACAAAAATCTCGACAACAGACTACCTTCCATAATGACAAGGGTAGCATCCATTGGAGTAACAAAAATCTCGACAATAGACTAACTTCCATAATGACAAGTCTACAATCAATTAGAATAACAAAAATCCCGACAACAGACTACCTTCCATAATGACAAGGCTACAATGCAATGGAGTAACAAAAATCTCGACAACAGATAACGTTCCATAATGACAAGTCTACCATCCATTGGAGTAACAAAAATCTGAAAAACAGACTACCTTTCCATAATGACAAGGTTACCATCCATTGGAGTAACATAAATCACAAAGACAAAATAGCTTCCATAATGACAAGGCTACCATCCATTTGAGTAACAAAAATAAGGACAACAGACTACCTTCCATAATGACAAGGCTACCATCCATTGGAGTAACAAAAATATCAACAAGAGACTACCTTCCATAATGAGAAGGCTACCATCCATTGGAGTTACAAAAATCTCGACAACAGACTACCTTCCATAATGAGAAGGCTACCATCCATTGGAGTAACAAAAATATCAACAAGAGACTACCTTTCATAATGAGAAGGCTACCATCCATTGGAGTTACAAAATTCTCGACAACAGTCTACCTTCCATAATGAGAAGGCTACCATCCATTTGAATAACAAAAACTCGACAACAGACAAGCTTCCATAATGACAAGGCTACCATCCATTGGAGTAAGAAAAATCATGACAATAGACTACCTTCCATAATGACAAGGCTATCATCCATTGGAATAACAAAAATATCGACAATAGACTACCTTCCATAATGACAAGGCTACCATTCAATGGAGTAACAAAAATCTAGACAACAGACTAACTTCCATAATGACAAGGCTACCATCCATTGGAGTCACAAAAATCTCGACAACAGACTACCTTCCATAATGACAAGGGTACCATCCATTGGAGTAACAAAAATATCGACAACAGACTACCTTCCATAATGACAAGTCTACAATCCATTGGAATAAAAAAAATCTCGAAAACAGACTACCTTCCATAATGACAAGGCTACAATCTAATGAAGTAACAAAAATCTCAACAACAGACTACCTTCCATAATGACAAGTCTACCATCTATTGGAGTAACAAAAATATCAACAAGAGACTACCTTCCATAATGACAAGGCTACCATCCATTAGAATAACAAAAATCTCGACAAAAGACTACCTTCCATAATGACAATGCTACCATTCAATGGAGTAACAAAAATCGGGACAACAGGCTACCTTCCATAATGACAAGGCTATCATCCATTGGAGTAACAAAGATATCGACAACATACTACCTTCCATAATGACAAGGCTACCACCCATTGGAGTAACAAAAATCACGACAACAGACTACCTTCCATAATGAGAAGGCTACCATCCATTGGAGTAAGAAAGATATCGACAACATACTACCTTCCATAATGACAAGGCTACAATGCATTGGAGTAACAAAAATCACGACAACAGAATACATTCCATAATGATAAGGCTACAATCCATTTGAATAACAAAAACTCGACAATAGACAACCTTCCATAATGACAAGGCTATCATCCATTGGAGTAAGAAAAATCATGACAACAGACTACCTTCCATAATGACAAGGCTCCCATTCAATGGAGTAACAAAAATCTAGACAACAGAATACCTTCCATAATGATAAGGCTACCATCCATTGGAGTCACAAAAATCTCGACAACAGACTACCTTCCATAATGACAAGGGTACCATCCATTGGAGTAACAAAAATCTCGACAACAGACTACCTTCCATAATGACAAGTCTACAATCCATTGGAATAAAAAAAATCTCGAAAACAGACTACCTTCCATAATGACAAGGCTACAATCTAATGAAGTAACAAAAATCTCAACAACAGACTACCTTCCATAATGACAAGTCTACCATCTATTGGAGTAACAAAAATATCAACAAGAGACTACATTCCATAATGACAAGGCTACCATCCATTAGAATAACAAAAATCTCGAAAACAGACTACCTTCCATAATGACAATGCTACCATTCAATGGAGTAACAAAAATCGGGACAACAGGCTACCTTCCATAATGACAAGGCTATCATCCATTGGAGTAACAAAGATATCGACAACATACTACCTTCCATAATGACAAGGCTACCACCCATTAGAGTAACAAAAATCACGACAATAGACTACCTTCCATAATGAGAAGGCTACCATCCATTGGAGTAAGAAAGATATCGACAACATACTACCTTCCATAATGACAAGGCTACGATGCATTGGAGTAACAAAAATCACGACAACAGAATACATTCCATAATGATAAGGCTACAATCCATTTGAATAACAAAAACTCGACAATAGACAACCTTCCATAATGACAAGGCTACCATCCATTGGAGTAAGAAAAATCATGACAACAGACTACCTTCCATAATGACAAGGCTACCATTCAATGGAGTAACAAAAATCTAGACAACAGAATACCTTCCATAATGATAAGGCTACCATCCTTTGGAATCACAAAAATCTCGACAACAGACTACCTTCCATAATGGCAAGGGTACCATCAATTGGAGTAACAAAAATCTCGACAACAGACTACCTTCCATAATGACAAGTCTACAATCCATTGGAATAACAAAAATCTCGAAAACAAACTACCTTCCACAATGACAAGGCTACAATCCAATGAAGTAACAAAAATCTAGACAACAGGCTACCTTCCATAATGACAAGGCTACCATCCATTGAAGTAACAAAAATCTCGACAACAGAATACCTTCCATATTGACAAGGCAACCATCCATTGGAGTCACAAAAATCTCGACAACAGACTACCTTCCATAATGACAAGGGTAGCATCCATTAGAGTAACAAAAATTTCGACAATAGACTAACTTCCATAATGACAAGTCTACAATCAATTAGAATAACAAAAATCCCGACAACAGACTACCTTCCATAATGACAAGGCTACAATCCAATGGAGTAACAAAAATCTCGCCAACAGATAACGTTCCATAATGACAAGTCTACCATCCATTGGGTTAACAAAAATATCAACAAGAGACTACCATCCATAATGACAAGGCTACCATCCATTGGAGTAACATAAATCACAACGACAAACTACCTTCCATAATGACAAGGCTACCATCCATTTGAGTAACAAAAATCGGGACAACAAACTACCTTCCATAATGACAAGGCTATCATCCATTGGAGTAGCAAAGATATCGACAACATACTACCTTCCATAATGACAAGGCTACCACCCATTGGAGTAACAAAAATCACGACAACAGACTACCTTCCATAATGAGAAGGCTACCATCCATTGGAGTAAGAAAGATATCGACAACATACTACCTTCCATAATGACTAGGCTACAATGCATTGGAATAAGAAAAATATCGACAACAGACTACCTTCCATAATGAACAGGCTACAATCCATTGGAGTAACAAAAATCTGTACAACAGACTACCTTCCATAATGACAAGGCTACCATCCATTGGAATAACAAAAATCTCGACAACAGACTACCTTCCATAATGACAAGGCTACCATTCAATGGACTAACAAAAATATCGACAACAGACTACCTTCCATAATGAACAGGCTACAATCCATTACAGTAACAAAAAATTTTACAACAGACTACCTTCCATAATGACAAGGCTAACATCTATTGGAGTAACAAAAATATCAACAAGAGACTACCTTCCATAATGACAAGGCTACCATCCATTGGAATAACAAAAATCTGGACAATAGACTACTTTCCATAATGACAATACTACCATTCAATGGAGTAACAAAAATCTAGACAACAGGCTACCTTCCATAATGACAAGGCTACCATCCATTGAAGTAACAAAAATCTCGACAACAGAATACCTTCCATAATGACAAGGCTACCATCCATTGGAGTAACAAAAATCTCGACAACAGACTACCTTCCATAATGATAAGGCTACCATCCTTTGGAGTCACAAAAATCTCGACAACAGACTACCTTCCATAATGGCAAGGGTACCATCAATTGGAGTTACAAAAATCTCGACAACAGACTACCTTCCATAATGACAAGTCTACAATCCATTGGAATAACAAAAATCTCGAAAACAGACTACCTTCCACAATGACAAGGCTACAATCCAATGAAGTAACAAAAATCTCGACAACAGACTACCTTCCATAATGACAAGTCTACCATCTATTGGAGTAACAAAAATATCAACAAGAGACTACCTTCCATAATGACAAGGCTACAATCCAATGGAGTAACAAAAATCTCGACAACAGATAACCTTCCATAATGACAAGTCTACCATCCATTGGAGTAACAAAAATATCAACAAGAGACTACCATCCATAATGACAAGGCTACCATCCATTGGAGTAACATAAATCACAACGACAAACTACCGTCCATAATGACAAGGCTACCATCCATTTGAGTAACAAAAATCGGGACAACAAACTACCTTCCATAATGACAAGGCTATCATCCATTGGAGTAACAAAGATATCGACAACACACTACCTTCCATAATGACAAGGCTACCACCCATTGGAGTAACAAAAATCACGACAACAGACTACCTTCCATAATGAGAAGGCTACCATCCATTGGAGTAAGAAAGATATTGACAACATACTACCTTCCATAATGACAAGGCTACAATGCATTGGAGTAACAAAAATATCGACAACAGACTACCTTCCATAATGAACAGGCTACAATCCATTAGAGTAACAAAAATCTGTACAACAGACTACCTTCCATAATGACAAGGCTACCATCCATTGGAATAACAAAAATCTCGACAACAGACTACCTTCCATAATGACAAGGCTACCATCCAATGGACTAACAAAAATATCGACAACAGACTACCTTCCATAATGAACAGGCTACAATCCATTAGAGTAACAAAAATTTGTACAACAGACTACCTTCCATAATGACAAGGCTAACATCTATTGGAGTAACAAAAATATCAACAAGAGACTACCTTCCATAATGACAAGGCTACCATCCATTGGAATAACAAAAATCTCGACAATAGACTACTTTCCATAATGACAATGCTACCATTCAATGGAGTAACAAAAATCTAGACAACATGCTACCTTCCATAATGACAAGGCTACCATCCATTGAAGTAACAAAAATCTCGACAACAGAATACCTTCCATAATGACAAGGCTACCATCCATTGGAGTAAAAAAAATCTCGACAACAGCCTACCTTCCATAATGATAAGGCTACCATCCTTTGGAGTCACAAAAATCTCGACAACAGACTACCTTCCATAATGGCAAGGGTACCATCAATTGGAGTAACAAAAATCTCGACAACAGACTACCTTCCATAATGACAAGTCTACAATCCATTGGAATAACAAAAATCTCGAAAACAGACTACCTTCCACAATGACAAGGCTACAATCCAATGAATTAACAAAAATCTCGACAACAGACTACCTTCCATAATGACAAGTCTACCATCTATTGGAGTAACAAAAATATCAACAAGAGACTACCTTCCATAATGACAAGGCTACAATCCAATGGAGTAACAAAAATCTCGACAACAGATAACCTTCCATACTGACAAGTCTACCATCCATTGGAGTAACAAAAATATCAACAAGAGACTACCATCCATAATGACAAGGCTACCATCCATTGGAGTAACATAAATCACAACGACAAACTACCGTCCATAATGACAAGGCTACCATCCATTTGAGTAACAAAAATCGGGACAACAAACTACCTTCCATAATGACAAGGCTATCATCCATTGGAGTAACAAAGATATCGACAACACACTACCTTCCATAATGACAAGGCTACCACCCATTGGAGTAACAAAAATCACGACAACAGACTACCTTCCATAATGAGAAGGCTACCATCCATTGGAGTAAGAAAGATATCGACAACATACTACCTTCCATAATGACAAGGCTACAATGCATTGGAGTAACAAAAATATCGACAACAGACTACCTTCCATAATGAACAGGCTACAATCCATTAGAGTAACAAAAATCTGTACAACAGACTACCTTCAATAATGACAAGGCTACCATCCATTGGAATAACAAAAATCTCGACAACAGACTACCTTCCATAATGACAAGGCTACCATCCAATGGACTAACAAAAATATCGACAACAGACTACCTTCCATAATGAACAGGCTACAATCCATTAGAGTAACAAAAATTTGTACAACAGACTACCTTCCATAATGACAAGGCTAACATTTATTGGAGTAACAAAAATATCAACAAGAGACTACCTTCCATAATGACAAGGCTACCATCCATTGGAATAACAAAAATCTCGACAATTGACTACTTTCCATAATGACAATGCTACCATTCAATGGAGTAACAAAAATCTAGACAACAGGCTACCTTCCATAATGACAAGGCTACCATCCATTGAAGTAACAAAAATCTCGACAACAGAATACCTTCCATAATGACAAGGCTACCATCCATTGGAGTAAAAAAAATCTCGACAACAGACTACCTTCCATAATGATAAGGCTACCATCCTTTGGAGTCACAAAAATCTCGACAACAGACTACCTTCCATAATGGCAAGGGTACCATCAATTGGAGTAACAAAAATCGGGACAACAAACTACCTTCCGTAATGACAAGGCTATCATCCATTGGAGTAACAAAGATATCGACAACACACTACCTTCCATAATGACAAGGCTACCACCCATTGGAGTAACAAAAATCACGACAACAGACTACCTTCCATAATGAGAAGGCTACCATCCATTGGAGTAAGAAAGATATCGAAACATACTACCTTCCATAATGACAAGGCTACAATGCATTGGAGTAACAAAAATATCGACAACAGACTACCTTCCATAATGAACAGGCAACAATCCATTAGAGTAACAAAAATCTGTAACACAGACTACCTTCAATAATGACAAGGCTACCATCCATTGGAATAAAAAAAATCTCGACAACAGACTACCTTCCATAATGACAAGGCTACCATCCAATGGACTAAAAAAAATATCGACAACAGACTACCTTCCATAATGAACAGGCTACAATCCATTAGAGTAACAAAAATCTGTACAACAGACTACCTTCCATAATGACAAGGCTAACATCTATTGGAGTAACAAAAATATCAACAAGAGACTACCTTCCATAATGACAAGGCTACCATCCATTGGAATAACAAAAATCTCGACAATAGACTACTTTCCATAATGACAACGCTACCATTCAATGGAGTAACAAAAATCTAGACAACAGGCTACCTTCCATAATGACAAGGCTACCATCCACTGAAGTAACAAAAATCTCGACAACAGAATACCTTCCATAATGACAAGGCTACCATCCATTGGAGTAAAGAAAATCTCGACAACAGACTACCTTCCATAATGATAAGGCTACCATCCTTTGGAGTCACAAAAATCTCAACAACAGACTACCTTCCATAATGGCAAGGGTACCATCAATTGGAGTAACAAAAATCTCGACAACAGACTACCTTCCATAATGACAAGTCTACAATCCATTGGAATAACAAAAATCTCGAAAACATACTACCTTCCCCAATGACAAGGCTACAATCCAATGAAGTAACAAAAATCTCGACAACAGACTACCTTCCATAATGACAAGTCTACCATCTATTGGAGTAACAAAAATATCAACAAGAGACTACCTTACATAATGACAAGGCTACCATCCATTGGAATAAAAAAAATCTCGACAACAGACTACCTTCCATAATGAGAATGCTACCATTCAATGGAGTAACAAAAATCTAGACAACAGGCTACCTTCCATAATGACAAGGCTACCATCCATTGAAGTAACAAAAATCTCGACAACAGAATACCTTCCATAATGACAAGGCTACCATCCATTAGAGTCAAAAAAATCTCGACAACAGACTACCTTCCATAATGACAAGGGTACCATCCATTGGAGTAACAAAAATCTCAACAACAGACTAACTTCCATAATGACAAGTCTACAATCCATTGGAATAACAAAAATCTCGACAACAGACTACCTTCCATAATGACAAGGCTACAATCCAATGGAGTAACAAAAATCTCGACAACAGATAACCTTCCATAATGACAAGTCTACCATCCATTGGAGTAACAAAAATATCAACAAGAGACTACCATCCATAATGACAAGGCTACCATCCATTGGAGTAACATAAATCACAATGACAAACTACCTTCCATAATGACAAGGCTACCATCCATTTGAGTAACAAAAATCTGGACAACAGACTACCTTCCATAATGACAAGGCTATCATCCATTGGAGTAACAAAGATATCGACAACATACTACCTTCCATAATGACAAGGCTACCACCCATTGGAGTAACAAAAATCACGACAACAGACTACCTTCCATAATGAGAAGGCTACCATCCATTGGAGTAAGAAAGATATCGACAACATACTACCTTCCATAATGACAAGGCTACAATGCATTGGAGTAACAAAAATATCGACAACAGACTACCTTCCATAATGAACAGGCTACAATCCATTAGAGTAACAAAAATCTGTACAACAGACTACCTTCCATAATGACAAGGCTAACATCCATTGGAATAACAAAAATCTCGACAACAGACTACCTTCCATAATGACAAGGCTACCATCCAATGGAATAACAAAAATCTCGACAATAGACTACTTTCCATAATGACAATGCTACCATTCAATGTAGTAACAAAAATCTAGACAACAGGCTACCTTCCATAATAACAAGGCTACCATCCATTGAAGTAACAAAAATCTCGACAATAGAATACCTTCCATAATGACAAGGGTACCATCCATTGGAGTAACAAAAATCTCGACAACAGACTACCTTCCATAATGACAAGGCTACCATCCATTTGAGTAAAAAAATCGGGACAACAGACTACCTTCCATAATGACAAGGCTACCATTCAATGGAGTAACAAAAATCTAGACAACAGGCTACCTTCCATAATGACGAGGCTACCATCCATTGAAGTAAGAAAAATCTCGACAATAGAATACCTTCCATAATGACAAGGGTACCATCCATTGGAGTAACAAAAATCTCGACAATAGACTACCTTCCATAATGACAAGGCTACAATCCATTGGAGTAACAAAAATCTCGACAACAGACTACCTTCCATAATAAAAAGTCTACCATCCATTGGATTAACAAAAATCTGAAAAACAGACTACCTTCCATAATGACAAGGCTACCATCCATTGGAGTAACAGAAATCACAACGACAAACTACCTTCCATAATGACAAGGGTACCATCAATTTGAGTAATAAAAATCAGGACAACAGACTACCTTCCATAATGACAAGGCAACCATCCATTGGAGTAACAAAAATATCAACAAGAGACTACCTTCCATAATGAGAAGGCTACCATCCATTGGAGTAATAAAAATCTCGATAACATACTACCTTCCATAATGACAAGGCTACAATCCATTGGAGTAACAAAAATCACGACAACAAAATACCTTCCATAATGACAAGGCCACAATCCATTGGAATAAAAAAAACTCGACAACAGACAACGTTACATAATGACAAGGCTACCATCCATTGGAATAAGAAAAATCATGCAATAGACTACCTTCCATAATGACAAGGCTACCATCCATTGGAATAACAAAAATCTCGACAACAGACTACCTTCCATAATGACAAGGCTACCATTCAATGGAGTAACAAAAATCTAGACAACAGACTACCTTCCATAATGACAAGGCTACCATCCATTGGAGTCACAAAAATCTCGACAACAGACTACCTTCCATAATGAGAAGGCTACCATCCATTGGAGTAAGAAAGATATCGACAACATACTACCTTCCATAATGACAAGGCTACAATCCATTGGAGTAACAAAAATCACGACAACAGAATACCTTCCATAATGACAAGGCTACAATCCATTGGAATAACAAAAACTCGACAATAGACAATGTTACATAATAACAAGGCTACCATCCATTGGAATAAGAAAAATCATGACAATAGACTACCTTCCATAATGACAAGGCTACCATCCATTGGAATAACAAAAATCTCGACAACAGACTACCTTCCATAATGACAAGGCTACCATTCAATGGAGTAACAAAAATCTAGACAACAGACTACCTTCCATAATGACAATGCTACCATTCAATGGAGTAACAAAAATCTAGACAACAGGCTACCTTCCATAATGACAAGGCTACCATCCATTGAAGTAACAAAAATCTCGACAATAGAATACCTTCCATAATGACAAGGCTATCATCCATTGGAGTCACAAAAATCTCGACAACAGACTACCTTCCATAATGACAAGGGTACCATCCATTGGTGTAACAAAAATCTCAACAACAAACTACCTTCCATAATGACAAGTCTACAATCCATTGGAATAACAAAAATCTCGACAACAAACTACCTTCCATAATGATAAGGCTATAATCCAATGAAGTAACAAATATCTCGACAACAGACTACCTTCCATAATGACAAGTCTACCATCTATTGGAGTAACAAAAATATCAACAAGAGACTACCATCCATAATGACAAGGCTACCATCCATTGGAGTAACATAAATCACAACGGCAAACTACCTTCCATAATGACAAGGCTACCATCCATTGGAATAACAAAAATCTCGACAACAGACTACCTTCCATAATGACAAGGCTACCATTCAATGGAGTAACAGAAATCTAGACAACAGACTACCTTCCATAATGACAAGGCTACCATCCATTGGAGTCACAAAAATCTCGACAACAGACTACCTTCCATAATGAGAAGGCTACCATCCATTGGAGTAAGAAAGATATCGACAACATACTACCTTCCATAATGACAAGGCTACAATCCATTGGAGTAACAAAAATCACGACAACAGAATACCTTCCATAATGACAAGGCTACAATCCATTGGTATAACAAAAACTCGACAACAGACAACGTTACATAATGACAAGGCTACCATCCATTGGAATAAGAAAAATCATGCAATAGACTACCTTCCATAATGACAAGGCTACCATCCATTGGAATAACAAAAATCTCGACAACAGACTACCTTCCATAATGACAAGGCTACCATTCAATGGAGTAACAGAAATCTAGACAACAGACTACCTTCCATAATGACAAGGCTACCATCCATTGGAGTCACAAAAATCTCGACAACAGACTACCTTCCATAATGAGAAGGCTACCATCCATTGGAGTAAGAAAGATATCGACAACATACTACCTTCCATAATGACAAGGCTATAATCCATTGGAGTAACAAAAATCACGACAACAGAATACCTTCCATAATGACAAGGCTACAATCCATTGGAATAACAAAAACTCGACAACAGACAACGTTACATAATGACAAGGCTACCATCCATTGGAATAAGAAAAATCATGACAATAGACTACCTTCCATAATGACAAGGCTACCATCCATTGGAATAACAAAAATCTCGACAATAGACTACCTTCCATAATGACAAGGCTACCATTCAATGGAGTAACAAAAATCTAGACAATAGACTACCTTCCATAATGACAATGCTACCATTCAATGGAGTAACAAAAATCTAGACAACAGGCTACCTTCCATAATGACAAGGCTACCATACATTGAAGTAACAAAAATCTCGACAATAGAATACCTTCCATAATGACAAGGCTATCATCCATTGGAGTCACAAAAATCTCGACAACAGACTACCTTCCATAATGACAAGGGTACCATCCATTGGAGTAACAAAAATCTTGACAACAAACTACCTTCCATAATGACAAGTCTACAATCCATTGGAATAACAAAAATCTCGACAACAAACTACCTTCCATAATGATAAGGCTATAATCCAATGAAGTAACAAATATCTCGACAACAGACTACCTTCCATAATGACAAGTCTACCATCTATTGGAGTAACAAAAATATCAACAAGAGACTACCATCCATAATGACAAGGCTACCATCCATTGGAGTAACATAAATCACAACGGCAAACTACCTTCCATAATGACAAGGCTACCATCCATTTGAGTAACAAAAATCGGGACAACAGACTACCTTCCATAATGACAAGGCTACCATCCATTGGAGTAACAAAGATATCGACAACATACTACCTTCCATAATGACAAGGCTACCACCTATTGGAGTAACAAAAATAACGACAACAGACTACCTTGCATAATGAGAAGGCTACCATCCATTGGAGTAAGAAAGATATCGACAACATACTACCTTCCATAATGACAAGGCTACATTCCATTGGAGTAACAAAAATCACGACAACAGAATACATTCCATAATGACAAGGCTACAATCCATTTGAATAACAAAAACTCGACAACAGACAACCTTCCATAATGAAAAGGCTACCATCCATTGGAGTAAGAAAAATCATGACAATAGACTACCTTCCATAATGACAAGGCTATCATCCATTGGAATAACAAAAATATCGACTACAGACTACCTTCCATAATGACAAGGCTACCATTCAATGGAGTAACAAAAATCTAGACAACAGACTAACTTCCATAAATACAAGGCTACCATCCATTGGAGTCACAAAAATATCGACAATAGACTACCTTCCATAATGACAAGGGTACCATCCATTGGAATAACAAAAATCTTGACAACAGACTACCTTCCATAATGACAAGTCTACAATCCATTGGAATAAAAAAAATCTCGAAAATAGACTACCTTCCATAATGACAAGGCTACAATCCAATGAAGTAACAAAAATCTCGACAACAGACTACCTTCCATAATGACAAGTCTACCATTTATTGGAGTAACGAAAATATCAACAAGAGACTACCTTCCATAATGACAAGGCTACCATCCATTGGAATAACAAAAATCTCGACAACAGACTACCTTCCATAATGACAAGGCTACCATTCAATGGAGTAACAGAAATCTAGACAACAGACTACCTTCCATAATGACAAGGCTACCATCCATTGGAGTCACAAAAATCTCGACAACAGACTACCTTCCATAATGAGAAGGCTACCATCCATTGGAGTAAGAAAGATATCGACAACATACTACCTTCCATAATGACAAGGCTACAATCCATTGGAGTAACAAAAATAACGACAACAGAATACCTTCAATAATGACAAGGCTACAATCCATTGGAATAACAAAAACTTGACAACAGACAACGTTACATAATGACAAGGCTACCATCCATTGGAATAAGAAAAATCATGCAATAGACTACCTTCCATAATGACAAGGCTACCATCCATTGGAATAACAAAAATCTCGACAACAGACTACCTTCCATAATGACAAGGCTACCATTCAATGGAGTAACAGAAATCTAGACAACAGACTACCTTCCATAATGACAAGGCTACCATCCATTGGAGTCACAAAAATCTCGACAACAAACTACCTTCCATAATGAGAAGGCTACCATCCATTGGAGTAAGAAAGATATCGACAACATACTACCTTTCATAATGACAAGGCTATAATCCATTGGAGTAACAAAAATCACGACAACAGAATACCTTCCATAATGACAAGGCTACAATCCATTGGAATAACAAAAACTCGACAACAGACAACGTTACATAATGACAAGGCTACCATCCATTGGAATAAGAAAAATCATGACAATAGACTACCTTCCATAATGACAAGGCTACCATCCATTGGAATAACAAAAATCTCGACAATAGACTACCTTCCATAATGACAAGGCTACCATTCAATGGAGTAACAAAAATCTAGACAATAGACTACCTTCCATAATGACAATGCTACCATTCAATGGAGTAACAAAAATCTAGACAACAGGCTACCTTCCATAATGACAAGGCTACCATACATTGAAGTAACAAAAATCTCGACAATAGAATACCTTCCATAATGACAAGGCTATCATCCATTGGAGTCACAAAAATCTCGACAACAGACTACCTTCCATAATGACAAGGGTACCATCCATTGGAGTAACAAAAATCTTGACAACAAACTACCTTCCATAATGACAAGTCTACAATCCATTGGAATAACAAAAATCTCGACAACAAACTACCTTCCATAATTATAAGGCTATAATCCAATGAAGTAACAAATATCTCGACAACAGACTACCTTCCATAATGACAAGTCTACCATCTATTGGAGTAACAAAAATATCAACAAGAGACTACCATCCATAATGACAAGGCTACCATCCATTGGAGTAACATAAATCACAACGGCAAACTACCTTCCATAATGACAAGGCTACCATCCATTTGAGTAACAAAAATCGGGACAACAGACTACCTTCCATAATGACAAGGCTACCATCCATTGGAGTAACAAAGATATCGACAACATACTACCTTCCATAATGACAAGGCTACCACCTATTGGAGTAACAAAAATAACGACAACAGACTACCTTGCATAATGAGAAGGCTACCATCCATTGGAGTAAGAAAGATATCGACAACATACTACCTTCCATAATGACAAGGCTACATTCCATTGGAGTAACAAAAATCACGACAACAGAATACATTCCATAATGACAAGGCTACAATCCATTTGAATAACAAAAACTCGACAACAGACAACCTTCCATAATGAAAAGGCTACCATCCATTGGAGTAAGAAAAATCATGACAATAGACTACCTTCCATAATGACAAGGCTATCATCCATTGGAATAACAAAAATCTCGACTACAGACTACCTTCCATAATGACAAGGCTACCATTCAATGGAGTAACAAAAATCTAGACAACAGACTAACTTCCATAAATACAAGGCTACCATCCATTGGAGTCACAAAAATCTCGACAATAGACTACCTTCCATAATGACAAGGGTACCATCCATTGGAATAACAAAAATCTTGACAACAGACTACCTTCCATAATGACAAGTCTACAATCCATTGGAATAAAAAAAATCTCGAAAATAGACTACCTTCCATAATGACAAGGCTACAATCCAATGAAGTAACAAAAATCTCGACAACAGACTACCTTCCATAATGACAAGTCTACCATCTATTGGAGTAACGAAAATATCAACAAGAGACTACCTTCCATAATGACAAGGCTACCATCCATTGGAATAACAAAAATCTCGACAACAAACTACCTTCCATAATGACAATGCTACCATTCAATGGAGTAACAAAAATCTAGACAACAGGCTACCTTCCATAATGACAAGGCTACCATCCATTGAAGTAAAAAAAATCTCGACAACAGAATACCTTCCATAATGACAAGGCTATCATCCATTGGAGTCTCAAAAACTCGACAACAGACTACCTTCCATAATGACAAGGGTACCATCCATTGGAGTAACAAAAATCTCGACAACATACTACCTTCCATAATGACAAGTCTACAATCCATTGGAATAACAAAAATCTCGACAACAAACTACCTTCCATAATGATAAGGCTATAATCCAATGAAGTAACCAATATCTCGACAACAGACTACCTTCCATAATGACAAGTCTACCATCTATTGGAGTAACAAAAATTTCAACAAGAGACTACCATCCATAATGACAAGGCTACCATCCATTGGAGTAACATAAATCACAACGAAAAACTACCTTCCATAATGACAAGTCTACCATCCATTTGAGTAACAAAAATCGGGACAACAGACTACCTTCCATAATGACAAGGCTACCATCCATTGGAGTAACAAAGATATTGACAACATACTACCTTCCATAATGACAAGGCTACCACCCATTGGAGTAACAAAAATCACGACAACAGACTACCTTCCATAATGAGAAGGCTACCATCCATTGGAGTAAGAAAGATATCGACAAAATACTACCTTCCATAATGACAAGGCTACAATCCATTGGAGTAACAAAAATCACGACAACAGAATACATTCCATAATGACAATGCTACAATCCATTTGAATAACAAAAACTCGACAACAGACAACCTTCCATAATGACAAGGCTACCATCCATTGGAGTAAGAAAAATCATGACAATAGACTACCTTCCATAATGGCAAGGCTACCATCCATTGGAATAACAAAAATCTCGACAACAGACTACCTTCCATAATGACAAGGCTACCATTCAATGGAGTAACAAAAATCTAGACAACAGACTACCTTCCATAATGACAAGGCTATCATCCATTGGAGTCACAAAAATCTCGACAACAGACTACCTTCCATAATGACAAGGGTACCATCCGTTGGAGTAACAAAAATCTCGACAACAGACTACCTTCCATAATGACAAGTCTACAATCCATTGGAATAACAAAAATCTCGAAAACAGACTACCTTCCATAATGACAAGGCTACAATCCAATGAAGTAACAAAAATCTCGACAGCAGAATACCTTCCATAATGACAAGTCCACCATCTATTGGAGTAACAAAAATATCAACAAGAGAATACCTTCCATAATGACAAGGCTACCATCCATTGGAATAACAAAAATCTCGATAACAGACTACCTTCCATAATGAAAATGCTACCATTCAATGGAGTAACAAAAATCTAGAAGACAGACTACCTTCCATAATGACAAGGCTACCATCTATTGAAGTAACAAAAATCTCGACAACAGACTACCTTCCATAATGACAAGTCTACAATCCATTGGAATAACAAAAATCTCGACAACAAACTACTTTCCATAATGACAAGTCTACCATCCATTGGATTAACAAAAATCTGAAAAACAGACTACCTTCCATAATGACAATGCTACCATCCATTGGAGTAACATAAATCACAACGACAAACTATCTTCCATAATGACAAGGCTACCATCCATTTGAGTAACAAAAATCGGGACAACAAACTACCTTCCATAATGACAAGGCTACCATCCATTGGAGTAACAAAGATATCGAGAACATACTACCTTCCATAATGACAAGGCTACCACCCATTGGAGTAACAAAAATCACGACAACAAACTACCTTCCATAATGACAAGGCTACCATCCATTGGAATAATAAAAATCTAGACAACAGACTGCCTTCCATAATGACAAGGCTACCATCCAATGGAGTAACAAAAATATCGACAACAGACTACCTTCCATAATGAACAGGCTACAATCCATTAGAGTAACAAAAATCTGTACAACAGACTACCTTCTATAATGACAAGGCTAACATCTATTGGAGTAACAAAAATATCAACAAGAGACTACCTTCCATAATGACATGGCTACCATCCATTGGAATAACAAAAATCTCGACAATAGACTACTTTCCATAATGACAATGCTACCATTCAATGGGGTAACAAAAATCTAGACAACAGGCTACCTTCCATAATGACAAGGCTACCATCCATTGAAGTAACAAAAATCTCGACAACAGAATACCTTCCATAATGACAAGGGTACCATCCATTGGAGTAACAAAAATCTCGACAACAGACTACCTTCCATAATGACAAGGCTACCATCCATTTGAGTAAAAAAATCGGGACAACAGACTACCTTCCATAATGACAAGGCTACCATCCATTGGATTAACAAAAATATTAAAAAGAGACTACCTTCCATAATGAGAAGGCTACCATCCATTGGAGTAACAAAAATCTCGACAACAGACTACCTTCCATAATGACAAGGCTACCATCCATTGGAGTAACAAAGATATCGACAACATACTACCTTCCATAATGACAAGGCTACCATCGATTGGAGTTACAAAAATCACGACAACAAACTACCTTCCATAATGACAAGGCTACCATTCAATGGAGTAACAAAAATCTAGACAACAGGCTACCTTCCATAATGACAAGGGTACCATCCATTGGAGTAACAAAAATCTCGACAATAGACTACCTTCCATAATGACAAGTCTACAATCCATTGGAATAACAAAAATCTAGACAACAGACTACCTTCCATAATGACAAGGCTACAATCCATTGGAGTAACAAAAATCTCGACAACAGACTACCTTCCATAATTACAAGTCTACCATCCATTGGATTAACAAAAATCTGAAAAACAGACTACCTTCCATAATGACAAGGCTACCATCCATTGGAGTAACAGAAATAACAACGACAAACTACCTTCCATAATGACAAGGGTACCATCAATTTGAGTAATAAAAATCAGGACAACATACTACCTTCTATAATGACAAGGCAACCATCCATTGGAGTAAAAAAAATATCAACAAGAGACTACCTTCCATAATGAGAAGGCTACCATCCATTGGAGTAACAAAAATCTCGACAACAAACTACCTTCCATAATGAGAAGGCTACCATCCATTGGAGTAAGAAAGATATTGACAACATACTACCTTCCATAATGACAAGGCTACAATCCATTGGAGTAACAAAAATCACGACAATAGAATACCTTCCATAATGACAAGGCTACAATCCATTGGAATAACAAAAACTCGACAACAGACAATGTTACATAATGACAAGGCTACCATCCATTGGAATAAGAAAAATCCTGACAATAGACTACCTTCTATAATGACAAGGCTACCATCCATTGGAATAACAAAAATCTCGACAACAGACCACCTTCCATAATGACAAGTCTACAATCCATTGGAATAACAAAAATATCGACAACAAACTACCTTCCATATTGACAAGGCTATAACCCAATGAAGTTACAAAAATCTCGACAACAGACTACTTTCCATAATGACAAGTTTACCATCCATTGGATTAACAAAAATCTGAAAAACAGACTACCTTCCATAATGACAATGCTACCATCCATTGGAGTAACATAAATCACAACGACAAACTATCTTCCATAATGACAAGGCTACCATCCATTTGAGTAACAAAAATCGGGACAATAGACTACCTTCCATAATGACAAGGCTACCATCCATTGGAGTAACAAAGATATCGACAACATACTACCTTCCATAATGACAAGGCTACCACCCATTGGAGTAACAAAAATCACGACAACAAACTACCTTCCATAATGACAAGGCTACCATCCCTTGGAATAACAAAAATCTCGACAACAGACTACCTTGCATAATGACAAGGCTACCATCGAATGGAGTAACAATAATATCGACAACAGACTACCTTCCATAATGAACAGGCTACAATCCATTAGAGTAACAAAAATTTGTACAACAGACTACCTTCTATAATGACAAGGCTAACATCTATTGGAGTAACAAAAATATCAACAAGAGACTACCTTCCATAATGACAAGGCTACCATCCATTGGAATAACAAAAATCTCGACAATAGACTACTTTCCATAATGACAATGCTACCATTCAATGGAGTAACAAAAATCTAGACAACAGGCTACCTTCCATAATGACAAGGCTACCATCCATTGAAGTAACAAAAATCTCGACAACAGAATACCTTCCATAATGACAAGGGTACCATCCATTGGAGTAACAAAAATCTCGACAACAGACTACCTTCCATAATGACAAGGCTACCATCCATTTGAGTAAAAAAATCGGGACAACAGACTACCTTCCATAATGACAAGGCTACCATCCATTGGATTAACAAAAATATTAACAAGAGACTACCTTCCATAATGAGAAGGCTACCATCCATTGGAGTAACAAAAATCTCGACAACAGACTACCTTCCATAATGACAAGGCTACCATCCATTGGAGTAACAAAGATATCGACAACATACTACCTTCCATAATGACAAGGCTACCATCGATTGGAGTTACAAAAATCACGACAACAAACTACCTTCCATAATAACAATGCCACCATTCAATGGAGTAACAAAAATCTAGACAACAGGCTACCTTCCATAATGACAAGGGTACCATCCATTGGAGTAATAAAAATCTCGACAATAGACTACCTTCCATAATGAAAAGTCTACAATCCATTGGAATAACAAAAATCTAGACAACAGACTACCTTCCACAATGACAAGGCTACAATCCATTGGAGTAACAAAAATATCGACAACAGACTACTTTCCATAATTACAAGTCTACCATCCATTGGATTAACAAAAATCACAACGACAAACTACCTTCCATAATGACAAGGGTACCATCAATTTGAGTAATAAAAATCAGGACAACAGACTACCTTCCATAATGACAAGGCAACCATCCATTGGAGTAACAAAAATATCAACAAGAGACTACCTTCCAAAATGAGAAGGCTACCATCCATTGGAGTAACAAAAATCTCGACAACAGACTACCTTCCATAATGAGAAGGCTACCATCCATTGGAGTAACAAAGATATTGACAACATACTACCTTCCATAATGACAAGGCTACAATCCATTTGAGTAACAAAAATCTCGACAACAGACTACCTTCCATAATGACAAGGCTACCATTCAATGGAGTAACAAAAATCTAGACAACAGACTACCTTCCATAATGACAAGGCTACCATCCATTGGAGTCACAAAAATCTCGACAACAGACTACCATCCATAATGACAAGGGTAACATCCGTTGGAGTAACAAAAATCTCGACAACAGACTACCTTCCATAATGACAAGTCTACAATCCATTGGAATAAGAAAAATCTCGAAAACAGACTACCTTCCATAATGACAAGGCTACAATCCAATGGAGTAACAAAAATCTCGACAACAGAATACCTTCCATAATGACAAGTCCACCATCTATTGGAGTAACAAAAATATCATCAAGAGAATACCTTCAATAATGACAAGGCTACCATCCATTGGAATAACAAAAATCTCGACAACAGACTACCTTCCATAATGAAAATGCTACCATTCAATGGAATAACAAAAATCTAGAAGATAGACTACCTTCCATAATGACAAGGCTACCATCCATTCAATTACAAAAATCTCGACAACAGACTACCTTCCATAATGACAAGTCTACAATCCATTGGAATAACAAAAATATCGACAACAAACTACTTTCCATAATGACAAGTCTACCATCCATTGGATTAACAAAAATCTGAAAAACAGACTACCTTCCATAATGACAATGCTACCATCCATTGGAGTAACATAAATCACAACGACAAACTATCTTCCATAATGACAAGGCTACCATCCATTTGAGTAACAAAAATCGGGACAACAGACTACCTTCCATAATGATAAGGGTACCATCCATTGGAGTAACAAAAATCTCGACAACAGACTACCTTCCATAATGACAAGTCTACAATCCATTGGAATAACCAAAATCTCGACAACAAACTACTTTCCATAATGACAAGTCTACCATCCATTGGATTAACAAAAATCTGAAAAACAGACTACCTTCCATAATGACAATGCTACCATCCATTGGAGTAACATAAATCACAACGACAAACTATCTTCCATAATGACAAGGCTACCATCCATTTGAGTAACAAAAATCGGGACAACAGACTACCTTCCATAATGACAAGGCTACCATCCATTGGAGTAACAAAGATATCAATAACATACTACCTTCCATAATGACAAGGCTACCACCCATTGGAGTAACAAAAATCACGACAACAAACTACCTTCCATAATGACAAGGCTACCATCCATTGGAATAACAAAAATCTCGACAACAGACTACATTCCATAATGACAAGTCTACAATCCATTGGAATAACAAAAATATCGACAACAAACTACCTTCCATATTGACAAGGCTATAATCCAATGAAGTAACAAAAATCTCGACAACAGACTACTTTCCATAATGACAAGTCTACCATCCATTGGATTAACAAAAATCTGAAAAATAGACTACCTTCCATAATGACAATGCTACCATCCATTGGAGTAACATAAATCACAACAACAAACTATCTTCCATAATGACAAGGCTACCATCCATTTGAGTTACAAAAATCGGGACAATAGACTACCTTCCATAATGACAAGGCTACCATCCATTGGAGTAACAAAGATATCGACAACATACTACCTTCCATAATGACAAGGCTACCACCCATTGGAGTAACAAAAATCACGACAACAAACTACCTTCCATAATGACAAGGCTACCATCCATTGGAATAACAAAAATGTCGACAACAGACTACCTTCCATAATGACAAGGCTACCATCCAATGGAGTAACAAAAATATCGACAATAGACTACCTTCCATAATGAACAGGCTACGATCCATTAGAGTTACAAAAATATGTACAACAGACTACCTTCTATAATGACAAGGCTAACATCTATTGGAGTAACAAAAATATCAACAAGAGACTACCTTCCATAATGACAAGGCTACCATCCATTGGAATAACAAAAATCTCGACAATAGACTACTTTCCATAATGACAATGCTACCATTCAATGGAGTAACAAAAATCTAGACAACAGGCTACCTTCCATAATGAAAAGGCTACCATCCATTGAAGTAACAAAAATATCGACAACAGAATACCTTCCATAATGACAAGGGTACCATCCATTGGAGTAACAAAAATCTCGACAACAGACTACCTTCCATAATGACAAGGCTACCATCCATTTGAGTAAAAAAATCGGGACAATAGACTACCTTCCATAATGACAAGGCTACCATACATTGGATTAACAAAAATATTAACAAGAGACTACCTTCCATAATGAGAAGGCTACCATCCATTGGAGTAACAAAAATCTCGACAACAGACTACCTTCCATAATGACAAGGCTACCATCCATTGGAGTAACAAAGATATCAACTACATACTACCTTCCATAATGACAAGGCTACCATCGATTGGAGTTACAAAAATCACGACAACAAACTACCTTCCATAATGACAAGGCTACCATTCAATGGAGTAACAAAAATCTAGACAACAGGCTACCTTCCATAATGACAAGGGTACCATCCATTGGAGTAACAAAAATCTCGACAATAGACTACCTTCCATAATGACAAGTCTTCAATCCATTGGAATAACAAAAATCTAGACAACAGACTACCTTCCATAATGACAAGGCTACAATCCATTGGAGTAACAAAAATATCGACAACAGACTACCTTCCATAATTACAAGTCTACCATCCATTGGATTAACAAAAATCACGACAACAGACTACCTTCCATAATGACAAGGCAACCATCCATTGGAGTAACAAAAATATCAACAAGAGACTACCTTCCATAATGAGAAGGCTACCATCCATTGGAGTAACAAAAATCTCGACAACAGACTACCTTCCATAATGAGAAAGCTACCATCCATTGGAGTAACAAAGATATTGACAACATACTACCTTCCATAATGACAAGGCTACAATCCATTGGAGTAACAAAAATCACGACAACAGGATACCTTCCATAATGACAAGGCTACAATCCATTGGAATAACAAAAACTCGACAACAAACAATGTTACATAATGACAAGGCTACCATTCATTGGAATAAGAAAAATCATGACAATAGACTACCTTCCATAATGACAAGGCTACCATCCATTGGAATAACAAAAATCTCGACAACAAACTACCTTCCATAATGACAAGGCTACCATTCAATGGAGTAACAAATATCTAGACAACAGACTACCTTCCATAATGACAAGGCTACCATCCATTAGGGTCACAAAAATCTCGACAACAGACTACCTTCCATAATGAGAAGACTACCATCCATTGGAGTAAGAAAGATATCGACAACATACTACCTTCCATAATGACAAGGCTACAATCCATTGGAGTAACAAAAATCCCGACAACAGAATACCTTCCATAATGACACGACTACAATCCATTGGAATAACAAAAACTCGACAACAGACAACGTTACATAATGACAAGGCTACCATCCATTGGAATAAGAAAAATCATGACAATAGACTACCTTCCATAATGACAAGGCTACCATCCATTGGAATAACAAAAATCTCGACAACAGACTACCTTCCATAATGACAAGGCTACCATTCAATGGAGTAACAAAAATCTAGAGAACAAACTACCTTCCATAATGACAAGGCTACCATCCATTGGAGTCACAAAAATCTCGACAACAGACTACCTTCCATAATGACAAGGGTACCATCCATTGGAGTAACAAAAATCTCGACAATAGACTACCTTCCATAATGACAAGTCTACAATCCATTGGAATAACAAAAATCTCGACAACAGACTACCTTCCAAAATGACAAGGCTACAATCCAATGGAGTAACAAAACTCTCAACAACAAACTACCTTCCATATTGACAAGTCTACCATCCATTGGATTAACAAAAATCTGAAAAACATACTACATTCCATAATGACAAGGCTACCATCCATTGGAGTAACATAAATCACAACGACAAACTACCTTTCATAATGACAAGGCTACCATCAATTTGAGTAACACAAATCGGGACAAGAGACTACCTTCCATAATGACAAGGCTACCATCCATTGGAGTAACAAAAATATCAACAAGAGACTACCTTCCATAATGAGAAGGCTACCATCCATTGGAGTAACAAATTTCTCGACAACAGACTGCCTTCCATAATGACAAGGCTACCATCCATTGGAGTAATAAAGATATCGACAACATACTACCTTCCATAATGACAAGACTACCATCCATTGGAGTAACAAAAATCACGACAACAAACTACCTTCGATAATGACAAGGCTACCATCCATTGGAATAACAAAAGTCGCGACAACAGACTACCTTCCATAATGACAAGGCTAGCATCCAATGGAGTAACAAAAATATCAACAACAAACTACGACCCATAATGACCAGGCTACCATCTATTAGAGTAAAAAAAAATTGTACAACAGACTACCTTCCATAATGACCAGGATACCATCTATTGGAGTAACAAAAATATCAACAACAGACTACCTTCCATAATGACAAGGCTACCATCCATTGGAATATCAAAAATATCGACAGCAGACTAACTTCCATAATGACAAGGCTACAATCCATTGGAGTCACAAAAATCTCGACAACTGACTACCTTCCATAATGATAAGTCTACCATCCATTGGATTAACAAAAATCTGAAAAACAGACTACCTTCCATAAAGACAAGGCTACCATCCATTGGAGTAACAAAAATCACAACGACAAACTACCTTCCATAATGACAAGGCTACCATCCATTTGAGTAACAAAAATCGGGACAACAGACTACCTTCCATAATGACAAGGCTACCATCCATTAGAGTAACAAAAATATTAACAAGAGACTACCTTCCATAATGAGAAGGCTACCATCCATTGTAGTAACAAAGATCTAGACAATAGGCTACCTTCCATAATGACAAGGCTAACATCCATTGGAGTAACAAAGATATCGACAACATACTACCTTCCATAATGACAAGGCTACCATCGATTGGAGTAACAAAAATCACGACAACAGACTACCTTCCATAATGACAAGGCTACAATCCATTGGAGTAACAAAAATCTCGATAACAGACTACCTTCCATAATGACAAGTCTACCATCCATTGGATTAACAACAATTTGAAAAACAGAATACCTTCCATAATGACAAGGCTACCATCCATTGGAGTAACAGAAATCACAATGACAAACTACCTTCCATAATGACAAGGGTACCAGCAATTTGAGTAACAAAAATCAGGACAACAGTCTACCTTCCATAATGACAAGGCAACCATCCATTGGAGTAACAAAAATATCAACAAGAGACTACCTTCCATAATGAGAAGGCTACCATCCATTGGAGTAACAAAAATCTTGACAACAGACTACCTTCCATAATAATAAGGCTACCATCCATTGGAGTAAGAAAGATATCGACAACATACTACCTTCCATAATGACAAGGCTACAATCCATTGGAGTAACAAAAATCACGACAACAGAATACCTTCCATAATGACAAGGCTACAATCCATTGGAATAACAAAAACTCGACAACAAAAAACGTTACATAATGACAAGGCTACCATCCATTGGAATAACAAAAAACTCGACAACAGAATACCTTCCATAATGACAAGGCTACCATCCATTGGAATAGCAAAAATCTAGACAACATACTACCTTCCATAATGACAAGGCTACCATCCATTGGAATAACAAAAATCTCGACAATAGACTACCTTCCATAATTACAAGGCTACAATCCAATGGAGTAAAAAAAACCTCAACAAAAGACTACCTTCCATAATGACAAGTCTACCATCCATTGGATTAACAAAAATCTGAAAAACAGACTACATTCCATAATGACAAGGCTACCATCCATTGGAGTAACATAAATCTCGACAACGGACTACCTTCCAAAATGACAAGGCTACAATCCAATGGAGTAACAAAAATCTCAACAACAAACTACCTTCCATATTGACAAGTCTACCCTCCATTGGATTAACAAAAATCTGAAAAACATACTACATTCCATAATGACAAGGCTACCATCCATTGGAGTAACATAAATCACAACGACAAACTACCTTCCATAATGACAAGGCTACCATCCATTTGAGTAACACAAATCGGGACAACAAACTACCTTCCATAATGACAAGGCTACCATCCATTGGAGTAACAAAAATATCAACAAGAGACTACCTTCCATAATGAGAAGGCTACCATCCATTGGAGTAACAAATTTCTCGACAACAGATTGCCTTCCATAATGACAAGGCTACCATCCATTGGAGTAACAAAGATATCGACAACATACTACCTTCCATAATGACAAGACTACCATCCATTGGAGTAACAAAAATCACGACAACAAACTACCTTCCATAATGACAAGGCTACAATCCAATGGAGTAACAAAAATATCGACAACAAACTACGATCCATAATGACCAGGCTACCATCTATTAGAGTAAAAAAAATCTGTACAACAGACTACCTTCCATAATGACCAGGATACCATCTATTGGAGTAACAAAAATATCAACAAGAGATTACCTTCCATAATGACAAGGCTACCATCCATTGGAATATCAAAAATATCGACAACAGACTAACTTCCATAATGACAAGGCTACAATCCATTGGAGTTACAAAAATCTCGACAACAAACTACCTTCCATAATGTAAAGTCTACCATCCATTGGATTAACAAAAATCTGAAAAACAGACTACCTTCCATAATGACAAGGCTACCATCCATTGGAGTAACAAAAATCACAACAACAAACTACCTTCCATAATGACAAGTCTACCATCCATCTGAGTAACAAAAATCGGGACAACAGACTACCTTCCATAATGACAAGGCTACCATCCATTGGAGTAACAAAAACATTAACAAGAGACTACCTTCCATAATTAGAAGGCTACCATCCATTGGAGTAACAAAAATCTCGACAGCAGACTACCTTCCATAATGACAAGGCTACCATCCATTGGAGTAACAAAGATATCGACAACATACTACCTTCCATAATGACAAGGCTACCATCGATTAGAGTAACAAAAATCACGACAGCAAACTACCTTCCATAATGACAAGGCTACCATTCAATGGAGTAACAAATATCTAGACAACAGGCTACCTTCCATAATGACAAGGCTACCATCCATTGGAGTCACAAAAATCTCGACAACAGAATACCTTCCATAATGACAAGGGTACCATCCATTGGAGTAACAAAAATCTCAACAACAGACTACCTTCCATAATGACAAGTCTACAATCCATTGGAATAACCAAAAATCTCGACAACAGACTACCTTCCATAATGACAAGGCTACAATCCATTGGAGTAACAAAAATCTCGACAACAGACTACCTTCCATAATGACAAGTCTACCATCCATTGGATTAACAAAAATCTTAAAAACATACTACCTTCCATAATGGAAAGGCTACCATCCATTGGAGTAACAGAAATCACAACGACAAACTACCTTCCATAATGACAAGGGTATCATCAATTTGAGTAACAAAAATCAGGACAATAGACTACCTTCCATAATGACAAGGCAGCAATCCATTGGAGTAACAAAAATATCAACAAGAGACTACCTTCCATAATGAGAAGGCTACTATCCATTGGAGTAACAAAAATCTCGACAACAAACTACCTTCCATAATAAGAAGGCTACCATCCATTGGAGTAAGAAAGATATCGACAACATACAACCTTCCATAATGACAAGGCTACAATCCATTGGAGTAACAAAAATCACAACAACAGAATACCTTCCATAATGACAAGGCTACAATCCATTGGAATAACAAAAACTCGACAACAAACAACGTTACATAATGATAAGGCTACCATCCATTGGAGTAAGAAAAATCATGACAATAGACTACCTTCCTTAATAACAAGGCTACCATCCATTGGAATAACAAAAATCTCGACAACAGACCACCTTCCAAAATGACAAAGCTACCATTCAATGGAGTAACAAAAATTTAGACAACAGGCTACCTTCCATAATGACAAGGCTACCATCCATTGGAGTCACAAAAATCTCGACAACAGAATACCTTCCATAATGACAAGGGTACCATCCATTGGAGTAACAAAAATCTCGACAACAGACTACCTTCCATAATGACAAGTCTACAATCCATTGGAATAACAAAAATCTCGACAACAGACTACCTTCCATAATGACAATGCTACAATCCATTGGAATAACAAAAATCTCGACAACAGACTACCTTCCATAATGACAAGTCTACCATCCATTGGATTAACAAAAATCTTAAAAACAGACTACCTTCCATAATGGCAAGGCTACCATCCATTGGAGTAACAGAAATCACAACGACAAACTACCTTCCATAATGACAAGGGTACCATCAATTTCAATAACAAAAATCCGGACAATAGACTACCTTCCATAGTGACAAGGCAACCATCCATTGGAGTAACAAAAATATCAATAAGAGACTACCTTCCATAATGAGAAGGCTACCATCCATTGGAGTAACAAAAATCTCGACAACAAACTACCTTCCATAATGAGAAGGCTACCATCCATTGGAGTAAGAAAGATATCGACAACATACTACCTTCCATAATGACAAGGCTACAATCCATTGGAGTAACAAAAATCACAACAACAAAATACCTTCCATAATGACAAGGCTACAATCCATTGGAATAACAAAAACTCGACAACAAACATAGTTACATAATGACAAGGCTACAATCCATTGGAGTAAGAAAAATCATGACAATAGACTACCTTCCGTAATGACAAGGCTACCATCCATTGGAATAACAAAAATCTCCACAACAGACCACCTTCCAAAATGACAAGGCTACCATTCAATGGAGTAACAAAAATCTAGACAATAGACTACCTTCCATAATGACAAGGCTACCATCCATTGGAGTCATAAAAATATCGACAACAGACTACCTTCCATAATGACAAGGGTACCATCCATTGGAGTAACAGAAATCACAACGACAAACTACCTTCCATAATGACAAGGCTACCATCCATTTGAATAACAAAAATTGGGACAACAGACTACCTTCCATAATGACAAGGCTACCATCCATTGGAGTAACAAAAATATCAACAAGAGACTACCTTCCATAATGAGAAGGCTACCATCCATTGGAGTAACAAAAATCTCGACAACAAACCGCCTTCCATAATGACGAGGCTACCATCCATTGGAGTAACAAAGATATCGACAACATACTACCTTCCATAATGACCAGGCTACCATCCATTGAAATAACAAAAGTCTCGACAACAGACTACCTTCCATAATGACAAGGCTATCATCCAATGGAGTAACAAAAATATCGACAACAAACTACGATCCATAATGACCAGGCTACCATCTATTAGAGTAAAAATAATTTGAACAACAGACTACCTTCCATAATGACAAGGATACCATCTATTGGAGTAACAAAAATATCAACAAGAGACTACCTTCCATAATGACAAGGCTACCATCCATTGGAATATCAAAAATATCGACAACAGACTAACTTCCATAATGACAAGGCTACAATCCATAGGAGTCAAAAAAATCTCGACAACAAACTACCTTCCATAATGACAAGTCTACCATCCATTGGATTAAAAAAAATATGAAAAACAGACTACCTTCCATAATGACAAGGCTACCATCCATTGGAGGTACAAAAATCACAATGACAAACTACCTTCCATAATGACAAGGCTACCATCCATATTAGTAACAAAAATCTGGACAACAGACTACCTTCCATAATGACAAGGCTACCATCCATTGGAGTAACAAAAATATTAACAAGAGACTACCTTCCATAATGAGAAGGCTACCATCCATTGGAGTAACAAAAATCTCGACAATAGACTACCTTCCACAATGACAAGGCTACCATCCATTCGAGTAACAAAGATATCGACAACATACATCCTTCAATGATGACAAGGCTACTATCGATTGGAGTAACAAAAATCACGACAACAAACCACCTTCCATAATGACAAGCCTACCATTCAATGGAGTAACAAAAATCTAGACAACAGGCTACCTTCCATAATGACAAGGCTACCATCCATTGAAGTATCAAAAATCTTGACAACAGACTACGTTCCATAATGACAAGGGTACCATCCATTGGAGTAACAAAAATCTCGACAACAGACTACCTTCCATAATGACAAGTCTACAATCCATTGGAGTAACAAAAATCTCGACAATAGACAACCTTCCATAATGACAAGTCTACCATACATTAGATTAACAAAAATCTGAAAAACAGACTACCTTCCATAATGACAAGGCTACCATCCATTGGAGTAACACAAATCAAAACGACAAACTACCTTCCATAATGAAAAGGCTACCATCCATTTGAGTAACAAAAATCGGGACCACAAACTACCTTCCATAATGACAAGGCTACCATCCATTGGAGTAACAAAAATATCAACAAGAGACTACCTTCCATAATGAGAAGGCTACCATCCATTGGAGTAACAAAGATATCGACAACAGACTACCTTCCATAATGACAAGGCTACCATCGATTGTAGTAACAAAAATATCGACAACAAACTAACTTCCATAATGACCAGGCTACCATCCATTAGAGTAACAAAAATATGTACAACAGACTACCTTCCATAATGACAAGGCTACCATCTATTTGAGAAACAAAAATATCAACAAGAGACTACCTTCCATAATGTCAAGGCTACAATCCAATGGAGTAACAAAAATCTCAACAACAGACTACCTACCATAATGACAAGTCTACCATCCATTGGATTAACAAAAATCTGAAAAATAGACTACATTCCATGATGACAAGGCTACCATCCATTGGAGTAACATAAATCAGAACGACAAACTACCTTCCATAATGACAAGGCTACCATCCATTTGAGTAACAAAAATTGGGACAACAGACTACCTTCCATAATGACAAGGCTACCATCCATTGGAGTAACAAAAATATCAACAAGAGACTACCTTCCATAATGAGAAGGATACCATCCATTGGAGTAACAAGAATCTCGACAACAGACTCCCTTCCATAATGACAAGGCTACCATCCATTGGAGTAACAAAGATATCGACAACATACTGCCTTCCATAATGACAAGACTACCATCCATTGGAGTAACAAAAATCATGACAACAAACTACCTTCCATAATGACAAGGCTACCATCCATTGGAACAACAAAAGTCTCGACAACAGACTACCTTCCATAATGACCAGGATACCATCTATTGGAGTAACAAAAATATCAACAAGAGACTACCTTCCATAATGACAAGGCTACAATCCATTGGAATATCAAAAATATCGACAACAGACTAACTTCCATAATGACAAGGCTACAATCCATTGGAGTCACAAAAATCTCGACAACAGACTACCTCCATAATGTCAAGTCTACCATCCATTGGATTAACAAAAATCTGAAAAACAGGCTACCTTCCATAATGACAAGGCAACCATCCATTGGAGTAACAAAAATCACAATGACAAACTACCTTCCATAATGACAAGGCTACCATCCATTTGAGTAACAAAAATCGGGACAACAGACTACCTTCCATAATGACAAGGCTACCATCCATTGGAGTAATAAAAACATTAACAAGAGACTACCTTCCATAATTAGAAGGCTACCATCCATTGGAGTAACAAAAATCTCGACAACAGACTACCTTCCATAATGACAAGGATACCATCCATTGGAGTAACAAAGATATCGTCGACATACTACCTTCCATAATGACAAGGCTACCATCGATTGGAGTAACAAAAATCACGACAGCAAACTACCTTCCATAATGACAAGGCTACCATTCAATGGAGTAACAAAAATCTAGACAACAGGCTACCTTCCATAATGACAATGCTACCATCCATTGGAGTCACAAAAATCTCGACAACAGAATACCTTCCATAATGACAAGGGTACCATCCATTGGAGTAACAAAAATCTCGACAATAGACTAACTTCCATAATGACAAGTCTACAATCCATTGGAATAACAAAAATCTCGACAACAGACTACCTTCCATAATAAAAAGGCTACAATCCATTGGAGTAACAAAAATCTCGACAACAGACTACCTTCCATAATGACAAGTCTACCATCCATTGGATAAACAAAAATCTTAAAAACAGACTACCTTCCATAATGACAAGGCTACCATCCATTGGAGTAACAAAAATCACAACGACAAACTACCTTCCATAATGACAAGGGTACCATCAATTTGAGTAACAAAAATCGGGACAATAGACTACCTTCCATAATGACAAGGCAACCATCCATTGGAGTAACAAAAATATCAACAAGAGACTACCTTCCATAATGAGAAGGCTACCATCCATTGGAGTAACAAAAATCTCGACAACAAACTACCTTCCATAATGAGAAGGCTTCCATCCATTGGAGTAAGAAAGATATCGACAACATACTACCTTCCATAATGACAAGGCTACAATCCATTGGAGTAACAAAAATCACAACAACAAAATACCTTCCATAATGACAAGGCTACAATCCATTGGAATAACAAAAATTCGACAACAAACAACGTTACATAATGACAAGGCTACCATCCATTGGAGTAAGAAAAATCATGACAATAGACTACCTTTAGTAATGACAAGGCTACCATCCATTGGAATAACAAAAATCTCGACAACAGACCACCTTCCAAAATGACAAGGCTACCATTCAATGGAGTAACAAAAATCTAGACAACAGACTACCTTCCATAATGACAAGGCTACCATCCATTGGAGTCACAAAAATCTCGACAACAGACTACCTTCCATAATGACATGGGTACCATCCATTGGAGTAACAAAAATCTCGACAACAGACTACCTTCCATAATGACAAGTCTACAATCCATTGGAATAACAAAAATCTCGACAATAGACCATCTTCCATAATGACAAGGCTACAATCCAATGGAGTAACAAAAAACTCAACAACAGACTACCTTCCATAATGACAAGTCTACCATCCATTGGATTAACAAAAATCTGAAAAACAGACTACATTCCATAATGACAAGGCTACCATCCATTGGAGTAACAGAAATCACAACGACAAACTACCTTCCATAATGACAAGGCTACCATCCATTTGAATAACAAAAATCGGGACAACAGACTACCTTCCATAATGACAAGGCTACCATCCATTGGAGTAACAAAAATATCAACAAGAGACTACCTTCCATAATGAGAAGGCTACCATCCATTGGAGTAACAAAAATCTCGACAACAGACTGCCTTCCATAATGTCAAGGCTACCATCCATTGGAGTAACAAAGATATCGACAACATACTACCTTCCATAATGACAAGACTACCATCCATTGGAGTAACAAAAATCTTAAAAACTGACTACCTTCCATAATGACAAGGCTACCATCCATTGGAGTAACAGAAATCACAACGACAAACTACCTTCCATAATGACAAGGCAACCATCCATTGGAGTAACAAAAATATCAACAAGAGACTACCTTCCATAATGAGAAGGCTACCATCCATTGGAGTAACAAAAATCTCGACAACAAACTACCTTCCATAATGAGAAGGCTACCATCCATTGGAGTAAGAAAGATATCGACAACAGAATACCTTCCATAATGACAAGGCTACAATCCATTGGAGTAACAAAAATCACAACAACAAAATACCTTCCATAATGACAAGGCTACAATGTATTGGAATAACAAAAACTCGACAACAAACAACGTTACATAATGACAAGGCTACCATCCATTGGAGTATGAAAAATCATGACAATAGACTACCTTCCGTAATGACAAGGCTACCATCCATTGGAATAACAAAAATCTCGACAACAGACCACCTTCCAAAATGACAAGGCTACCATTCAATGGAGTAACAAAAATCTAGACAACAGACTACCTTCCATAATGACAAGGCTACCATCCATTGGAGTCACAAAAATCTCGACAACAGACTACCTTCGATAATGTCAAGTCTACCATCCATTGGATTAACAAAAATCTGAAAAACAGACTACCTTCCATAATGAGAAGGCTACCATCCATTGGAGTAACCAAAATCACAACGACAAACTACCTTCCATAATGACAAGGCTACCATCCATTTGAGTAACAAAAATCGGGACAACAGACTACCTTCCATAATGACAAGGCTACCATCCATTGGAGTAACAAAAACATTAACAAGAGACTACCTTCCATAATTAGAAGGCTACCATCCATTAGAGTAACAAAAATCTCGACAACAGACTACCTTCCATAATGACAAGGCTACCATCCATTGGAGTAACAAAGATATCGACAACATACTACCTTCCATAATGACAAGGCTACCATCGATTGGAGTAACAAAAATCACGACAGTAAACTACCTTCCATAATGACAAGGCTACCATTCAATGGAGTAACAAAAATCTAGACAACAGGCTACCTTCCATAATGACAAGGCTACCATTCAATGGAGTCACAAAAATCTCGACAACAGACTACCTTCCATAATGAGAAGGGTACCATCCATTTTAGTAACAAAAATCTCGACAACAGACTACCTTCCATAATGACACGTCTACAATCCATTGGAATAACAAAAATCTCGACAATAGACTACCTTCCATAATGACAAGGCTACCATCCATTGGAGTAACAGAAATCACAACGACAAACTACCTTCCATAATGACAAGGCTACAATCCATTTGAATAACAAAAATCGGGACAACAGACTACCTTCCATAATGACAAGGCTACCATCCATTGGAGTAACAAAAATATCAACAAGAGACTACCTTCCATAATGAGAAGGCTACCATCCATTGTAGTAACAAAAATCTCGACAACAGACCGCCTTCCATAATGACAAGGCTACCATCCATTGGAGTAACAAAGATATCGACAACATACTACCTTCCATAATGACAAGACTACCATCCATTGGTGTAACAAAAATCACGACAACAAACTACCTTCCATAATGACAAGGCTACCATCCATTGAAATAAAAAAAGACTCGACAACAGACTACCTTCCATAATGATGAGGCTACCATCCAATGGAGTAACAAAAATATCGACAACAAACTACGATCCACAATGACCAGGCTACCATCTATTAGAGTAAAAAAAATTTGAACAAAAGACTACCTTCCATAATGACAAGGATAACATCTATTGGAGTAACAAAAATATCAACAAGAGACTACCTTCCATAATGATAAGGCTACCATCCATTGGAATATCAAAAATATCGACAACAGACTAACTTCCATAATGACAAGGCTACAATCCATTGGAGTCAAAAAAATCTCGACAACAGACTACCTTCCATAATGACAAGTCTACCATCCATTGGATTAACAAAAATATGAAAAACAAACTACCTTCCATAATGACAAGGCTACCATCCATATTAGTAACAAAAATCTGGACAACAGACTACCTTCTATAATGACAAGGCTACCATCCATTGGAGTAACAAAAATATTAACAAGAGACTACCTTCCATAATGAGAAGGCTACCATCCATTGGAGTAACAAAAATCTCGACAACAGACTACCTTCCACAATGACAAGGCTACCATCCATTCGAGTAACAAAGATATCGACAACTTACAACCTTCCATGATGACAAGGCTACTATCGATTGGAGTAACAAAAATCACGACAACAAACCACCTTCCATAATGACAAGGCTACCATTCAATGGAGTAACAAAAATCTAGACAACAGGCTACTTTCCATAATGACAAGGCTACCATCCATTGAAGTATCAATAATCTTGACAACAGACTACCTTCCATAATGACAAGGGTACCATCCATTGGAGTAACAAAAATCTCGACAACAGACTACCTTCCATAATGACAAGTCTACAATCCATTGGAATAACAAAATTCTCGACAACAGACTACCTTCCATAATGACAAGGCTACAATCCATTGGAGTAACAAAAATCTCGACAATAGACAACCTTCCATAATGACAAGTCTACCATACATTAGATTAACAAAAATCTGAAAAATAGACTACCTTCCATAATGACAAGGCTACCATCCATTGGAGTAACAGAAATCACAACGACAAACTACCTTCCATAATGAAAAGGCTACCATCCATTTGAGTAACAAAAATAAGGACCACAAACTACCTTCCATAATGACAAGGCTACCATCCATTGGAGTAACAAAAATATCAACAAGAGACTACCTTCCATAATGAGAAGGCTACCATCCATTGGAGTAAAAAAGATATCGACAACAGACTACCTTCCATAATGACAAGGCTACCATCGATTGTAGTAACAAAAATATCGACAACAAACTAACTTCCATAATGACCAGGCTACCTTCCATTAGAGTAACAAAAATATGTACAACTGACTACCTTCCATAATAACAAGGCTACCATCTATTTGAGTAACAAAAATATCAACAAGAGACTACCTTCCATAATGTCAAGGCTACAATCCAATGGAGTCACAAAAATCTCAACAACAGACTACCTTCCATAATGACAAGTCTACCATCCATTGGAGTAACAAAAATCTTGACAACAGACTACCTTCCATAATGACAAACTACCTTCCATAATGACATGGCTACCATCCATTTGAGTAACAAAAATCGGGACAACAGACTACCTTCCATAATGACAAGGCTACCATCCATTGGATTAACAAAGATATCGACGACATACTACCTTCCATAATGACAAGGCTACCATCGATTGGAGTAACAAAAATCACGACAGCAAACTACCTTCTATAATGACAAGGCTACCATTCAATGGAGTAACAAAAATCTAGAAAACAGGCTACCTTCCATAATGACAAGGCTACCATCCATTGGAGTCACAAAAATCTCGACAACAGAATACCTTCCATAATGACAAGGGTACCATCCATTGGAGTAAAAAAAATCTCGACAACAGACTACCTTCCATAATGACAAGTCTACAATCCATTGGAATAACAAAAATCTCGACAACAGACTACCTTCCATAATAAAAAGGCTACAATCCATTGGAGTAACAAAAATCTTGACAACAGACTACCTTCCATAATGACAAGTCTACCATCCATTGGATAAACATAAATCTTAAAAACAGACTACCTTCCATAATGACAAGGCTACCATCCATTGGAGTAACAAAAATCACAACGACAAACTACCTTCCATAATGACAAGGGTACCATCAATTTGAGTAACAAAATCGAGACAATAGACTACCTTCCATAATGACAAGGCAACCATCCATTGGAGTAACAAAAATATCAACAAGAGACTACCTTCCATAATGAGAAGGCTACCATCCATTGGAGTAACAAAAATCTCGACAACAAACTTCCTTCCATAATGAGAAGGCTATCATCCATTGGAGTAAGAAAGATATCGATAACATACTACCTTCCATAATGACAAGGCTACAATCCATTGGAGTAACAAAAATCACAACAACAGAATACCTTCCGTAATGACAAGGCTACAATCCATTCGAGTAACAAAAATCTGTACAACAGACTACCTTCCATAATGACAAGGCTACCATCTATTGGAGTAACAAAAATATCAACAAGAGACTACCTTCCATAATGTCAAAGCTACCATCCAATGGAGAAACAAAAATCTCGACAACAGACTACCTTCCATAATGACTAGGCTACCATTCAATGGAGTAACAAAAATCTAAACAACAGACTACCTTCCATAATGACAAGTCTACCATCCATTGGAGTAACAAAAATCTCGACAACAGAATACCTTCCATAATCACAAGGGTAGCATCCATTGGAGTAACAGAAATCACGACAACAAACTACCTTCCATAATGAAAAGGCTACCATCCATTGGAATAACAAAAATCTTGACAACAGACTACCTTCCATAATGATGAGGCTACCATCCAATGGAGTAACAACAATATCGACAACAGACTACTTTCCATAATGACCATGATACCATCCAATAGAGTAAAAAAAATCTGTATAACAGACTACCTTCCATAATGACAAGGCTATCATCTATTTGAGTAACAAAAATATCAACAAGAGACTACCTTCCATAATGACAAGGCTACCATCCATTGGAATATCAAAAATATCGACTACAGACTACCTTTCATAATGACAAGGCTACCATTCAATGGAGTAACAAAAATCTAGACAACAGCCTACCTTCCATAATGACAAGGCTACCATCCATTGAAGTAACAAAAATCTCGACAATATACTACCTTTCATAATGACAAGGGTACCATCCATTGGAGTAACAAAAATCTCGACAACAGACTACCTTCCATAATGACAAGTCTACAATCCATTGGAATAACAAAAATCTCGACAACAGACTACCTTCCATAATGACAAGGCTACAATCCAATGGAGCAACAAAAATCTCGACAACAAACTACCTTCCATAATGACAAGTCTACCATCCATTGGATTAACAAAAATCTGAAAAATAGACTACCTTCCATAATGACCAGGCTACCATCCATTAAAGTAACAGAACTCTCAATGACAAACTACCTTCCATAATGACAAGGCTACCATCCATTTGAGTAACAAAAATCGGGACAACATACCACCTTCCGTAATGACAAGGCTACCATCCATTGGAGTAACAAAAATATCAACAAGAGACTACCTTCCTTAATGAGAAGGCTACCATCCATTGGAGTAACAAAAATCACGACAACAGACTACCTTCCATAATGACAAGGCTACCATCCATTGGAATAACAAAAGTCTCGAGAACAGACTACCTTCCATAACGACAAGGCTACCATCCAATGGAGTAACAAAAATATCGACAACAAACTACGATCCATAATGACCAGGCTACCATCTATTAGAGTAAAAAAAATCTGTACAACAGACTACCTTCCATAATGACCAGGATACCATCTATTGGAGTAACAAAAATATCAACAAGAGACTACCTTCCATAATGACAAGGCTACCATCCATTGGAATATCAAAAATATCGACAACAGGCTAACTTCCATAATGACAAGGCTACAATCCATTGGAGTCACAAAAATCTCGACAAAAGACTACCTTCCATAATGTCAAGTCTACCATCCATTGGATTAACAAAAATCTGAAAAACAGTCTACCTTCCATAATGACAAGGCTACCATCCATTGGAGTAACAAAAATCACAATGACAAACTACCTTCCATAATGACAAGGCTACCATCCATTTGAGTAACAAAAATCGGGACAACAGACTACCTTCCATAATGAGAAGGCTACCATCCATTGGAGTAACAAAAACATTAACAAGAGACTACCTTCCATAATTAGAAGGCTACCATCCATTGGAGTAACAAAAATCTCGACAATAGACTTCCTTCCATAATGCAAGGCTACCATCCATTGGATTAACAAAGATATCGAGGACATACTACCTTCCATAATGACAAGGCTACCATCGATTGGAGTAACAAAAATCACGATAGCAAACTACCTTCCATAATGACAAGGCTACCATTCAATGGAGTAACAAAAATCTACACAACAGGCTACCTTCCATAATGACAAGGCTACCATCCATTGGAGTCACAAAAATCTCGACAACTGAATACCTTCCATAATGACAAGGCTACCATCCATTGGAGTAACAAAAATCTCGACAACAGACTACCTTCCATAACGACAAGGCTACCATCCAATGGAGTAACAAAAATATCGACAACAAACTACGATCCATAATGACCAGGCTACCATCTATTAGAGTAAAAAAAATCTGTACAACAGACTACCTTCCATAATGACCAGGATACCATCTATTGGAGTAACAAAAATATCAACAAGAGACTACCTTCCATAATGACAAGGCTACCATCCATTGGAATATCAAAAATATCGACAACAGGCTAACTTCCATAATGACAAGGCTACAATCCATTGGAGTCACAAAAATCTCGACAAAAGACTACCTTCCATAATGTCAAGTCTACCATCCATTGGATTAACAAAAATCTGAAAAACAGTCTACCTTCCATAATGACAAGGCTACCATCCATTGGAGTAACAAAAATCACAATGACAAACTACCTTCCATAATGACAAGGCTACCATCCATTTGAGTAACAAAAATCGGGACAACAGACTACCTTCCATAATGAGAAGGCTACCATCCATTGGAGTAACAAAAACATTAACAAGAGACTACCTTCCATAATTAGAAGGCTACCATCCATTGGAGTAACAAAAATCTCGACAATAGACTTCCTTCCATAATGCAAGGCTACCATCCATTGGATTAACAAAGATATCGAGGACATACTACCTTCCATAATGACAAGGCTACCATCGATTGGAGTAACAAAAATCACGATAGCAAACTACCTTCCATAATGACAAGGCTACCATTCAATGGAGTAACAAAAATCTACACAACAGGCTACCTTCCATAATGACAAGGCTACCATCCATTGGAGTCACAAAAATCTCGACAACTGAATACCTTCCATAATGACAAGGGTACCATCCATTGGAGTAACAAAAATCTCGACAACAGACTACCTTCCATAATGACAAGTCTACAATCCATTGGAATAACAAAAAACTCGACAACAGACTACCTTCCATAATAAAAAGGCTACAATCCTGTGGAGTAACAAAAATCTCGACAACAAACTACCTTCCATAATGACAAGTCTACCATCCATTGGATAAACAAAAATCTTAAAAACAGACTACGTTCCATAATGACAAGGCTACCATCCATTGGAGTAACAAAAATCACAACGACTAACTACCTTCCATAATGACAAGGGTACCATCAATTTGAGTAACAAAAATCGGGACAATAGACTACCTTCCATAATGACAAGGCAACCATCCATTGGAGTAACAAAAATATCAACAAGAGACTACCTTCCATAATGAGAAGGCTACCATCCATTGGAGTAACAAAAATATCGACAATAAACTACCTTCCATAATGAGAAGGCTACCATCCATTGGAGTAAGAAAGATATCGACAACATACTACCTTCCATAATGATAAGGCTACAATCCATTGGAGTAACAAAAATCACAACAACAGAATACCTTCCATAATGACCAGGCTACCATCCATTCGAGTAACAAAAATCTGTACAACAGACTACCTTCCATAATGACAAGGCTACCATTTATTGGAGTAACAAAAATATCAACAAGAGACTACCTTCCATAATGTCAAAGCTACCATCCAATGGAGAAACAAAAATCTCGACAACAGACTACCTTCCATAATGACTAGGCTACCATTCAATGGAGTAACAAAAATCTAGACAACAGACTACCTTCCATAATGACAAGTCTACCATCCATTGGAGTAACGAAAATCTCGACAACAGAATACCTTACATAATGACAAGGGTACTATCCATTGGAGTAACAGAAATCACGACAACAAACTACGTTCCATAATGAAAAGGCTACCATCCATTGGAATAACAAAAATCTCGACAACAGACTACCTTCCATAATGACAAGGCTACCATCCAATGGAGTAACAAAAATATCGACAACAGACTAATTTCTATAATGACCATGATACCATCCATTAGAGTAAAAAAAATCTGTATAACAGACTACCTTCCATAATGACAAGGCTATCATCTATTTGAGTAACAAAAATATCAACAAGAGACTACCTTCCATAATGACAAGGCTACCATCCATTGGAATATCAAAAATATCGACTACAGACTACCTTTCATAATGACAAGGCTACCATTCAATGGAGTAACAAAAATCTAGACAACAGGCTACCTTCCATAATGACAAGGCTACCATCCATTGAAGTAACAAAAATATCGACAATAGACTACCTTTCATAATGACAAGGGTACCATCCATTGGAGTAACAAAAATCTCGACAACAGACTACCTTCCATAATGACAAGTCTACAATCCATTGGAATAACAAAAATCTCGACAACAGACTACCTTCCATAATGACAAGGCTACAATCCAATGGAGTAACAAAAATCTCGACAACAGACTACCTTCCATAATGACAAGTCTACCATCCATTGGATTAACAAAAATCTGAAAAATAGACTACCTTCCATAATGACGAGGCTACCATCCATTGGAGTAACAGAAATCTCAACGACAAACTACCTTCCTAATGACAAGGCTACCATCCATTTGAGTAACAAAAATCGGGACAACAGACCACATTCCGTAATGACAAGGCTACCATCCATTGGAGTAACAAAAATATCAACAAGAGACTACCTTCCTTAATGAGAAGGCTACCATCCATTGGAGTAACAAAAATCTCGACAACAGACTACCTTCCATAATGACAAGGCTACCATCCATTGGAGTAACAAAGATATCGACAACATACATCCTTCCATAATGACAAGGCTACCATCGATTGGAGTAACAAAAATCACGACAACAAACTACCTTCTATAATGACAAGGCTACCATCCATTGGAATAACAAAAATCTCGACAACAACCTACCTTCCATAATGACAAGGCTACCATCCAATGGAGTAACAAAAATATCGACAACAGACTACCTTCCATAATGACCAGGCTACCATCCATTAGAGTAAAAAAAATCTATACAATAGACTACCTTCCATAATGACAAGGCTACCATCTATTGGAGTAACAAAAATGTCAACAAGAGTCTGCCTTCCATAATGACAAGGCTACCATCCATTGGAGTAACAAAAATCTTGACAACAGACTACCTTCCATAATGAGAAGGCTACCATCCATTGGAGTAAGAAAGATATCGACAACATACTACCTTCCATAATGACAAGGCTATAAACCATTGGAGTAACAAAAATCACGACAATAGACTATCTTCCATAATGACAAGGCTACCATCTATTGAAATTAAAAAAATCTCGTCAACAGACTTCCTTCTATAATGACAAGGCTACCATCCATTGGAGTAAGAAAAATCACGACAATAGACTACCTTCCATAATGATAAGGCTACCATCCATTGGAAAAACAAAAATCTTGACAACAGAATACCTTCCATAATGACAAGGCTACCATCCATTGGAGTAAGAAAAATCTATACAACAGACTACCTTCCATAATGATAAGGCTTCCATCCATTGGAATAACAAAAATCTCGACAACAGACTACCTTCCATAATGAAAAGGCTACCATCCATTTGAGTAACAAAAATCGGGACAACAGATTACCTTCCATAATGACAAGGCTTCCATCCATTGGAGTAACAAAAATATCAACAAGAGACTACCTTCCATAATGAGAAAGCTACCATCCATTTAAGTAACAAAAATCTCGACAACAGACTACCTTCCATAATGACAAGGCTACCATCCATTGGAGTAACAAAGATATCGACAACATACTACCTTCCATAATGACAAGGCTACCATCGATTGTAGTAACAAAAATCACGACAACGAACTACCTTCCATAATGACAAGGCTACCATCCATTAGAGTAACAAAAATCTGTACAACAGACTACCTCACATAATTACAAGGCTACCATCTATTGGAGTAACAAAAATATCAACAAGAAACTACCTTCCATAATGTCAAGGATACCATCCAATGGAGAAATAAAAATCTCGACAACAGACTACCTTCCATAATGACTAGGCTACCGTTCAATGGAGTAACAAAAATCTAGACAACAGACTACCTTCCAGAATGACAAGTTTTCCATCCATTGAAGTACAAAAATCTCGACAACAGACTACCTTCCATAATGAAAAGGCTACCATCAATTGGAATAATAAAAATCTTGACAACAGACTACCTTCCATAATGACAAAGATACCATCCAATGGACTAACAAAAATATCGACAAAAGACTACTTTCCATAATGACCAGGATACCATCCATTAGAGTAACAAAAATATGTACAACAGACTACCTTCCATGATGACAAGTCTATCATCTATTGGAGTAACAAAAATATCAACAAGAGACTTCCTTCCATAATGACAAGGCTACCATCCATTGGAATATCGAAAATATCGACAACATACTACCTTCCATAATGACAAGGCTACCATTCAATGGAGTAACAAAAATCTAGACAACAGGCTACCTTCCATAATGACAAGGCTACCATCCATTGAAGTAACCAAAATGTCGACAACAGACTACCTTTCATAATGACAAGGGTACCATCCATTGGACTAACAAAAATCTCGACAACAGACTACCTTCCATAATGACAAGTCTACAATCCATTGGAATAACAAAAATCTCGACAACAAACTACCTTCCATAATGACAAGTCTACAATCCATTGGAATAACAAAAATCTCGACAACAGACTACCTTCCATAATGACAAGGCTACAATCCAATGGAGTAACAAAAATCTCGACAACAGACTACCTTCCATAATGACAAGTCTACCATCCATTGGGTTAACAAAAATCTGAAAAACAGACTACCTTCCATTATGACCAGGCTACCATCGATTGGAGTAACTAATATCTCGACAACAGACTACCTTCCATAATGATAAGGGTACCATCCATTGGAGTAACAAAAATCTCGACAACAGTCTACCTTCCATAATGATAACTCTACAATCCATTGGATTAATAATAATCTCGACAACAGACTACCTTCCATAATGACAAGGATACAATCCAATGGAGTAACAAAAATATCGACAACAAACTACCTTCCATAATGACTAGTCTACCATCCACTAGAGTAACAAAAATATGAACAATATACTACCTTCCATAATGACAAGGCTACCATCCATTAGAGTAACAAAAATCGGGACAACAGACTACCTTCCATAATGACAGGGCTACCATCCATTCGAGTAACAAAAATGTCAACAAGAGACTACCTTCCATAATGACAAGGCTACCATCCATTGGAGTAACAAAAATCTCGACAACAGACTACCTTCCATAATGAGAAGGCTACCATCCATTGGAGTAAGAAAGATATCGACAACATACTATCTTCCATAATGACAAGGCTACAAACCATTTGAGTAACAAAAATCACGACAACAGACTATCTTCCATAATGATAAGGCTACCATCTATTGAAATATAAAAAAAATCTCGTCAACAGACTTCCTCCCATAATGACAAGGCTACCATCCATTGGAGTAAGAAAAATCACGACAATATACTACCTTCCATAATGGCAAGGCTACCATCCATTGGAAAAACAAAAATCTTGACAACAGAATACCTTCCATAATGACAAGGCTACCATCCATTGGAGTAAGAAAAATCTATACAACAGACTACCTTCAATAATGACAAGGCTACCATCCATTGGAATAACAAAAATCTCGACAACTGACTACCTTCCATAATGACAAGGCTCCCATTCAACGGAGTAACAAAAATCTAGACAACACACTACCTTCCATCATGACAAGGGTACCATCCATTGGAATAACAAAAATCTCGACAACAGACTACCTTCCACAATGACAAGGCTACAATCCAATGGAGTAACAAAAATCTCGACAACAGACTACCTTCCATAATGACAAGTCTACCATCCATTGGATTACCAAAAATCTGAAAAACAGACTACCTTCCATTATGACCAGGCTACCATCCATTGGAGTAACTAAAATCTCGACAACAGACTACCTTCCATAATGCTAAGGGTACCATCCATTGGAGTAACAAAAATCTCGACAACAATCTACCTTCCATAATGATAAGTCTACAATCCATTAGATTAATAATAATCTCGACAACAGACTACCTTCCATAATGACAAGGCTACAATCCAATGGAGTAACAAAAATCTCGACAACAAACTACCTTCCATAATGACTAGTCTACCATCCACTAGAGTAACAAAAATATGAACAATATACTACCTTCCATAATGACAAGGCTACCATCCATTTGAGTAACAAAAATCGGGACAACAAACTATCTTCCATAATGACAAGGCTACCATCCATTGGAGAAACTAAAATATCAACAAGAGACTACCTTCCATAATGACAAGGCTACCATCCATTGGAGTAACTAAAATATCAACAAGAGACTACCTTCCATAATGACATGGCTACCAACCATTTGAGTAACAAAAATTTCGACAACAGACTACCTTCCATAAAGACAAGGCTAACATCGATTGGAGTAACAAAGATATTGACAACATACTACCTTCCATAATGACAAGGCTACCATCAAATGGAGTAACAAAAATAACGAAAACAGACTACCTTCCATAATGACAAGGCTACCATCCATTAGAGTAACAAAAATATGGATAACAGACTAGCTTCCATAATGACAAGGCTACCATCCATTGGATTAATAGAAATTACAACGGCAGACTACCTTCCATAATGACAAGGCTACCATCCATTAGAGTAACAAAAATCGGGACAACAGACTACCTTCCATAATGACAGGGCTACCATCCATTCGAGTAACAAAAATGTCAACAAGAGACTACCTTCCATAATGACAAGGCTACCATCCATTGGAGTAACAAAAATCTCGACAACAGACTACCTTTCATAATGAGAAGGCTACCATCCATTGGAGTAAGAAAGATATCGACAACATACTACCTTCCATAATGACAAGGCTACAAACCATTGGAGTAACAAAAATCACGACAACAGACTATCTTCCATAAAGATAAGGCTACCATCTATTGAAATATAAAAAAAATCTCGTCAACAGACTTCCTCCCATAATGACAAGGCTACCATCCATTGGAGTAAGAAAAATCACGACAATAGACTACCTTCCATAATGACAAGGTTACCATCCATTGGAAAAACAAAAATCTTGACAACAGAATTCCTTCCATAATGACAAGGCTACCATCCATTGGAATAAGAAAAATCTATACAACAAACTACCTTCCATAATGACAAGGCTACCATCCATTGGAATAACAAAAATCTCAACAACAGACTACCTTCCATAATGACAAGGCTACCATTCAACGGAGTAACAAAAATCTAGACAACACACTACCTTCTATCATGACAAGGGTACCATCCATTAGAGTAACAAAAATCTCGACAGCAGACTACCTTCCATAATTATAAGGGTACCATCCATTGGAGTAACAAAAATCTCGACAACAGACTACGTTCCATAATGACAAGTCTACCATCCATTGGAGTAACAAAAATCAGAAAAACAGACTACCTTCCATAATGACAAAGCTACCATCCATTGGAGTAACAGAAATCACAACGACAAACTACCTTCCATAATGATAAGGCTACCATCCATTTTAGTAACATAAATCAGGACAACAGACTACCTTCCATAATGACAAGGCTACCATCTATTGGAGTAACAAAAATATCAACAAGAGACTACCTTCTGTAATGAGAAGGCTACCATCCAATGGAGAAACAAAAATCTCGACAATAGACTACCTTCCATAATGACTAGGCTACCATTCAATGGAGTAACAAAAATCTAGACAACAGACTACCTTCCATAATGACAAGGCAACCATCCATTGGAGTAACAAAAATCTCGACAACAGACTACCTTCCATAATGACAAGGGTACAATCCATTGGTGTAACAAAAATCTCGATAACAGTCTACCTTCATTAATTACAAGTCTACAATCCATTGGATTAATAATAATCTCGACAACAGACTACCTTCCATAATGACAAGGCTACAATCCAATGGAGTAACAAAAATATCGACAACAAACTACCTTCCATAATGACAAGGCTACCATCCATTGGAGTAACAAAAATTGGGACAATAGACTACCTTCCATAATGACAAGGCTACCATCCATTGGAGAAACTAAAATATCAATAAGAGACTACCTTCAATAATGACAAGGCTACCATCCATTTGAGTAACAAAAATTTCGACAACAGACTACCTTCCATAATGACAAGGCTACCATCCATTATAGTAATGAAAATATCAACAAGAGACTACCTTCCCTAATGACAGGGCTACCATGCATTGGAGTAACAAAAATCTTGACAACAGACTACCTTCCATAATGACAAGGCTAACATCGATTGGAGTAACAAAGATATCGACAACATACTACCTTCCATAATGACAAGGCTACCATCAAATGGAGTAACAAAAATATTGAAAACAGGCTACCTTCCATAATGACAAGGCTACCATCCATTAGAGTAACAAAAATATGGATAACATACTACCTTCCATAATGACAAGGCTACCATCCATTGGAGTAATAGAAATCACAACGGCAGACTACCTTCCATAATGACAAGGCTACCATCCAATAGAGTAACAAAAATCGGGACAATAGACTACCTTCCATAATGACAGGGCTACCATCCATTGGAGTAACAAAAATGTCAACAAGAGACTACCTTCCATAATGACAAGGCTACCATCCATTAGAGAAACAAAAATCGGGACAACAGACTACCTTCCATAATGACAGGGCTACCATCCATTGGAGTAACAAAAATGTCAACAAGAGACTACCTTCCATAATGACAAGGCTACCATCCATTGGAGTAACAAAAATATCGACAACAGACTACCTTCCATAATAAGAAGGCTACCATCCATTGGAGTAAGAAAGATATCGACAACATACTACCTTCCATAATGACAAGGCTACAAACCATTGGAGTAACAAAAATCACGACAATAGACTATCTTCCATAATGACAAGGCTACCATCTATTGAAATAAAAAAAAATGTCGTCAACAGACTTCCTTCCATAATGACAAGGCTACCATCCATTAGAGTAAGAAAAATCACGACAATAGACTACCTTCCATAATGACAAGGCTACCATCCATTGGCAAAACAAAAATCTTGACAACAGAATACCTTCCATAATGACAAGGCTACCATCCATTAGAGTAAGAAAAATCTATACAACAGACTACCTTCCATAATGACAAGGCAACCATCCATTGGAATAACAAAAATCTCGACAACAGACTACCTTCCATAATGACAAGGCTACCATTCAACGGAGTAACAAAAATTTAGACAACACACTACCTTCCATCATGACAAGGGTACCATCCATTGGAGTATCAAAAATCTCGACAACAGACTACCTTCCATAATTATAAGGGTACCATCCATTGGTGTAACAAAAATCTCGACAACAGACTACCTTCCATAATGACAAGTCTACCATCCATTGGAGTAACAAAAATCTGAAAAACAGACTACCTTCCATAATGACAAGGCTACCATCCATTGGAGTAACAGAAATCTCAACAACAGACTACCTTCCATAATGACAAGGCTACCATTAAACGGAGTAACAAAAATCTAGACAACAGACTACCTTTCATAATGACAAGGCTACCATCTATTCGAGTAACAAAAATATCAACAAGAGACTACCTTTTGTAATGAGAAGGCTACCATCCAATGGAGAAACAAAAATCTCGACAATAGACTACCTTCCATAATGACAAGTCTACCATCCATTGGAGTAACAAAAATCTGAAAAACAGACTACCTTCCATAATGACAAGGCTACCATCCATTAGAGTAACAGAAATCACAACGACAAACTACCTTCCATAATGACAAAGCTACCATCCATTTTAGTAACATAAATTAGGACAACAGACTACCTTCCATAATGACAAGGCTACCATCTATTGGAGTAACAAAAATATCAACAAGAGACTACCTTCTGTAATGAGAAGGCTACCATCCAATGGAGAAACAAAAATCTCGACAATAGACTACCTTCCATAATGACTAGGCTACCATTCAATGGAGTAACAAAAATCTAGACAACAGACTACCTTCCATAATGACAAGGCTACCATCCATTGGAGTAACAAAAATCTCGACAACAGACTACCTTCCATAATGACAAGGGTACCATCCATTGGTGTAACAAAAATCTCGACAACAGTCTACCTTTCATAATGACAAGTCTACAATCCAATGGAGTAATAAAAATCTCGACAATAAACTACCTTCTATAATGACTAGTCTACCATCCACTAGAGTAACAAAAATCTGAACAATAGACTACCTTCCATAATGACAAGGCTACCATCAATTTGAGTAACAAAAATCGGGACAATAGACTACCTTCCATAATGACAAGGCTACCATCCATTGGAGAAACTAAAATATCACTAAGAGACTACCTTCCATAATGACAATGCTACCATCCATTTGAGTAACAAAAATTTCGACAACAGACTACCTTCCATAATGACAAGGCTAACATCGATTGGAGTAACAAAGATATCGACAACATACTACCTTCCATAATGACAACGCTACCATCAAATGGAGTAACAAAAATATTGAAAACAGACTACCTTCCATAATGACAAGGCTACCATCCATTAGAGTAACAAAAATATGGATAACATACTACCTTCCATAATGACAAGGCTACCATCCATTAGAGTAACAAAAATCGGGACAATAGACTACCTTCCGTAATGACAGGGCTACCATCCATTGGAGTAACAAAAATGTCAACAAGAGACTACCTTCCATAATGACAAGGCTACCATCCATTGGAGTAACAAAAATATCAACAACAAACTACCATCCATAATGAGAAGGCTACCATCCATTGGAGTAAGAAAGATATCGACAACATACTACCTTCCATAATGACAAGGCTACAAACCATTGGAGTAGCAAAAATCACAACAATAGACTATCTTCCATAATGACAAGGCTACCATTCAACGGAGTAACAAAAATCTAGACAACACACTACCTTCCATCATGACAAGGGTACCATCCATTAGAGTAACAAAAATCTCAACAACAGACTACCTTCCATAATTATAAGGATACCATCCATTGGAGTAACAAAAATCTCGACAACAGACTACCTTCCATAATGACAAGTCTACCATCCATTGGAGTAACAAAAATCAGAAAAACAGACTACCTTCCATAATGACAAGGTTTCCATCCATTGGAGTAACAGAAATCACAACGACAAACAACCTTCCATAATGATAACGCTACCATCCATTTTAGTAATATAAATCAGGACAACATACTACCTTCCATAATGACAAGGCTAACATCTATTGGAGTAACAAAAATATCAACAAGAGACTACCTTCTGTAATGAGAAGGCTACCATCCAATGGAGAAACAAAAATCTCGACAATAGACTACCTTCCATAATGACTAGGCTACCATTCAATGGAGTAACAAAAATCTAGACAACAGACTACCTTCCATAATGACAAGGGTACCATCCATTGGAGTAACAAAAATCTCGACAACAGACTACCTTCCACAATGACAAGGGTACCATCCATTGGTGTAACAAAAATCTCGACAACAGTCTACCTTCCATAATGACAAGTCTACAATCCATTGGATTAATAATAATCTCGACAACAGACTACCTTCCATAATGACAAGGCTACAATCCAATGGAGTAATAAAAATCTCGACAACAAACTACCTTCCATAATGACTAGTCTACCATCCACTAGAGTAACAAAAATCTGAACAATAGACTACCTTCCATAATGACAAGGCTACCATCCATTTAAGTAACAAAAATTGGGACAATAGACTACCTTCCATAATGACAAGGCTACCATCCATTGGAGAAACTAAAATATCAACAAGAGACTACATTCCATAATGACAAGGCTACCATCCATTTGAGTAACAAAAATTTCGACAATAGATTACCTTCCATAATGACAAGGCTAACATCGATTGGAGTAACAAAGATATCGACAACATACTACCTTCCTTAATGACAAGGCTACCATCAAATGGGGTAACAAAAATATTGAAAACAGACTACCTTCCATAATGACAAGGCTACCATCCATTAGAGTAACAAAAATATGGATAACATACTACCTTCCATAATGACAAGGCTACCATCCATTGGAGTAATAGAAATCACAACGGCAGACTACCTTCCATAATGACAAGGCTACCATCCTTTAGAGTAACAAAAATCGGGACAACAGACTACCTTCCATAATGACAGGGCTACCATCCATTGGAGTAACAAAAATGTCAACAAGAGACTACCTTTCATAATGACAAGGCTACCATCCATTAGAGTAACAAAAATCGGGACAACAGACTACCTTCCATAATGACAAGGCTACCATCCATTGGAGTAACAAAAATGTCAACAAGAGACTACCTTCCATAATGACAAGGCTACCATCCATTGGAGTAACAAAAATATCGACAACAAACTACCTTCCATAATAAGAAGGCTACCATCCATTGAAGTAGGAAAGATATCGACAACATACTACCTTCCATAATGACAAGGCTACAAACCATTGGAGTAACAAAAATCACGACAACATACTATCTTCCATAATGTAAAGGCTACCATCTATTGAAATAAAAAAAAATGTCGTCAACAGACTTCCTTCCATAATGACAAGGCTACCTTCCATTGGAGTAAGAAAAATCACGAAAATAGACTACCTTCCATAATGACAAGGCTACCATCCATTGGTAAAACAAAAATCTTGACAACAAAATACCTTCCATAATGACAAGGCTACCATCCATTAGAGTAAGAAAAATCAATACAACAGACTACCTTCCATAATGACAAGGCAACCATCCATTGGAATAACAAAAATATCGACAACAGACTACCTTCCATAATGATAAGGCTACCATTCAACGGAGTAACAAAAATCTAGACAACACACTACCTTCCATCATGACAAGGGTACCATCCATTGGAGTAACAAAATTCTCGACAATAGACTACCTTCCATAATTATAAGGGTACCATCCATTGGAGTAACAAAAATCTCGACAACAGACTACCTTCCATAATGACAAGTCTACCATCCACTGGAGTAACAAAAATCAGAAAAATAGACTACCTTCCATAATGACAAGGCTACCATCCATTAGAGTAACAGAAATCACAACGACAAACTACCTTCCATAATGATAAGGCTACCATCCATTTTAGTAACATAAATCAGGACAACAGACTACCTTCCATAATGACAAGGCTACCATCTATTGGAGTAACAAAAATATCAACAAGAGACTACCTTCTGTAATGAGAAGGCTACCATCCAATGGAGAAACAAAAATATCGACAATAGACTACCTTCCATAATGACTAGGCTACCATTCAATGGAGTAACAAAAATCTAGACAACAGACTACCTTCCATAATGACAAGGCTACCATCCATTGGAGTAACAAAAATCTCGACAACAGACTACCTTCCATAATGACAAGGGTACCATCCATTGGTGTAACAAAAATCTCGACAACAGTCTACCTTTCATAATGACAAGTCTACAATCCAATGGAGTAATAAAAATCTCGACAATAAACTACCTTCTATAATGACTAGTCTACCATCCACTAGAGTAACAAAAATCTGAACAATAGACTACCTTCCATAATGACAAGGCTACCATCAATTTGAGTAACAAAAATCGGGACAATAGACTACCTTCCATAATGACAAGGCTACCATCCATTGGAGAAACTAAAATATCACTAAGAGACTACCTTCCATAATGACAATGCTACCATCCATTTGAGTAACAAAAATTTCGACAACAGACTACCTTCCATAATGACAAGGCTAACATCGATTGGAGTAACAAAGATATCGACAACATACTACCTTCCATAATGACAACGCTACCATCAAATGGAGTAACAAAAATATTGAAAACAGACTACCTTCCATAATGACAAGGCTACCATCCATTAGAGTAACAAAAATATGGATAACATACTACCTTCCATAATGACAAGGCTACCATCCATTAGAGTAACAAAAATCGGGACAATAGACTACCTTCCGTAATGACAGGGCTACCATCCATTGGAGTAACAAAAATGTCAACAAGAGACTACCTTCCATAATGACAAGGCTACCATCCATTGGAGTAACAAAAATATCAACAACAAACTACCATCCATAATGAGAAGGCTACCATCCATTGGAGTAAGAAAGATATCGACAACATACTACCTTCCATAATGACAAGGCTACAAACCATTGGAGTAGCAAAAATCACAACAATAGACTATCTTCCATAATGACAAGGCTACCATTCAACGGAGTAACAAAAATCTAGACAACACACTACCTTCCATCATGACAAGGGTACCATCCATTAGAGTAACAAAAATCTCAACAACAGACTACCTTCCATAATTATAAGGATACCATCCATTGGAGTAACAAAAATCTCGACAACAGACTACCTTCCATAATGACAAGTCTACCATCCATTGGAGTAACAAAAATCAGAAAAACAGACTACCTTCCATAATGACAAGGTTTCCATCCATTGGAGTAACAGAAATCACAACGACAAACAACCTTCCATAATGATAACGCTACCATCCATTTTAGTAATATAAATCAGGACAACATACTACCTTCCATAATGACAAGGCTAACATCTATTGGAGTAACAAAAATATCAACAAGAGACTACCTTCTGTAATGAGAAGGCTACCATCCAATGGAGAAACAAAAATCTCGACAATAGACTACCTTCCATAATGACTAGGCTACCATTCAATGGAGTAACAAAAATCTAGACAACAGACTACCTTCCATAATGACAAGGGTACCATCCATTGGAGTAACAAAAATCTCGACAACAGACTACCTTCCACAATGACAAGGGTACCATCCATTGGTGTAACAAAAATCTCGACAACAGTCTACCTTCCATAATGACAAGTCTACAATCCATTGGATTAATAATAATCTCGACAACAGACTACCTTCCATAATGACAAGGCTACAATCCAATGGAGTAATAAAAATCTCGACAACAAACTACCTTCCATAATGACTAGTCTACCATCCACTAGAGTAACAAAAATCTGAACAATAGACTACCTTCCATAATGACAAGGCTACCATCCATTTAAGTAACAAAAATTGGGACAATAGACTACCTTCCATAATGACAAGGCTACCATCCATTGGAGAAACTAAAATATCAACAAGAGACTACATTCCATAATGACAAGGCTACCATCCATTTGAGTAACAAAAATTTCGACAATAGATTACCTTCCATAATGACAAGGCTAACATCGATTGGAGTAACAAAGATATCGACAACATACTACCTTCCTTAATGACAAGGCTACCATCAAATGGGGTAACAAAAATATTGAAAACAGACTACCTTCCATAATGACAAGGCTACCATCCATTAGAGTAACAAAAATATGGATAACATACTACCTTCCATAATGACAAGGCTACCATCCATTGGAGTAATAGAAATCACAACGGCAGACTACCTTCCATAATGACAAGGCTACCATCCTTTAGAGTAACAAAAATCGGGACAACAGACTACCTTCCATAATGACAGGGCTACCATCCATTGGAGTAACAAAAATGTCAACAAGAGACTACCTTTCATAATGACAAGGCTACCATCCATTAGAGTAACAAAAATCGGGACAACAGACTACCTTCCATAATGACAAGGCTACCATCCATTGGAGTAACAAAAATGTCAACAAGAGACTACCTTCCATAATGACAAGGCTACCATCCATTGGAGTAACAAAAATATCGACAACAAACTACCTTCCATAATAAGAAGGCTACCATCCATTGAAGTAGGAAAGATATCGACAACATACTACCTTCCATAATGACAAGGCTACAAACCATTGGAGTAACAAAAATCACGACAACATACTATCTTCCATAATGTAAAGGCTACCATCTATTGAAATAAAAAAAAATGTCGTCAACAGACTTCCTTCCATAATGACAAGGCTACCTTCCATTGGAGTAAGAAAAATCACGAAAATAGACTACCTTCCATAATGACAAGGCTACCATCCATTGGTAAAACAAAAATCTTGACAACAAAATACCTTCCATAATGACAAGGCTACCATCCATTAGAGTAAGAAAAATCAATACAACAGACTACCTTCCATAATGACAAGGCAACCATCCATTGGAATAACAAAAATATCGACAACAGACTACCTTCCATAATGATAAGGCTACCATTCAACGGAGTAACAAAAATCTAGACAACACACTACCTTCCATCATGACAAGGGTACCATCCATTGGAGTAACAAAATTCTCGACAATAGACTACCTTCCATAATTATAAGGGTACCATCCATTGGAGTAACAAAAATCTCGACAACAGACTACCTTCCATAATGACAAGTCTACCATCCACTGGAGTAACAAAAATCAGAAAAATAGACTACCTTCCATAATGACAAGGCTACCATCCATTAGAGTAACAGAAATCACAACGACAAACTACCTTCCATAATGATAAGGCTACCATCCATTTTAGTAACATAAATCAGGACAACAGACTACCTTCCATAATGACAAGGCTACCATCTATTGGAGTAACAAAAATATCAACAAGAGACTACCTTCTGTAATGAGAAGGCTACCATCCAATGGAGAAACAAAAATATCGACAATAGACTACCTTCCATAATGACTAGGCTACCATTCAATGGAGTAACAAAAATCTACACAACAGACTACCTTCCATAATGACAAGGATACCATCCATTGGAGTAACAAAAATCTCGACAACAGACTACCTTCCATAATAACAAGGGTACCATCCATTGGTGTAACAAAAATCTCGACAATAGTCTACCTTCCATAACGACAAGTCTACAATCCATTGGATTAATAATAATCTCGACAACAGACTACCTTCCATAATGACAAGGCTACAATCATATGGAGTAACAAAAATCTCGACAACAAACAACCTTCCATAATGACTAGTCTACCATCCACTAGGCTAACAAAAATCTGAACAACAGACTACCTTCCATAATGCCAAGGCTACCATCCATTTGAGTAACAAAAATCGGGACAATAGACTACCTTCCATAATGACAAGACTACCATCCATTGGAGAAACTAAAATATCAACAAGAGACTACATTCCATAATGACAAGGCTACCATCCATTTGAGTAACAAAAATTTCGACAACAGACTACCTTCCATAATGACAAGGCTAACATCAATTGGAGTAACAAAGATATCGACAACATACTACCTTCCGTAATGACAAGGCTACCATCAAATGGAGTAACAAAAATGTGGAAAACAGACTACCTTCCATAATGACAAGGCTACCATCCATTAGAGTAACAAAAATGTGGATAATATACTACCTTCCATAATGACAAGGCTACCATCCATTGGAGTAATAGAAATCACAATGGCAGACTACCTTCCATAATGGCAAGGCTACCATCCATTAGAGTAACAAAAATCGGGACAATTGACTATCTTCAATAATGACAGGGCTACCGTCCATTGGAGTAACAAAAATGTCAACAAGAGACTACCTTCCATAATGACAGGGCTACCATCCATTGGAGTAATAAAAATATCGACAACAGACTACCTTCCATAATGAGAAGGCTACCATCCATTGGAGTAAGAAAGATATCGACAACATACTACATTCCATAATGACAAGGCTACAAACCATTGGAGTAACAAAAATCACGACAACAGACTATCTTCCATAATGACAAGGCTACCATTTATTGAAATAAAAAAAATCTCGTCAACAGACTTCCTTCCATAATGACAAAGCTACCATCTATTGGAGATAGAAAAATCACGACAATCGACTACCTTCCATAATGACAAGGCTACAATCCAATGGAGTAACAAAAATCTCGACAACAAACTACCTTCCATAATGACTAGTCTACCATCCACTAGAGTAACAAAAATCTGAACAATAGACTACCTTCCATAATGACAAGGCTACCATGCATTTGAGTAACAAAAATCGGGACAATAGACTACATTCCATAATGACAAGGCTACCATCCATTGTAGAAACTAAAATATCAACAAGAGACTACCTTCCATAAGGACAAGGCTACCATCCATTGGAGTAACCAAAATCTCGACAACAGACTACCTTCCATAATGACAAGGCTAACATCGATTGGAGTAACAAAGATATCGACAACATACTACCTTCCATAATGACAAGGCTACCATCCAATGGAATAACAAAAATATCGAAAACAGCTTACCTTCCATAATGACAAGGCTACCATCCATTAAAGTAACAAAAATGTGGATAATAGACTATCTTCCATAATGAAAAGGCTACAAGCCATTGGAGTAATAAAAATCACAACGACAGACTACCTTCAATAATGACAAGGCTACCATCCATTATAGTAACAAAAATCGGGACAACAGACTACCTTCCATAATGACAGGGCTACCATCCATTGGAGTAACAAAAATCTCGACAACAAACTACCTTCAATAATGACTAGTCTACCATCCACTAGAGTAACAAAAATCTGAACAATAGAATACCTTCCATAATGACAAGGCTACCATCCATTTGAGTAACAAAAATCGGGACAATAGACTACATTCCATAATGACAAGGCTACCATCCATTGGAGAAACTAAAATATCAACAAGAGACTACCTTCCATAATGACAAGGCTACCATCCAATGGAGTAACCAAAATCTCGACAACAGACTACCTTCCATAATGACAAGGCTAACATCGATTGGAGTAACAAAGATATCGACAACATACTACCTTCCATAATGACAAGGCTACCATCCAATGGAGTAACAAAAATATCAAAAACAGCTTACCTTCCATAATGACAAGGCTACCATCCATTAAAGTAACAAAAATGTGGATAATAGACTACCTTACATAATGACAAGGCTACAAGCCATTGGAGTAATAAAAATCACAACGACAGACTACCTTCAATAATGACAAGGCAACCATCCATTAAAGTAACAAAAATCGGGACAACAGACTACCTTCGATAATGAAAGGGCTACCATCCATTGGAGTAATAAAAATCACAACGACAGACTACCTTCCATAATGACAGGGCTACCATCCATTGGAGTAACAAATATGTCAACAAGAGACTACATTCCATAATGACAAGGCTACCAACCATTGGAATAACAAAAATCTCGACAACAGACTACCTTCCATAATGACAAGGCTACCATTCAATGGAGTAACAAAAATCTAGACAACACACTACCTTCGATAATGACAAGGGTACCATCCATTGGAGTAACAAAAATCTCGACAACAGAATACCTTCCATAATTATAAGGGTACCATCCATTGGAGTAACAAAAATGTCGACAACAGACTACCTTCCATAATGACAAGTCTACCATCCATTGGAGTAACAAAAATATGAAAAACAGACTACCTTCCATAATGACAAGACTACCATCCATTGGAGTAACAAAAATCACAACGACAAACTACCTTCCATAATGACAAGGCTACCATCCATTTCAGTAACATAAATTAGGACAACAGACTACCTTCCATAATGACCAGGCTACCATCTATTGGAGTAATAAAAATATCAACAAGAGACTACCTTACGTAATGAGAAGGCTTCCATCCAATGGAGAAACAAAAATCTCGACAACAGACTACCTTCCATAATGACAAGACTACCATCCATTGGAGTAAGAAAAATCACGACAATAGACTACCTTCCATAATGACAAGGCTACCATCCATTGGAAAAATAAAAATCTTGACAACAAACTACCTTCCATAATGACAAGGCTACCATCCATTGGAGTAAGAAAAATATATACAACAGACTACCTTTCATAAATTACAAGGCTACCAACCATTGGAATAACAAAAATCTCGACAAAAGACTACCTTCCATAATGACAAGGGTACCATCCATTGGAGTAACAAAAATCTCGAAAACAGACTACCTTCCATAATTACAAGGGTACCATCCATTGGAGTAACAAAAATCTCGACAACAGACTACCTTCCATAATGACAAGTCTACCATCCATTGGAGTAACAAAAATCTGAAAAACAGACTACCTTCCATAATGACAAGGCTACCATCCATTGGAATAACAAAAATCACAACGACAAACTACCTTCCATAATGACAGGGCTACCATCCATTTCCGTAACATAAATCAGGACAACATACTACCTTCCATAATGACAAGGCTGCCATCTATTGGAGTAACAAAAATATCAACAAGAGACTACCTTCCGTAATGAGAAGGCTACCATCCAATGGAGAAACAAAAATCTCGACAACAGACTACCTTCCATAATGACTAGGCTACCATTTAATGGAGTAACAAAAATCTAGACAACAGACTACCTTCCATAATGACAAGGATACCATCCATTGGAGTAACAAAAATCTCGACAACAGACTACCTTCCATAATGACAAGGGTACCATCCAATGGAGTAACAAAAATCTCGACAACAGTCTACCTTCCATAATGACAAGTCTACAATCCATTGGATTAATAATAATCTCGACAACAAACTACCTTCCATAATGACAAGGCTACAATCCAATGGAGTAACAAAAATCTCGACAACAAACTACCTTCCATAATGACTAGTCTACCATCCACTAGAGTAACAAAAATCTGAACAATAGACTACCTTCCATAATGACAAGGCTACCATCCATTTGAATAACAAAAATCGGGACAATAGACTACCTTCCATAATGACAAGGCTACCATCCATTAGAGAAACTAAAATATCAACAAGAGACTACATTCCATAATGACAAGGCTACCATCCATTGGAGTAACAAAAATGTCAACAAGAGACTACCTTCCATAATGAAAAGGCTACCATCCATTGGAGTAACAAAAATATCGACAACAGACTACCTTCCATAATGAGAGGGCTTCCATCCATTGGAGTAAGAAAGATATCGAAAACATACTACCTTCCATAATGACAAGGCTACAAACCATTGGAGTAACAAAAATCACGACAACAGACTATCTTCCATAATGACAAGGCTACCATCTATTGAAATAAAAAAAATCTCGTCAACAGACTTCCTTCGATAATGACAAGGCTACCATCCATTGGAGTAAGAAAAATCACGACAATAGACTACCTTCCATAATGACAAGGCTACCATCCATTGGAGTAACAAAAATCACGACAACATACTATCTTCCATATTGACAAGGCTACCATCCATTGGAGAAACTAAAATATCAACAAGAGACTACCTTCCATAATGACAAGGCTACCATCCATTGGAGTAACAAAAATATCGACAACAGACTACCTTCCATAATGACAAGGCTAACATCGATTAAAGTAACAAAGATATCAACAACATACTACCTTCCATAATGACAAGGCTACCATCCAATGGAGTAACAAAAATATCGAAAACAGCTTACCTTCCATAATGACAAGGCTACCATCCATTAAAGTAACAAAAATGTGGATATTAGACTACCTTCCATAATGACAAGGCTACAAGCCATTGGAGTAATAAAAATCACAACGACAAACTACCTTCCATAATGACAAGGCTACCATCCATTAAAGTAACAAAAATTGGGACAACAGACTACCTTCCATAATGAAAGGGCTACAATCCATTAGAGTAACAAAAATGTCAACAAGAGACTACCTTCCATAATGACAAGGCTACCATCCGTTGGAGTAACAAAAATCTTGACAACAGACTACCTTCCATAATGACAAGGCTACAAACCATTGGAGTAAGAAAAATCACGACAATAGACTACCTTCCATAATGACAAGACTACCATCCATTGGAAAAACAAAAATCTTGACAACAAACTACCTTCCATAATGATAAGGCTACCATCCATTGGAGTAAGAAAAATCTATACAACAGACTACCTTTCATAAATTACAAGGCTACCAACCATTGGAATAACAAAAATCTAGACAACAGACTACCTTCCATAATGACAAGGCTACCATTCAATGGAGTAACAAAAATCTAGACAACACACTACCTTCCATAATGACAAGGGTACCATCCATTGGAGTAACAAAAATCTCGAAAACAGACTACCTTCCATAATTACAAGGGTACCATCCATTGGAGTAACAAAAATCTCGACAACAGACTACCTTCCATAATGACAAGTCTACCATCCATTGGAGTAACAAAAATCTGAAAAACAGACTACCTTCCATAATGACAAGGCTAGCATCCATTGGAGTAACAAAAATCACAACGACAAACTACCTTCCATAATGAAAGGGCTACCATACATTTCCGTAACATAAATCAGGATAACATACTACCTTCCATAATGACAAGGCTGCCATCTATTGGAGTAACAAAAATATCAACAAGAGACTACATTCTGTAATGAGAAGGCTACCATCCAATGGAGAAACAAAAATCTCGACAACAGACTACCTTCCATAATGACTAGGCTACCATTTAATGGAGTAACAAAAATCTAGACAACAGACTACCTTCCATAATGACAAGGATACCATCCATTGGAGTAACAAAACTCTCGACAACAGACTACCTTCCATAATGACAAGGGTACCATCCATTGGAGTAACAAAAATCTCGACAACAGTCTACCTTCCATAATGACATGTCTACAATCCATTGGATTAATAATAATCTCGACAACAGACTACCTTCCATAATGACAAGGCTACAATCCAATGGAGTAACAAAAATATCGACAACATACTACCTTCCCTAATGACTAGTCTACCATCCACTAGAGTAAAAAAAACCTGAACAATAGAATACCTTCCATAATGACAAGGCTACCATCCATTTGAGTAACAAAAATTGGGACAATAGACTACCTTCTATAATGACAAGTTTACCATCCATTGGAGAAACTAAAATATCAACAAGAGACTACCTTCCATAATGACAAGGCTACCATCTATTGGAGTAACAAAAATCTCGACAACAGACTACCTTCCATAATGACAAGGCTAACATCGATTAGAGTAACAAAGATATCGACAACATACTACCTTCCATAATGACAAGGCTACCATTCAATGGAGTAACAAAAATATCGAAAACAGACTACCTTCCATAATGACAAGGCTACCATCCATTAGAGTAACAAAAATGTGGATAATAGACTATCTTCCATAATGACAAGGCTACAAGCCACTGGAGTAATAAAAATCACAACGACAGACTACCTTCCATAATGACAAGGCTACCATCCATTAGAGTAACAAAAATCGGGACAACAGACTACCTTCCATAACGACAGGGATACCATCCATTGGAGTAAAAAAAATGTCAATAAGAGACTACCTTCCATATTGACAAGGGTACCATCCATTGGAGTAACAAAAATCTCGACAACAGACTGCCTTCCATAATGACAAGGCTACAAACCATTGGAGTAACAAAAATCACGACAACATACTATCTTCCATAATGACAAGGCTACCATATATTGAAATAACAAAAATCTCGTCAACAGACTTCCTTCCATAATGACAAGGCTACCATCCATTGGAGTAAGAAAAATCACGACAATAGACTACCTTCCATAATGACAAGGCTACCAGCTATTGGAAAAACAAAAATCTTGACAACAGACTTCCTTCCATAATGACGAGGCTACCATCCATTGGACTAAGAAAAATCTATACAACAGACTACCTTCCATAATGACAAGGCTACCATCCATTGGAATAACAAAAATCTCTACAGCTGACTACCTTACATAATGACAAGGCTAACATTCAATGGAGTAACAAAAATCTAGACAACACACTACCTTCCATAATGACATGGGTACCATCCCTTGGAGTAACAAAGATCTCGACAACAGACTACCTTCCATAATTACAAGGGTACCATCCATTGGAGTAACAAAAATCTAGACAACAGAATACCTTCCATAATGACAAGTCTACCATCCATTGGAGTAACAAAAATCTGAAAAACAGACTACCTTCCATAATGACAAGGCTACCATCCATTGGAGTAACAGAAATCACAACGACAAACTACCTTCCATAATGACAAGGCTACCATCCATTTCAGTAATATAAATCAGGATAACAGACTACCTTCCATAATGACAAGGCTACCATCTATTGGAGTAACAAAAATATCAACAAAAGACTACCTTCCGTAATGAGAAGGCTACCATCCAATGGAGAAACAAAAATCTCGACAACAGACTACCTTCCATAATGACTAGGCTACCATTCAATGGAGTAACAAAAATCTAGACAACAGACTACCTTCCATAATGACAAGGATACCATCCATTGGAGTAACAAAAATCTCGACAATAGACTACCTTCCATAATGACAAGGGTACCATCCATTGGAGTAACAAAAATCTCAACAACAGTCTATATTCCATAACGACAAGTCTACAATCCATTGGATTAATAATAATCTAGACATCAAACTACCTTCCATAATGACAAGGCTACAATCCAATGGAGTAACAAAAATCTCGACAACAAACTACCTTCCATAATGACTAGTCTACCATCCACTAGAGTAATAAAAATATGAACAATAGACTACCTTCCATAATGACAAGGCTACCATCCATTAGAGAAACTAAAATATCAACAAGAGACTACCTTCCATAATGACAAGGCTACCATCCATTGGAGTAACAAAAATCTCGACAACAGACTACCTTCCATAATGACAAGGCTAACATCGATTGGAGTAACAAAGATATCGACAACATACTACCTTCCATAATGACAAGGCTACCATCCAATGGAGTAACAAAAATATCGAAAACAGACTACCTTCCATAATGACAAGGCTAACATCCATTAGAGTAACAAAAATGTGGATAATAGACTACCTTCCATAATGAAAAGGCTACAAGCCATTGGAGTAATAAAATTCACAACGACGGACTACCTTCCATAATGACAAGGCTACCATCCATTAGAGTAACAAAAATCAGGACAACAGACTACCTTCCATAATGATAGGGCTACCATCCATTGGAGTAACAAAAATGTCAACAAGAGACTACCTTCCATAATGACAAGGCTACCATCCATTGGAGTAACAAAAATCTCGACAACAGACTACCTTCCATAATGACAAGGCTAACATTGATTAAAGTAACAAAGATATCGACAACATACTACCTTCCATAATGACAAGGCTACCATCCAATGGAGTAACAAAAATATCGAAAACAGCTTACCTTCCATAATGACAAGGCTACCATCCATTAAAGTAACAAAAATGTGGATATTAGACTACCTTCCATAATGACAAGGCTACAAGCCATTGGAGTAATAAAAATCACAACGACAAACTACCTTCCATAATGACAAGGCTACCATCCATTAGAGTAACAAAAATTGGGACAACAGACTACCTTCCATAATGAAAGGGCTACAATCCATTAGAGTAACAAAAATGTCAACAAGAGACTACCTTCCATAATGACAAGGCTACCATCCATTGGAGTAACAAAAATCTTGACAACAGACTACCTTCCATAATGACAAGGCTACAAACCATTGGAGTAACAAAAATCATGACAACATACTATCTTCCATAATGACAAGGCTACCATCTATTGAAATAACAAAAATCTCGTCAACAGACTTCCTTCAATAATGACAAGGCTACCATCCATTGGAGTAAGAAAAATCACGACAATAGACTACCTTCCATAATGACAAGACTACCATCCATTGGAAAAACAAAAATCTTGACAACAAAATACCTTCCATAATGACAAGGCTACCATCCATTGGAGTAAGAAAAATCTATACAACAGACTACCTTTCATAAATTACAAGGCTACCAACCATTGGAATAACAAAAATCTCGACAACAGACTACCTTCCATAATGACAAGGCTACCATTCAATGGAGTAACAAAAATCTAGACAACACACTACCTTCCATAATGACAAGGGTACCATCCATTGGAGTAACAAAAATCTCGAAAACAGACTACCTTCCATAATTACAAGGGTACCATCCATTGGAGTAACAAAAATCTCGACAACAGACTACCTTCCATAATGACAAGTCTACCATCCATTGGAGTAACAAAAATCTGAAAAACAGACTACCTTCCATAATGACAAGGCTAGCATCCATTGGAGTAACAAAAATCACAACGACAAACTACCTTCCATAATGACAGGGCTACCATCCATTTCCGTAACATAAATCAGGATAACATACTACCTTCCATAATGACAAGGCTGCCATCTATTGGAGTAACAAAAATATCAACAAGAGACTACATTCTGTAATGAGAAGGCTACCATCCAATGGAGAAACAAAAATCTCGACAACAGACTACCTTCCATAATGACTAGGCTACCATTTAATGGAGTAACAAAAATCTAGACAACAGACTACCTTCCATAATGACAAGGATACCATCCATTGGAGTAACATAACTCTCGACAACAGACTACCTTTCATAATGACAAGGGTACCATCCATTGGAGTAACAAAAATCTCGACAACAGTCTACCTTCCATAATGACATGTCTACAATCCATTGGATTAATAATAATCTCGACAACAGACTACCTTCCATAATGACAAGGCTACAATCCAATGGAGTATCAAAAATCTCGACAACATACTACCTTCCCTAATGACTAGTCTACCATCCACTAGAGTAAAAAAAACCTGAACAATAGAATACCTTCCATAATGACAAGGCTACCATCCATTTGAGTAACAAAAATTGGGACAATAGACTACCTTCTATAATGACAAGGTTACCATCCATTGGAGAAACTAAAATATCAACAAGAGACTACCTTCCATAATGACAAGGCTACCATCTATTGGAGTAACAAAAATTTCGACAACAGACTACCTTCCATAATGACAAGGCTAACATCGATTAGAGTAACAAAGATATCGACAACATAATACCTTCCATAATGACAAGGCTACCATTCAATGGAGTAACAAAAATATCGAAAACAGACTACCTTCCATAATGACAAGGCTACCATCCATTAGAGTAACAAAAATGTGGATAATAGACTATCTTCCATAATGACAAGGCTACAAGCCACTGGAGTAATAAAAATCACAACGACAGACTACCTTCCATAATGACAAGGCTACCATCCATTAGAGTAACAAAAATCGGGACAACAGACTACCTTCCATAATGACAGGGCTACCATCCATTGGAGTAAAAAAATGTCAATAAGAGACTACCTTCCATAATGACAAGGGTACCATCCATTGGAGTAACAAAAATCTCGACAACAGACTGCCTTCCATAATGACAAGGCTACAAACCATTGGAGTAACAAAAATCACGACAACATACTATCTTCCATAATGACAAGGCTACCATATATTGAAATAACAAAAATCTCGTCAACAGACTTCCTTCCATAATGACAAGGCTACCATCCATTGGAGTAAGAAAAATCACGACAATAGACTACCTTCCATAATGACAAGGCTACCAGCTATTGGAAAAACAAAAATCTTGACAACAGACTTCCTTCCATAATGACGAGGCTACCATCCATTGGACTAAGAAAAATCTATACAACAGACTACCTTCCATAATGACAAGGCTACCATCCATTGGAATAACAAAAATCTCGACAACTGACTACCTTACATAATGACAAGGCTAACATTCAATGGAGTAACAAAAATCTAGACAACACACTACCTTCCATAATGACATGGGTACCATCCCTTGGAGTAACAAAAATCTCGACAACAGACTACCTTCCATAATTACAAGGGTACCATCCATTGGATTAACAAAAATCTAGACAACAAAATACCTTCCATAATGACAAGTCTACCATCCATTGGAGTAACAAAAATCTGAAAAACAGACTACCTTCCATAATGACAAGGCTACCATCCATTGGAGTAACAGAAATCACAACGACAAACTACCTTCCATAATGACAAGGCTACCATCCATTTCAGTAATATAAATCAGGATAACAGACTACCTTCCGTAATGACAAGGCTACCATCTATTGGAGTAACAAAAATATCAACAAAAGACTACCTTCTGTAATGAGAAGGCTACCATCCAATGGAGAAACAAAAATCTCGACAACAGACTACCTTCCATAATGACTAGGCTACCATTCAATCGAGTAACAAAAATCTAGACAACAGACTACCTTCCATAATGACAAGGATACCATCCATTGGAGTAACAAAAATCTCGACAACAGACTACCTTCCATAATGACAAGGGTACCATCCATTGGAGTAACAAAAATCTCAACAACAGTCTATATTCCATAATGACAAGTCTACAATCCATTGGATTAATAATAATCCAGACATCAAACTACCTTCCATAATGACAAGGCTACAATCCAATGGAGTAACAAAAATCTCGACAACAAACTACCTTCCATAATGACTAGTCTACCATTCACTAGAGTAATAAAAATATGAACAATAGACTACCTTCCATAATGACAAGGCTACCATCCATTAGAGAAACTAAAATATCAACAAGAGACTACCTTCCATAATGACAAGGCTACCATCCATTGGAGTAACAAAAATCTCGACAACAGACTACCTTCCATAATGACAAGGCTAACATCGATTGGAGTAACAAAGATATCGACAACATACTACCTTCCATAATGACAAGGCTACCATCCAATGGAGTAACAAAAATATCGAAAACAGACTACCTTCCATAATGACAAGGCTAACATCCATTAGAGTAACAAAAATGTGGATAATAGACTACCTTCCATAATGAAAAGGATACAAGCCATTGGAGTAATAAAATTCACAACGACGGACTACCTTCCATAATGACAAGGCTACCATCCATTAGAGTAACAAAAATCAGGACAACAGACTACCTTCCATAATGACAGGGCTACCATCCATTGGAGTAACAAAAATGTCAACAAGAGACTACCTTCCATAATGACAAGGCTACCATCCATTGGAGTAACAAAAATCTCGACAACAGAATACCTTCCATAATGACAAGGCTACAAACCATTGGAGTAACAAAAATCAGGACAATAGACTACCTTCCATAATGACAAGGCTACCATCCATTGGAGAAACTAAAATATCAACAAGAGACTACCTTCCATAATGACAAGGCTACCATCCATTGGAGTAACAAAGATATCGACAACATACAACCTTCCATAATGACAAGGCTACCATCTAATGGAGTAACAAAAATATCGAAAACAGACTACCTTCCATAATGACAAGGCTACCATCCATTAGAGTAACAAAAATGTGGATAATAGACTACCTTCCATAATGACAAGGCTACAAGCCATTGGAGTAATAAAAATCACAACGACAGACTACCTTCCATAATGACAAGGCTACCATCCATTAGAGTAACAAAAATCGGGACAACAGACTACCTTCCATAATGACAGGGCTACCATCCATTGGAGTAACAAAAATGTCAACAAGAGACTACCTTCCATAATGACAAGGCTACCATCCATTGGAGTAACAAAAATCTCGACAACAGACTACATTCCGTAATGACAAGGCTACAAACAATTGAAGTAACAAAAATCACGACAACATACTATCTTCCATAATGACAAGGCTACCATCTATTGAAATAACAAAAATCTCGTCAACAGACTTCCTTCCATAATGACAAGACTACCATCCATTGGAGTAAGAAAAATCACGACAATAGACTACCTTCCATAATGACAAGGGTACCATCCATTGGAAAAACAAAAATCTTGACAACAAACTACCTTCCATAATGACAAGGGTACCATCCATTGGAGTAAGAAAAATCTATACAACAGATTACCTTCCATAATGACAAGGCTACCATCCATTGGAATAACAAAAATCTCGACAACAAACTACCTTCCATAATGACAAGGCTACAATTCAATGGAGTAACAAAAATCTAGACAACACACTACCTTCCATAATGACAAGGGTACCATCCATTGGAGTAACAAAAATCTCGACAACAGACTACATTCCATAATTACAACGGTACTATCCATTGGAGTAACAAAAATAAAGACAACAAACTACCTTCCATAATGACAAGTCTATCATCCATTGGAGTAACAAAAATCTGAAAAACAGACTACCTTCCATAATGACAAGGCTACCATCCATTGGAGTAACAGAAATCACAACGACAAACTACCTTCCATAATGAAAAGGCTACCATCCATTTCAGTAACATAAATCAGAACAACAGACTACCTTCCATAATGACAAGGCTACCATCCATTAGAGTAACAAAAATCGGGACAACAGACTACCTTCCATAATAACAGGGCTACCATCCATTGGAGTAACAAAAATGTCAACAAGAGAATACCTTCCATAATGACAAGGCTACCATTGAATGGAGTAACAAAAATCTAGACAACAGACTACCTTCCATAATGACAAGGATACCATCCGTTGGAGTAACAAAAATCTCGCCAATAGACTACCTTCCATATTGACAAGGGTACCATCCATTGGATTAACAAAAATCTCGACAACAGTCTACCTTCAATAATGACAAGGCTACAATCTAATGGAGTAACAAAAATCTCGACAATAAACTACCTTCCATAATGACTAGTCTACCATCCACTAGAGTAACAAAAATCTAAACAATAGACTACCTTCCATAATGACAAGGCTACCATCCATTTGAGTAACAAAAATCGGGACAATAGACTACCTTCCATAATGACAAGGCTACCATCCATTGGAGAAACTAAAATATCAACAAGAGACTACCTTCCTTAATAACAAGGCTACCTTCCATTGGAGTAACAAAAATCTCGACAACAGACTACCTTCCATAATGACAAGGCTAACATCGATTGGAGTAACTAAGATATCAACAACATACTACCTTCCATAATGACAAGGCTAGCATCCAATGGAGTAACAAAAATATCGAAAACAGACTACCTTCCATAATGACAAGGCTACCATCCATTAGAGTAACAAAAATGTGGATAATAAACTACCTTCCATAATGACAAGCCTACATGCCATTGGAGTAATAAAAATCACAACGACAGACTACCTTCCATAATGACAAGGCTACCATCCATTAGAGTAACAAAAATCGGGACAATAGACTACCTTCCATAATGACAGGGCTACCATCCATTAGAGTAACAAAAATGTTAACAAAAGACTACCTTCCATAATGACAAGGCTACCATCCATTGGAGTAACAAAAATCTCGACAACTAACTACCTTCCATAATGACAAGGCTAAAAACCATTGGAGTAACAAAAATCACGACAACATACTATCTTCCATAATGACAAGGCTACCATCTATTGAAATAACAAAAATCTCATCAACAGACTTCCTTCCATAATGACAAGGCTACCATCCATTGGAATAAGAAAAATCACGACAATAGACTACCTTCCATAATGACAAGGCTACCATCTATTGGAAAAACAAAAATCTTGACAACAGACTACCTTCCATAATGACAAGGCTACCATCCATTGGAGTAAGAAAAATCTATACAACAGACTACCTTCCATAATGACAAGGCTACCGTCCATTGGAATAACAAAAATCTCGACAACAGATAACCTTCCATAATGACAAGGCTACCATTCAATGGACTAACAAAAATCTAGACAACAGACTACCTTCCATAATTACAAGGGTACCATCCATTGGAGTAACGAAAATCTCGACACCAGACTACCTTCCATAATGACAAGTCTACCATCCATTGGAGTAACAAAAATCTGAAAAACAAACTACCTTCAATAATGACAAGGCTACCATCCATTGGAATAACAGAAATCACAACGACAAACTACCTTCTATAATGACAAGGCTACCATCCATTTCAGTAACATAAATCAGGACAGCAGACTACCTTCCATAATGACAAGGCTACCATCTATTGGAGTAACAAAAATATCAACAAGACACTACCTTCCGTAATGAGACGGCTACCATCCAATGGAGAAACAAAAATCTCGACAACAGACTACCTTCCATAATGACTAGGCTACCATTCATTGGAGTAAGAAAGATATCGACAACATACTACCTTCCATAATGACAAGGATTCCATCCATTGGAATAACAAAAATCTCGACAACAGACTACCTTCCATAATGACAAGGGTATCATCCATTGTAGTAACAAAAATCTCGACAACAGCCTACCTTCCATAAGGACAAGTCTACAATCCATTGGATTAATAATAATCTCGACAACAGATTACCTCCCATAATGACAAGGCTACAGTCCAATGGAGTAACAAAAATCTCGACAAAAAACTACCTTCCATAATGACAAATCTACCATCCACTAAAGTAACAAAATTCTGAACAATAGACTACCTTCCATAATGACAAGGCTACCATCCATTTGAGTAACAAAAATTGGGACAATAGACTACCTTCCATAATTACAAGGCCACCATCCATTGCAGAAACTAAAATATCAACAAGAGACTACCTTCCATAATGACAAGGCTACCATCCATTGGACTAAAAAAAATCTCGACAACAGACTACCTTCCATAATGACAAAGGTACCATCCATTGGAGTAAGAAAAATCTATACAACAGACTACCTTCCATAATGACAAGGCTACCATCCATTGGAATAACAAAAATCTCGACAACAGTCTACCTTCCATAATGACAAGGCTACCATTCAATGGAGTAACAAAAATCTAGACAACACAATACCTTACATAATGACAAGGCTACCATCTATTGAAATAACAAAAATCTCATCAACAGACTTCCTTCCATAATTACAAGGCTACCATCCATTGGAATAAGAAAAATCACGACAATAGACTACCTTCCATAATGACAAGGCTACCATCTATTGGAAAAACAAAAATCTTGACAACATACTACCTTCCATAATGACAAGGCTACCATCTATTGGAGTAAGAAAAATCTATACAACAGACTACCGTCCATAATGACAAGGCTACCATCCATTGGAATAACAAAAATCTCGACAACAGATAACCTTCCATAATGACAAGGCTACCATTAAATGGAGTAACAAAAATCTAGACAACACACTACCTACCATAATGACAAGGGTACCATCCATTGGAGTAACAAAAATCTCGACAACAGACTACCTTCCATAATTACAAGGGTACCATCCATTGGAGTAACAAAAATCTCGACAACAGACTACCTTCCATAATGACAAGTCTACCATCCATTGGAGTAACAAAAATCTGAAAAACAAACTACCTTCCATAATGACAAGGCTACCATCCATTGGAATAACAGAAATCACAACGACAAACTACCTTCCATAACGACAAGGCTACCATCCATTTTAGTAACATAAATCAGGACAACAGACTACCTTCCATAATGACAAGGCTACCATCTATTGGAGTAACAAAAATATCAACAAGAGACTACCTTCCGTAATGAGACGGTTACCATCCAATGGAGAAACAAAAATCTCGACAACAGACTACCTTCCATAATGACTAGGCTACCATTCAATGGAGTAACAAAAATCTAGACAATAGACTACCTTCCATAATGACATGGATTCCATCCATTGGAGTAACAAAAATCTCAACAACAGACTACCTTCCATAATGACAAGGGTACCATCCATTGTAGTAACAAAAATCTCGACAACAGTCTACCTTCCATAATGACAAGTCTACAATCCATTGGATTAATAATAATCTCGACAACAGATTACCTCCCATAATGACAAGGCTACAATCCAATGGAGTAACAAAAATCTCGACAAAAAACTACCTTCCATAATGACTAGTCTACCATCCACTAAAGTAACAAAAATCTGAACAATAGACTACCTTCCATAATGACAAGGCTACCTATCCATTGGAATAACAAAAATCTCGACAATAGACTACCTTCCATAATGACAAGGATTCCATCCATTGGAGTAAAAAAAATCTCGACAACAGACTACCTTCCATAATGACAAGGCTACCATCCATTGGAATAACAAAAACTCGACAACGGACTACCTTCCATAATGACAAGGCTACCATTCAATGGAGTAAAAAAAATCTAGACAACAGACTACCTTCCATAATTACAAGGCTACCATCCAATGGAGTAACAAAAATATCGACAACAGACTACCTTCCATAATGACAAGTCAACAATCCATTGGATTAATAATAATCTCGACAACAGATTAACTCCCATAATGACAAGGCTACAATCCAATGGAGTAACAAAAATCTCGACAAAAAACTACCTTCCATAATGACTAGTCTACCATCCACTAAAGTAACAAAAATCTGAACAATAGACTACCTTCCATAATGACAAGGCTACCTATCCATTGGAATAACAAAAATCTCGACAATAGACTACCTTCAATAATGACAAGGCTACCATCCAATGGAGTAACAAAAATATCGACAACAAACTACCTTCCATAATGACAACGTTACAATCCATTAGAGTAACAAAAATCTGTACAACAGACTACCTTCCATAATGACAAGGCTACCATCCATTAGAGTAACAAAAATCAGGATAACAGACTACATTCCATAATGACAAGGCTACCATCCAATGGAGTAACAGAAATCACAACGAGAGACTACCTTCCATAATGACAAGGCTACCATTTATTGGAATAACAAATATATCAACAAGAGACTACCTTCCATAATGACAAGGCTACCATCCAATGGAGAAACAAAAATCGGGACAACAGACTACTTTCCATAATGACAAGGCTACCATCCATTGGAGTAACAAAAATATCAACAAGAGACTACCTTCCATAATGACAAGGCTACCATCCATTGGAGTAACAAAAATCACGACAACAGACTACCTTGCATAATGACAAGGCTACCATTCAATGGAGTAAAAAAAATCTAGACAACAGACTACCTTCCATTATGACAAGGCTACCATCCAATGGAGTAACAAAAATCTCGACAACAAACTACCTTCCATAATGACAAGTCTACAATCCATTGGATTAATAATAATCTCGACAACAGATTAACTCCCATAATGACAAGGCTACAATCCAATGAAGTAACAAAAATCTCAACAAAAAACTACCTTCCATAATGACTAGTCTACCATCCACTAAAGTAACAAAAATCTGAACAATAGACTACCTTCCATAATGACAAGGCTACCATCCATTTGAGTAACAAAAATCGGGATAATAGACTACCTTCCATAATTACAAGGCCACCATCCATTGGAGAAACTAAAATATCAACAAGAGACTACCTTCCATAATGACAAGGCTACCATCCATTGGACTAAAAAAAATCTCGACAACAGACTACCTTCCATAATGATAAAGCTACCATCCATTGGAGTAAGAAAAATCTATACAACAGACTACCTTCCATAATGACAAGGCTACCATCCATTGGAATAACAAAAATCTCGACAACAGTCTACCTTCCATAATGACAAGGCTACCATTCAATGGAGTAACAAAAATCTAGACAACACAATACCTTACATAATGACAAGGCTACCATCTATTGAAATAACAAAAATCTCATCAACAGACTTCCTTCCATAATTACAAGGCTACCATCCATTGGAATAAGAAAAATCACGACAATAGACTACCTTCCATAATGACAAGGCTACCATCTATTGGAAAAACAAAAATCTTGACAACATACTACCTTCCATAATGACAAGGCTACCATCTATTGGAGTAAGAAAAATCTATACAACAGACTACCGTCCATAATGACAAGGCTACCATCTATTGGAATAACAAAAATCTCGACAACAGATAACCTTCCATAATGACAAGGCTACCATTAAATGGAGTAACAAAAATCTAGACAACACACTACCTACCATAATGACAAGGGTACCATCCATTGGAGTAACAAAAATCTCGACAACAGACTACCTTCCATAATTACAAGGGTACCATCCATTGGAGTAACAAAAATCTCGACAACAGACTACCTTCCATAATGACAAGTCTACCATCCATTGGAGTAACAAAAATCTGAAAAACAAACTACCTTCCATAATGACAAGGCTACCATCCATTGGAATAACAGAAATCACAACGACAAACTACCTTCCATAATGACAAGGCTACCATCCATTTTAGTAACATAAATCAGGACAACAGACTACCTTCCATAATGACAAGGCTATCATCTATTGGAGTAACAAAAATATCAACAAGAGACTACCTTCCGTAATGAGACGGCTACCATCCAATGGAGAAACAAAAATCTCGACAACAGACTACCTTCCATAATGACTAGGCTACCATTCAATGGAGTAACAAAAATCTAGACAACAGACTACCTTCCATAATGACAAGGATTCCATCCATTGGAGTAACAAAAATCTCGACAACAGACTACCTTCCATAATGACAAGGGTACCATCCATTGTAGTAACAAAAATCTCGACAACAGTCTACCTTCCATAATGACAAGTCTACAATCCATTGGATTAATAATAATCTCGACAACAGATTACCTCCCATAATGACAAGGCTACAATCCAATGGAGTAACAAAAATCTCGACAAAAAACTACCTTCCATAATGACTAGTCTACCATCTACTAAAGTAACAAAAATCTGAACAATAGACTACCTTCCATAATGACAAGGCTACCTATCCATTGGAATAACAAAAATCTCGACAATAGACTACCTTCCATAATGACAAGGATTCCATCCATTGGAGTAAAAAAAATCTCGACAACAGACTACCTTCCATAATGACAAGGCTACCATCCATTGGAATAACAAAAACTCGACAACGGACTACCTTCCATAATGACAAGGCTACCATTCAATGGAGTAAAAAAAATCTAGACAACAGACTACCTTCCATAATTACAAGGCTACCATCCAATGGAGTAACAAAAATATCGACAACAGACTACCTTCCATAATGACAAGTCAACAATCCATTGGATTAATAATAATCTCGACAACAGATTAACTCCCATAATGACAAGGCTACAATCCAATGGAGTAACAAAAATCTCGACAAAAAACTACCTTCCATAATCACTAGTCTACCATCCACTAAAGTAACAAAAATCTGAACAATAGACTACCTTCCATAATGACAAGGCTACCTATCCATTGGAATAACAAAAATCTCGACAATAGACTACCTTCAATAATGACAAGGCTACCATCCAATGGAGTAACAAAAATATCGACAACAAACTACCTTCCATAATGACAACGTTACAATCCATTAGAGTAACAAAAATCTGTACAAAAGACTACCTTCCATAATGACAAGGCTACCATCCATTAGAGTAACAAAAATCAGGATAACAGACTACATTCCATAATGACAAGGCTACCATCCAATGGAGTAACAGAAATCACAACGAGAGACTACCTTCCATAATGACAAGGCTACCATTTATTGGAATAACAAATATATCAACAAGAGACTACCTTCCATAATGACAAGGCTACCATCCAATGGAGAAACAAAAATCGGGACAACAGACTACTTTCCATAATGACAAGGCTACCATCCATTGGAGTAACAAAAATATCAACAAGAGACTACCTTCCATAATGACAAGGCTACCATCCATTGGAGTAACAAAAATCACGACAACAGACTACCTTGCATAATGACAAGGCTACCATTCAATGGAGTAAAAAAAATCTAGACAACAGACTACCTTCCATTATGACAAGGCTACCATCCAATGGAGTAACAAAAATCTCGACAACAAACTACCTTCCATAATGACAAGTCTACAATCCATTGGATTAATAATAATCTCGACAACAGATTAACTCCCATAATGACAAGGCTACAATCCAATGAAGTAACAAAAATCTCAACAAAAAACTACCTTCCATAATGACTAGTCTACCATCCACTAAAGTAACAAAAAATTGAACAATAGACTACCTTCCATAATGACAAGGCTACCATCCATTTGAGTAACAAAAATCGGGATAATAGACTACCTTCCATAATTACAAGGCCACCATCCATTGGAGAAACTAAAATATCAACAAGAGACTACCTTCCATAATGACAAGGCTACCATCCATTGGAGTAAAAAAAATCTCGACAACAGACTACCTTCCATAATGACAAGGCTAACATCGATTGGAGTAATAAAGATATCGACAACATACTACCTTCCATAATGACAAGGCTACCATCCAATGGAGTAACAAAAATATCGAAAATAGACTACCTTCAATAATGACAAGTCTACCATCCATTAGAGTAACAAAAATATGGATAATAGACTACCTTCCATAATGACAGGGCTACCATCCATTAGAGTAACAAAAATCTCGGCAACAAACTACATTCGATTATGAGAAGGCTACCATCCATTCGAGTAAGAAAGATATCGACAACATACTACCTTCCATAATGACAAAGCTACAAACCATTGGAGTAACAAAAATCACGACAACAGACTATCTTCCATAATGACAAGGCTACCATCTATTGAAATAACAAAAATCTCGACAACAGACTTCCTTCAATAATGACAAGGCTACCATCCATTGGAGTAAGAAAAATCACGACAATAGACTACCTTCCATAATGACAAGGCTACCATTCAATGGAGTAAAAAAAATCTAGACAACACACTACCTTCCATAATGACAAGGGTACCATCCATTGGAGTAACAAAAATCTCGACAACAGACTACGCCCATTATGACAAGTCTACCATCCATTGGAGTAACAAAAATCTGAAAAACAGACTACCTTCCATAATGACAAGGCTACCATCCATTGGAGTAACATAAATCAGGACAACAGACTACCTTCCATAATGACAAGGCTACCATCCATTGGATTAACAAAAATATCAAAAAGAGACTACCTTCCATAATGAGACGGCTACCATCCATTGGAGTAACAAAAATCTCGACAACATACTACCTTCCATAATGACAAGGCAACCATCCATTGGAGTAACGAAGATATCGACATCATACTACCTTCCATAATGACAAGGCTACCGTCCATTGGAGTAACAAAAATTACGACAACAGACTACCTTCCATAATGACAAGGCTACATATCCGTTGGAATAACAAAAATCTCGACAATAGACTACCTTCAATAATGACAATGCTACCATCCAATGGAGTAACAAAAATATCGACAACAGACTACCTTCCATAAAGACAATGTTACAATCCATTAGAGTAACAAAAATCTGTACAACAGACTACCTTCCATAATGACAAGGCTACCATCCATTAGAGTAACAAAAATCAGGATAACAGACTACATTCCATAATGACAAGGCTACCATCCAATGGAGTAACAGAAATCACAACGAGAGGCTACCTTCCATAATGACAAGGCTACCATTTATTGGAATAACAAAAATATCAACAAGAGACTACCTTCCATAATGACAAGGCTACCATCCAATGGAGAAACAAAAATCGGGACAACAGACTACTTTCCATAATGACAAGGCTACCATCCATTGGAGTAACAAAAATATCAACAAGAGACTACCTTCCATAATGACAAGGCTACCATCCATTGGTGTAACAAAAATCACGACAACAGACTACCTTGCATAATGACAAGGCTACCATCCAGTGGAGGAACAAAAATATCGAAAATAGACTACCTTCCATAATGACAAGGCTACCATCCAATAGAGTAACAAAAATCGGGATAACAGACTACATTCCATAATGACAAGGCTACCATCCATTGGAATAACAAATATCTCGACAACAGACAACCTTCTATAATGACAAGTCTACCATCCATTGGAGTTACAAAAATATGAAAAATAGACTACCTTCCATAATGACAAGGCTACCATCCATTGGAGTAACTAAAATCTCGACAACAGACTACCTTCCATAATGAGAAGGCTACCATCCATTGGAGTAAGAAAGATAAAGAAAACATACTAAATTCCATAATGACAAGGCTACAATCCATTGGTGTAACAAAAATCATGACAACAGACTACCTTCCATAATGACAAGGCTACCATCCATTGGAGTAACAAAAATCTCGACAACAGACTACCTTCAATAATTTCAAGGCTACCATCCATTAGAGTAACAAAAATCTCGACAACATATTACCTTCCATAATGACAAGGCTACCATCCATTAGAGTAAAAAAAATCTCGACAACAGACTACCTTTCATAATGACAAGGCTACCATCCATTGGAGTAATGAAAATATCAACAAGAGACTACCTTCCATAATGACAAGGCTACGATCCATTGGAGTAATGAAAATATGAACAAGAGACTACCTTCCATAATGACAAGGCTAAAATCCATTAGAGTAACAAAGATATCAACAACAAACTACCTTATATAATGACAAGGCTACCATACATTGTAATAACAAAAATCTCGACAACAAACTACTTTCCATAATGACAAGGCTACCTTACATTATAGTAACAAAAATATCGACAACATACTACCTTCCATAATGACAAGGCTACCATCTATTGGAATAAAAAAAATCTCGAGAACAGAATGCCTTCCATAATGACAAGGCTACCATCCAATGGAGTAACAAAAATATCGACAAAAGACTACCTTCCATAATGACAAGTCTACCATCCTTTTGAGTAACAAAGATATCGACAACATACTACCTTACATAATGACAAGGCTACCATCCAATGGAGTAACAAAAATATTGAAAACATACTACCTTCCATAATGACAAGGCTACCATCCATTGGAGTAAGAAAAATCTCGACAATAGACTACCTTCCATAATGAGAAGGCTACCATCCATTGGAGAAAGAAAGATATTTACAACATACTACCTTCCATAGTGACACGACTACAATCCATTGGAGTAACAAAAATCACGACAACCGACTACCTTCCATAATGACAAGGCTACAATCCATTGGAATAACAAAAACTCGACAACAGACTACCTTCAATAATGACAAGGCTATCATCCATTGGAGTAAGAAAAATCATGACAATACACTACCATCCATAATGACAAGGCTACCTTCCATTGGGGTAAAAAAAGTCACAACGACATAATACCTTCCATAATGACAAGGCTACCAACCATTAGAGTAACAAAAATCGGGACAACAAACTACCTTCCATAATGACAGGGATACCATCCATTGTAGTAACAAAAATGTCTACAAGAGACTACCTTCCATAATGACAAGTCTACCATCCACTAGAGTAACAAAAATATCGACAACAGACTAACTTCCATAATGAGAAGGCTACAATCCATTGGAGTAAGAAAGATATCGACAACATACTACCTTTCATAATGACAAGGCTACAATACATTGGATTAACAAAAATCACGACAACAAACTACCTTCCATAATAACAAGGCTACCATTCATTGGAATAACAAAAATCGCGACAACAGACTACCTTCCATAATGACAAGGCTACCATCCATTGGAATAACAAAAATCTCGACAACAAACTACCTTCCATAATGACAAGGCTACCATTCAATGGGGTAACAAAAACCTCGACAACAAACTACCATCCATAATGACAAGGGTACCATCCATTGGAGTAACAAAAATCTAGACAACACACTACCATCCATAATGACAATGCTACCATCCATTGGAGTTACAAAAATCTCGAAAACAGACTACCTTCCATAATGACAAGGGTACCATCCATTGGAGTAACAAAAATCTACACAACAAACAACCTTCCATAATGATAAGTCTACAATCTGTTGGAATAACAAAAATCTCGATAACAGACAACCTTCCATAATGACAAGGCTACAATCCAATGGATTAACAAAAATGTGAATAATAGACTACCTTCCATAATGACAAGTCTACCATTCATTGGAGTAACAAAAATGTGAAAAACAGACTACCTTCCATAATGACACGGCTACCATCCGTTTGAGTAACAAAAATCTCGACAACAGACTACCTTCCGTAATGAGAAGGCTACCATCCATTGGAGTAAGAAAGATATCGACAACATACTACCTTCCATAATGACAAGGCTACAATCCATTGGAGTACCAAAAATCACGACAACAGACTACCTTCCATAATGACAAGGCTGACATCCATTTGAATAACAAAAATCTCGAAAACAGACTACCTTCCATAATGACATGGGTACCATCCATTGGAGTAACAAAAATCTCGACAACAAACAACCTTCCGTAATGACAAGTCTATAATCCATTGGAATAACAAAAATCTCGACAACAAACAACCTTCTATAATGACAAGTCTACCATCCATTGGAGTAACAAAAATGTGAAAAATAGACTACCTTCCATAATGACAAGGCTACCATCCATTGGAGTAACAAAAATCTCGACAAGAGACTACCTTCCATAATGAGAAGGCTACCATCCATTGGAGTAAGAAAGATAAAGAAAACATACTAACTTCCATAATGACAAGGCTACAATCCATTGGTGTAACAAAAATCATGACAACAGACTACCTTCAATAATGACAAGGCTACCATCCATTGGAATAACAAAAATCTCGACAACAGACTACCTTCCATAATGACAAGGCTACCATCCATTGGAGTAACAAAAATATTAACAAGAGACTACCTTCCATAATGACAAGGCTACCATCCATTGGAGTAACAAAAATCTCGACAACAGACTACCTTCCATAATGACAAGGCTAACATCGATTGGAGCAACAAAGATACCGACAACATACTACCTTCCATAATGAAAAGGCAACCCATCCAATGGAGTAACAAAAATATCGAAAATAGACTACCTTCCATAATGACAAGGCTACCATCCATTAGAGTAACAAAAATCTGGATAACAGACTACCTTCGGTAATGACAAGGCTACCTTCCATTGGGGTAAAAAAAATCACAACGACATACTACCTTCCATAATGACAAGGCTACCAACCATTAGAGTAACAAAAATCGGGACAACAGACTACCTTCCATAATGACAGGGATACCATCCATTGGAGTAACAAAAATGTCTACAAGAGACTACCTTCCATAATGACAAGTCTACCATCCACTGGAGTAACAAAAATCTCGACAACAGACTAACTTCCATAATGAGAAGGCTACAATCCATTGGAGTAAGAAAGATATCGACAACATACTACCTTCCATAATGACAAGGCTACAATACATTGGATTAACAAAAATCACGACAACAAACTACCTTCCATAATGACAAGGCTACCATTCATTGGAATAACAAAAATCGCGACAACAGAGTACCTTCCATAATGACAAGGCTGCCATCCATTGGAATAAAAAAAATCTCGACAACAAACTACCTTCCATAATGACAAGGCTACCATTCAATGGAGTAACAAAAACCTCAACAACCAACTACCATCCATAATGACAAGGGTACCATCCATTGGAGTAACAAAAATCTAGACAACACACTACCATCCATAATGATAATGCTACCATCCATTGGAGTTACAAAAATCTCAAAAAAAGACTACCTTCCATAATGACAAGGGTACCATCCATTGGAGTAACAAAAATCTCGACAACAAACAACCTTCCATAATGACAAGTCTACAATCTGTTGGAATAACTAAAATCTCGATAACAGACAACCTTCCATAATGACAAGGCTACAATCCAATGGATTAACAAAAATGTGAAAAAAGGACTACCTTCCATAATGACAAGTCTACCATCCATTGGAGTAACAAAAATGTGAAAAACAGACTACCTTCCATAATGACACGGCTACCATCCGTTGGAGTAACAAAAATCTCGACAACAGACTACCTTCCGTAATGAGAAGGCTACCATCCATTGGAGTAAGAAAGATATCGACAACATACTACCTTCCATAATGACAAGGCTACAATCCATTGGAGTACCAAAAATCACGACAACAGACTACCTTCCATAATGACAAGGCTACCATCCATTAGAATAACAAAAATCTCGAAAACAGACTACCTTCCATAATGACATGGGTACCATCCATTGGAGTAACAAAAATCTCGACAACAAACAACCTTCCGTAATGACAAGTCTACAATCCATTGGAATAACAAAAATCTCGACAACAGACAACCTTCCATAATGACAAGTCTACCATCCATTGGAGTTACAAAAATATGAAAAATAGACTACCTTCCATAATGACAAGGCTACCATCCATTGGAGTAACAAAAATCTCGACAACAGACTACCTTCCATAATGAGAAGGCTACCATCCATTGGAGTAAGAAAGATAAAGAAAACATACTAACTTCCACAATGACAAGGCTACAATCCATTGGTGTAACAAAAATCATGACAACAGACTACCTTCCATAATGACAAGGCTACCATCCATTGGAGTAACAAAAATATCGACAACAGACTACCTTCAATAATTTCAAGGCTACCATCCATTAGAGTAACAAAAATCTCGACAACATATTACCTTCCATAATGACAAGGCTACCATCCATTAGAGTAAAAAAAATCTCGACAACAGACTACCTTACATAATGACAAGGCTACCATCCATTGGAGTAATGAAAATATCAACAAGAGACTACCTTCCATAATGACAAGGCTACGATCCATTGGAGTAATGAAAATATGAACAAGAGACTACCTTCCATAATGACAAGGCTAATATCCATTAGAGTAACAAAGATATCAACAACAAACTACCTTATATAATGACAAGGCTACCATACCTTGTAATAACAAAAATCTCGACAACAAACTACTTTCCATAATGACAAGGCTACCTTACATTATAGTAACAAAAATATCGACAACATACTACATTCCATAATGACAAGGCTACCATCTATTGGAATAAAAAAAATCTCGAGAACAGAATGCCTTCCATAATGACAAGGCTACCATCCAATGGAGTAACAAAAATATCGACAAAAGACTACCTTCCATAATGACAAGTCTACCATCCTTTTGAGTAACAAAGATATCGACAACATACTACCTTACATAATGACAAGGCTACCATCCAATGGAGTAACAAAAATATTGAAAACATACTACCTTCCATAATGACAAGGCTACCATCCATTGGAGTAAGAAAAATATCGACAATAGACTATCTTCCATAATGAGAAGGCTACCATCCATTGGAGAAAGAAAGATATTTACAACATACTACCTTCCATAGTGACACGACTACAATCCATTGGAGTAACAAAAATCACGACAACCGACTACCTTCCATAATGACAAAGCTACAATCCATTGGAATAACAAAAACTCGACAACAGAGTACCTTCAATAATGACAAGGCTATCATCCATTGGTGTAAGAAAAATCATGACAATACACTACCATCCATAATGACAAGGCTACCATCCATTGGAATAACAAAAATGTCGATAACAGACTACCTTCCATAATGACAAGGCTACCACTCAATGGAGTAACAAAAATATAGACAAGAGACTACCTTCCATAATGACAAGGCTACCATCCATTGGAGTAACAAAAATATTGACAACAAACTACTTTCCATAATGACAAGGCTACCATCCATTGGAATATCAAAAATATCGACAACATACTACCTTCCATAATGACAAGGCTACCATTCAATGGAGTAACAAAAATCTAGACAACAAGCTACCTTCCATAATGACAAGGCTACCATCCATTGAAGTAACAAAAATCTCGACAACAGACTACCTTTCATAATGACAACGGTACCATCCATTGGAGTAACAAAAATCTCGACAGCAGACTACCTTCCATAATGACAAGTCTACAATCCATTGGAATAACAAAAATCTCGACAACAGACTACCTTCCATAATGACAAGGCTACCATCCAATGGAGTAACAAAAATATCGACAACAAACAACCTTCTATAATGACAAGTCTACCATCCATTGGAGTAACAAAGATATCGACAACATACTACCTTACATAATGACAAGGCTACCATCCAATGGAGTAACAAAAATATTGAAAACATACTACCTTCCATAATGACAAGGCTACCATCCATTGGAGTAACAAAAATCTCAACAGACTACCTTCCATAATGAGAAGGCTACCATCCATTGGAGTAACAAAAATCTCGACGACAGACTACCTTCCATAATGAGAAGGCTACCATCCATTGGAGTAAGAAAGATATCGACAACATACTACCTTCCATAATGACAAGGCTACAATCCATTGGAGTAACAAAAATCACGACAACAGACTACCTTCCATAATGACAAGGCTACAATCCATTGGAATAACAAAAACTCGAGAACAGACTACCTTCCATAATGACAAGCCTACCATCCATTGGAGTAAGAAAAATCATGACAATAGACTACCTTCCATAATGACAAGGCTACCATCCATTGGAATAACAAAAATCTCGACAAGAGACTACCTTCCATAATGACAAGGCTACCATTCAATGGAGTAACAAAAATCTACACAACAAACTACCTTCCATAATGAAAAGGCTACCATCCATTGGAGTCACAAAAATCTCGACAACAGACTACCTTCCATAATGACAAGGGTACCATCCATTGGAGTAACAAAAATCTCGACAACAGACTACCTTCCTTAATGACAAGGTAACCATCCAATGGAGTAACAAAAATATCGACAAAAGACTACCTTCCATAGTGACACGACTACAATCCATTGGAGTAACAAAAATCACGACAACCTACTACCTTCCATAATGACAAGGCTACAATCCATTGGAATAACAAAAACTCGACAACAGACTACCTTCAATAATGACAAGGCTATCATCCATTGGAGTAAGAAAAATCATGACAATAGACTACCATCCATAATGACAAGGCTACCATCCATTGGAATAACAAAAATCTCGACAATAGACTACCTTCCATAATGACAAGGCTACCATTCAATGGGGTATCAAAAATATAGACAATAGACTACCTTCCATAATGACAAGGCTACCATCCATTGGAGTCACAAAAATATTGACAACAGACTACTTTCCATAATGACAAGGCTACCATCCATTGGAATATCAAAAATATCGACAACAGACTACCTTCCATAATGACAAGGCTACCATTCAATGGAGTAACAAAAATCTAGACAACAGGCTACCTTCCATAATGACAAGGCTACCATCCATAATGACAAGGATACCATCCATTGTAGTAACAAAAATCTCGACAACAGACTACCTTTCATAATGACAACGGTACCATCCATTGGAGTAACAAAAATCTCGACAACAGACTACCTTCCATAATGAGAAGGCTACCATCCATTGGAGTAACAAAAATCACGACAACAGACTACCTTCCATAATGAAAAGGCTATAATCCATTGGAATAACAAAAACTCGAGAACAAACTACCTTCCATAATGACAAGGCTACCATCCATTGGAGTAAGAAAAATCATGACAATAGACTACCTTCCATAATGACAAGGCTACCATCCATTGGAGTAACAAAAATCTCGACAACAGACTACCTTCCATAATGAGAAGGCTACCATCCAATGGAATACCAAAAAACTCAACAACAGACTACCTTCCATAATGACAAGGGTACCATCTATTGGAGTAACAAAAATCTGAACTACAAACTACCTTCCATAATGACAACGCTACCATCCATTGGACTAACAAAAATCTCAACGAAAGACTACCTTCCATAATTTCAAGGCTACCATCCATTGGAGTAACAAAAATCTCGAAAATAGACTAACTTCCATAATTACAAGGCTACCATCCATTGAAGTAACAAATATCTCGACAACAGACTACCTTCCATAATGACAAGGATACCATCCAATGGAATACCAAAAAACTCAACAACAGACTACCTTCCATAATGACAAGTCTACCATCCTTTTGAGTAACAAAGATATCGACAACATACTACCTTACATAATGACAAGGCTACCATCCAATGGAGTAACAAAAATATTGAAAACATACTACCTTCCATAATGACAAGGCTACCATCCATTGGAGTAAGAAAAATCTCGACAATAGACTACCTTCCATAATGAGAAGGCTACCATCCATTGGAGAAAGAAAGATATTTACAACATACTACCTTCCATAGTGACACGACTACAATCCATTAGAGTAACAAAAATCACGACAACCGACTACCTTCCATAATGACAAGGCTACAATCCATTGGAATAACAAAAACTCGACAACAGAGTACCTTCAATAATGACAAGGCTATCATCCATTGGTGTAAGAAAAATCATGACAATACACTACCATCCATAATGACAAGGCTACCATCCATTGGAATAACAAAAATGTCGATAACAGACTACCTTCCATAATGACAAGGCTACCACTCAATGGAGTAACAAAAATATAGACAAGAGACTACCTTCCATAATGACAAGGCTACCATCCATTGGAGTCACAAAAATATTGACAACAAACTACTTTCCATAATGACAAGGCTACCATCCATTGGAATATCAAAAATATCGACAACAGACTACCTTCCATAATGACAAGGCTACCATTCAATGGAGTAACAAAAATCTAGACAACAAGCTACCTTCCATAATGACAAGGCTACCATCCATTGAAGTAACAAAAATCTCGACAACAGACTACCTTTCATAATGACAACGATACCATCCATTGGAGTAACAAAAATCTCGACAGCAGACTACCTTCCATAATGACAAGTCTACAATCCATTGGAATAACAAAAATCTCGACAACAGACTACCTTCCATAATGACAAGGCTACCATCCAATGGAGTAACAAAAATATCGACAACAAACAACCTTCTATAATGACAAGTCTACCATCCATTGGAGTAACAAAGATATCGACAACATACTACCTTACATAATGACAAGGCTACCATCCAATGGAGTAACAAAAATATTGAAAACATACTACCTTCCATAATTACAAGGCTACCATCCATTGGAGTAACAAAAATCTCGACAACAGACTACCTTCCATAATGAGAAGGCTACCATCCATTGGAGTAACAAAAATCTCGACGACAGACTACCTTCCATAATGAGAAGGCTACCATCCATTGGAGTAAGAAAGATATCGACAACATACTACCTTCCATAATGACAAGGCTACAATCCATTGGAGTAACAAAAATCACGACAACAGACTACCTTCCATAATGACAAGGCTACAATCCATTGGAATAACAAAAACTCGAGAACAGACTACCTTCCATAATGACAAGCCTACCATCCATTGGAGTAAGAAAAATCATGACAATAGACTACCTTCCATAATGACAAGGCTACCATCCATTGGAATAACAAAAATCTCGACAAGAGACTACCTTCCATAATGACAAGGCTACCATTCAATGGAGTAACAAAAATCTACACAACAAACTACCTTCCATAATGAAAAGGCTACCATCCATTGGAGTCACAAAAATCTTGACAACAGACTACCTTCCATAATGACAAGGGTACCATCCATTGGAGTAACAAAAATCTCGACAACAGACTACCTTCCTTAATGACAAGGTAACCATCCAATGGAGTAACAAAAATATCCACAAAAGACTACCTTCCATAGTGACACGACTACAATCCATTGGAGTAACAAAAATCACGACAACCGACTACCTTCCATAATGACAAGGCTACAATCCATTGGAATAACAAAAACTCGACAACAGACTACCTTCAATAATGACAAGGCTATCATCCATTGGAGTAAGAAAAATCATGACAATAGACTACCATCCATAATGACAAGGCTACCATCCATTGGAATAACAAAAATCTCGACAACAGACTACCTTCCATAATGACAAGGCTACCATTCAATGGGGTAACAAAAATATAGACAATAGACTACCTCCCATAATGACAAGGCTACCATCCATTGGAGTCACAAAAATATTGACAACAGACTACTTTCCATAATGACAAGCCTACCATCCATTGGAATATCAAAAATATCGACAGCAGACTACCTTCCATAATGACAAGGCTACCATTCAATGGAGTAACAAAAATCTAGACAACAGGCTACCTTCCATAATGACAAGGCTACCATCCATTGTAGTAACAAAAATCTCGACAACAGACTACCTTTCATAATGACAACGGTACCATCCATTGGAGTAACAAAAATCTCGACAACAGACTACCTTCCATAATGAGAAGGCTACCATCCATTGGAGTAACAAAAATCACGACAACAGACTACCTTCCATAATGAAAAGGCTATAATCCATTGGAATAACAAAAACTCGAGAACAGACTACCTTCCATAATGACAAGGCTACCATCCATTGGAGTAAGAAAAATCATGACAATAGACTACCTTCCATAATGACAAGGCTACCATCCATTGGAGTAACAAAAATCTCGACAACAGACTACCTTCCATAATGAGAAGGCTACCATCCAATGGAATACCAAAAAACTCAACAACAGACTACCTTCCATAATGACAAGGGTACCATCTATTGGAGTAACAAAAATCTGAACTACAAACTACCTTCCATAATGACAACGCTACCATCCATTGGACTAACAAAAATCTCAACGAAAGACTACCTTCCATAATTTCAAGGCTACCATCCATTGGAGTAACAAAAATCTCGACAATAGACTAACTTCCATAATTACAAGGCTACCATCCATTGAAGTAACAAATATCTCGACAACAGACTACCTTCCATAATGACAAGGATACCATCCAATGGAATACCAAAAAACTCAACAACAGACTACCTTCCATAATGACAAGGGTACCATCAATTGGAGTAACAAAAATCTGAACATCAAACTACCTTCCATAATGACTACGCTACCATCCATTGGACTAACAAAAATCTCAACGAAAGACTACCTTCCATAATTTCAAGGCTACCATCCATTGGAGTAACAAAAATCTCGACAACAGACTAACTTCCATAATTACAAGGCTACCATCCATTGAAGTAACAAATATCTCGACAACAGACTACCTTCCATAATGACAAGGCTACCATCCATTGGAGTAACAAAAATATCGACAACAGACTACCTTACGTAATGACAATGCTACCATCCATTGGAGTAACAAAAATATGGACAACAGACTAACTTCCATAATTACAAGGCTACCATCCATTGGAGTATCAAATACCTCGACAACAGACTACCTTCCATAATGATAAGGCTACCATCCATTGGAATATAAAAATCCTCGAAAAAAGACTACCTTCCATAATGAGAAGGCTACCATCCAATGGAATACCAAAAAACTCAACAACAGACTACCTTCCATAATGACAAGGGTACCATCCATTGGAGTAACAAAAATCTGAACTACAAACTACCTTCCATAATGACAACGCTACCATCCATTGGACTAACAAAAATCTCAACGAAAGACTACCTTCCATAATTTCAAGGCTACCATCTATTGGAGTAACAAAAATCTCGACAACAGACTAACTTCCATAATTACAAGGCTACCATCCATTGAAGTAACAAATATCTCGGAAACAGACTACCTTCCATAATGACAAGGATACCATCCATAGGAGTAACAAAAATATCGATAATAGACTACCTTCTATAATGACAAGGCTAGCATCCATTGGAGTAACAAAAACTCGACAACAGACTACCTTCCATAATGACAAGGTTACCATCCATTGGAATAACAAAAATCTCTACAACAGACTACCTACCATAATTACAAGGCTACCATCCAACGAAATAACAAAAATCTCGACAACAGACTCCCTTCCATAATGAGAAGGCTACCATCCATTGGAGTAACAAAATTCTCGAAAACAGACTACCTTCCATAATGACAAGGCTACCATCCATTGGAGTAACAAAAATATCGACAACAGACTACCTTACGTAATGACAAGGCTACCATTCATTATAGTAACAAAAATCTTAACAATAGACTACCTTCCATAATGACAAGGCTACCATCCATTAGACTATCAAAAATATCGACAGCAAACTACCTTTCATAATAACAAGGCTACCATCCATTGGAGTAACAAAAATCTCGACAACAGACTAACTTCCATAATTACAAGGCTACCATCCATTGGAGTAACAAATATCTCGACAACAGACTACCTTCCATAATGATAAGGCTACCATCCATTGGACTATCAAAATCCTCGACAACATACTACCTTCCATAATGAAAAGGCTACCATCCAATGGAATACCAAAAATCTCAACAACAGACTACCTTCCATTATGACAAGGCTACCATCAAACGAAATAACAAAAATCTTGATAACATACTACCTTCCATAATTACTAGGTTACCATCCATTGGAATAACAAAAATCTCGACAACAGACTACCTTCCATAATGACAAGGCTACCATCCAACGAAATAACAAAAATATCGACATCAGACAACCTTCCATAATTACAAGGCTATTATCCATTGCAGTTACAAAAACTTGACAACAGACTACCTTCCATAATAACAATGTTACCATCCAATGGAATAATAAAAATCTCGATAACATACTACCTTCCATAATGACAAGGTTACCTTCCATTGGAATAACAAAAATCTCGACAACAGACTACTTTCCATAATGACATGTCTAACATCCAACGAAATAACAAAAATCTCGACAACAAACTACCTTCCATAATGACAAGGTTACCATCCATTGAAATAACAAAAAACTCGACAACAGACTACCTTCCATAATGACAAGGTTAACATCCATTGGGGTAACAAAATTATCGACAACAGACTACCTTCCATAATTACAAGGCTACCATCCATTGGAGTAACAAAAAATCGACAACAGACTACCTTCATAATGACAAGGTTACCATCCATTGGAATAACAAAAATATCGACAACAGACTACCTTCCATAATGACAAGGCAACCATCCAACGAAATAACAAAAATCTCGAAAACATACTACCTTCCATAATGACAAGGCTACCATCCATTGGAGTAGCAAAAATCTCGACAACAGACTACCTTACGTAATGACAATGCTACCATCCATTGGAGTAACAAAAATATCGACAACACACTACATTCCATAATGACAAGGCTACCATCCGTTAGAGTAACAAAAATCTCGACAACGGATTACCTTCCATAATGACAAGGCTACCATCCATTAGACTATCTAAAATATCGACAACAAACTACCTTTCATAATGACAAGGCTACCATCCATTGGAGTAACAAAAATCTCGACAACAGACTAACTTCCATAATTACAAGGCTACCATCCATTAGAGTAACAAATATCTCGACAACAAACTACCTTCCATAATGATAAGGCTACCATCCATTAGACTATCAAAAATCTCGACAACATACTACCTTTCATAATGACAAGGCTATCATCCATTAGACTATAAAAAATCTTGACAACAGACTACCTTTCATAATGACAAGGCTACCATCCATTGGAGTAACAAAAATATCGACAACAGACTAACTTCCATAATTACAAGGCTACCATCCATTGGAGTATCAAATATCTCGATAACAGACTACCTTCCATAATGATAAGGCTACCATCCATTGGACTATAAAAATCCTCGACAACAGACTACCTTCCATAATGACAAGGCTACCATCCAATGGAATACCAAAAAACTCAACAACAGACTACCTTCCATAATGACAAGGGTACAATCCATTGGAGTAACAAAAATCTGAACTACAAACTACCTTCCATAATGACAACGCTACCATCCATTGGACTAACAAAAATCTCAACGAAAGACTACCTTCCATAATTTCAAGGCTACCATCTATTGGAGTAACAAAAATCTCGACAACAGACTAACTTCCATAATTACAAGGCTACCATCCATTGAAGTAACAAATATCTCGGAAACAGACTACCTTCCATAATGACAAGGATACCATCCATAGGAGTAACAAAAATATCGATAATAGACTACCTTCTATAATGACAAGGCTAGCATCCATTGGAGTAACAAAAACTCGACAGCAGACTACCTTCCATAATGACATGGTTACCATCCATTGGAATAACAAAAATCTCGACAACAGACTACCTACCATAATTACAAGGCTACCATCCAACGAAATAACAAAAATCTCGACAACAGACTACCTTCCATAATGAGAAGGCTACCATCCATTGGAGTAACAAAATTCTCGAAAACAGACTACCTTCCATAATGACAAGGATACCATCCATTGGAGTAACAAAAATCTCGACAACAGACTACCTTACGTAATGACAAGGCTACCATTCATTATAGTAACAAAAATCTCAACAATAGACTACCTTCCATAATGACAAGGCTACCATCCATTAGACTATCAAAAATATCGACAGCAAACTACCTTTCATAATAACAAGGCTACCATCCATTGGAGTAACAAAAATCTCGACAACAGACTAACTTCCATAATTACAAGGCTACCATCCATTAGAGTAACAAATATCTCGACAACAGACTACCTTCCATAATGATAAGGCTACCATCCATTGGACTATCAAAATCCTCGACAACATACTACCTTCCATAATGAAATGGCTACCATCCAATGGAATACCAAAAATCTCAACAACAGACTACCTTCCATTATGACAAGGCTACCATCAAACGAAATAACAAAAATCTTGATAACATACTACCTTCAATAATTACCAGGTTACCATCCATTGGAATAACAAAAATCTCGACAACAGACTACCTTCCATAATGACAAGGCTACCATCCAACGAAATAACAAAAATATCGACATCAGACAACCTTCCATAATTACAAGGCTATTATCCATTGCAGTTACAAAAACTTGACAACAGACTACCTTCCATAATAACAATGTTACCATCCAATGGAATAATAAAAATCTCGATAACATACTACCTTCCATAATGACAAGGTTACCTTCCATTGGAATAACAAAAATCTCGACAACAGACTACTTTCCATAATGACATGTCTAACATCCAACGAAATAACAAAAATCTCGACAACAAACTACCTTCCATAATGACAAGGTTACCATCCATTGAAATAACAAAAAACTCGACAACAGACTACCTTCCATAATGACAAGGTTAACATCCATTGGGGTAACAAAATTATCGACAACAGACTACCTTCCATAATTACAAGGCTACCATCCATTGGAGTAACAAAAAATCGAAAACAGACTACCTTCATAATGACAAGGTTACCATCCATTGGAATAACAAAAATCTCGACAACAGACTACCTTCCATAATGACAAGGCAACCATCCAACGAAATAACAAAAATCTCGAAAACATACTACCTTCCATAATGACAAGGCTACCATCCATTGGAGTAGCAAAAATCTCGACAACAGACTACCTTACGTAATGACAATGCTACCATCCATTGGAGTAACAAAAATATCGACAACACACTACATTCCATAATGACAAGGCTACCATCCGTTAGAGTAACAAAAATCTCGACAACAGATTACCTTCCATAATGACAAGGCTACCATCCATTAGACTATCTAAAATATCGACAACAAACTACCTTTCATAATGACAAGGCTACCATCCATTGGAGTAACAAAAATCTCGACAACAGACTAACTTCCATAATTACAAGGCTACCATCCATTAGAGTAACAAATATCTCGACAACAGACTACCTTCCATAATGATAAGGCTACCATCCATTAGACTATCAAAAATCTCGACAACATACTACCTTTCATAATGACAAGGCTATCATCCATTAGACTATAAAAAATCTTGACAACAGACTACCTTTCATAATGACAAGGCTACCATCCATTGGAGTAACAAAAATATCGACAACAGACTAACTTCCATAATTACAAGGCTACCATCCATTGGAGTATCAAATATCTCGATAACAGACTACCTTCCATAATGATAAGGCTACCATCCATTGGACTATAAAAATCCTCGACAACAGACTACCTTCCATAATGACAAGGCTACCATCCAATGGAATACCAAAAAACTCAACAACATACTACCTTCCATAATGACAAGGGTACAATCCATTGGAGTAACAAAAATCTGAACTACAAACTACCTTCCATAATGACAACGCTACCATCCATTGGACTAACAAAAATCTCAACGAAAGACTACCTTCCATAATTTCAAGGCTACCATCTATTGGAGTAACAAAAATCTCGACAACAGACTAACTTCCATAATTACAAGGCTACCATCCATTGAAGTAACAAATATCTCGGAAACAGACTACCTTCCATAATGACAAGGATACCATCCATAGGAGTAACAAAAATATCGATAATAGACTACCTTCTATAATGACAAGGCTAGCATCCATTGGAGTAACAAAAACTCGACAACAGACTACCTTCCATAATGACAAGGTTACCATCCATTGGAATAACAAAAATCTCTACAACAGACTACCTACAATAATTACAAGGCTACCATCCAACGAAATAACAAAAATCTCGACAACAGACTCCCTTCCATAATGAGAAGGCTACCATCCATTGGAGTAACAAAATTCTCGAAAACAGACTACCTTCCATAATGACAAGGCTACCATCCATTGGAGTAACAAAAATATCGACAACAGACTACCTTACGTAATGACAAGGCTACCATTCATTATAGTAACAAAAATCTCAACAATAGACTACCTTCCATAATGACAAGGCTACCATCCATTAGACTATCAAAAATATCGACAGCAAACTACCTTTCATAATAACAAGGCTACCATCCATTGGAGTAACAAAAATCTCGACAACAGACTAACTTCCATAATTACAAGGCTACCATCCATTGGAGTAACAAATATCTCGACAACAGACTACCTTCCATAATGATAAGGCTACCATCCATTAGACTATCAAAATCCTCGACAACATACTACCTTCCATAATGAAAAGGCTACCATCCAATGGAATACCAAAAATCTCAACAACAGACTACCTTCCATTATGACAAGGCTACCATCAAACGAAATAACAAAAATCATGACAACATACTACCTTCCATAATTACAAGGTTACCATCCATTGGAATAACAAAAATCTTGACAACAGACTACCTTCCATAATGACAAGGCTACCATCCAACGAAATAACAAAAATATCGACAACAGACAACCTTCCATAATTACAAGGCTATTATCCATTGGAGTAACAAAAACTCGACAACAGACTACCTTCCATAATGACAATGTTACCATCCATTGGAATAACAAAAATCTCGATAACATACTACCTTCCATAATGACAAGGTTACCTTCCATTGGAATAACAAAAATCTCGACAACAGACTACTTTCCATAATGACATGGCTAACATCCAACAAAATAACAAAAATCTTGACAACAAACTACCTTCCATAATGACAAGGTTACCATCCATTGAAATAACAAAAAACTCGACAACAGACTACCTTCCATAATGATAAGGTTAACATCCATTGGGGTAACAAAAACTCGACAACAGACTACCTTCCATAATGACAAGGTTACCATCCATTGGAATAACAAAAATCACGACAACAAACTACCTTCCATAATGACAAGGCTACTATCCAACGAAATAATAAAAATCTCAAAAACAGACTACCTTCCATAATGACAAGGCTACCATCCATTGGAGTAACAAAACTCTCGACAACAGACTACCTTACTTAATGACAATGCTACCATCCATTGGAGTAATAAAAGTATAGACAACACACTACATTCCATAATGACAAGGCTACCATCCATTGGAGTAACAAAAATCTCGACAACAGACTACCTTCCATAATGACAAGGCTACCATCCATTAGACTATCAAAAATATCGACAACAAACTACCTTTCATAATGACAAGGCTACCATCCATTAGAGTAAAAATAATCTCGACAACAGACTAACTTCCATAATTTCAAGGCTACCATCCATTGGAGTAACAAATATCTCGACAACATACTACCTTCCATAATGATAAGACTACCATCCATTGGACTATCAAAATCCTCGACAACATACTACCTTCCATAATTACAAGGCTACCATCCAATGGAATACCAAAAATATCAACAACAGACTAACTTCCATAATTACAAGGCTACCATCCATTGGAGTATCAAATACCTCGACAACAGACTACCTTCCATAATGATAAGGCTACCATTCATTGGAATATAAAAATCCTCGACAATAGACTACCTTCCATAATGAGAAGGCTACCATCCAATGGAATACCAAAAAACTCAACAACAGACTACCTTCCATAATGACAAGGGTACCATCCATTGGAGTAACAAAAATCTGAACTACAAACTACCTTCCATAATGACAACGCTACCATCCATTGGACTAACAAAAATCTCAACGAAAGACTACCTTCCATAATTTCAAGGCTACCATCTATTGGAGTAACAAAAATCTCGACAACAGACTAACTTCCATAATTACAAGGCTACCATCCATTGAAGTAACAAATATCTCGGAAACAGACTACCTTCCATAATGACAAGGATACCATCCATAGGAGTAACAAAAATATCGATAATAGACTACCTTCTATAATGATAAGGCTAGCATCCATTGGAGTAACAAAAACTCGACAACAGACTACCTTCCATAATGACAAGGTTACCATCCATTGGAATAACAAAAATCTCTACAACAGACTACCTACCATAATTACAAGGCTACCATCCAACGAAATAACAAAAATCTCGACAACAGACTCCCTTCCATAATGAGAAGGCTACCATCCATTGGAGTAACAAAATTATCGAAAACAGACTACCTTCCATAATGACAAGGCTACCATCCATTGGAGTAACAAAAATATCGACAACAGACTACCTTACATAATGACAAGGCTACCATTCATTATAGTAACAAAAATCTCAACAATAGACTACCTTCCATAATGACAAGGCTACCATCCATTAGACTATCAAAAATATCGACAGCAAACTACCTTTCATAATAACAAGGCTACCATCCATTGGAGTAACAAAAATCTCGACAACAGACTAACTTCCATAATTACAAGGCTACCATCCATTGGAGTAACAAATATCTCGACAACAGACTACCTTCCATAATGATAAGGCTACAATCCATTAGACTATCAAAATCCTCGACAACATACTACCTTCCATAATGAAAAGGCTACCATCCAATGGAATACCAAAAATCTCAACAACAGACTACCTTCCATTATGACAAGGCTACCATCAAACGAAATAACAAAAATCGTGACAACATACTACCTTCCATAATTACAAGGTTACCATCCATTGGAATAACAAAAATCTTGACAACAGACTACCTTCCATAATGACAAGGCTACCATCCAACGAAATAACAAAAATATCGACAACAGACAACCTTCCATAATTACAAGGCTATTATCCATTGGAGTAACAAAAACTCGACAACAGACTACCTTCCATAATGACAATGTTACCATCCATTGGAATAACAAAAATCTCGATAACATACTACCTTCCATAATGACAAGGTTACCTTCCATTGGAATAACAAAAATCTCGACAACAGACTACTTTCCATAATGACATGGCAAACATCCAACGAAATAACAAAAATCTTGACAACAAACTACCTTCCATAATGACAAGGTTACCATCCATTGAAATAACAAAAAACTCGACAACAGACTACCTTCCATAATGATAAGGTTAACATCCATTGGGGTAACAAAAACTCGACAACAGACTACCTTCCATAATGACAAGGTTACCATCCATTGGAATAACAAAAATCACGACAACAAACTACCTTCCATAATGACAAGGCTACTATCCAACGAAATAACAAAAATCTCAAAAACAGACTACCTTCCATAATGACAAGGCTACCATCCATTGGAGTAATAAAACTCTCGACAACAGACTACCTTACTTAATGACAATGCTACCATCCATTGGAGTAATAAAACTATAGACAACACACTACATTCCATAATGACAAGGCTACCATCCATTGGAGTAACAAAAATCTCGACAACAGACTACCTTCCATAATGACAAGGCTACCATCCATTAGACTATCAAAAATATCGACAACAAACTACCTTTCATAATGACAAGGCTACCATCCATTAGAGTAAAAATAATCTCGACAACAGACTAACTTCCATAATTTCAAGGCTACCATCCATTGGAGTAACAAATATCTCGACAACATACTACCTTCCATAATGATAAGACTACCATCCATTGGACTATCAAAATCCTCGACAACATACTACCTTCCATAATTACAAGGCTACCATCCAATGGAATACCAAAAATATCAACAACAGACTAACTTCCATAATTACAAGGCTACCATCCATTGGAGTATCAAATACCTCGACAACAGACTACCTTCCATAATGATAAGGCTACCATTCATTGGAATATAAAAATCCTCGACAATAGACTACCTTCCATAATGAGAAGGCTACCATCCAATGGAATACCAAAAAACTCAACAACAGACTACCTTCCATAATGACAAGGGTACCATCCATTGGAGTAACAAAAATCTGAACTACAAACTACCTTCCATAATGACAACGCTACCATCCATTGGACTAACAAAAATCTCAACGAAAGACTACCTTCCATAATTTCAAGGCTACCATCTATTGGAGTAACAAAAATCTCGACAACAGACTAACTTCCATAATTACAAGGCTACCATCCATTGAAGTAACAAATATCTCGGAAACAGACTACCTTCCATAATGACAAGGATACCATCCATAGGAGTAACAAAAATATCGATAATAGACTACCTTCTATAATGACAAGGCTAGCATCCATTGGAGTAACAAAAACTCGACAACAGACTACCTTCCATAATGACAAGGTTACCATCCATTGGAATAACAAAAATCTCTACAACAGACTACCTACCATAATTACAAGGCTACCATCCAACGAAATAACAAAAATCTCGACAACAGACTCCCTTCCATAATGAGAAGGCTACCATCCATTGGAGTAACAAAATTATCGAAAACAGACTACCTTCCATAATGACAAGGCTACCATCCATTGGAGTAACAAAAATATCGACAACAGACTACCTTACGTAATGACAAGGCTACCATTCATTATAGTAACAAAAATCTCAACAATAGACTACCTTCCATAATGACAAGGCTACCATCCATTAGACTATCAAAAATATCGACAGCAAACTACCTTTCATAATAACAAGGCTACCATCCATTGGAGTAACAAAAATCTCGACAACAGACTAACTTCCATAATTACAAGGCTACCATCCATTGGAGTAACAAATATCTCGACAACAGACTACCTTCCATAATGATAAGGCTACAATCCATTAGACTATCAAAATCCTCGACAACATACTACCTTCCATAATGAAAAGGCTACCATCCAATGGAATACCAAAAATCTCAACAACAGACTACCTTCCATTATGACAAGGCTACCATCAAACGAAATAACAAAAATCGTGACAACATACTACCTTCCATAATTACAAGGTTACCATCCATTGGAATAACAAAAATCTTGACAACAGACTACCTTCCATAATGACAAGGCTACCATCCAACGAAATAACAAAAATATCGACAACAGACAACCTTCCATAATTACAAGGCTATTATCCATTGGAGTAACAAAAACTCGACAACAGACTACCTTCCATAATGACAATGTTACCATCCATTGGAATAACAAAAATCTCGATAACATACTACCTTCCATAATGACAAGGTTACCTTCCATTGGAATAACAAAAATCTCGACAACAGACTACTTTCCATAATGACATGGCAAACATCCAACGAAATAACAAAAATCTTGACAACAAACTACCTTCCATAATGACAAGGTTACCATCCATTGAAATAACAAAAAACTCGACAACAGACTACCTTCCATAATGATAAGGTTAACATCCATTGGGGTAACAAAAACTCGACAACAGACTACCTTCCATAATGACAAGGTTACCATCCATTGGAATAACAAAAATCACGACAACAAACTACCTTCCATAATGACAAGGCTACTATCCAACGAAATAACAAAAATCTCAAAAACAGACTACCTTCCATAATGACAAGGCTACCATCCATTGGAGTAATAAAACTCTCGACAACAGACTACCTTACTTAATGACAATGCTACCATCCATTGGAGTAATAAAACTATAGACAACACACTACATTCCATAATGACAAGGCTACCATCCATTGGAGTAACAAAAATCTCGACAACAGACTACCTTCCATAATGACAAGGCTACCATCCATTAGACTATCAAAAATATCGACAACAAACTACCTTTCATAATGACAAGGCTACCATCCATTAGAGTAAAAATAATCTCGACAACAGACTAACTTCCATAATTTCAAGGCTACCATCCATTGGAGTAACAAATATCTCGACAACATACTACCTTCCATAATGATAAGACTACCATCCATTGGACTATCAAAATCCTCGACAACATACTACCTTCCATAATTACAAGGCTACCATCCAATGGAATACCAAAAATATCAACAACAGACTAACTTCCATAATTACAAGGCTACCATCCATTGGAGTATCAAATACCTCGACAACAGACTACCTTCCATAATGATAAGGCTACCATTCATTGGAATATAAAAATCCTCGACAATAGACTACCTTCCATAATGAGAAGGCTACCATCCAATGGAATACCAAAAAACTCAACAACAGACTACCTTCCATATTGACAAGGGTACCATCCATTGGAGTAACAAAAATCTGAACTACAAACTACCTTCCATAATGACAACGCTACCATCCATTGGACTAACAAAAATCTCAACGAAAGACTACCTTCCATAATTTCAAGGCTACCATCTATTGGAGTAACAAAAATCTCGACAACAGACTAACTTCCATAATTACAAGGCTACCATCCATTGAAGTAACAAATATCTCGGAAACAGACTACCTTCCATAATGACAAGGATACCATCCATAGGAGTAACAAAAATATCGATAATAGACTACCTTCTATAATGACAAGGCTAGCATCCATTGGAGTAACAAAAACTCGACAACAGACTACCTTCCATAATGACAAGGTTACCATCCATTGGAATAACAAAAATCTCTACAACAGACTACCTACCATAATTACAAGGCTACCATCCAACGAAATAACAAAAATCTCGACAACAGACTCCCTTCCATAATGAGAAGGCTACCATCCATTGGAGTAACAAAATTCTCGAAAACAGACTACCTTCCATAATGACAAGGCTACCATCCATTGGAGTAACAAAAATATCGACAACAGACTACCTTACGTAATGACAAGGCTACCATTCATTATACTAACAAAAATCTCAACAATAGACTACCTTCCATAATGACAAGGCTACCATCCATTAGACTATCAAAAATATCGACAGCAAACTACCTTTCATAATAACAAGGCTACCATCCATTGGAGTAACAAAAATCTCAACAACAGACTAACTTCCATAATTACAAGGCTACCATCCATTGGAGTAACAAATATCTCGACAACAGACTACCTTCCATAATGATAAGGCTACCATCCATTGGACTATCAAAATCCTCGACAACATACTACCTTCCATAATGAAAAGGCTACCATCCAATGGAATACCAAAAATCTCAACAACAGACTACCTTCCATTATGACAAGGCTACCATCAAACGAAATAACAAAAATCTTGATAACATACTACCTTCCATAATTACCAGGTTACCATCCATTGGAATAACAAAAATCTCGACAACAGACTACCTTCCATAATGACAAGGCTACCATCCAACGAAATAACAAAAATATCGACATCAGACAACCTTCCATAATTACAAGGCTATTATCCATTGCAGTTACAAAAACTTGACAACAGACTACCTTCCATAATAACAATGTTACCATCCAATGGAATAACAAAAATCTCGATAACATACTACCTTCCATAATGACAAGGTTACCTTCCATTGGAATAACAAAAATCTCGACAACAGACTACTTTCCATAATGACATGTCTAACATCCAACGAAATAACAAAAATCTCGACAACACACTACCTTCCATAATGACAAGGTTACCATCCATTGAAATAACAAAAAACTCGACAACAGACTACCTTCCATAATGACAAGGTTAACATCCATTGGGGTAACAAAATTATCGACAACAGACTACCTTCCATAATTACAAGGCTACCATCCATTGGAGTAACAAAAACTCGACAACAGACTACCTTCCATAATGATAAGGCTACCATCCATTGGACTATAAAAATCCTCGACAACAGACTACCTTCCATAATGACAAGGCTACCATCCAATGGAATACCAAAAAACTCAACAACAGACTACCTTCCATAATGACAAGGGTACAATCCATTGGAGTAACAAAAATCTGAACTACAAACTACCTTCCATAATGACAACGCTACCATCCATTGGACTAACAAAAATCTCAACGAAAGACTACCTTCCATAATTTCAAGGCTACCATCTATTGGAGTAACAAAAATCTCGACAACAGACTAACTTCCATAATTACAAGGCTACCATCCATTGAAGTAACAAATATCTCGGAAACAGACTACCTTCCATAATGACAAGGATACCCTCCATAGGAGTAACAAAAATATCGATAATAGACTACCTTCTATAATGACAAGGCTAGCATCCATTGGAGTAACAAAAACTCGACAACAGACTACCTTCCATAATGACAAGGTTACCATCCATTGGAATAACAAAAATCTCTACAACAGACTACCTACCATAATTACAAGGCTACCATCCAACGAAATAAAAAAAATCTCGACAACAGACTCCCTTCCATAATGAGAAGGCTACCATCCATTGGAGTAACAAAATTCTCGAAAACAGACTACCTTCCATAATGACAAGGCTACCATCCATTGGAGTAACAAAAATATCGACAACAGACTACCTTACGTAATGACAAGGCTACCATTCATTATAGTAACAAAAATCTCAACAATAGACTACCTTCCATAATGACAAGGCTACCATCCATTAGACTAACAAAAATATCGACAGCAAACTACCTTTCATAATAACAAGGCTACCATCCATTGGAGTAACAAAAATCTCGACAACAGACTAACTTCCATAATTACAAGGCTACCATCCATTGGAGTAACAAATATCTCGACAACAGACTACCTTCCATAATGATAAGGCTACCATCCATTAGACTATCAAAATCCTCGACAACATACTACCTTCCATAATGAAAAGGCTACCATCCAATGGAATACCAAAAATCTCAACAACAGACTACCTTCCATTATGACAAGGCTACCATCAAACGAAATAACAAAAATCATGACAACATACTACCTTCCATAATTACAAGGTTACCATCCATTGGAATAACAAAAATCTTGACAACAGACTACCTTCCATAATGACAAGGCTACCATCCAACGAAATAACAAAAATATCGACAACAGACAACCTTCCATAATTACAAGGCTATTATCCATTGGAGTAACAAAAACTCGACAACAGACTACCTTCCATAATGACAATGTTACCATCCATTGGAATAACAAAAATCTCGATAACATACTACCTTCCATAATGACAAGGTTACCTTCCTTTGGAATAACAAAAATCTCGACAACAGACTACTTTCCATAATGACATGGCTAACATCCAACGAAATAACAAAAATCCTGACAACAAACTACCTTCCATAATGATAAGGTTACCATCCATTGAAATAACAAAAAACTCGACAACAGACTACCTTCCATAATGATAAGGTTAACATCCATTGGGGTAACAAAAACTCGACAACAGACTACCTTCCATAATGACAAGGTTACCATCCATTGGAATAACAAAAATCACGACAACAAACTACCTTCCATAATGACAAGGCTACTATCCAACGAAATAACAAAAATCTCAAAAACAGACTACCTTCCATAATGACAAGGCTACCATCCATTGGAGTAACAAAACTCTCGACAACAGACTACCTTACTTAATGACAATGCTACCATCCATTGGAGTAATAAAAGTATAGACAACACACTACATTCCATAATGACAAGGCTACCATCCATTGGAGTAACAAAAATCTCGACAACAGACTACCTTCCATAATGACAAGGCTACCATCCATTAGACTATCAAAAATATCGACAACAAACTACCTTTCATAATGACAAGGCTACCATCCATTAGAGTAACAATAATCTCGACAACAGACTAACTTCCATAATTTCAAGGCTACCATCCATTGGAGTAACAAATATCTCGACAACATACTACCTTCCATAATGATAAGACTACCATCCATTGGACTATCAAAATCCTCGACAACATACTACCTTCCATAATTACAAGGCTACCATCCAATGGAATACCAAAAATATCAACAACAGACTAACTTCCATAATTACAAGGCTACCATCCATTGGAGTATCAAATACCTCGACAACAGACTACCTTCCATAATGATAAGGCTACCATTCATTGGAATATAAAAATCCTCGACAATAGACTACCTTCCATAATGAGAAGGCTACCATCCAATGGAATACCAAAAAACTCAACAACAGACTACCTTCCATAATGACAAGGGTACCATCCATTGGAGTAACAAAAATCTGAACTACAAACTACCTTCCATAATGACAACGCTACCATCCATTGGACTAACAAAAATCTCAACGAAAGACTACCTTCCATAATTTCAAGGCTACCATCTATTGGAGTAACAAAAATCTCGACAACAGACTAACTTCCATAATTACAAGGCTACCATCCATTGAAGTAACAAATATCTCAGAAATAGACTACCTTCCATAATGACAAGGATACCATCCATAGGAGTAACAAAAATATCGATAATAGACTACCTTCTATAATGACAAGGCTAGCATCCATTGGAGTAACAAAAACTCGACAACAGACTACCTTCCATAATGACAAGGTTACCATCCATTGGAATAACAAAAATCTCTACAACAGACTACCTACCATAATTACAAGGCTACCATCCAACGAAATAACAAAAATCTCGACAACAGACTCCCTTCCATAATGAGAAGGCTACCATCCATTGGAGTAACAAAATTCTCGAAAACAGACTACCTTCCATAATGACAAGGCTACCATCCATTGGAGTAACAAAAATATCGACAACAGACTACCTTACGTAATGACAAGGCTACCATTCATTATACTAACAAAAATCTCAACAATAGACTACCTTCCATAATGACAAGGCTACCATCCATTAGACTAACAAAAATATCGACAGCAAACTACCTTTCATAATAACAAGGCTACCATCCATTGGAGTAACAAAAATCTCAACAACAGACTAACTTCCATAATTACAAGGCTACCATCCATTGGAGTAACAAATATCTCGACAACAGACTACCTTCCATAATGATAAGGCTACCATCCATTGGACTATCAAAATCCTCGACAACATACTACCTTCCATAATGAAAAGGCTACCATCCAATGGAATACCAAAAATCTCAACAACAGACTACCTTCCATAATAACAATGTTACCATCCAATGGAATAACAAAAATCTCGATAACATACTACCTTCCATAATGACAAGGTTACCTTCCATTGGAATAACAAAAATCTCGACAACAGACTACTTTCCATAATGACATGTCTAACATCCAACGAAATAACAAAAATCTCGACAACAGACTACCTTCCATAATGACAAGGTTACCATCCATTGGGGTAACAAAATTATCGACAACAGACTACCTTCCATAATTACAAGGCTACCATCCATTGGAGTAACAAAAACTCGACAACAGACTACCTTCCATAATGACAAGGTTACCATCCATTGGAATAACAAAAATCTCGACAACAGACTACCTTCCATAATGACAAGGCAACCATCCAACGAAATAACAAAAATCTCGAAAACATACTACCTTCCATAATGACAAGGCTACCATCCATTGGAGTAACAAAAATCTCGACAACAGACTACCTTACGTAATGACAATGCTACCATCCATTGGAGTAACAAAAATATCGACAACACACTACATTCCATAATGACAAGGCTACCATCCGTTAGAGTAACAAAAATCTCGACAACAGATTACCTTCCATAATGACAAGGCTACCATCCATTAGACTATCTAAAATATCGACAACAAACTACCTTTCATAATGACAAGGCTACCATACATTGGAGTAACAAAAATCTCGACAACAAACTAACTTCCATAATTACAAGGCTACCATCCATTAGAGTAACAAATATCTCGACAACAGACTACCTTCCATAATGATAAGGCTACCATCCATTAGACTATCAAAAATCTCGACAACATACTACCTTTCATAATGACAAGGCTACCAACTATTGGAGTAACAAAAATATCGACAACAGACTAACTTCCATAATTACAAGGCTACCATCCATTGGAGTATCTAATATCTCGATAACAGACTACCTTCCATAATGATAAGGCTACCATCCATTGGACTATAAAAATCCTCGACAACAGACTACCTTCCATAATGACAAGGCTACCATCCAATGGAATACAAAAAAACTCAACAACAGACTACCTTCCATAATGACAAGGGTACCATCAATTGGAGTAACAAAAATCTCGACAACAGACTAACTTCCATAATTACAAGGCTACCATCCATTGAAGTAACAAATATCTCGACAATAGACTACCTTCCATAATGACAAGGCTACCATCCATAGGAGTAACCAAAATATCGATAATAGACTACCTTCTATAATGACAAGGCTAGCATCCATTGGAGTAACAAAAACTCGACAACAGACTACCTTCCATAATGACAGGGTTACCATCCATTGGAATAACAAAAATCTCGACAACAAACTACCTCCCATAATTACAAGGCTACCATCCAACGAAATAACAAAAATCTCGACAACAGACTACCTTCCATAATGAGAAGGCTACCATCCATTGGAGTAACAAAATTCTCGAAAACAGACTACCTTCCATAATGACAAGGCTACCATCCAATGGAGTAACAAAAAACTCGACAACTGACTACCTTACGTAATGACAATGCTACCATCCATTGGAGTAACAAAAATATCGACAACACACTACATTCCATAATGACAAGGCTACCATCCATTGGAGTAACAAAAATCTCGACAACTGACTACCTTCCATAATGACAAGGCTACCATCCATTAGACTATCAAAAATATCGATAGCAAACTACCTTTCATAATGACAAGGCTACCATCCATTGGATAACAAAAATCTCGACAACAGACTAACTTCCATAATTACAAGGCTACCATCCATTGGAGTAACAAATATCTCGACAATAGACTACCTTCCATAATGATAAGGCTACCATCCATTGGACTATCAAAATCCTCGACAACATACTACCTTCCATAATGACAAGGCTACCATCCAATGGAATACCAAAAATCACAACAACAGACTACCTTCCATTATGACAAGGCTACCATCAAACGAAATAACAAAAATCTTGACAACATATTACCTTCCATAATTACCAGGTTACCATCCATTGGAATAACAAAAATCTCGACAACATACTACCTTCCATAATGACAAGGCTACCATCCAACGAAATAAAAAAAATATCGACAACAGACTACCTTCCATAATTACAAGGCTATTATCCATTGGAGTAACAAAACCTCGACAACAGACTACCTTCCATAATGACAATGTTACCATCCATTGGAATAACAAAAATCTCGATAACATACTACCTTCCATAATGACAAGGTTACCTTCCATTGGAATAACAAAAATCTCGACAACAGACTACTTTCCATAATGACATGGCTAACATCCAACGAAATAACAAAAATCTCAACAACAAACTACCTTCCATAATCACAAGGTTACCATCCATTGAAATAACAAAAAACTTGACAACAGACTACCTTCCATAATGACAAGGTTAACGTCCATTGGGGTAACAAAATTATCGACAACAAACTACCTTCCATAATTACAAGGCTACCATCCATTGGAGTAACAAAAACTCGACAACAGACTACCTTCCATAATGACAAGGTTACCATCCATTGGAATATCAAAAATCACGACAACAGACTACCTTCCATAATGACAAGGCTACTATCCAACGAAATAACAAAAATCTCGAAAACAGACTACCTTCCATAATGACAAGGCTACCATCCATTGGAGTAACACAACTCTCGACAACAGACTACCTTACATAATGACAATGCTACCATCCATTGGAGTAACAAAAATATAGACAACATACTACATTCCATAATGACAAAGCTACCATCCATTGGAGTAACAAAAATCTCGACAACAGACTACCTTCCATAATGACAAGGCTACCATCCATTAGACTATCAAATATATCGACAACAAACTACCTTTCATAATGACAAGGCTACCATCCATTAGAGTAACAAAAATCTCGACAACAGACTAACTTCCATAATTTCAAGGCTACCATCCATTGGAGTAACAAATATCTCGACAACATACTACCTTCCATAATGATAAGGCTACCATCCATTGGACTATGAAAATCCTCGACAACATACTACCTTCCATAATGACAAGGTTACCATCCAATGGAATACCAAAAATATCAACAACAGACTACCTTCCATTATGACAAGGCTACCATCAAACGAAATAACAAAAATCATGACAACATACTACCTTCCATAATTAAAAGGTTACCATCCATTGGAATAACAAAAATCTCGACAACAGACTACCTTCCATAATGACAAGGCTACCATCCAACGAAATAACAAAAATATCGACAACAGACAACCTTCCATAATTACAAGGCTATTATCCATTGGAGTAACAAAAACTCGACAACAGACTACCTTCCATAATGACAATGTTACCATCCATTGGAATAACAAAAATCTCGATAACATACTACCTTCCATAATGACAAGGTTACCTTCCATTGGAATAACAAAAATCTCGACAACAGACTACTTTCCATAATGACATGGCTAACATCCAACGAAATAACAAAAATCTTGACAACAAACTACCTTCCATAATGACAAGGTTACCATCCATTGAAATAACAAAAAACTCGACAACAGACTACCTTCCATAATGATAAGGTTAACATCCATTGGGGTAACAAAATTATCGACAACAGACTACCTTCCATAATTACAAGGCTACCATCCAATAGAGTAACAAAAACTCGACAACAGACTACCTTCCATAATGACAAGGTTACCATCCATTGGAATAACAAAAATCACCACAACAAACTACCTTCCATAATGACAAGGCTACTATCCAACAAAATAACAAAAATCTCAAAAACAGACTACCTTCCATAATGACAAGGCTACCATCCATTGGAGTAACAAAACTCTCGACAACAGACTACCTTACTTAATGACAATGCTACTATCCATTGGAGTAACAAAAGTATAGACAACACACTACATTCCATAATGACAAGGCTACCATCCATTGGAGTAACAAAAATCTCGACAACAGACTACCTTCCATAATGACAAGGCTACCATCCATTAGACTATCAAAAATATCGACAACAAACTACCTTTCATAATGACAAGGCTACCATCCATTAGAGTAACAATAATCTCGACAACAGACTAACTTCCATAATTTCAAGGCTACCATCCATTGGAGTAACAAATATCTCGACAACATACTACCTTCCATAATGATAAGGCTACCATCCATTGGACAATCAAAATCCTCGACAACATACTACCTTCCATAATTACAAGGCTACCATCCAATGGAATACCAAAAATATCAACAACAGACTACCTTCCATTATGACAAGGCTACCATCAAACGAAATAACAAAAATCATGACAACATACTACCTTCCATAATTACAAGGTTACCATCCATTGGAAAAACAAAAATCTCGACAACAGACTACCTTCCATAATGACAAGGCTACCATCCAACGAAATAACAAAAATATCGACAACAGACAACCTTCCATAATTACAAGGCTATTATCCATTGGAGTAACAAAAACTCGACAACAGACTACCTTCCATAATGACAATGTTACCATCCATTGGAATAACAAAAATCTCGATAACATACTACCTTCCATAATGATAAGGTTACCTTCCATTGGAATAACAAAAATCTCGACAACAGACTACTTTCCATAATGACATGGCTAACATCCAACGAAATTACAAAAATCATGACAACAAACTACCTTCCATAATGACAAGGTTACCATCCATTGAAATAACAAAAAACTCAACAACAGACTACCTTCCATAATGATAAGGTTAACATGCATTGGGGTAACAAAATTATCGACAACAGACTACCTTCCATAATTACAAGGCTACCACCCATTGGAGTAACAAAAACTCGACAACACACTACCTTCCATAATGACAAGGTTACCATCCATTGGAATAACAAAAATCTCGACAACAGACAACCTTCCATAATGACAAGGCTACCATACAACGAAATAACAAAAATCTCGAAAACATACTACCTTCCATAATGACAAGGCTACCATCCATTGGAGTAACAAAAATCTCGACAACAGACTACCTTACGTAATGACAATGCTACCATCCATTGGAGTAACAAAAATATCGATAACACAGTACATTCCATAATGACAAGGCTACCATCCATTAGAGTAACAAAAATCTCGACAACAGATTACCTTCCATAATGACAAGGCTACCATCCATTAGACTATCAAAAATATCGACAGCAAACTACCTTTCATAATGACAAGGCTACCATCCATTGGAGTAACAAAAATCTCGACAACAGACTAACTTCCATAATTACAAGGCCACCATCCATTGGAGTAACAAATATCTCGACAACAGACTACCTTTCATAATGACAAGGCTACCATCTATTGGAGTAACAAAAATCTCGACAACAGACTAACTTCCATAATTATAAGGCTACCATCCATTGGAGTATCAAATATCTCGATAACAGACTACCTTCCATAATGATAAGGCTACCATCCATTGGACTATACATATCCTCGACAACAGACTACCTTCCATAATGACAAGGCTACCATCCAATGGAATACCAAAAAACTCAACAACAGACTACCTTCCATAATGACAAGGGTACCATCAATTGGAGTAACAAAAATCTGAACTACAAACTACCTTTCATAATGACAACGCTACCATCCACTGGACTAACAAAAATCTCAACGAAAGACTACCTTCCATAATTTCAAGGCTACCATCCATTGGAGTAACAAATATCTCGACAACAGACTAACTTCCATAATTACAAGGCTACCATCCATTGAAGTAACAAATATCTCGACAACAGACTACCTTCCATAATGACAAGGCTACCATCCATAGGACTAACCAAAATATCGATAATAGACTACCTTCTATAATGACAAGGCTAGCATCCATTGGAGTAACAAAAATCTCGACAACAGACTACCTCCCATAATTTCAAGGCTACCATCTAACGAAATAACAAAAGTCTCGACAACAGACTACCTTCCATAATGAGAAGGCTACCATCCATTGGAGTAACAAAATTCTCGAAAACAGATTACCTTCCATAATGACAAGGCTACCATCCAATGGAGTAACAAAAATCTCGACCACAGACTACCTTAAGTAATGACAATGCTACCATCCATTGGAGTAACAAAAATATCGACAACACACTACATTCCATAATGACAAGGCTACCATCAATTGGAGTAACAAAAATCTCGACCACAGACTACCTTCCATAATGACAAGGCTACCATCCATTGGAGTAACAAAAACTCGACAACAGACTATCTTCCATAATGACAAGGTTACCATCCATTGGAATAACAAAAATCACGACAACAGACTACCTTCCATAATGACAAGGCTACTATCCAACGAAATAACAAAAATCTCGAAAACAGACTACCTTCCATAATGACAAGGCTACCATCCAATGGAATACAAAAAAACTCAACAACAGACTACCTTCCATAATGACAAGGGTACCATCAATTGGAGTAACAAAAATCTGAACTGCAAACTACCTTTCATAATGACAACGCTACCATCCATTGGACTAACAAAAATCTCGACAACAGACTAACTTCCATTACAAGGCTACCATCCATTGAAGTAACAAATATCTCGACAATAGACTACCTTCCATAATGACAAGGCTACCAATCATAGGAGTAACCAAAATATCGATAATAGACTACCTTCTATAATGACAAGGCTAGCATCCATTGGAGTAACAAAAATCTCGACAACAGACTACCTCCCATAATTACAAGGCTACCATCTAACGAAATAACAAAAATCTCGACAACAGACTACCTTCCATAATGAGAAGGCTACCATCCATTGGAGTAACAAAATTCTCGAAAACAGATTAACTTCCATAATGAAAGGCTACCATCCAATGGAGTAACAAAAATCTCGACAACAGACTACCTTACGTAATGACAATGCTACCATCCATTGGAGTTACAAAAATATCGACAACACACTACATTCCATAATGACAAGGCTACCATCCATTGGAGTAACAAAAATCTCGACAACAGACTACCTTCCATAATGACAAGGCTACCATCCATTAGACTATCAAAAATAACGACAGCAAACTACCTTTCATAATGACAAGGCTACCATCCATTGGAGTAACAAAAATCTCGACAACAGACTAACTTCCATAATTACAAGGCTACCATCCATTGGAGTAACAAATATCTCGACAACAGACTACCTTCCATAATGATAAGACTACCATCCATTGGACTATCAAAATCCTCGACAACATACTATCTTCCATAATGACAAGGCTACCATCCAATGGAATACCAAAAATCTCAACAACAGACTACCTTCCATTATGACAAGGCTACCATCAAACGAAAAAACAAAAATCTTGACAACATACTACCTTCCATAATTACCAGGTTACCATCCATTGGAATAACAAAAATCTCGACAACAGACTACCTTCAATATTGACAAGGCTACCATCCAACGAAATAACAAAAATATCGACAACAGACTACCTTCCATAATTACAAGGCTATTATCCATTGGAGTAACAAAACCTCGACAACAGACTACCTTCCATAATGACAATGTTACCATCCATTGGAATAACAAAAATCTCGATAACATACTACCTTCCATAATGACAAGGTTACCTTCCATTGGAATAACAAAAAACTCGACAACAGACTACCTTCCATAATGACAAGGTTAACATCCATTGGGGTAACAAAATTATCGACAACAGACTACCTTCCATAATTACAAGGCTACCATCCATTGGAGTAACAAAAACTCGACAACAGACTACCTTCCATAATGACAAGGTTACCATCCATTGGAATAACAAAAATCATGACAACAGACTACCTTCCATAATGACAAGGCTACTATCCAACGAAATAACAAAAATCTCAAAAACAGACTACCTTCCATAATGACAAGGCTACCATCCATTGGAGTAACAAAAATCTCGACAACAGACTACCTTACGTAATGACAATGCTACCATCCATTGGAGTAACAAAAATATCGACAACACACTACATTCCATAATGACAAGGCTACCATCCATTGGAGTAACAAAAATCTCGGCAACAGACTACCTTCCATAATGACAAGGCTACCATCCATTAGACTATCAAAAATATCGACGGCAAACTACCTTTCATAATGACAAGGCTACCATCCATTAGAGTAACAAAAATCTCGACAACAGACTAACTTCCATAATTTCAAGGCTACCATCCATTGGAGTAACAAATATCTCGACAACAGACTACCTTCCATAATGATAAGGCTACAATCCATTAGACTATCAAAAATCTCGACAACAGACTACCTTTCATAATGAAAAGGCTACCATCCATTAGACTATCAAAAATCTCGACAACAGACTACCTTTCATAATGACAAGGCTGGCATCCATTGGAGTAACAAAAATCTCGACAACAGACTAACTTCCATAATTACAAGGCTACCATCCATTGGAGTATCAAATATCTCGACAACAGACTACCTTCTATAATGATAAGGCTACCATCCATTGAACTATAAATTTCCTCAACAACAGACTACCTTCCATAATGACAAGGGTACCATCCATTGGAGAAACAAAAATCTGAACTACAAACCACCTTCCATAATGACAATGCTACCATCCATTGGACTAACAAAAATCTCAACGAAAGACTACCTTCCATAATTTCAAGGCTACCATCCATTAGAGTACCAAAAATCTCGACAACAGACTAACTTCCATAATTACAAGGCTACCATCCATTGAAGTAACAAATATCTCGACAACAGACTACCTTCCATAATGACAAGGCTAGAGTAACCAAAATATCGATAATAGACTACCTTCTATAATGACAAGGCTAGCATCCATTGGAGTAACAAAAACTCGACAGTAGACTACCTTCCATAATGACATGGTTACCATCCATTGGAATAACAAAAATCTCGACAACAGACTACCTACCATAATTACAAGGCTACCATCCAACGAAATAACAAATATCTCGACAACAGACTACCTTCCATAATGAGAAGGCTACCATCCATTGGAGTAACAAAATTCTCGAAAACAGACTACCTTCCATAATGACAAGGCTACTATCCATTGGAGTAACAAAAATCTCGACAACAGACTACATTCCATAATGACAAGGCTACCATCCATTAGACTATCAAAGATATCGATAGCAAACTACCTTTCATAATGACAAGGCTACCATCCATTGGAGTAATAAAAATCTCGACAACAGACTAACTTCCATAATTACAAGGCTACCATCCATTAGAGTAACAAATATCTCGACAACAGACTACCTTCCATAATGATAAGGCTACCATCCATTGGATTATCAAAATCCTCGACAACATACTACCTTCCATAATGACAAGGCTACCATCCAATGGAATACCAAAAATCTCAACAACAGACTACCTTCCATTATGACAAGGCTACCATCAAACGAAATAACAAAAATCTTGACAACATACTACCTTTCATAATTACCAGGTTACCATCCATTGGAATAACAAAAATCTCGACAACAGACTACCTTCCATAATGACAAGGCTACCATCCAACGAAATAACAAAAATATCGACAACAGACTACCTTCCATAATTACAAGGCTATTATCCATTGGAGTAACAAAACCTCGACAACAGACTACCTTCCATAATTACAATGTTACCATCCATTGGAATAACAAAAATCTCGATAACATACTACCTTCCATAATGACAAGGTTACCTTCCATTGGAATAACAAAAATCTCGACAACAAACTACCTTCCATAATGACAAGGTTACCATCCATTGAAATAACAAAAAACTCGACAATAGACTACCTTCCATAATGACAAGGTTAACATCCATTGGAGTAACAAAAATCTGAACATCAAACTACCTTCCATAATGACAACGCTACCATCCATTGGACTAACAAAAATCTCAACGAAAGACTACCTTCCATAATTTCAAGGCTACCATCCATTGGAGTAACAAAAATCTCGACGACAGACTACCTTCCATAATTACAAGGCTACCATCCATTGGAGTAACAAAATTCTCGAAAACAGACTACCTTCCATAATGACAAGGCTACTATCCATTGGAGTAACAAAAATCTCGACAACAGACTACATTCCATAATGACAAGGCTACCACCCATTAGACTATCAAAGATATCGATAGCAAACTACCTTTCATAATGACAAGGCTACCATCCATTGGAGTAATAAAAATCTCGACAACAGACTAACTTCCATAATTACAAGGCTACCATCCATTAGAGTAACAAATATCTCGACAACAGACTACCTTCCATAATGATAAGGCTACCATCCATTGGATTATCAAAATCCTCGACAACATACTACCTTCCATAATGACAAGGCTACCATCCAATGGAATACCAAAAATCTCAACAACAGACTACCTTCCATTATGACAAGGCTACCATCAAACGAAATAACAAAAATCTTGACAACATACTACCTTTCATAATTACCAGGTTACCATCCATTGGAATAACAAAAATCTCGACAACAGACTACCTTCCATAATGACAAGGCTACCATCCAACGAAATAACAAAAATATCGACAACAGACTACCTTCCATAATTACAAGGCTATTATCCATTGGAGTAACAAAACCTCGACAACAGACTACCTTCCATAATTACAATGTTACCATCCATTGGAATAACAAAAATCTCGATAACATACTACCTTCCATAATGACAAGGTTACCTTCCATTGGAATAACAAAAATCTCGACAACAAACTACCTTCCATAATGACAAGGTTACCATCCATTGAAATAACAAAAAACTCGACAATAGACTACCTTCCATAATGACAAGGTTAACATCCATTGGAGTAACAAAAATCTGAACATCAAACTACCTTCCATAATGACAACGCTACCATCCATTGGACTAACAAAAATCTCAACGAAAGACTACCTTCCATAATTTCAAGGCTACCATCCATTGGAGTAACAAAAATCTCGACGACAGACTACCTTCCATAATTACAAGGCTACCATCCATTGGAGTAACAAAATTCTCGAAAACAGACTACCTTCCATAATGACAAGGCTACTATCCATTGGAGTAACAAAAATCTCGACAACAGACTACATTCCATAATGACAAGGCTACCACCCATTAGACTATCAAAGATATCGATAGCAAACTACCTTTCATAATGACAAGGCTACCATCCATTGGAGTAATAAAAATCTCGACAACAGACTAACTTCCATAATTACAAGGCTACCATCCATTAGAGTAACAAATATCTCGACAACAGACTACCTTCCATAATGATAAGGCTACCATCCATTGGATTATCAAAATCCTCGACAACATACTACCTTCCATAATGACAAGGCTACCATCCAATGGAATACCAAAAATCTCAACAACAGACTACCTTCCATTATGACAAGGCTACCATCAAACGAAATAACAAAAATCTTGACAACATACTACCTTTCATAATTACCAGGTTACCATCCATTGGAATAACAAAAATCTCGACAACAGACTACCTTCCATAATGACAAGGCTACCATCCAACGAAATAACAAAAATATCGACAACAGACTACCTTCCATAATTACAAGGCTATTATCCATTGGAGTAACAAAACCTCGACAACAGACTACCTTCCATAATTACAATGTTACCATCCATTGGAATAACAAAAATCTCGATAACATACTACCTTCCATAATGACAAGGTTACCTTCCATTGGAATAACAAAAATCTCGACAACAAACTACCTTCCATAATGACAAGGTTACCATCCATTGAAATAACAAAAAACTCGACAATAGACTACCTTCCATAATGACAAGGTTAACATCCATTGGAGTAACAAAAATCTGAACATCAAACTACCTTCCATAATGACAACGCTACCATCCATTGGACTAACAAAAATCTCAACGAAAGACTACCTTCCATAATTTCAAGGCTACCATCCATTGGAGTAACAAAAATCTCGACGACAGACTACCTTCCATAATTACAAGGCTACCATCCATTGGAGTAACAAAATTCTCGAAAACAGACTACCTTCCATAATGACAAGGCTACTATCCATTGGAGTAACAAAAATCTCGACAACAGACTACATTCCATAATGACAAGGCTACCATCCATTAGACTATCAAAGATATCGATAGCAAACTACCTTTCATAATGACAAGGCTACCATCCATTGGAGTAATAAAAATCTCGACAACAGACTAACTTCCATAATTACAAGGCTACCATCCATTAGAGTAACAAATATCTCGACAACAGACTACCTTCCATAATGATAAGGCTACCATCCATTGGATTATCAAAATCCTCGACAACATACTACCTTCCATAATGACAAGGCTACCATCCAATGTAATACCAAAAATCTCAACAACAGACTACCTTCCATTATGACAAGGCTACCATCAAACGAAATAACAAAAATCTTGACAACATACTACCTTCCATAATTACCAGGTTACCATCCATTGGAATAACAAAAATCTCGACAACAGACTACCTTCCATAATGACAAGGCTACCATCCAACGAAATAACAAAAATATCGACAACAGACTACCTTCCATAATTACAAGGCTATTATCCATTGGAGTAACAAAACCTCGACAACAGACTACCTTCCATAATTACAATGTTACCATCCATTGGAATAACAAAAATCTCGATAACATACTACCTTCCATAATGACAAGGTTACCTTCCATTGGAATAATAAAAATCTCGACAACAAACTACCTTCCATAATGACAAGGTTACCATCCATTGAAATAACAAAAAACTCGACAACAGACTACCTTCCATAATGACAAGGTTAACATCCATTGGAGTAACAAAAATCTGAACATCAAACTACCTTCCATAATGACAACGCTACCATCCATTGGACTAACAAAAATCTCAACGAAAGACTACCTTCCATAATTTCAAGGCTACCATCCATTGGAGTAACAAAAATCTCGACAACAGACTAACTTCCATAATTACAAGGCTACCATCCATTGAAGTAACAAATATCTCGACAACAGACTACCTTCCATAATGACAAGGCTACCATCCATAGGAGTAACAAAAATATCGATAATAGACTACCTTCTATAATGACAAGGCTAGCATCCATTGGAGTAACAAAAACTCGACAGCAGACTACCTTCCATAATGACAGGGTTACCATCCATTGGAATAACAAAAATCTCGACAACAGACTACCTCCCATAATTACAAGGCTACCATCCAACGAAATAACAAAAATCTCGACAACAGACTACCTTCCATAATGAGAAGGCTACTATCCATTGGAGTAACAAAATTCTCGAAAATTGACTACCTTCCATAATGACAAGGCTACCATCCAATGGAGTAACAAAAAACTCGACAACTGACTTCCTTACGTAATGACAATGCTACCATCCATTGGAGTAACAAAAATATCGACAACACACTACATTCCATAATGACAAGGCTACCATCCATTGGAGTAAAAAAAATCTCGACAACAGACTACCTTCCATAATGACAAGGCTACCATCCATTAGACTATCAAAAATATCGATAGCTAACTACCTTTCATAATGACAAGGCTACCATCCATTGGATAACAAAAATCTCGACAACAGACTAACTTCCATAATTACAAGGCTACCATCCATTGGAGTAACAAATATCTCGACAATAGACTACCTTCCATAATGATAAGGCTACCATCCATTGGACTATCAAAATCCTCGACAACATACTACCTTCCATAATGACAAGGCTACCATCCAATGGAATACCAAAAATCTCAACAACAGACTACCTTCCATTATGACAAGGCTACCATCAAACGAAATAACAAAAATCTTGACAACATACTACCTTCCATAATTACCAGGTTACCATCCATTGGAATAACAAAAATCTCGACAACAGACTACCTTCCATAATGACAAGGCTACCATCCAACGAAATAACAAAAATATCGACAACAGACTACCTTCCATAATTACAAGGCTATTATCCATTGGAGTAACAAAACCTCGACAACAGACTACCTTCCATAATGACAATGTTACCATCCATTGGAATAACAAAAATCTCGATAACATACTACCTTCCATAATGACAAGGTTACCTTCCATTGGAATAACAAAAAACTAGACAACAGACTACCTTCCATAATGACAAGGTTACCATCCATTGGAATAACAAAAATCACGACAACAGACTACCTTCCATAATGACAAGGCTACTATCCAACGAAATAACAAAAATCTCGAAAACAGACTACCTTCCATAATGAAAAGGCTACCATCCATTGGAGTAACAAAAATCTCGACAACAGACTACCTTACGTAATGACAATGCTACCATCCATTGGAGTAACAAAAATATCGACAACACACTACATTCCATAATGACAAGGCTACCATCCATTGGAGTAACAAAAATCTCGGCAACATACTACCTTCCATAATGACAAGGCTACCATCCATTAGACTATCAAAAATATCGACGGCAAACTACCTTTCATAATGACAAGGCTACCATCCATTAGAGTAACAAAAATCTCGACAACAGACTAACTTCCATAATTTCAAGGCTACCATCCATTGGAGTAACAAATATCTCGACAACAGACTACCTTCCATAATGATAAGGCTACCATCCATTAGACTATCAAAAATCTCGACAACAGACTACCTTTCATAATGACAAGGCTACCATCCATTAGACTATCAGAAATCTCGACAACAGACTACCTTTCATAATGACAAGGCTGGCATCCATTGGAGTAACAAAAATCTCGAGAACAGACTAACTTCCATATTTACAAGGCTACCATCCATTGGAGTATCAAATATCTCGACAACAGACTACCTTCTATAATGATAAGGCTACCATCCATTGAACTATAAATTTCCTCAACAACAGACTACCTTCCATAATGACAAGGGTACCATCCATTGGAGTAACAAAAATCTGAACTACAAACCAATTTCCATAATGACAATGCTACCATCCATTGGACTAACAAAAATCTCAACGAAAGACTATCTTCCATAATTTCAAGGCTACCATCCATTGGAGTAACAAAAATCTCGACAACAGACTAACTTCCATAATTACAAGGCTACCATCCATTGAAGTAACAAATATCTCGACAACAGACTACCTTCCATAATGACAAGGCTACCATCCATAGGAGTAACCAAAATATCGACAATAGACTACCTTCTATAATAACAAGGCTAGCATCCATTGGAGAAACAAAAACTCGACAACAGACTACCTTCCGTTATGACAAGGTTACCATCCATTGGAATAACAAAAATCTCGACAACAGACTACCTACCATAATTACAAGGCTACCATACAACGAAATAACAAAATTCTCGACAAGAGACTACCTTCCATAATGACAAGGCTACCATCCATTGGAGTAACAAAAATCTCGACAAGACACTAACTTCCATAATTACAAGGCTACCATCCATTGGAGTAACAAATATCTCGACAACAGACTACCTTCCATAATGACAAGGCTAGCATCTATTGGAGTAACAAAAACTCGACAATAGACTACCTTCCATAATGACATGGTTACCATCCATTGGAATAACAAAAATCTCGACAACAGACTACCTACCATAATTACAAGGCTACCATCCAACGAAATAACAAAAATCTCGACAACAGACTACCTTCCATAATGAGAAGGCTACCATCCATTGGAGTAACAAAATTCTCGAAAACAAACTACCTTCCAGATTGACAAGGCTACCATCCATTGGAGTAACAAAAATCTCGACAACAGACTACATTCCATAATGACAAGGCTACCATCCATTAGACTATCAAAGATATCGATAGCAAACTACCTTTCATAATGACAAGGCTACCATCCATTGGAGTAATAAAAATCTCGACAACAGACTAACTTCCATAATTACAAGGCTACCATCCATTGGAGTAACAAATATCTCGACAACAGACTACCTTCCATAATGATAAGGCTACCATCCATTGGATTATCAAAATCCTCGACAACATACTACCTTCCATAATGACAAGGCTACCATCCAATGGAATACCAAAAATCTCAACAACAGACTACCTTCCATTATGACAAGGTTACCATCAAACGAAATAACAAAAATCTTGACAACATACTACCTTCCATAATTACTAGGTTACCATCCATTGGAATAACAAAAATCTCGACAACAGACTACCTTCCGTAATGACAAGGCTACCATCCAACGAAATAACAAAAATATCGACAACAGACTACCTTCCATAATTACAAGGCTATTATCCATTGGAGTAACAAAACCTCGACAACAGACTACCTTCCATAATGACAATGTTACCATCCATTGGAATAACAAAAATCTCGATAACATACTACCTTCCATAATGACAAGGTTACCTTCCATTGGAATAACAAAAATCTCGACAACAAACTACCTTCCATAATGACAAGGTTACCATCCATTGAAATAACAAAAAACTCGACAACAGACTACCTTCCATAATGACAAGCTTACCATCCATTGGAGTAACAAAAACTCGACAACAGACTACCTTCCATGATGACAAGGTTACCATCCATTGGAATAACAAAAATCTCGACAACAGACTACCTTCCATAATGACAAGGCTACCATCCAAAGAAATAACAAAAATCTCGAAAAGAGACTACCTTCCATAATGACAAGGCTACCATCCATTGGAGTAACAAAAATCTCGACAACAGACTACCTTACGTAATGACAAGGCTACCATCCATTAGACTATCAAAAATATCGACAACAAACTACCTTTCATAATGACAATGCTACCATCCATTGGAGTAACAAAAATCTCGACAACAGACTAACTTCCATAATTACAAGGCTACCATCCATTGGAGTAACAAATATCTCGACAACAGACTACCTTCCATAATGATAAGGCTACCATCCATTGGACTATCAAAATCCTCGACAACATACTACCTTCCATAATGACAAAGCTACCATCCAATGGAATACCAAAAATCTCAACAACAGACTACCTTCCATTATGACAAGGCTACCATCAAACGAAATAACAAAATTCTCGACAACAAACTACCTTCCATAATTACAAGGTTACCATCCATTGAAATAACAAAAAACTCGACAACAGACTACCTTCCATAATGACAAGGTTAACATCCATTGGGGTAACAAAATTATCGACAACAGACTACCTTCCATAATTACAAGGCTACCATCCATTGGAGTATCAAAAACTCGACAATAGACTACCTTCCATAATGACAAGGTTACCATCCATTGGAATAACAAAAATCTGGACAACAGACTACCTTCCATAATGACAAGGCTACCATCCAACGAAATAAAAAAAAAATCTCGACAACAGACTACCTTCCATTATGAGAAGGCTACCATCCATTGGAGTAACAAAATTCTCGACAACAAAAATAACTTCCATAATCAGAAGGCTACCATCCATTGGAGTAACAAAAATCTCGACAACAGACTACCTTACATAATGACAATGCTACCATCCATTGGAGTAACAAAAATATCGACAACACACTATGTTCCATAATGACAAGGCTACCATCCATTTGAGTAACAAAAATCTCGACAACAGACTAACTTCTATAATTACAAGGCTACCATCCATTGAAGTAACAAATATCTCGACAACAGACTACCTTCCATAATGACAAGGCTACCATCCATAGGAGTAACCAAAATATCGACAATAGACTACCTTCTATAATAACAAGGCTAGCATCCATTGGAGTAACAAAAACTCGACAACAGACTACCTTCCATAATGACAAGGTTACCATCCATTGGAATAACAAAAATCTCGACAACAGACTACCTTCCATAATGACAAGGCTACCATCCAACGAAATAAAAAAAATCTCGACAACAGACTACCTTCCATAATGAGAAGGCTACCATCCATTGGAGTAACAAAATTCTCGACAACAAAAAAAACTTCCATAATGAGAAGGCTACCATCCATTGGAGTAACAAAAATCTCGACAACAAACTACCTTACATAATGACAATGCTACCATCCATTGGAGTAACAAAATTATCGACAACACACTATGTTCCATAATGACAAGGCTACCATCCATTGGAGTAACAAAAATCTCGACAACAGACTAACTTCCATATTTACAAGGCTACCATCCATTGAAGTAACAAATATCTCGACAACAGACTACCTTCCATAATGACAAGGCTACCATCCATAGGAGTAACCAAAATATCGACAATAGACTACCTTCTATAATAACAAGGCTAGCATCCATTGGAGAAACAAAAACTCGACAACAGACTACCTTCCGTTATGACAAGGTTACCATCCATTGGAATAACAAAAATCTCGACAACAGACTACCTACCATAATTACAAGGCTACCATACAACGAAATAACAAAATTCTCGACAAGAGACTACCTTCCATAATGACAAGGCTACCATCCATTGGAGTAACAAAAATCTCGACAAGACACTAACTTCCATAATTACAAGGCTACCATCCATTGGAGTAACAAATATCTCGACAACAGACTACCTTCCATAATGATAAGGCTACCATCCATTGGACTATCAAAATCCTCGATAACATACTACCTTCCATAATGACAAGGCTACCATCCAATGAAAAACCAAAAATCTCAACAACAGACTATCTTCCATTATGACAAGGCTACCATCAAACGAAATAACAAAAATCTCGACAACATACTACCTTCCATAATTACCAGGTTACCATCCATTGGAATAACAAAAATCTCGACAACAAACTACCTTCCATAATGACAAGGCTACCATCCAACGAAATAACAAAAATTTTGACAACATACTACCTTCCATAATGACAAGGTTACCATCCATTGGAATAAAAAAAACTCGACAACAAACTACCTTCCATAATTTCAAGGTTACCATCCATTGGAGTAAAAAAAATATCGAAAACAGACTACCTTCCATAATTACAAGGTTACTATCCATTGGAGTAACAAAAACTCGACAACAGACTACCTTCCATAATGACAATGTTACCATCCATTAGAATAACAAAAATCTCGATAACATACTACCTTCCATAATGACAAGGTTACCTTCCATTGGAATAAGAAAAATCTCGACAACATACTACTTTCCATAATGACATGGCTAACATCCAACGAAATAAAAAAAATCTCGACAACAAACAACCTTCCATAATGACAAGGTTACCATCCATTGAAATAACAGAAAACTCGACAACAGACTACCTTCCATAATGACAAGGTTAGCATCCATTGGGGGAACAAAATTTTCGACAACAGACTACCTTCCATAATTACAAGGCTACCATCCATTGGAGTAACAAAAAATCGACAACAGCTTAACTTCCATAATGACAAGGTTACCATCCATTGGAATAACAAAAATCTCGACAACAGACTACCTTCCATAATAACAAGGCTACCATCCAACGAAATAACAAAAATCTCGACAACAGACTACCTTCCATAATGAGAAGGCTACCATCCATTGGAGTAACAAAATTCTCGACAACAAACTACCTTCCATAATGAGAAGGCTACCATCCATTGGAGTAACAAAAATCTCGACAACAGACTACCTTACATAATGACAATGCTACCCTCCATTGGAGTAACAAAAATATCGACAACACACTACGTTCCATAATGACTAGGCTACCATCCATTGAAGTAACAAAAATCGCGACAATAGACTACCTTCCATAATGACAAGCCTACCATCCATTAGACTATCAAAAATCTCGACAGCAGACTACCTTTCACAATGACAAGGCTACCATCCATTGGAGTAACAAAAATCTAGACAACAGACTAACTTCCATAATTACAAGGCTACCATCCATTGGAGTAACAAATATCTCGACAATAGACTACCTTCCATAATGACAAGGCTACCATCCAATGGAATACCAAAAATCTCAACAACAGACTACCTTGCATAATGACACGTACCATCCATTGGAATAACAAAAATCTGAACTATAGACTACCTTCCATAATGACAACGCTACCATCCATTGGACTAACAAAAATCTTAACGAAAGACTACCTTCCATAATGACAAGGCTACCATCCATTGGAGTAATTAAAATCTCGACAACAGACTAAGTTCCATAATTACAAGGCTATCATCCATTGAAGTAACAAATATATCGACAAAAGGCTACCTTCCATAATGACAAGGCTAACATCCATATGAGTAACCAAAATATCGACAATAGACTACCTTCTATAATGACAAGCCTAGCATCCATTGGAGTAACAAAACTCTCGATAACAAACTACCTTCCATAATGAAAAGGGTACCATCCATTGGAGTAACAAAAATATCGACAACAAACTACCTTCCATAATGACAAGGCTACCATCCATTGGAGTATCAAAAATATCGACAACAAACTACCTTCCATAATTACAAGGCTACCATCCATTGGAGTAACAAAAAATCGACAACAGACTACCTTCCATAATGACAAGGTTACCATCCATTGGAATAACAAAAATCTCGACAGCAGACTACCTTCTATAATTATAAGGCTACCATCCAACGAAATAACAAAAATCTCGACAACAGACTACCTTCCATAATGAGAAGGAAATCATCCATTGGAGTAACGAAATTCTCGACAACATACTACCTTCCATAATGACAAGGCTACCATCCATTGGAGTAACAAAAATCTCGACAACAGACTACATTTCATAATGACAATGCTACCATCCATTGGAGTAACAAAAATCTCGACAATAGACTACTTTCCATAATGACAACGCTAACATCCATTGAAATAACAACAAACTACCTTCCATAATGAGAAGGCTACCATCCATTGGAGTAAGAAAAATATCGACAACAGACTACCTTACATAATGACAATGCTACCATCCATTGGAGTAACAAAAATATCGACAACACACTACGTTCTATAATGACAAGGCTACCATCCATTGGAGTAACAAAAATCTCGACAACAAACTACCTTCCATAATGAGAAGGCTACGATCCATTGGAGTAACAAAAATCTCTACAACAGACTACCTTACATAATGACAATGCTACCATCCATTGGAGTAATAAAAATATCGACAACACACTACGTTCCATAATGACAAGGCTACCATCCATTGGAGGAACAAAAATCTCGACAACAGACTAACTTCCATAATTACAAGGCTACCATCCATTGAAGTAACAAATATCTTGACAACAGACTACCTTCCATAATGATAAGGCTACCATCCATAGGAGTAACCAAAATATTGACAATAGACTACCTTCTATAATGACAAGGCTAGCATCCATTGGAGTAACAAAAACTCGATAACAAACTACCTTTCACAATGACAAGGTTACCATCCATTGGAATAACAAAAATCTCGACAACAGACTACCTACCATAATTACAAGGCTACCATCCAACGAAATAACAAAAATCTCGACAACAGACTACCTTCCATATTGAGAAGACAATCATCCATTGGAGTAACAAAATGCTCGACAACAGACTACCTTCCATAATGACAAGGCTACCATCCATTGGAGTTACCAAAATCTGCACAACAGACTACCTTACATAATGACAATGCTACCATCCATTGGAGTAACAAAAATATCGACAACAGACTACCTTCAATAATGACAAGGTTACCATCCATTGGAATAACAAAAATCTCGACAACAGACTACCTTCCATAATGACAAGGCTAACATCCATTGGAGTAACAAAAATCTCGACAACAGACTACCTTCCATAATGAGAAGGCTACCATCCATTGGAGTAACAAAATTCTCGACAACAGACTACCTTCCATAATGACAATGTTACCATCCATTGGAATAAAAAAAATCTCGATAACATACTACCTTCCATAATGACAAGGTTACCTTCCATTGGAATAACAAAAATCTCGACAACAGACTACCTTCCATAATGAGAAGGCTACCATCCATTAGAGTAACAAAAATCTGAACTACAGACTACCTTCCATAATGACAACGCCACCATCCATCGGACTAACAAAAATCTTAACGAAAGACTACCTTCCATAATGACAAGGCTACCATCCATTGGAGTAACAAAAATCTCGACAACATACTAAGTTCCACAATTACAAGGCTATCATCCATTGAAGTAACAAATATCTTGACAAAAGACTACCTTCCATAATGACAAGGCTAACATCCATAGGAGTAACAAAAATATCGACAACAAACTACCTTCCATAATGAAAAGGCTAGCATCCATTGGAGTAACAAAACTCTCGACAACAAACTACCTTCCATAATGAAAAGGCTACCATCCATTGGAGTATCAAAAATATCGACAACAAACTACCTTCCATAATGACAAGGCTACCATCTATTGGAGTATCAAAAATATCGACAACAAACTACCTTCCATAATTACAAGGCTACCATCCATTGGAGTAACAAAAACTCGACAACAGACTACCTTCCATAATGACAAGGTTACCATCCATTGGAATAACAAAAATCTCGACAGCAGACTACCTTCTATAATGACAAGGCTACCATCCAACGAAATAACAAAAATCTCGACAACAGACTACCTTCCATAATGACAAGGCAATCATCCATTGGAGTAACAAAATTCTCGACAACATACTACCTTCCATAATGACAAGGCTACCATCCATTGGAGTAAAAAAAATCTCGACAACAGACTATCTTACATAATGACAATGCTATCATCCATTGGAGTAACAAAAATATCGACAACACACTACGTTCCATAATGACAAGCCTACCATCCATTGGAGTAACAAAAATCTCGACAACAGACTACTTTCCATAATGACAAGGCTAACATCCATTGAAATAACAAAAATCTTGACAACAAACTACCTTCCATAATGAGAAGGCTACCATCCATTGGAGTAACAAAAATCTCGACAACAAACTACCTTACATAATGACAATGCTACCATCCATTGGAGTAACAAAAATATCGACAACACACTACGTTCTATAATGACAAGGCTACCATCCATTGGAGTAACAAAAATATCGACAACAAACTACCTTCCATAATGAGAAGGCTACCATCCATTGGAGTAACAAAAATCTCGAGAATAGACTACCTTAAATAATTACAATGCTACCATCCATTGGAGTAACAAAAATATCGACAACACACTATGTTCCATAATGACAAGGCTACCAACCATTGGAGGAACAAAAATCTCGACAACAGACTAACTTCCATAATTACAAGGCTACCATCCATTGAAGTGACAAATATCTCGACAACAGACTACCTTCCATAATGACAATGCTACCATCCATAGGAGTAAACAAAATATCGACAATAGACTACCTTCTATAATGACAAGGCTAGCATCCATTGGAGTAACAAAAACTCGACAACAGACTACCTTCTATAAAGACAAGGTTACCATCCATTGGAATAACAAAAATCTCGACAACAGACTACGTACCATAATTACAAGGCTACCATCCAACGAAATAACAAAAATCTCGACAACAGACTACCTTCCATAATGAGAAGGCTACCATTCATTGGAGTAACAAAATTCTCGAAAACAGACTACCTTCCATAATGACAAGGCTACCATCCATTGGAGTAACAAAAATCTCGACAATAGACTACCTTACGTAATGATAATGCTACCATCCATTAGAGTAACAAAAATATCGACAACACACTAAATTCCATAATGACAAGGCTACCATCCATTGGAGTAACAAAAATATCAACAACAGACTAACTTCCATAATTACAAGGCTACCATCCATTGGAGTAACAAATATATCGACAACAGACTACCTTCCATAATGGCAAGGCTACCATCCATTGGACTATCAAAATCCTCGACAACATACTACCTTCCATAATGACAAGGCTACCATCCAATGGAATACCAAAAATCTCAACAATAGACTACCTTCCATTATGACAAGGCTACCATCAAATGAAATAACAAAAATCTTGACAACATACTACCTTCCATAATTACCAGGTTACCATCCATTGGAATAACAAAAATCTCGACAACAGACTACCTTCCATAATGACAAGGCTGCCATCCAACGAAATAACAAAAATTTCGACAATAGACTACCTTCCATAATGACAAGGTTACCATCAATTGGAATAAAAAAAACTCGACAACAAACTACCTTCCATAATGTCAAGGTTACCATCCATTGGAGTAACAAAAATATCGACAACAGACTACCTTCCATAATTACAAGGCTGCTATCCATTGGAGTAACAAACACTCGACAACAGACTACCTTCCATAATGACAATGTTACCATCCATTAGAATAACAAAAATCTCGATAACATACTACCTTCCATAATGACAAGGTTACCTTCCATTGGAATAACAAAAATCTCGACAATAGACTACTTTCCATAATGACATGGCTAACATCCAACGAAATAACAAAAATCTCGACAACAAACAACCTTCCATAATGACAAGGTTACCATCCATTGAAATAACAGAAAACTCGACAATAGACTACCTTACATAATGACAAGGTTAGCATCCATTGGGGTAACAAAATTTTCAACAACAGACTACCTTCTATAATTACAAGGCTACCATCCATTGGAGTAACAAAAACTCGACAACAAACTACCTTCCATAATGACAAGGTTACCATCCATTGGAATAACAAAATTCTCGACAACATACTACCTTCCATAATGACAAGGCTACCATCCATTGCAGTAACAAAAATCTCGACAACAGACTATCTTACATAATGACAATGCTATCATCCATTGGAGTAACAAAAATATCGACAACACACTACGTTCCATAATGACAAGTCTACCATCCATTGGAGTAACAAAAATCTCGACAACAGACTACTTTCCATAATGACAAGGCTAACATCCATTGAAATAACAAAAATCTTGACAATAAACTACCTTCCATAATGAGAAGGCTACCATCCATTGGAGTAACAAAAATCTCGACAACAAACTACCATACATAATGACAATGCTACCATCCATTGGAGTAACAAAAATATCGACAACACACTACGTTTTATAATGACAAGGCTACCATCCATTGGAGTAACAAAAATATCGACAACAAACTACCTTCCATAATGAGAAGGCTACCATCCATTGGAGTAACAAAAATCTCGACAATAGACTACCTTAAATAATGACAATGCTACCATCCATTGGAGTAACAAAAATATCGACAACACACTATGTTCCATAATGACAAGGCTACCAACCATTGGAGGAACAAAAATCTCGACAACAGACTAACTTCCATAATTACAAGGCTACCATCCATTGAAGTAACAAATATCTCGACAACAGACTACCTTCCATAATGACAAGGCTACCATCCATAGGAGTAACCAAAATATCGACAATAGACTACCTTCTATAATGACAAGGCTAGCATCCATTGGAGTAACAAAAACTCGACAACAGACTACCTTCTATAATGACAAGGTTACCATCCATTGGAATAACAAAAATCTCGACAACAGACTACCTACCATAATTACAAGGCTACCATCATACGAAATAACAAAAATCTCAACAACAGACTACCTTCCATAATGAGAAGGCTACCATTCATTGGAGTAACAAAATTCTCGAAAACAGACTACCTTCCATAATGACAAGGCTACCATCCATGGAGTAACAAAAATCTCGACAATAGACTACCTTACGCAATGACAATGCTACCATCCATTAGAGTAACAAAAATATCGACAACACACTAAATTCCATAATGACAAGGCTACCATCCATTGGAGTAACAAAAATATCAACAACAGACTAACTTCCATAATTACAAGGCTACCATCCATTGGAGTAACAAATATATCGACAACATACTACCTTCCATAATGGCAAGGCTACCATCCATTGGACTATCAAAATCCTCGACAACATACTACCTTCCATAATGACAAGGCTACCATCCAATGGAATACCAAAAATCTCAACAACAGACTACCTTCCATTATGACAAGGCTACCATCAAATGAAATAACAAAAATCTTGACATCATACTACCTTCCATAATTACCAGGTTACCATCCATTGGAATAACAAAAATCTCGACAACAGACTACCTTCCATAATGACAAGGCTGCCATCCAACAAAATAACAAAAATTTCGACAACAGACTACCTTCCATAATGACAAGGTTACCATCCATTGGAATAAAAAAAACTCGACAACAAACTACCTTCCATAATGTCAAGGTTACCACCCATTGGAGTAACAAAAATATCGACAACAGACTACCTTCCATAATTACAAGGCTGCTATCCATTGGAGTAACAAACACTCGACAACAGAGTACCTTCCATAATGATAATGTTACCATCCATTAGAATAACAAAAATCTCGATAACATACTACCTTCCATAATGACAAGGTTACCTTCCATTGGAATAACAAAAATCTCGACAATAGACTACTTTCCATAATGACATGGCTAACATCCAACGAAATAACAAAAATTTCGACAACAAACAACCTTCCATAATGACAAGGTTACCATCCATTGAAATAACAGAAAACTCGACAATAGACTACCTTACATAATGCCAAGGTTAGCATCCATTGGGGTAACAAAATTTTCGACAACAGACTACCTTCTATAATTACAAGGCTACCATCCATTGGAGTAACAAAAACTCGACAACAGACTACCTTCCATAATGACAAGGTTACCATCCATTGGAATAACAAAAATCTCGACAACAGACTACCTTCCATAATTACAAGGCTACCATCCACCAAAATAACAAAAATCTCGACAACATACTACCTTCCATAATGAGAAGGCTACCATCCATTGGAGTAACAAAATTCTCGACAACAAACTACCTTCCATAATGAGAAGGCTACCATCCATTGGAGTAACAAAAATCTCGAAAACAGACTACCTTACATAATGACAATGCTACAATCCATTGGAGTAACAAAAATATCGACAACACACTACGTTCCATAATGACAAGGCTACCATCCATTGGAGTAACAAAAATCGCGACAACAGACTACCTTCCATAATGACAAGGCTACCATCCATTAGACTATCAAAAATCTCGACAGCAGACTACCTTTCACAATGACAAGGCTACCATCCATTGGAGTAACAAAAATCTAGACAACAGACTAACTTCCATAATTACAAGGCAACCAGCCATTGGATTAACAAATATCTCGACAACATACTACCTTCCATAATGACAAGGCTACCATCCAATGGAATACCAAAAATCTCAACAACAGACTACCTTCCATAATGACAAGGCTACCATCCATTGGAGTAACAAAAATCTGAACTACAGACTACCTTCCATAATGAAAACGCTACCATCCATTGGACTAACAAAAATCTTAGCGAAAGACTACCTTCCATAATGACAAGGCTACCATCCATTGGAGTAACAAAAATCTCGACAACAGACTAAGTTCCATAATTACAAGGCTATCATCCATTGAAGTAACAAATATCTCGACAAAAGACTACCTTCCATAATGTCAAGGCTAACATCCATAGGAGTAACCAAAATATCGACAATAGAATACCTTCTATAATGACAAGGCTATCATCCATTGGAGTAACAAAACTCTCGACAACAAACTACCTTCCAAATGAAAAGGATACCATCCATTGGAGTAAAAAAATATCGACAACAAACTACCTTCCATAATGACAAGGCTACCATCCATTGGAGTATCAAAAATATCGACAACAAACTCCCTTCCATAATTACAAGGCTACCATCCATTGGAGTAACAAAAACTCGACAACATACTACCTTCCATAATGACAAGGTTACCATCCATTGGAATAACAAAAATCTCGACAGCAGACTACCTTCTATAATGACAAGGCTACCATCCAACGAAATAACAAAAATCTCGACAACAGACTACCTTCCATAATGAGAAGGCAATCATCCATTGGAGTAACAAAATTCTCGACAACATACTACCTTCCATAATGACAAGGCTACCATCCATTGGAGTAACAAAAATCTCGACAACAGACTACCTTACATAATGAAAATGCTACCATCCATTGGAGTAACAAAAATATCGACAACACACTACGTTCCATAATGACAAGTCTACCATCCATTGGAGTAACAAAAATCTCGACAACATACTACTTTCCATAATGACAAGGCTAACATCCATTGAAATAACAAAAATCTTGACAACAAACTACCTTCCATAATGAGAAGGCTACCATCCATTGGAGTAACAAAAATCTCGACAACAAACTACCTTACATAATGACAATGCTACCATCCATTGGAGTAACAAAAATATCGACAACACACTACGTTCAATAATGACAAGGCTACCATCCATTAGAGTAACAAAAATCTCGAAAACAGACTACCTTCCATAATGACAAGGCTACCATCCATTAGACTATCAAAAATCTCAAAAGCAGACTACCTTTCATAATGACAAGGCTACCATCCATTGGAGTAACAAAAATCTCGACAAGACACTAACTTCCATAATAACAAGGCTACCATCCATTGGAGTAACAAATATCTCGACAACAGACTACCTTCCATAATGATAAGGCTACCATCCATTGAACTATAAAAATCCTCGACAACAGACTACCTTCCATAATGAAAAGGCTACAATCCAATGGAATACCAAAAATCTCAACAACAGACTACCTTCCATTATGACAAGGCTACCATCAAACGAAATAACAAAAATCTCGACAACATACTACCTTCCATAATTACCAGGTTACCATCCATTGGAATAACAAAAATATCGACAACAGACTACCTTCCATAATGACAAGGCTACCATCCAACGAAATAACAAAAATTTCGACAACATACTACCTTCCATAATGACAAGGTTACCATCCATTGGAATAAAAAAAACTCGACAATAAACTACCTTCCATAATGTCAAGGTTACCATCCATTGGAGTAACAAAAATATCAACAATAGACTACCTTCCATAATTACAAGGCTACTATCCATTGGAGTAACAAAAACTCGACAACAGACTACCTTCCATAATGACAATGTTACCATCCATTGGAATAACAAAAATCTCGACAACATACTACCTTCCATAATGAGAAGGTTACCACCATAGGAGTAACCAAAATATCGACAATAGACTACCTTCTATAATGACAAGGCTAGCATCCATTGGAGTAACAAAAACTCGACAACAGACTACCTTCTATAATGACAAGGTTACCATCCATTGGAATAACAAAAATCTCGACAACAGACTACCTACCATAATTACAAGGCTACCATCATACGAAATAACAAAAATCTCGACAACAGACTACCTTCCATAATGAGAAGGCTACCATTCATTGGAGTAACAAAATTCTCGAAAACAGACTACCTTCCATAATGACAAGGCTACCATCCATGGAGTAACAAAAATCTCGACAATAGACTACCTTACGCAATGACAATGCTACCATCCATTAGAGTAACAAAAATATCGACAACACACTAAATTCCATAATGACAAGGCTACCATCCATTGGAGTAACAAAAATATCAACAACAGACTAACTTCCATAATTACAAGGCTACCATCCATTGGAGTAACAAATATATCGACAACATACTACCTTCCATAATGGCAAGGCTACCATCCATTGGACTATCAAAATCCTCGACAACATACTACCTTCCATAATGACAAGGCTACCATCCAATGGAATACCAAAAATCTCAACAACAGACTACCTTCCATTATGACAAGGCTACCATCAAATGAAATAACAAAAATCTTGACAACATACTACCTTCCATAATTACCAGGTTACCATCCATTGGAATAACAAAAATCTCGACAACAGACTACCTTCCATAATGACAAGGCTGCCATCCAACAAAATAACAAAAATTTCGACAACAGACTACCTTCCATAATGACAAGGTTACCATCCATTAGAATAAAAAAAACTCGACAACAAACTACCTTCCATAATGTCAAGGTTACCATCCATTGAAGTAACAAAAATATCGACAACAGACTACCTTCCATAATTACAAGGCTGCTATCCATTGGAGTAACAAACACTCGACAACAGACTACCTTCCATAATGATAATGTTACCATCCATTAGAATAACAAAAATCTCGATAACATACTACCTTCCATAATGACAAGGTTACCTTCCATTGGAATAACAAAAATCTCGACAATAGACTACTTTCCATAATGACATGGCTAACATCCAACGAAATAACAAAAATTTCGACAACAAACAACCTTCCATAATGACAAGGTTACCATCCATTGAAATAACAGAAAACTCGACAATAGACTACCTTACATAATGACAAGGTTAGCATCCATTGGGGTAACAAAATTTTCGACAACAGACTACCTTCTATAATTACAAGGCTACCATCCATTGGAGTAACAAAAACTCGACAACAGACTACCTTCCATAATGACAAGGTTACCATCCATTGGAATAACAAAAATCTCGACAACAGACTACCTTCCATAATGACAAGGCTACCATCCACCAAAATAACAAAAATCTCGACAACATACTACCTTCCATAATGAGAAGGCTACCATCCATTGGAGTAACAAAATTCTCGACAACAAACTACCTTCCATAATGAGAAGGCTACCATCCATTGGAGTAACAAAAATCTCGAAAACAGACTACCTTACATAATGACAATGCTACAATCCATTGGAGTAACAAAAATATCGACAACACACTACGTTCCATAATGACAAGGCTACCAACCATTGGAGTAACAAAAATCGCGACAACAGACTACCTTCCATAATGACAAGGCTACCATCCATTAGACTATCAAAAATCTCGACAGCAGACTACCTTTCACAATGACAAGGCTACCATCCATTGGAGTAACAAAAATCTAGACAACAGACTAACTTCCATAATTACAAGGCAACCATCCATTGGATTAACAAATATCTCGACAACATACTACCTTCCATAATGACAAGGCTACCATCCAATGGAATACCAAAAATCTCAACAACAGACTACCTTCCATAATGACAAGGCTACCATCCATTGGAGTAACAAAAATCTGAACTACAGACTACCTTCCATAATGAAAACGCTACCATCCATTGGACTAACAAAAATCTTAGCGAAAGACTACCTTCCATAATAACAAGGCTACCATCCATTGGAGTAACAAAAATCTCGACAACAGACTAAGTTCCATAATTACAAGGCTATCATCCATTGAAGTAACAAATATCTCGACAAAAGACTACCTTCCATAATGTCAAGGCTAACATCCATAGGAGTAACCAAAATATCGACAATAGAATACCTTCTATAATGACAAGGCTATCATCCATTGGAGTAACAAAACTCTCGACAACAAACTACCTTCCAAATGAAAAGGATACCATCCATTGGAGTAAAAAAATATCGACAACAAACTACCTTCCATAATGACAAGGCTACCATCCATTGGAGTATCAAAAATATCGACAACAAACTCCCTTCCATAATTACAAGGCTACCATCCATTGGAGTAACAAAAACTCGACAACATACTACCTTCCATAATGACAAGGTTACCATCCATTGGAATAACAAAAATCTCGACAGCAGACTACCTTCTATAATGACAAGGCTACCATCCAACGAAATAACAAAAATCTCGACAACAGACTACCTTCCATAATGAGAAGGCAATCATCCATTGGAGTAACAAAATTCTCGACAACATACTACCTTCCATAATGACAAGGCTACCATCCATTGGAGTAACAAAAATCTCGACAACAGACTACCTTACATAATGACAATGCTACCATCCATTGGAGTAACAAAAATATCGACAACACACTACGTTCCATAATGACAAGTCTACCATCCATTGGAGTAACAAAAATCTCGACAACATACTACTTTCCATAATGACAAGGCTAACATCCATTGAAATAACAAAAATCTTGACAACAAACTACCTTCCATAATGAGAAGGCTACCATCCATTGGAGTAACAAAAATCTCGACAACAAACTACCTTACATAATGACAATGCTACCATCCATTGGAGTAACAAAAATATCGACAACACACTACGTTCAATAATGACAAGGCTACCATCCATTGGAGTAACAAAAATCTCGAAAACAGACTACCTTCCATAATGACAAGGCTACCATCCATTAGACTATCAAAAATCTCAAAAGCAGACTACCTTTCATAATGACAAGGCTACCATCCATTGGAGTAACAAAAATCTCGACAAGACACTAACTTCCATAATAACAAGGCTACCATCCATTGGAGTAACAAATATCTCGACAACAGACTACCTTCCATAATGATAAGGCTACCATCCATTGAACTATAAAAATCCTCGACAACAGACTACCTTCCATAATGAAAAGGCTACAATCCAATGGAATACCAAAAATCTCAACAACAGACTACCTTCCATTATGACAAGGCTACCATCAAACGAAATAACAAAAATCTCGACAACATACTACCTTCCATAATTACCAGGTTACCATCCATTGGAATAACAAAAATATCGACAACAGACTACCTTCCATAATGACAAGGCTACCATCCAACGAAATAACAAAAATTCCGACAACATACTACCTTCCATAATGACAAGGTTACCATCCATTGGAATAAAAAAAACTCGACAATAAACTACCTTCCATAATGTCAAGGTTACCATCCATTGGAGTAACAAAAATATCAACAATAGACTACCTTCCATAATTACAAGGCTACTATCCATTGGAGTAACAAAAACTCGACAACAGACTACCTTCCATAATGACAATGTTACCATCCATTGGAATAACAAAAATCTCGACAACATACAACCTTCCATAATGACAAGGTTACCTTCCATTGGAATAACAAAAATCTCGACAACAGACTACTTTCCATAATGACATGGCTAATATCTAACGAAATAACAAAAATCTCGACAACAAACTACCTTCCATAATGACAAGGTTACCATCCATTAAAATAACAAAAAACTCGACAACAAACTACCTTCCATAATGACAAGGCTACCATCCATTAGACTATCAAAAATCTCAAAAGCAGACTACCTTTCATAATGACAAGGCTACCATCCATTGGAGTAACAAAAATCTCGACAAGACACTAACTTCAATAATAACAAGGCTACCATCCATTGGAGTAAGAAATATCTCGACAATAGACTACGTTCCATAATGATAAGGCTACCATCCATTGAACTATAAAAATCCTCGACAACAGACTACCTTCCATAATGAAAAGGCTACAATCCAATGGAATACCAAAAATCTGAACAACAGACTACCTTCCATTATGACAAGGCTACCATCAAACGAAATAACAAAAATCTCGACAACATACTACCTTCCATAATTACCAGGTTACCATCCATTGGAATAACAAAAATATCGACAACAGACTACCTTCCATAATGACAAGGCTACCATCCAACGAAATAACAAAAATTTCGACAACATACTACCTTCCATAATGACAAGGTTACCATCCATTGGAATAAAAAAAACTCGACAATAAACTACCTTCCATAATGTCAAGGTTACCATCCATTGGAGTAACAAAAATATCAACAACAGACTACCTTCCATAATTACAAGGCTACTATCCATTGGAGTAACAAAAACTCGACAACAGACTACCTTCCATAATGACAATGTTACCATCCATTGGAATAACAAAAATCTCGACAACATACTACCTTCCATAATGACAAGGTTACCTTCCATTGGAATAACAAAAATCTCGACAACAGACTACTTTCCATAATGACATGGCTAATATCCAACGAAATAACAAAAATCTCGACAACAAACTACCTTCCATAATGACAAGGTTACCATCCATTGAAATAACAAAAAACTCGACAACAAACTACCTTCCATAATGACAAGGTTAACATCCATTGGGGTAACAAAATTATCGACAACAGACTACCTTCCATAATTACTAGGCTACCATCCATTGGAGTAACAAAAACTCGACAACAGACTACCTTCCATAATGACAAGGTTACCATCCATTGGAATAACAAAAATCTTGACAACAGACTACCTTCCACAATGACAAGGCTACCATCCAACGAAATTACAAAAATCTCGACAACAGACTACATTCCATAATGATAAGGCTACCATCCATTGGACTATCAAAATCCTCGACAACAGACTACCTTCCATAATGAAAGGCTACCATCCAATGGAATACCAAAAATCTCAACAGCAAACTACCTTCTATAATGACAAGGCTACCCTCCATTGGAGTAACAAAAATCTGAACTACAGACTACCGTCCATAATGACAACGCTACCATCCATTGGACTAACAAAAATCTTAACGAAAGACTACCTTCCATAATGACAAGACTACCATTCATTGGAGTAATAAAAATCTCGACAACAGACTATGTCCCATAATTACAAGGCTACCTTCCATTGAAGTAACAAATATCTCGACAAAAGACAACCTTCCATAATGACAAGGCTACCATCCATAGGAGTAACCAAAATATCGACAATAGACTACCTTCTATAATGACAAGGGTAGCATCCATTGGAGTAACAAAAATATCGACAACACACTACGATCCATAATGACAAGTCTACCATCCATTGGAGTAACAAAAATCACGACAACAGACTACTTTCCATAATGACAAGGCTAACCTCAATTAAAATAACAAAAATCTCGACAACAAACTACCTTCCATAATGAGAAGGCTACCATCCATTGGAGTAACAAAAATCTCGACAACAAACTACCTTACATAATGACAATGCTACCATCCATTGGAGTAAAAAAAATATCGACAACACACTACATTCTATAATGACAAGGCTACCATCCATTGGAGTAACAAAAATCTCGACAACAGACTACCTTCCATAATGACAAGGCTACCTTAAATTAGACTATCAAAAATCACGATAGCAGACTACCTTTCATAATGACAAGGCTACCATCCATTGGAGTGATAAAAATCTCGACAAGAGACTAACTTCCATAATTACAAGGCTACCATCCATTGGAGTAACAAATATCTCGACAATAGACTACCTTCCATAATGATAAGGCTACCATCCATTGAACTATAAAAATCCTCGACAACAGACTACCTTCCATAATGACAAGGCTACGATACAATGTAATACAAAAAATCTCAACAACAGACTACCTTCCATAATGACAAGGCTACCATCAAACGAAATAACAAAAATCTCTACAACAGACTACCTTCCATAATTACCAGGTTACCATCCATTCGAATAACAAAAATCTCGACAACAGACTACCTTCCATAATGACAAGGCTACCATCCAACGAAATAACAAAAATTTCAACAACATACTACCTTCCATAATGACAAGGTTACCATCCATTGGAATAAAAAAAACTCGACAATAAACTACCTTCCATAATGTCAAGGTAACCATCCATTGGAGTAACAAAAATATCAACAACAGACTACCTTCCATAATTACAAGGCTACTATCCATTGGAATACCAAAAATCTGAACAACAGACTACGTTCCATTATGACAAGGCTACCATCAAACGAAATAACAAAAATCTCGACAACATACTACCTTCCATAATTACCAGGTTACCATCCATTGGAATAACAAAAATATCGACAACATACTACCTTCCATAATGACAAGGCTACCATCCAACGAAATAACAAAAATTTCGACAACATACTACCTTCCATAATGACAAGGTTACCATCCATTGGAATAAAAAAAACTCGACAATAAACTACCTTCCATAATGTCAAGGTTACCATCCATTGGAGTAACAAAAATATCAACAACAGACTACCTTCCATAATTACAAGGCTACTATCCATTGGAGTAACAAAAACTCGACAACAGACTACCTTCCATAATGACAATGTTACCATCCATTGGAATAACAAAAATCTCGACAACATACTACCTTCCATAATGACAAGGTTACCTTCCATTGGAATAACAAAAATCTCGACAACAGACTACTTTCCATAATGACATGGCTAATATCCAACGAAATAACAAAAATCTCGACAACAAACTACCTTCCATAATGACAAGGTTACCATCCATTGAAATAACAAAAAACTCGACAACAAACTACCTTCCATAATGACAAGGTTAACATCCATTGGGGTAACAAAATTATCGACAACAGACTACCTTCCAAAATTACTAGGCTACCATCCATTGGAGTAACAAAAACTCGACAACAGACTACCTTCCATAATGACAAGGTTACCATCCATTGGAATAACAAAAATCTTGACAACAGACTACCTTCCACAATGACAAGGCTACCATCCAACGAAATTACAAAAATCTCGACAACAGACTACATTCCATAATGATAAGGCTACCATCCATTGGACTATCAAAATCCTCGACAACAGACTACCTTCCATAATGAAAGGCTACCATCCAATGGAATACCAAAAATCTCAACAACAAACTACCTTCTATAATGACAAGGCTACCCTCCATTGGAGTAACAAAAATCTGAACTACAGACTACCGTCCATAATGACAACGCTACCATCCATTGGACTAACAAAAATCTTAACGAAAGACTACCTTCCATAATGACAAGACTACCATTCATTGGAGTAATAAAAATCTCGACAACAGACTATGTCCCATAATTACAAGGCTACCTTCCATTGAAGTAACAAATATCTCGACAAAAGACAACCTTCCATAATGACAAGGCTACCATCCATAGGAGTAACCAAAATATTGACAATAGACTACCTTCTATAATGACAAGGGTAGCATCCATTGGAGTAACAAAAATATCGACAACACACTACGATCCATAATGACAAGTCTACCATCCATTGGAGTAACAAAAATCACGACAACAGACTACTTTCCATAATGACAAGGCTAACCTCAATTAAAATAACAAAAATCTCGACAACAAACTACCTTCCATAATGAGAAGGCTACCATCCATTGGAGTAACAAAAATCTCGACAACAAACTACCTTACATAATGACAATGCTACCATCCATTGGAGTAAAAAAAATATCGACAACACACTACATTCTATAATGACAAGGCTACCATCCATTGGAGTAACAAAAATCTCGACAACAGACTACCTTCCATAATGACAAGGCTACCTTAAATTAGACTATCAAAAATCACGATAGCAGACTACCTTTCATAATGACAAGGCTACCATCCATTGGAGTGATAAAAATCTCGACAAGAGACTAACTTCCATAATTACAAGGCTACCATCCATTGGAGTAACAAATATCTCGACAATAGACTACCTTCCATAATGATAAGGCTACCATCCATTGAACTATAAAAATCCTCGACAACAGACTACCTTCCATAATGACAAGGCTACGATACAATGTAATACAAAAAATCTCAACAACAGACTACCTTCCATAATGACAAGGCTACCATCAAACGAAATAACAAAAATCTCTACAACAGACTACCTTCCATATTTACCAGGTTACCATCCATTGGAATAACAAAAATCTCGACAACAGACTACCTTCCATAATGACAAGGCTACCATCCAACGAAATAACAAAAATTTCAACAACATACTACCTTCCATAATGACAAGGTTACCATCCATTGGAATAAAAAAAACTCGACAATAAACTACCTTCCATAATGTCAAGGTAACCATCCATTGGAGTAACAAAAATATCAACAACAGACTACCTTCCATAATTACAAGGCTACTATCCATTGGAGTAACAAAAACTCGACAACAGACTACCTTCCATAATGACAATGTTACCATCCATTGGAATAACAAAAATCTCAACAACATACTACCTTCCATAATGACAAGGTTACCTTCCATTGGAATAACAAAAATCTCGACAACAGACTACTTTCCATAATGACATGGCTAATATCCAACGAAATAACAAAAATCTCGACAACAAACTACTTTCCATAATGACAAGGTTACCATCCATTGAAATAACAAAAAACTCGACAACAAACTACCTTCCATAATGACAAGGTTAACATCCATTGGGGTAACAAAATTATCGACAACAGACTACCTTCCATAATTACAAGGCTACCATCCATTGGAGTAACAAAAATATCGACAACAAACTACCTTCCATAATTACAAGGCTGCTATCCATTGGAATAACAAAAATCTTGACAACAGACTACCTTCCATAATGAAAAGGCTACCATCCAACGAAATAACAAAAATCTCGACAACAGACTACATTCCATAATGATAAGGCTACCATCCATTGGACTATCAAAATCCTCGACAACAGACTACCTTCCATAATGACAAGGCTACCATCCAATGGAATACCAAAAATCTCAACAACAGACTACCTTCTATAATGACAAGGCTACCCTCCATTGGAGTAACAAAAATCTGAACTACAGATTACCGTCCATAATGACAATGCTACCATCCATTGGACTAACAAAAATCTCAACGAAAGACTACCTTCCATAATGACAAGACTACCATTCATTGGAGTAATAAAAATCTCGACAACAGACTATGTCCCATAATTAAAAGGCTACCTTCCATTGAAGTAACAAATATCTCGACAAAAGACAACCTTCCATAATGACAAGGCTACCATCCATAAGAGTAACCAAAATATCGACAATAGACTACCTTCTATAATGACAAGGCTAGCATCCATTGGAGTAACAAAACTCTCGACAACAAACTACCTTCCATAATGAAAAGGGTACCATGCATTGGAGTAACAAAAATATCGACAACAAACTACCTTCCATAATGACAAGGCTACCATCCATTGGAGTATCAAAATTATCGACAACAAACTACCTTCCATAATTACAAGGCTACCATCCATTGGAGTAACAAAAACTAGACAACAGACTACCTTCCATAATGACAAGGTTACCATCCATTGGAATAACAAAAATCTCGACAGCATACTACCTTCTATAATGACAAGGCTACCATCCAACGAAATAACAAAAATCTTGACAACAGACTACCTTCCATAATGACAAGGCTACCATCCATTGGAGTAATAAAAATCTCGACAATAGACTACCTTACATAACGACAATGCTACCATCCATTGGAGTAACAAAAATATCGACAACACACTACGATCCATAATGACAAGTCTTCCATCCATTGGAGTAACAAAAATCACGACAACAGACTACTTTCCATAATGACAAGGCTAACCTCAATTAAAATAACAAAACTCTCGACAACAAACTACCTTCCATAATGAAAAGGGTACCATCCATTGGAGTAAGAAAAATATCAACAACAAACAACCTTCCATAATGACAAGGCTACCATCCATTGAAGTATCAAAAATATCGACAACAAACTACCTTCCATAATTACAAGGCTACCATCCATTGGAGTAAAAAAAAACTCGACAATAGACTACCTTCCATAATGACAAGGTTACCATCCATTGGAATAACAAAAATCTCGACAACAGACTACCTTCCATAATTACAAGGCTATTATCCATTGGAGTAACAAAAACTCGGCAACAGACTACCTTCCATAATGACAAGGTTACCATCCATTGGAATAAAAAAAATCTCGACAACAGACTACTTGCCATAATAACTAGGCTAACATCCAACGAAATAACAAAAATCTAGACAACAAACTACCTTCCATTATGACATGGTTACTATCCATTGAAATAACAAAAAACTCGAGAACAGACTACCTTCCATAATGACAAGGTTAACATCCATTGGAGTAACAAAATTATCGACAACAGACTACCTTCCATAATTACAAGACTAGCATCCATTGGAGTAACAAAAACTTGAAAACAGACTACCTTCCATAATGACAAGGTTACCATCCATTGGAATAACAAAAATATAGACAACAGACTACCTTCCATAATGACAAGGCTACCATCCAACGAAATAACAAAAATCTCGACAACAGACTACCTTCCATAATGAGAAGGCTACCATCCATTGGAGTAAAAAAAATCTCGACAATAGACTACCTTACATAATGACAATGTTACCATCCATTGGAGTAAAAAAAATATCGATAACACATTATGTTCCATAATGACAGGGCTACCATCCATTTGAGTAACAAAAATCTCGACAACAGACTACCTTCCAAAATGACAAGGCTACCATCCATTAGACTATCAAAAATCTCGACAGCAGACTACCTTTCATAATGACAAGGCTACCATCCATTGGAGTAACAAATATCTCAACAACAGACTACCTTCCATAATGATAAGGCTACCATCCATTGGACTATCAAAATCCTCGACAACACACTACCTTCCATAATGACAAGGTTACCATCCAATGGAATACCAATAATCTCAACAATAGACTACCTTCCATAATGACAAGGCTACCATCCATTGGAGTAACAAAAATCTGAACTAGAGACTACCTTCCATAATGACAACGCTACCATCCATTGGACTAACAAAAATCTCAACGAAAGACTACCTTCCATAATGACAAGGCTACCATCCATTGGAGTATAAAAAATCTCGACAACAGACTAAGTTCCATAATTACAAGGATACCATCCATTGAAGTAACAAATATCTCGACAAAAGACTACCTTCCATAATGACAAGGCTACCATCCATAGGAGTAACCAAAAAATCGACAATAGACTACCTTCTATAATGACAAGGCTAGCATCAATTGGAGTAACAAAACTCTCGACAACAAACTACCTTCCATAATGAAAAGGGTACCATCCATTGGAGTAAGAAAAATATCAACAACAAACAACCTTCCATAATGACAAGGCTACCATCCATTGAAGTATCAAAAATATCGACAACAAACTACCTTCCATAATTACAAGGCTACCATCCATTGGAGTAAAAAAAACTCGACAACAGACTACCTTCCATAATGACAAGGTTACCATCCATTGGAATAACAAAAATCTCGACAACAGACTACCTTCCATAATTACAAGGCTATTATCCATTGGAGTAACAAAAACTCGGCAACAGACTACCTTCCATAATGACAAGGTTACCATCCATTGGAATAAAAAAAAACTCGACAACAGACTACCTTCCATAATGACAAGGTTACCATCCATTGGAATAACAAAAATCTCGACAACAGACTACCTTCCATAATAACAAGGCTACCATCCATTGGAGTAACAAAAACTCGACAACAGACTACCTTCCATAATGACAAGGTTACCATCCATTGGAATAACAAAAATCTCGACAACAGACTACCTTCCATAATGACAAGGCTACCATCCACCAAAATAACAAAAATCTCGACAACATACTACCTTCCATAATGAGAAGGCTACCATCCATTGGAGTAACAAAATTCTCGACAACAAACTACCTTCCATAATGAGAAGGCTACCATCCATTGGAGTAACAAAAATCTCGAAAACAGACTACCTTACATAATGACAATGCTACAATCCATTGGAGTAACAAAAATATCGACAACACACTACGTTCCATAATGACAAGGCTACCATCCATTGGAGTAACAAAAATCGCGACAACAGACTACCTTCCATAATGACAAGGCTACCATCCATTAGACTATCAAAAATCTCGACAGCAGACTACCTTTCACAATGACAAGGCTACCATCCATTGGAGTAACAAAAATCTAGACAACAGACTAACTTCCATAATTACAAGGCAACCATCCATTGGATTAACAAATATCTCGATAACATACTAACTTCCATAATGACAAGGCTACCATCCAATGGAATACCAGAAATCTCAACAACAGACTACCTTCCATAATGACAAGGCTACCATCCATTGGAGTAACAAAAATCTGAACTACAGACTACCTTCCATAATGAAAACGCTACCATCCATTGGACTAACAAAAATCTTAACGAAAGACTACCTTCCATCATGACAAGGCTACCATCCATTGGAGTAACAAAAATCTCGACAACAGACTAAGTTCCATAATTACAAGGCTATCATCCATTGAAGTAACAAATATCTCGACAAAAGACTACCTTCCATAATGTCAAGGCTAACATCCATAGGAGTAACCAAAATATCGACAATAGAATACCTTCTATAATGACAAGGCTATCATCCATTGGAGTAACAAAACTCTCGACAACAAACTACCTTCCATAATGAAAAGGATACCATCCATTGGAGTAAAAAAATATCGACAACAAACTACCTTCCATAATGACAAGGCTACCATCCATTGGAGTATCAAAAATATCGACAACAAACTACCTTCCATAATTACAAGGCTACCATCCATTGGAGTAACAAAAACTCGACAACATACTACCTTCCATAATGACAAGGTTACCATCCATTGGAATAACAAAAATCTCGACAGCAGACTACCTTCTATAATGACAAGGCTACCATCCAACGAAATAACAAAAATCTCGACAACAAACTACCTTCCATAATGAGAAGTCAATCATCCATTGGAGTAACAAAATTCTCGACAACATACTACCTTCCATAATGACAAGGCTACCATCCATTGGAGTAACAAAAATCTCGACAACAGACTACCTTACATAATGACAATGCTACCATCCATTGGAGTAACAAAAATATCGACAACACACTACGTTCCATAATGACAAGTCTACCATCCATTGGAGTAACAAAAATCTCGACAACATACTACTTTCCATAATGACAAGGCTAACATCCATTGAAATAACAAAAATCTTGACAACAAACTACCTTCCATAATGAGAAGGCTACCATCCATTGGAGTAACAAAAATCTCGACAACAAACTACCTTACATAATGACAATGCTACCATTCATTGGAGTAACAAAAATATCGACAACACACTACGTTCTATAATGACAAGGCTTCCATCCATTGGAGTAACAAAAATCTCGACAACAGACTACCTTACATAATGACAAGGCTACCATCCATTGGAGTGACAAAAATCTCGACAAGAGACTAACTTCCATAATTACAAGGCTACCATCCATTGGAGTAACAAATATCTCGACAACAGACTACCTTCCATAATGATAAGGCTACCATCCATTGAACTATAAAAATCCTCGACAACAGACTACCTTCCATAATGAAAAGGCTACAATCCAATGGAATACCAAAAATCTCAACAACAGACTACCTTCCATTATGACAAGGCTACCATCAAACGAAATAACAAAAATCTCGACAACATACTACCTTCCATAATTACCAGGTTACCATCCATTGGAATAACAAAAATATCGACAACAGACTACCTTCCATAATGACAAGGCTACCATCCAACGAAATAACAAAAATTTCGACAACATACTACCTTCCATAATGACAAGGTTACCATCCATTGGAATAAAAAAAACTCGACAATAAACTACCTTCCATAATGTCAAGGTTACCATCCATTGGAGTAACAAAAATATCAACAACAGACTACCTTCCATAATTACAAGGCTACTATCAATTGGAGTAACAAAAACTCGACAACAGACTACCTTCCATAATGACAATGTTACCATCCATTGGAATAACAAAAATCTCGACAACATACTACCTTCCATAATGACAAGGTTACCTTCCATTGGAATAACAAAAATCTCGACAATAGACTACTTTCCATAATGACATGGCTAATATCCAACGAAATAACAAAAATCTCGACAACAAACTACCTTCCATAATGACAAGGTTACCATCCATTGAAATAACAAAAAACTCGACAACAAACTACCTTCCATAATGACAAGGTTAACATCCATTGGGGTAACAAAATTATCGACAACAGACTACCTTCCATAATTACAAGGCTACCATCCATTGGAGTAACAAAAACTCGACAACAAACTACCTTCCATAATGACAAGGTTACCATCCATTGGAATAACAAAAATCTTGACAACAGACTACCTTCCATAATGACAAGGCTACCATCCAACGAAATAACAAAAATCTCGACAACAGACTACATTCCATAATGATAAGGCTACCATCCATTGGACTATCAAAATCCTCGACAACAGACTACCTTCCATAATGAAAGGCTACCATCCAATGGAATACCAAAAATCTTAACAACAAACTACCTTCTATAATGACAAGGCTACCCTCCATTGGAGTAACAAAAATCTGAACTATAGACTACCGTCCATAATGACAACGCTACCATCCATTGGACTAACAAAAATCTTAACGAAAGACTACCTTCCATAATGACAAGACTACCATTCATTGGAGTAATAAAAATCTCGACAACAGACTATGTCCCATAATTACAAGGCTACCTTCCATTGAAGTAACAAATATCTCGACAAAAGACAACCTTCCATAATGACAAGGCTACCATCCATAGTAGTAACCAAAATATCGACAATAGACTACCTTCTATAATGACAAGGGTAGCATCCATTGGAGTAACAAAACTCTCGACAATAAACTACCTTCCATAATGAAAAGGGTACCATGCATTGGAGTAACAAAAATATCGACAACAAACTACCTTTCATAATGACAAGGCTACCATCCATTGGAGTATCAAAATTATCGACAACAAACTACCTTCCATAATTACAAGGCTACCATCCATTGGAGTAACAAAAACTAGACAACAGACTACCTTCCATAATGAAAAGGTTACCATCCATTGGAATAACAAAAATCTCGACAACAGACTACCTTCCATAATGACAAGGCTACCATCCATTGGAGTTATAAAAATCTCGACAATAGACTACCTTACATAATGACAATGCTACCATCCATTGGAGTAACAAAAATATCGACAACACACTACGATCCATAATGACAAGTCTACCATCCATTGGAGTAACAAAAATCACGACAACAGACTACTTTCCATAATGACAAGGCTAACCTCAATTAAAATAACAAAAATCTCGACAACAAACTACCTTCCATAATGAGAAGGCTACCATCCATTGGAGTAACAAAAATCTCGACAACAAACTACCTTACATAATGACAATGCTACCATCCATTGGAGTAAAAAAAATATCGACAACATACTACATTCTATAATGACAAGGCTACCATCCATTGGAGTAACAAAAATCTCGACAACAGACTACCTTCCATAATGACAAGGCTACCTTAAATTAGACTATCAAAAATCTCGATAGCAGACTACCTTTCATAATGACAAGGCTACCATCCATTGGAGTGACAAAAATCTCGAAAAGAGACTAACTTCCATAATTACAAGGCTACCATCCATTGGAGTAACAAATATCTCGACAACAGACTACCTTCCATAATGATAAGGCTACCATCCATTGAACTATAAAAATCCTCGACAACAGACTACCTTCCATAATGACAAGGCTACGATACAATGTAATACAAAAAATCTCAACAACAGACTACCTTCCATAATGACAAGGCTACCATCAAACGAAATAACAAAAATCTCTACAACAGACTACCTTCCATAATTACAAGGCTACCATCCATTGGAGTAACAAAAACTCGACAACATACTACCTTCCATAATGACAAGGTTACCATCCATTGGAATAACAAAAATCTCGACAGCAGACTACCTTCTATAATGACAAGGCTACCATCTAACGAAATAACAAAAATCTCGACAACAGACTACCTTCCTTAATGAGAAGGCAATCATCCATTGGAGTAACAAAATTCTCGACAACATACTACCTTCCATAATGACAAGGCTACCATCCATTGGAGTAACAAAAATCTCGACAACAGACTACCTTACATAATGACAATGCTACCATCCATTGGAGTAACAAAAACATCGACAACACACTACGTTCCATAATGACAAGTCTACCATCCATTGGAGTAACAAAAATCTCGACAACATACTACTTTCCATAATGACAAGGCTAACATCGATTGAAATAACAAAAATCTTGACAACAAACTACCTTCCATAATGAGAAGGCTACCATCCATTGGAGTACAAAAATCTCGACAACAAACTACCTTACATAATGACAATGCTACCATCCATTGGAGTAAGAAAAATATCGACAACACACTACGTTCTATAATGACAAGGCTACCATCCATTGGAGTAACAAAAATCTCGAAAACAGACTACCTTCCATAATGACAAGGCTACCATCCATTAGACTATCAAAAATCTCAAAAGCAGACTACCTTTCATAATGACAAGGCTACCATCCATTGGAGTAACAAAAATCTCGACAAGACACTAATTTCCATAATAACAAGGCTACCATCCATTGGAGTAACAAATATCTCGACAACAGACTACCTTCCATAATGATAAGGCTACCATCCATTGAACTATAAAAATCCTCGACAACAGACTACCTTCCATAATGAAAAGGCTACAATCCAATGGAATACCAAAAATCTAAACAACAGACTACCTTCCATTATGACAAGGCTACCATCAAACGAAATAACAAAAATCTCGACAACATACTACCTTCCATAATTACCAGGTTACCATCCATTGGAATAACAAAAATATCGACAACAGACTACCTTCCATAATGACAAGGCTACCATCCAACGAAATAACAAAAATTTCGACAACATACTACCTTCCATAATGACAAGGTTACCATCCATTGGAATAAAAAAAACTCGACAATAAACTACCTTCCATAATGTCAAGGTTACCATCCATTGGAGTAACAAAAATATCAACAACAGACTACCTTCCATAATTACAAGGCTACTATCCATTGGAGTAACAAAAACTCGACAACAGACTACCTTCCATAATGACAATGTTACCATCCATTGGAATAACAAAAATCTCGACAACATACTACCTTCCATAATGACAAGGTTACCTTCCATTGGAATAACAAAAATCTCGACAACAGACTACTTTCCATAATGACATGGCTAATATCCAACGAAATAACAAAAATCTCGACAACAAACTACCTTCCATAATGACAAGGTTACCATCCATTGAAATAACAAAAAACTCGACAACAAACTACCTTCCATAATGACAATGCTACCATCCATTAGACTATCAAAAATCTCAAAAGCAGACTACCTTTCATAATGACAAGGCTACCATCCATTGGAGTAACAAAAATCTCGACAAGACACTAACTTCCATAATAACAAGGCTACCATCCATTGGAGTAACAAATATCTCGACAACAGACTACCTTTCATAATGATAAGGCTACCATCCATTGAACTATAAAAATCCTCGACAACAGACTACCTTCCATAATGAAAAGGCTACAATCCAATGGAATACCAAAAATCTCAACAACAGACTACCTTCCATTATGACAAGGCTACCATCAAACGAAATAACAAAAATCTCGACAACATACTACCTTCCATAATTACCAGGTTACCATCCATTGGAATAACAAAAATATCGACAACAGACTACCTTCCATAATGACAAGGCTACCATCCAACGAAATAACAAAAATTTCGACAACATACTACCTTCCATAATGACAAGGTTACCATCCATTGGAATAAAAAAACTCGACAATAAACTACCTTCCATAATGTCAAGGTTACCATCCATTGGAGTAATAAAAATATCAACAATAGACTACCTTCCATAATTACAAGGCTACTATCCATTGGAGTAACAAAAACTCGACAACAGACTACCTTCCATAATGACAATGTTACCATCCATTGAAATAACAAAAATCTCGACAACATACTACCTTCCATAATGACAAGGTTACCTTCCATTGGAATAACAAAAATCTCGACAACAGACTACTTTCCATAATGACATGGCTAATATCCAACGAAATAACAAAAATCTCGACAACAAACTACCTTCCATAATGACAAGGTTACCATCCATTGAAATAACAAAAAACTCGACAACAAACTACCTTCCATAATGACAAGGCTACCATCCATTAGACTATCAAAAATCTCAAAAGCAGACTACCTTTCATAATGACAAGGCTACCATCCATTGGAGTAACAAAAATATCGACAAGACACTAACTTCCATAATAACAAGGCTACCATCCATTGGAGTAAGAAATATCTCGACAATAGACTACCTTCCATAATGATAAGGCTACCATCCATTGAACTATAAAAATCCTCGACAACAGACTACCTTCCATAATGAAAAGGCTACAATCCAATGGAATACCAAAAATCTCAACAACAGACTACCTTCCATTATGACAAGGCTACCATCAAACGAAATAACAAAAATCTCGACAACATACTACCTTCCATAATTACCAGGTTACCATCCATTGGAATAACAAAAATATCGACAACAGACTACCTTCCATAATGACAAGGCAACCATCCAACGAAATAACAAAAATTTCGACAACATACTACCTTCCATAATGACAAGGTTACCATCCATTGGAATAAAAAAAACTCGACAATAAACTACCTTCCATAATGTCAAGGTTACCATCCATTGGAGTAACAAAAATATCAACAACAGACTACCTTCCATAATTACAAGGCTACTATCCATTGGAGTAACAAAAACTCGACAACAGACTACCTTCCATAATGACAATGTTACCATCCATTGGAATAACAAAAATCTCGACAACATACTACCTTCCATAATGACAAGGTTACCTTCCATTGGAATAACAAAAATCTCGACAACAGACTACTTTCCATAATGACATGGCTAATATCCAACGAAATAACAAAAATCTCGACAACAAACTACCTTCCATAATGACAAGGTTACCATCCATTGAAATAACAAAAAACTCGACAACAAACTACCTTCCATAATGACAAGGTTGACATCCATTGGGGTAACAAAATTATCGACAACAGACTACCTTCCATAATTACAAGGCTACCATCCATTGGAGTAACAAAAACTCGACAACAGACTACCTTCCATAATGACAAGGTTACCATCCACTGGAATAACAAAAATCTTGACAACAGACTACCTTCCATAATGACAAGGCTACCATCCAACGAAATAACAAAAATCTCGACAACAGACTACATTCCATAATGATAAGGCTACCATCCATTGGACTATCAAAATCCTCGACAACAGACTACCTTCCATAATGATAGGCTACCATCCAATGGAATACCAAAAATCTCAACAACAAACTACCTTCTATAATGACAAGGCTACCCTCCATTAGAGTAACAAAAATCTGAACTACAGACTACCGTCCATAATGACAACGCTACCATCCATTGGACTAACAAAAATCTTAACGAAAGACTACCTTCCATAATGACAAGACTACCATTCATTGGAGTAATAAAAATCTCGACAGCAGACTATGTCCCATAATTACAAGGCTACCTTCCATTGAAGTAACAAATATCTCGACAAAAACAACCTTCCATAATGACAAGGCTACCATCCATAGGAGTAACCAAAATATCGACAATAGACTACCTTCTATAATGACAAGGGTAGCATCCATTGGAGTAACAAAACTCTCGACAATAAACTACCTTCCATAATGAAAAGGGTACCATGCATTGGAGTAACAAAAATATCGACAACAAACTACCTTCCATAATGACAAGGCTACCATCCATTGGAGTATAAAAATTATCGACAACAAACTACCTTCCATAATTACAAGGCTACCATCCATTGGAGTAACAAAAACTAGACAACAGACTACCTTCCATAATGAAAAGGTTACCATCCATTGGAATAACAAAAATCTCGACAGCAGACTACCTTCTATAATGACAAGGCTACCATCCAACGAAATAACAAAAATCTCGACAACAGACTACCTTCCATAATGACAAGGCTACCATCCATTGGAGTAATAAAAATCTCGACAATAGACTACCTTACATAATGACAATGCTACCATCCATTGGAGTAACAAAAATATCGACAACACACTACGATCCATAATGACAAGTCTACCATCCATTGGAGTAACAAAAATCACGACAACAGACTACTTTCCATAATGACAAGGCTAACCTCAATTAAAATAACAAAAATCTCGACAACAAACTACCTTCCATAATGAGAAGGCTACCATCCATTGGAGTAACAAAAATCTCGACAACAAACTACCTTACATAATGACAATGCTACCATCCATTGGAGTAAAAAAAATATCGACAACACACTACATTCTATAATGACAAGGCTACCATCCATTGGAGTAACAAAAATCTCGACAACAGACTACCTTCCATAATGACAAGGCTACCTTAAATTAGACTATCAAAAATCTCGATAGCAGACTACCTTTCATAATGACAAGGCTACCATCCATTGGAGTGACAAAAATCTCGACAAGAGACTAACTTCCATAATTACAAGGCTACCATCCATTGGAGTAACAAATATCTCGACAACAGACTACCTTCCATAATGATAAGGCTACCATCCATTGAACTATAAAAATCCTCGACAACAGACTACCTTCCATAATGACAAGGCTACGATACAATGTAATACAAAAAATCTCAACAACAGACTACCTTTCATAATGACAAGGCTACCATCAAACGAAATAACAAAAATCTCTACAACAGACTACCCTCCATAATTACTAGGTTACCATCCATTGGAATAACAAAAATCTCGACAACAGACTACCTTCCATAATGACAAGGCTACCATCCAACGAAATAACAAAAATTTCAACAACATACTACCTTCCATAATGACAAGGTTACCATCCATTGGATTAAAAAAAACTCGACAATAAACTACCTTCCATAATGTCAAGGTTACCATCCATTGGAGTAACAAAAATATCAACAACAGACTACCTTCCATAATTACAAGGCTACTATCCATTGGAGTAACAAAAACTCGACAACAGACTACCTTCCATAATGACAATGTTACCATCCATTGGAATAACAAAAATCTCGACAACATACTACCTTCCATAATGACAAGGTTACCTTCCATTGGAATAACAAAAATCTCGACAACAGACTACTTTCCATAATGACATGGCTAATATCCAACGAAATAACAAAAATCTCGACAACAAACTACTTTCCATAATGACAAGGTTACCATCCATTGAAATAACAAAAAACTCGACAACAAACTACCTTCCATAATGACAAGGTTAACATCCATTGGGGTAACAAAATTATCGACAACAGACTACCTTCCATAATTACAAGGATACCATCCATTGGAGTAACAAAAATATCGACAATAGACTACCTTCCATAATTACAAGGCTGCTATCCATTGGAATAACAAAAATCTTGACAACAGACTACCTTCCATAATGACAAGGCTACCATCCAACGAAATAACAAAAATCTCGACAACAGACTACATTCCATAATGATAAGGCTACCATCCATTGGACTATCAAAATCCTCGACAACAGACTACCTTCCATAATGACAAGGCTACCATCCAATGGAATACCAAAAATCTCAACAACAGACTACCTTCTAAAATGACAAGGCTACCCTCCATTGGAGTAACAAAAATCTGAACTACAGACTACCGTCCATAATGACAACGCTACCATCCATTGGACTAACAAAAATCTCAACGAAAGACTACCTTCCATAATGACAAGACTACCATTCATTCGAGTAATAAAAATCTCGACAATAGACTATGTCCCATAATTACAAGGCTACCTTCCATTGAAGTAACAAATATCTCGACAAAAGACAACCTTCCATAATGACAAGGCTACCATCCATAGGAGTAACCAAAATATCGACAATAGACTACCTTCTATAATGACAAGGGTAGCATCCATTGGAGTAACAAAACTCTCGACAATAAACTACCTTCCATAATGAAAAGGGTACCATGCATTGGAGTAACAAAAATATCGACAACAAACTACCTTCCATAATGACAAGGCTACCATCCATTGGAGTATAAAAATTATCGACAACAAACTACCTTCCATAATTACAAGGCTACCATCCATTGGAGTAACAAAAACTAGACAACAGACTACCTTCCATAATGAAAAGGTTACCATCCATTGGAATAACAAAAATCTCGACAGCAGACTACCTTCTATAATGACAAGGCTACCATCCAACGAAATAACAAAAATCTCGACAACAGACTACCTTCCATAATGACAAGGCTACCATCCATTGGAGTAATAAAAATCTCGACAATAGACTACCTTACATAATGACAATGCTACCATCCATTGGAGTAACAAAAATATCGACAACACACTACGATCCATAATGACAAGTCTACCATCCATTGGAGTAACAAAAATCACGACAACAGCCTACTTTCCATAATGACAAGGCTAACCTCAATTAAAATAACAAAAATCTCGACAACAAACTACCTTCCATAATGAGAAGGCTACCATCCATTGGAGTAACAAAAATCTCGACAACAAACTACCTTACATAATGACAATGCTACCATCCATTGGAGTAAAAAAAATATCGACAACACACTACATTCTATAATGACAAGGCTACCATCCATTGGAGTAACAAAAATCTCGACAACAGACTACCTTCCATAATGACAAGGCTACCTTAAATTAGACTATCAAAAATCTCGATAGCAGACTACCTTTCATAATGACAAGGCTACCATCCATTGGAGTGACAAAAATCTCGACAAGAGACTAACTTCCATAATTACAAGGCTACCATCCATTGGAGTAACAAATATCTCGACAACAGACTACCTTCCATAATGATAAGGCTACCATCCATTGAACTATAAAAATCCTCGACAACAGACTACCTTCCATAATGACAAGGCTACGATACAATGTAATACAAAAAATCTCAACAACAGACTACCTTTCATAATGACAAGGCTACCATCAAACGAAATAACAAAAATCTCTACAACAGACTACCCTCCATAATTACTAGGTTACCATCCATTGGAATAACAAAAATCTCGACAACAGACTACCTTCCATAATGACAAGGCTACCATCCAACGAAATAACAAAAATTTCAACAACATACTACCTTCCATAATGACAAGGTTACCATCCATTGGATTAAAAAAAACTCGACAATAAACTACCTTCCATAATGTCAAGGTTACCATCCATTGGAGTAACAAAAATATCAACAACAGACTACCTTCCATAATTACAAGGCTACTATCCATTGGAGTAACAAAAACTCGACAACAGACTACCTTCCATAATGACAATGTTACCATCCATTGGAATAACAAAAATCTCGACAACATACTACCTTCCATAATGACAAGGTTACCTTCCATTGGAATAACAAAAATCTCGACAACAGACTACTTTCCATAATGACATGGCTAATATCCAACGAAATAACAAAAATCTCGACAACAAACTACTTTCCATAATGACAAGGTTACCATCCATTGAAATAACCAAAAACTCGACAACAAACTACCTTCCATAATGACAAGGTTAACATCCATTGGGGTAACAAAATTATCGACAACAGACTACCTTCCATAATTACAAGGATACCATCCATTGGAGTAACAAAAATATCGACAACAGACTACCTTCCATAATTACAAGGCTGCTATCCATTGGAATAACAAAAATCTTGACAACAGACTACCTTCCATAATGACAAGGCTACCATCCAACGAAATAACAAAAATCTCGACAACAGACTACATTCCATAATGATAAGGCTACCATCCATTGGACTATCAAAATCCTCGACAACAGACTACCTTCCATAATGACAAGGCTACCATCCAATGGAATACCAAAAATCTCAACAACAGACTACCTTCTAAAATGACAAGGCTACCCTCCATTGGAGTAACAAAAATCTGAACTACAGACTACCGTCCATAATGACAACGCTACCATCCATTGGACTAACAAAAATCTCAACGAAAGACTACCTTCCATAATGACAAGACTACCATTCATTCGAGTAATAAAAATCTCGACAATAGACTATGTCCCATAATTAAAAGGCTACCTTCCATTGAAGTAACAAATATCTCGACAAAAGACAACCTTCCATAATGACAAGGCTACCATCCATAGGAGTAACCAAAATATCGACAATAGACTACCTTCTATAATGACAAGGCTAGCATCCATTAGAGTAACAAAACTCTCGACAACAAACTACCTTCCATAATGAAAAGGGTACCATGCATTGGAGTAACAAAAATATCGACAACAAACTACCTTCCGTAATGACAAGGCTACCATCCATTGGAGTATCAAAATTATCGACAACAAACTACCTTCCATAATTACAAGGCTACCATCCATTGGAGTAACAAAAACTAGACAACAGACTACCTTCCATAATGACAAGGTTACCATCCATTGGAATAACAAAAATCTCGACAGCATACTACCTTCTATAATGACAAGGCTACCATCCAACGAAATAACAAAAATCTCGACAACAGACTACCTTCCATAATGACAAGGCTACCATCCATTGGAGTAATAAAAATCTCGACAATAGTCTACCTTACATAATGAGAATGCTACCATCCATTGGAGTAACAAAAATATCGACAACACACTACGATCCATAATGACAAGTCTACCATCCATAGGAGTAACCAAAATATCGACAATAGACTACCTTCTATAATGACAAGGCTAGCATCAATTGGAGTAACAAAACTCTCAACAATAAACTACCTTCCATAATGAAAAGGGTACCATCCATTGGAGTAAGAAAAATATAAACAACAAACAACCTTCCATAATGACAAGGCTACCATCCATTGAAGTATCAAAAATATCGACAACAAACTACCTTCCATAATTACAAGGCTACCATCCATTGGAGTAAAAAAAAACTCGACAACAGACTACCTTCCATAATGACAAGGTTACCATCCATTGGAATAACAAAAATCTCGACAACAGACTACCTTCCATAATTACAAGGCTATTATCCATTGGAGTAACAAAAACTCGGCAACAGACTACCTTCCATAATGACAAGGTTACCATCCATTGGAATAAAAAAAATCTCGACAACAGACTACTTGCCATAATGACAAGGCTAACATCCAATGAAATAACAAAAATCTAGACAACAAACTACCTTCCATTATAACATGGTTACTATCCATTGAAATAACAAAAAACTCGAGAACAGACTACCTTCCATAATGAAAAGGTTAACATCCATTGGAGTAACAAAATTATCGACAACAGACTACCTTCCATAATTACAAGACTAGCATCCATTGGAGTAACAAAAACTTGAAAACAGACTACCTTCCATAATGACAAGATTACCATCCATTGGAATAACAAAAATATAGACAACAGACTACCTTCCATAATGACAAGGCTACCATCCAACGAAATAACAAAAATCTCGACAACAGACTACCTTCCATAATGAGAAGGCTACCATCCATTGGAGTAACAAAATTATCGACAACAGACTACCTTCCATAATGAGAAGGCTACCATCCATTGGAGTAACAAAAATCTCGACAATAGACTACCTTACATAATGACAATGCTACCATCCAATGGAATACCAATAATCTCAACAACAGACTACCATCCATAATGACAAGGCTACCATCCATTGGAGTTACAAAAATATGAACTACAGACTACCTTCCATAATGACAACACTACCATCCATTGGACTAACTAAAATCTCAACGAAAGACTACCTTCCATAATGACAAGGCTACCATCCATAGGAGTAACCGAAATATCGAAAATAGACTACCTTCTATAATGACAAGGCTAGCATCAATTGGAGTAACAAAACTCTCGACAACAAACTACCTTCCATAATGAAAAGGGTACCATCCATTGGAGTAACAAAAATCTCGACAAGAGACTAACTTCCATAATTACAAGGCTACCATCCATTGGAGTAACAAATATCTCGACAACAGACTACCTTCCATAATGATAAGGCTACCATCCATTGGACTATCAAAATCCTCGACAACAGACTACCTTCCATAATGACAAGGTTACCATCCAATGGAATACTAATAATCTCAACAACAGACTACCTTCAATAATGACAAGGCTACCATCCATTGGAGTAACAAAAATCTGAACTATAGACTACCTTCCATAATGACAACACTACCATCCATTGGACTAACAAAAATCTCAACGAAAGACTACATTCCATAATGACAAGGCTACCATCCATTGGAGTATAAAAAATCTCGACAACAGACTAACTTCCATAATTACAAGGATACCATCCATTGAAGTAACAAATATCTCGACAAAAGACTACCTTCCATAATGAAAAGGCTACCATCCATAGGAGTAACCAAAATATCGACAATATACTACCTTCTATAATGACAAGGCTAGCATCAATTGGAGTAACAAAAATCTCTACAACAGACTACCTTCCATAATTACCAGGTTACCATCCATTGGAGTAAAAAAAATATCGACAACAAACAACCTTCCGTAATGACAAGGCTACCATCCATTGAAGTATCAAAAATATCGACAACAAACTACCTTCCATAATTATAAGGCTACCATCCATTAGAGTAAAAAAAACTCGACAACAGACTACTTTCCATAATGACAAGGTTACCATCCATTGGAATAACAAAAATCTCGACAACAGACTACCTTCCATAATTACAAGGCTACTATCCAATGGAGTAACAAAAACTCGACAACAGACTACCTTCCATAATGACAAGGTTACCATCCATTGGAATAAAAAAAATCTCGACAACAGACTACTTTCCATAATGACAAGGCTAACATCCAACGAAATAACAAAAATCTCGACAACAAACTACCTTCCATAATGACAAGGTTACTATCCATTGAAATAACAAAAAACTCGAGAACAGACTACCTTCCAAAATGACAAGGTTAACATCCATTGGAGTAACAAAATTATCGAAAACAGACTACCTTCCATAATTACAAGGCTAGCATCCATTGGAGTAACAAAAACATGAAAACAGACTACCTTCCATAATGACAAGGTTACCATCCATTGGAATAACAAAAATATAAACAACACACTACCTTCCATAATGACTAGGCTACCATCCAACGAAATAACAAAAATCTCGACAACAAACTACCTTCCATAATGAGAAGGCTACCATCCACTGGAATAACAAAATTTTCGACAACAGACTACCTTCCATAATGAGAAGGCTACCATCCATTGGAGTAACAAAAATCTCGACAATAGACTACCTTACATAATGACAATGCTACCATCCATTGGAGTAAAAAAATATCGATAACACACTACGTTCCATAATGACAGGGCTACCATCCATTTGAGTAACAAAAATCTCGACAACAGACTACCTTCCATAATGACAAAGCTACCATCCATTAGACTATCAAAAATCTCGACAGGAGACTACCTTTCATAATGACAAGGCTACCATCCATTGGAGTAACAAAAATCTCGACAACAGACTAACTTCCATAATTACAAGGCTACAATCCATTGGAGTAACAAATATCTCGACAACAGACTACCTTCCATAATGATAAGGCTACCATCCATTGGACTATGAAAATCCTCGACAACAGACTACCTTCCATAATGACAAGGTTACCATCCAATGGAATACTAATAATCTCAATAACAGACTACCTTCCATAATGACAAGGCTACCATCCATTGGAGTAACAAAAATTTGAACTACAGACTACCTTCCATAATGACAACACTACCATCCATTGGACTAACAAAAATCTCAACAAAAGACTATATTCCATAATGACAAGGCTACCATCCATTGGAGTATAAAAAATCTCGACAACAGACTAACTTCCATAATTACAAGGATACCATCCATTGAAGTAACAAATATCTCGACAAAAGACTACCTTCCATAATGACAAGGCTACCATCCATAGGAGTAACCAAAATATCGACAGTAGACTACCTTCTATAATGACAAGGCTAGCATCAATTGGAGTAACAAAACTCTTGACAACAAACTACCTTCCATAATGAAAAGGGTATCATCCATTGGAGTAACAAAAATATCGACAACCAACCACCTTCCATAATGACAAGGCTACCATTCATTGAAGTATTAAAAATATCGACAACATACTACCTTCCATAATTACAAGGCTATCATCCATTGGAGTAAAAAAAACTCGACAACAGACTACCTTCCATAATGACAAGGTTACCATCCATTGGAATAACAAAAATCTCGACAACAAACTACCTTCCATAATTACAAGGCTACTATCCATTGGAGTAACAAAAACTCGACAACATACTACCTTCCATAATGACAAGGTTACCATCCATTGCAATAAAAAAAATCTCGACAACAGACTACTTTCCATAATGACAAGGCTAACATCCAATGAAATAACAAAAATCTCGACAACAAACTACCTTCCATAATGACAAGGTTACTATCCATTGAAATAACAAAAAACTCGAGAACAGACTACCTTCCATAATGACAAGGTTAACATCCATTTGAGTAACAAAATTATCGACAACAGACTACCTTCCATAATTACAAGGCTAGCATCCATTGGAGTAACAAAAACTTGAAAACAGACTACCTTCCATAATGACAAGGTTACCATCCATTGGAATAACAAAAATATAGACAACAAACTACCTTCCATAATGACAAGGCTACCATCCAACGAAATAACAAAAATCTCGACAACAGACTACCTTCCATAATGAGAAGGCTACCATCCATTGGAGTAACAAAATTATCGACAACAGACTACCTTCCATAATGAGAAGGCTACCATCCATTGGAGTAACAAAAATCTCGACAACACACTACGTTCCATAATGACAGGGCAACCATCCATTTGAGTAACAAAAATCTCGACAAAAGAGTACCTTCCATAATGACAAGGCTACCATCCATTATACTATCAAAAATCTCGACAGTAGACTACCTTTCATAATGACAAGGCTACCATCCATTGGAGTAACAAAAATCTCGACAACAGACTAACTTCCACAATTACAAGGCTACCATCCATTGGCGTAACAAATATCTCGACAACAGACTACCTTCCATAATGATAAGGCTACCATCCATTGCACTATCAAAATCCTCGACAAAGACTACCTTCCATAATGACAAGTTTACCATCCAATGGAATACCAATAATCTCAACAACAGACTACCATCCATAATGACAAGGCTACCATCCATTGGAGTAACAAAAATCTGAACTACAGACTACCTTCCATAATGACAACACTACCATCCATTGGACTAACAAAAATCTCAACGAAAGACTACCTTCCATAATTACAAGGCTACCATCCATTAGAGTATAAAAAATCTCGACAACAAACTAACTTCCATAATTACAAGGATACCATCCATTGAAGTAACAAATATCTCGACAAAAGACCACCTTCCATAATGACAAGGCTACAATCCATTGGAGTAACCAAAATATCGACAATAGACTACCTTCTATAATGACAAGGCTAGCATCAATTGGAGTAACAAAACTCTCGACAACAAACTACCTTCCATAATGAAAAGGGTACCATCAATTGGAGTAACAAAAATATCGACAACAAACAACCTTCCATAATGACAAGGCTACCATCCATTGAAGTATCAAAAATATCGACAACAAACTACCTTCCATAATTACAAGGCTACCATCCATTGGAGTAAAAAAACACTCGACAACAGACTACCTTCCATAATGACAAGGTTACCATCCATTGGAATAACAAAAATCTCGACAAAAGACTACCTTCCATAATGAAAAGGCTACCATCCAACGAAATAACAAAAATCTCGACAACAGACTACCTTCCATAATGAGAAGGAAACCATCCATTGGAGTAACAAAATTCTCGACAACAGACGACCTTCCATAATGACAAGGTTACCATCCATTGAAATAACAAAAAACTCGACAACAGACTACCTTCCATAATGATAAGGTTAACATCCATTTGGGTAACAAAGTTATCGACAACAGACTACCTTCCATAATGACAAGGCTACCATCCATCGGAGTAACAAAAACTCGACAATAGACTACCTTCCATAATGACAAGGCTACCATCCAACGAAATAACAAAAATCTAGACAACAGACTACCTTCCATAATGAGAAGGCAATCATCCAACGAAATACCAAAAATCTCGACAACAGACTACCTTCCATAACGAGAAGCCTACCATCCATTGGAGTAACAAAATTCTCGATCTCAGACTACCTTCCATAATTACAAGGTTACCATCCAATGGAATACTAATAATCTCGACAAGGCTAACATCCAACGAAATAACAAAAATCTCGACAACATACTACCTTCCATAATGACAAGGTTACTATCCATTGAAATAACAAAAAACTCGAGAACAGACTACCTTCCATAATGACAAGGTTAACATCCATTGGAGTAACAAAATTATTGACAACAGACTACCTTCCATAATTACAAGGCTAGCATCCATTGGAGTAACAAAAACTTGAAAACAGACTACCTTCCATAATGACAAGGTTACCATCCATTGGAATAACAAAAATATAGACAACAGACTACCTTCCATAATGAGAAGGCTACCATCCATTGGAGTAACAAAATTATCGATAACAGACTACCTTCCATAATGAGAAGGCTACCATCCATTGGAGTAACAAAAATCTCGACAATAGACTACCTTACATAATGACAATGCTACCATCCATTGGAGTAAAAAAAATATCGATAACACACTACGTTCCATAATGACAGGGCTACCATCCATTTGAGTAACAAAAATCTTGACAACATACTACCTTCCATAATGACAAGGGTACCATCCATTAGACTATCAAAAATCTCGACAGCAGACTACCTTTCATAATGACAAGGCTACCATCCATTGGAGTAACAAAAATCTCGACAACAGACTAACTTCCATAATTACAAGGCTACCATCCATTGGAGTAACAAAAATCTCGACAACAGACTAACTTCCATAATTACAAGGCTACCATCCATTGTAGTAACAAATATCTCGACAACAGACTACCTTCCATAATTACAAGGCTACCATCCATTGGAGTAACAAAAATCTCGACAACAGACTAACTTCCATAATTACAAGGCTACCATCCATTGGAGTAACAAAAATCTGAACTACAGACTACCTTACATAATGACAACACTACCATCCAATGGACTAACAAAAATCTCAACGAATGACTACCTTTCATAATGACAAGGCTACCATCTATTGGAGTATAAAAAATCTCGTCAACAAACTAACTTCCATAATGAAAAGGATACCATCCATTGAAGTAACAAATATCTCGACAAAAGACTACCTTCCATAATGACAAGGCTACCATCCATAGGAGTAACCAAAATATCGACAATAGACTACCTTCTATAATGACAAGGCTAGCATCAATTGGAGTAACAAAACTCTTGACAACAAACTACCTTCCATAATGAAAAGGGTACCATCCATTGGAGTAACAAAAATATCGACAACAAACAACCTTCCATAATGACAAGGCTACCATCCATTGAAGTATCAAAAATATCGACAACAAACTACCTTCCATAATTACAAGGCTACCATCCATTGGAGTAAAAAAAACTTGACAATAGACTACCTTCCATAATGACAAGGTTACCATCCATTGGAATAACAAAAATCTCGACAACAGACTACCTTCCATAATGACAAGGCTACCATCCAACGAAATAACAAAAATCTCGACAACAGACTACCTTCCATAATGAGAAGGAAACCATCCATTGGAGTAACAAAATTCTTGACAACAGACTACCTTCCATAATGACAAAACTACAATCCATTGGAGTAACAAAAAATCGACAATAGACTACCTTCCATAATGACAAGGCTACCATCCAACGAAATAACAAAAATCTCGACAATAGACTACCTTCCATAAACAGAAGGCAATCATCCAACGAAATAACAAAAATCTAGACAACAGACTACCTTCCATAATGATAAGGCTACCATCCATTGGAGTAACAAAATTCTCGACAACAGACTACCTTCCATAATGACAATGCTACCATCCATTGGAGTAACAAAAATATCGACAACAGACTACCTTACATAATGACAATGCTACCATCCATTGGAGTAACAAAAATATCTACAACACACTATGTTCCATAATGACAAGGCTACCATCCATAGAAATAACAAAAATCTCGACAACAAACTACCTTCCATAATGAGAAGGCTACCATCCATTGGAGTAACAAAAATCTCGACAACAGACTACCTTACATAATTACAATGCTACCATCCATTGGAGTAACAAAAATATCGACCACACACTACGTTCTATAATGACAAGGCTATCATCCATTGGAGTAACAAAAATCTTGACAACAGACTACCTTCCATAATGAGAAGGCTACCATCCATTGGACTATCAAAAATCTCGACAACAGACTACCTTTCATAATGGCAAGGCTACCATCCATTGGAGTGACAAAAAGCTCGACAAGAGACTAACTTCCATAATTACAAGGCTACCATCCATTGGAGTAACAAATATCTCGACAACAGACTACCTTCCATAATGATAAGGCTACCATCCATTGAACTATAAAATCCTCGACAACAGACTACCTTCCATAATGACAAGGCTATGATCCAATGGAATACCAAAAATCTCAACAATAGACTACCTTCCATAATGACAAGGCTACCATCAAACGAAATAACAAAAATCTCTACAATAGACTACCTTCCATAATTACCAGGTTACCATCCATTGGAATAACAAAAATCTCGACAACAGACTACCTTCCATAATGACAAGGCTACCATCCAACAAAATAAGAAAAATTTCGACAACATACTACCTTCCATAATGACAAGGTTACCATCCATTGGAATAAAGAAAAACTCGAAAACAAACTACCTTCCATAATGTCAAGGTTACCATCCATTGGAGTAACAAAAATATCGACAACAGACTACCTTCCATAATTACAAGTCTACTATCCATTGGAGTAACAAAAACTCGACAACAGACTACCTTCCATAATGACAAGGTTACCTTCCATTGGAATAACAAAAATCTCGACAACAGACTACTTTCCATAATGACAAGGCTAACATCCAACGAAATAACAAAAATCTCGACAACAAACTACCTTCCATAATGACAAGGTTACCATCCATTGAGATAACAAAAAACTCGAGAACAAACTACCTTTCATAATTACAAGGCTACCATCCATTGGAGTAACAAAAACTTGACAACAGACTACCTTCCACAATGACAAGGTTACCATCCATTAGACTATCAAAAATCTCGACAGCAGACTACCTTTCATGATGACAAGGCTACCATCCATTGGAGTAACAAAAATCTCGACAATAGAGTAACTTCCATAATTACAAGGCTACCATCCATTGGAGTAACAAATATCTCGACAATAGACTACCTTCCATAATGATAAGGCTATCATCCATTGGACTATCAAAATCCTCGACAACAGACTACCTTCCATAATGACAAGGTTACCATCTAATGGAATACCAAAAATCTCAACAACAGACTACCTTCCATAATGACAAGGCTACCATCCATTGGAGTAACAAAAATCTGAACTACAGACTACCTTCCGTAATGACAACACTACCATCCATTGGACTATCAAAAATCTCAACGAAAGACTACCTTCCATTATGACAAGGCTACCATCCATTGGAGTAACAAATATCTCGACAAAAGACAACCTTCCATAATGACAAGGATATCATCCATAGGAGTAACCAAAATATCGACAATAGACTACCTTCTATAATGACAAGGCTAGCATCCATTGGAGTAACAAAACTCTCGACAACAAACTACCTTCCATAATGAAAAGGGTAACATCCATTGGAGTAACAAAAATATCGACAACAAACTACCTTCCATAATGAAAAGGCTACCATCCATTGAAGTATTAAAAATATCGACAACAAACTACCTTCCATAATTACAAGGCTACCATCCATTGGAGTAACAAAAACTCAACAACAGACTACGATCCATAATGACAAGGTTACCATCCATTGGAATAACTAAAATCTCGACAACAGACTACCTTCCATAATGACAAGGCTACCATCCAACGAAATAACAAAAATCTCGACAACAAACTACCTTCCATAATGACAAGGCTACCATCCATTAGACTATCAAAAATCTCTACAACAGACTACCTTTCATAATGACAAGGCTACCATCCATTGGAGTAATAAAAATCTCGACAACAGACAACTTTCCATAATGACAAGGCTAAATCCAATGAAATAACAAAAATCTAGACAACAAACTACCTTCCATAATGAAAAGGTTACCATCCATTGGAATAACAAAAAAATCGACAACAGACTACCTTCCATAATGACAAGGTTAACATCCATTGGAGTAACAAAAATCTCGACAACAGACAACTTTCAATAATGACAAGGCTAAATCCAACGAAATAACAAAAATCTAGACAACAAACTACCTTCCATAATGACAAGGCTACCATTCATAGGAGTAAGAAAAACTCGACAACAGACTACCTTCCAGAATGACAAGGTTACCATCCATTGGAATAACAAAAATCTCAACAAGAGACTAACTTCCATAATTACAAGGCTACCATCCATTGGAGTAACAAATATCTCGACAACAGACTAACTTCCATAATGATAAGGCTACCATACATTGGATTATCAAAATCCTCGACAACAGACTACCTTCCATAATGACTAGGCTACCATCCATTGGAGTAACAAAAATCTGAACTAATGACTACCTTCCATAATGACAACGCTACCATCCATTGGACTAACAAAAATCTCAATGAAAGACTACTTTCCATAATGACGAGGCTACCATCCATTATAGTAACAAAAATCTCGATAGCAAACTAACTTCCATAATTACAAGGCTACCATCCATTAAAGTACCAAATATCTCGACAAAAGACTACCTTCCATAATGACAAGGCTACCATCCATAGGAGTAACCAAAATATCGACAATAGACTAGCTTCTATAATGACAAGGCTGGCATCCATTGGAGTAACAAAACTCTCGACAACAAACTACCTTCCATAATGAAAAGGGTACCATCCATTGGAGTAACAAAAATATCGACAACAAACTACCTTGCATAATGACAAGGCTACGATCCATTGAAGTATCAAAAATATCGACAACAAACTACCTTCCATAATTACAAGGCTACCATCCATTGGAGTAATAAAAACTCGACAACAGACTACCTTCCATAATGACAAGTTTACCATCCATTGGAATAACAAAAATCTCGACAACAGACTACCTTCCATAATGACAAGGCTACCATCCAACGAAATAACAAAAAATCTCGAGAACATACTACCTTCCATAATGAGAAGGAAACCATCCATTGGAGTAACAAAATTCTCGACAACAGACTACCTTCCATAATGACAAGGCTACCATCCATTGGAGTAACAAATCTCGACAACAGACTACCTTACATAATGAAAATGCTACCATCCATTGGAGTAACAAAAATATGGACAACACACTACGTTCCATAATGACAAGTCTACCATCCATTGGAGTAACAAAAATCTCGACAACAAACTACCTTCCATAATGACAAGGCTACCATCCATTAGACTATCAAAAATCTCGACAGCAGACTACCTTTCATAATGACAAGGCTACCGTCCATTGGAGTAACAAAAATCTCGACAACAGAGAACTTTCCATAATGACAAGGCTAACATCCAACGAAATAACAAAAATCTAGAAAACAAACTACCTTCCATAATGACAAGGTTACCATCCATTGGAATAACAAAAAAATAGACAACAGACTACCTTCCATAATGACAAGGTTAACATCCATTGGAGTAACAAAAATATCGACAACGGACTACCTTCCAAAATTACAAGGCTACCATCCATAGGAGTAACAAAAACTCGACAACAGACTACCTTCCATAATGACAAGGTTACCATCCATTGGAATAACAAATATCTCATCAACAGATAACCTTCCATAATTACAAGGTTACCATTCAACGAAATAACAAAAATATCGACAACAGATTACCTTCCATAATGACAATGCTACCATCCATTGGAGTAACAAAAATATCGACAACACACTATGTTCCATAATGATAAGGCTACCATCCATTGGAGTAACAAAAATCTCGACAACAGACTACCTGCCATAATGACAAGGCTACCATCCATTAGACTATCAAAAATCTCGACAACAAACTACCTTTCAAAATGACAAGGCTACCATCCATTGGAGTAACAAAAATCTCGACAACAGACTAACTTCTATAATTACAAGGCTACCATCCATTGGAGTACCAAATATCTCGACAAAAGACTACCTTCCATAATGATAAGGCTACCATACATTGGATTATCAAAATCCTCGACAATAGACTAACTTCCATAATGACAAGGCTACCATCCAATGGAATACCGAAAATCTCAACAACAGACTACCTTCCATAATGACAACGCTACCATCCATTGGACTAACAAAAATCTCAACGAAAGACTACCTTCCATAATGACGAGGCTACCATCCATTGTAGTAACAAAAATCTCGACAACAGACTAACTTCCATAATTACAAGGCTACCATCTGTTGAAGTAACAAATATCTTGACACAAGACTACCTTCCATAATGATAAGGCTACCATCCATAGGAGTAACTAAAATATCGACAATAGACTACCTTCTATAATGACAACGCTAGCATCCATTGGAGTAACAAAACTCTCAACAACAAACTACCTTCCATTATGAAAAGGGTACCATCCAATGGAATAACAAAAAAATCGACAACATACTACCTTCCATAATGACAAGGTTAACATCCATTGGAGTAACAAAAATATCGACAACAGACTACATTCCATAATTACAAGGCTACCATCCATTGGAGTAACAAATATCTCGACAACAGACTACCTTCCATAATGATAAGGCTACCATACATTGGATTATCAAAATCCTCGACAACTGACTACCTTCCATAATGACAAGGCTACCATCCAATGGAATACCAAAAATCTCAACAACAGACTACCTTCCATAATGACAAGGCTACCATCCATTGAAGTAACAAAAATCTGAACTACAGACTACCTTCCATAATGACAACGCTACCATCCTTTGGACTAACAATAATCTCAACGAAAGACTACCTTCCATAATGACGAGGCTACCATCCATTATAGTAACAAAAATCTCGACAACAAACAAACTTCCATAATTACAAGGCTACCATCCATTGAAGTAACAAATTTTCGATGAAAGACTACCTTCCATAATGACAAGGCTACCATCCGTAAGAGTAACCAAAATATCGACAATAGACTACCTTCTATAATGAAAAGGCTGGCATCCATTGGAATAACAAAACTCTCGACAACAAACTACCTTCCATAATGAAAAGGGTACCATCCATTGGAGTAACAAAAATATCGACAACAAACTACCTTCCATAATGAAAAGGGTACCATCCAATGGAATAACAAAAAAATCGACAACATACTACCTTCCATAATGACAAGGTTAACATCCATTGGAGTAACAAAAATATCGACAACAGACTACATTCCATAATTACAAGGCTACCATCCATTGGAGTAACAAATATCTCGACAACAGACTACCTTCCATAATGATAAGGCTACCATACATTGGATTATCAAAATCCTCGACAACTGACTACCTTCCATAATGACAAGGCTACCATCCAATGGAATACCAAAAATCTCAACATCAGACTACCTTCCATAATGACAAGGCTACCATCCATTGAAGTAACAAAAATCTGAACTACAGACTACCTTCCATAATGACAACGCTACCATCCTTTGGACTAACAATAATCTCAACGAAAGACTACCTTCCATAATGACGAGGCTACCATCCATTATAGTAACAAAAATCTCGACAACAAACAAACTTCCATAATTACAAGGCTACCATCCATTGAAGTAACAAATTTTCGACGAAAGACTACCTTCCATAATGACAAGGCTACCATCCGTAAGAGTAACCAAAATATCGACAATAGACTACCTTCTATAATGAAAAGGCTGGCATCCATTGGAATAACAAAACTCTCGACAACAAACTACCTTCCATAATGAAAAGGGTACCATCCATTGGAGTAACAAAAATATCGACAACAAACTACCTTCCATAATGACAAGGCTACCATCCATTGAAGTATCAAAAATATCGACAACAAACTACCTTCCATAATTACAAGGCTACCATCCATTGGAGTAACAAAAACTCGACAACAGACTACCTTCCATAATGACAAGGTTACCATCCATTGGAATAACAAAAATCTCGACAACAGACTACCTTCCATAATGACAAGGCTACCATCCAACGAAATAACAAAAATCTCGAGAACAGACTACCTTCCATAATGAGAAGGAAACCATCCATTGGAGTAACAAAATTCTCGACAACAGACTACCTTCCATAATGACAAGGCTACCATCCATTGGAGTAACAAAAATCTCGACAACAGACTACCTTACATAATGAAAATGCTACCATCCATTGGAGTAACAAAAATATGGACAACACACTACGTTCCATAATGACAAGTCTACCATCCATTGGAGTAACAAAAATCTCGAAAACAAACTACCTTCCATAATGACAAGGCTACCATCCATTAGACTATCAAAAATCTCGACAGCAGACTACCTTTCATAATGACAAGGCTACCATCCATTGGAGTAAGCAAAATTTTGACAACAAACTAACTTCCATAATGACAAGGTTACCATCCATTGGAATAACAAAAATCTCATCAACAGACAACCTTCCATAATGACAAGGCTACCATCCAACGAAATAATAAAAATATCGACAACAGATTACCTTCCATAATGAGAAGGCTACTATCCATTGGAGTAACAAAATTCTCGACAACAAACTACCTTCCATAATGAGAAGGCTACCATCCATTGGAGTAACAAAAATCTCGACAATAGACTACCTTACATAATGACAATGCTACCATCCTTTGGAGTAACAAAAATATCGACGACACACTACGTTCCATAATGACAAGGCTACCATCCATTGGAGTAACAAAAATCTCGACAACAAACTACCTTCCATAATGACAAGGCTACCATCCATTAGACTATCAAAAATCTCGATAGCAAACTACCTTATATAATGACAAGGCTACCATCCATTGGAGTAACAAAAATCTCGACAACAAACTAACTTCTGTAATTACAAGGCTACCATCCATTGGAGTAACAAATATCTCGACAACAAACTACCTTCCATAATGATAAGGCTAACATCCATTGGACTATCAAAATCCTCGACAACAGACTACCTTCCATAATGACAAGGTTACCATCTAATGGAATACCAAAAATCTCAACAACAGACTACATTCCATAATAACAAGGCTACCATCCATTGGAGTAACAAAAATATGAACTACAGCCTACCTTCGATAATAACAACACTACCATCCATTGGACTATCAAAAATCTCAACGAAAGACTACCTTCCATTATGACAAGGCTACCATCCATTGGAGTAACAAATATCTCGACAAAAGACTACCTTCCATAATGACAAGGCTATCATCCATAGGAGTAACCAAAATATCGACAATAGACTACCTTCTATAATGACAAGGCTAGCATCCATTGGAGTAACAAAACTCTCGACAACAAACTACCTTCCATAAGGAAAAGTTTAACATCCATTGGGGTAACAAAAATATCGACAACAAACTACCTTCCATAATGAAAAGGCTACCATCCATTGAAGTATCAAAAATATCGACAACAAACTACCTTCCATAATTACAAGGCTACCATCCATTGGAGTAACAAAAACTCGACAACAGACTACCTTCCATAATGAAAAGGTTACCATCCATTGGAATAACTAAAATCTCGACAACAGACTACCTTCAATAATGACAAGGCTACCATCCAACGAAATAACAAAAATCTCGACAACAGACTACCTTCCATAATGAGAAGGAAACCATCCATTGGAGTAACAAAATTCTCGACAGTAGACTACCTTCCATAATGACAAGGCTAACATCCATTGGAGTAACAAAAATCTCGACAACAGACTACCTTACATAATGATAATGATACCATCCATTGGAGTAACAAAAATATGGACAACACACTATGTTCCATAATGACAAGTCTACCATCCATTGGAGTAACAAAAATCTCGACAACAAACTACCTTCCATAATGACAAGGCTACCATCCATTAGACTATCAAAAATCTCGACAGCAGACTACCTTTCATAATGACAAGGCTACCATCCATTGGAGTAAGCAAAATTTTGACAACAGACTACCTTCCATAATGACAAGGTTACCATCCATTGGAATAACAAAAATCTCATCAACAGACAACCTTCCATAATGACAAGGCTACCATCCAACGAAATAATAAAAATATCGACAACAAATTACCTTCCATAATGAGAAGGCTACCATCCATTGGAGTAACAAAATTCTCGACAACAAACTACCTTCCATAATGAGAAGGCTACCATCCATTGGAGTAACAAAAATCTCGACAATAAACTACCTTACATAATGACAATGCTACCATCCATTGGAGTAACAAAAATATCGACAACACACTACGTTCCATAATGAAAAGGCTACCATCCATTGGAGTAACAAAAATCTCGACAACAGACTACCTTCCATAATGACAAGGCTACCATCCATTAGACTATCAAAAATCTCGACAGCAAACTACCTTTCATAATAACAAGGCTAACATCCATTAGAGTAACAAAAATCTTGACAACAAACTAACTTCTATAATTACAAGGCTACCATCCATTGGAGTAACAAATATCTCGACAACAAACTACCTTCCATAATGATAAGGCTAACATCCATTGGACTATCAAAATCCTCAACAACAGACTACCTTCCATAATGACAAGGTTACCATCTAATGGAATACCAAAAATCTCAACAACAAACTACCTTCCATAATTACAAGGCTACCATCCATTGGAGTAACAATAATCTGAACTACAGACTACCTTCCATAATGACAACACTACCATCCATTGGACTATCAAAAATCTCAACGAAAGACTACCTTCCATTATGACAAGGCTACCATCCATTGGAGTAACAAATATCTCGACAAAAGACTACCTTCCATAATGACAAGGCTATCATCCATAGGAGTAACCAAAATATCGACAATAGAGTACCTTCTATAATGACAAGGCTAGCATCCATTGGAGTAACAAAAATCTCGACAACAAACTACCTTCCATAAGGAAAAGTGTACCATCCATTGGGGTAACAAAAATATCGACAACAAACTACCTTCCATAATGAAAAGGCTACCATCCATTGAAGTATCAAAAATATCGACAACAAACTACCTTCCATAATTACAAGGCTACCATCCATTGGAGTAACAAAAACTCGACAACGGACTACCTTCCATAATGAAAAGGTTACCATCCATTGGAATAACTAAAATCTCGACAACAGACTACCTTCAATAATGACAAGGCTACCATCCAACGAAATAACAAAAATCTCGACAACAGACTACCTTCCATAATGAGAAGGAAACCATCCATTGGAGGAACAAAATTCTCGACAGTAGACTACCTTCCATAATGACAAGGCTAACATCCATTGGAGTAACAAAAATCTCGACAACAGACTACCTTACATAATGACAATGCTACCATCCATTGGAGTAACAAAAATATCGACAACACACCACGTTCCATAATGACAAGTCTACCATCCATTGGAGTAACAAAAATCTCGACAACAAACTACCTTCCATAATGACAAGGCTACCATCCATTAGACTATCAAAAATCTCGACAACAGACTACCTTTAATAATGACAAGGCAACCATCCATTGGTGTAACAAAAATCTCGACAACAGACAACTTTCCATAATGACAAGGCTAAATCCAATAAAATAACAAAAATATAGACAACAAGCTACCTTCCATAATGACAAGGTTACCATCCATTGGAATAACAAAAAAATAGACAACAAACTACCTTCCATAATGACAAGGTTAACATCCATTGGAGTAACAAAAATATCGACAACAGACTACATTCCATAATTACAAGGCTACCATCCATAGGAGTAACAAAAACTCGACAACAGACTACCTTCCAGAATGACAAGGTTACCATCCATTGGAATAACAAAAATCTCGACAAGAGACTAACTTCCATAATTACAAGGCTACCATCCATTGGAGTAACAAATATCTCGACAACAGACTACCTTCCATAATGATAAGGCTACCATACATTGGATTATCAAAATCCTCGACAACAGACTACCTTCCATAATGACAAGGCTACCATCCAATGGAATACCAAAAGTCTCAACAACAGACAACCTTCCATAATTACAAGGCTACCATCCATTGGAGTAACAAAAATTTGAACTACAGACTACCTTCCATAATGACAACGCTACCATCCATTGGACTAACAAAAATCTCGACAATAGACTACCTTACATAATGAAAATGCTACCATTCGTTGGAGTAACAAAAATATGGACCACACACTACGTTCCATAATGACAAGTCTACCGTCCATTGGAGTAACAAAAATCTCGAAAACAAACTACCTTCCATAATGACAAGGCTACCATCCATTAGACTATAAAAAATCTCAACAGTAGACTACCTTTCATAATGACAAGGCTACCATCCATTAGAGTAACAAAAATCACGACAATAGACTAACTTCTATAATTACAAGGCTACCATCCATAGGAGTAACAAATATATCGACAACAAACTACCTTCCATAATGACAAGGCTACCATCCAATGGAATATCAAAAATCACAACAACAAACTACCTTCCATAATGACAAGGCTACCATCTATTTGATTAACAAAAATCTGAACTACATAATACCTTCCATAATGACGAGGCTACCCTCCATTGTAGTAACAAAAATATCGACAATGAACTACCTTCCATAATGACAAGGCTAACATCCATAGGAGTAACCAAAATATCGACAATAGACTACCTTCTATAATGACAATGTTAGCATCCATTGGAGTAACAAAACTCTCGACAACAAACTACCTTCCATAATGAAAAGGGTACCATCCATTGGAATAACAAAAAAATCGACAACAGACTACCTTCCATAATGACAAGGTTAACAACCATTGGAGTAACAAAAATATCGACAACAGACTACATTCAATAATTACAAGGCTACCATCTATAGGAGTAACAAAAACTCGACAACAGACTACCTTCCAGAATGAGAAGGTTACCATCCATTGGAATAACAAAAATCTCGACAAGAGACTAACTTCCATAATTACAAGGCTACCATCCATTGGAGTAACAAATATCTCGACAACAGACTACCTTCCATAATGATAAGTCTACCATACATTGGATTATCAAAATCCTCGACAACAGACTACCTTCCATAATGACAAGGATACCATCCAATGGAATACCAAAAATCTCAACAACAGACTACCTTCCATAATGACAAGGCTGCCATCCATTGGAGTATCAAAAATCGGAACTACAGACTACCTTCTATAATGACAGCACTACCATCCATTGGACTAACAATAATCTCAACGAAAGACTACCTTCCATAATGACGAGGCTACCATCCATTATAGTAACAAAAATATCGACAACAAACTAACTTCCATAATTACAAGGCTACCATCCATTGAAGTAACAAATATCTCGACAAAAGACTACCTTCCATAATGACAAGGCTACCATCCATAAGAGTAACCAAAATATCGACAATAGACTACCTTCTATAATGAAAAGGCTAGCATCCATTGGAGTAACAAAACTCTCGACAACAAACTACCTTCCATAATGAAAAGGGTACCATCCATTGGAGTAACAAAAATATCGACAACAAACTACCTTCCATAATGACAAGGCTACCATCCATTGAAGTATCAAAAATATCGACAACAAACTAACTTCCATAATTACAAGGCTACCATCCATTGGAGTAACAAAAACTCGACAACAGACTACCTTCCATAATGACAAGGATACCATCCATCGGAATAACAAAAATCTCGACAACACACTACCTTCCATAATGACAAGGCTACCATCCAACGAAATAACAAAAATTTCGAGAACAAACTACCTTCCATAATGAGAAGGAAACCATCAATTGGAGTAACAAAATTCTCGACAACAAACTACCTTCCATAATGACAAGGCTACCATCCATTGGAGTAACAAAAATCTCAACAATAGACTACCTTACATAATGAAAATGCAACCATCCATTGGAGTAACAAAAATATGGACAACACACTACGTTCCATAATGACAAGTCTACCACCCATTGCAGTAACAAAAATCTAGACAACAAACTACCTTCCATAATGACAAGGCTACCATCCATTAGACTATCAAAAATCTCGACAAGAGACTACCTTTCATAATTACAAGGCTACCATCCATTGGAGTAAGCAAAATTTTGACAACAGACTACCTTCCATAATGACAAGGTTACCCTCCATTGGAATAACAAAAATCTCATCAACAGACAACCTTCCATAATGACAAGGCTACCATCCAACGAAATAATAAAAATATCGACAAAAGATTACCTTCCATAATGAGAAGGCTACCATCCATTGGAGTAACAAAATTCTCGACAAGAAACTACCTTCCATAATGACAATGCTACCATCCATTGGAGTAACAAAAATATCGACAACACACTATGTTCCATAATTACAAGGCTACCATCCATTGGAGTAACAAAAATCTCGACAACAGACTACCTTCCATAATGACAAGGCTACCATCTATTGGAGTAACAAAAATCTGAACTACATAATACCTTCCATAATGACAACGCTACCATCCATTGGACTAACAAAAATCTCAACGAAAGACTACCTTCCATAATGACGAGGCTACCATCCATTGTAGTAACAAAAATCTCGACAATAGACTAACTTCTATAATTACAAGGCTACAATCTGTTGAAGTAACAAATATCTCGACAAAAGACTACCTTTCATAATGACAAGGCTACCATCCATAGGAGTAACCAAAATATCGACAATAGGCTACCTTCTATAATGACAATGCTAGCATCCATTGGAGTAACAAAACTCTCGACAAAAAACTACCTTCCATAATGAAAAGGGTACCATCCATTGGAATAACAAAAAAATCGACAACAGACTACCTTCCATAATTACAAGGTTAACATCCATTGGAGTAACAAAAATATCGACAACAGACTACATTCAATAATTACAAGGCTACCATCCATAGGAGTAACAAAAACTCGACAACAGACTACCTTCCAGAATGACAAGGTTACCATCCATTGGAATAACAAAAATCTCGACAAGAGACTAACTTCCATAATTACAAGGATACCATCCATTGGAGTAACAAATATCTCGACAACAGACTACCTTCCATAATGATAAGTCTACCATACATTGGATTATCAAAATCCTCGACAACAGACTACCTTCCATAATGACAAGGATACCATCCAATGGAATACCAAAAATCTCAACAACAGACTACCTTCCATAATGACAAGGCTGCCATCCATTGGAGTATCAAAAATCGGAACTACAGACTACCTTCTATAATGACAGCACTACCATCCATTGGACTAACAATAATCTCAACGAAAGACTACCTTCCATAATGACGAGGCTACCATCCATTATAGTAACAAAAATATCGACAACAAACTAACTTCCATAATTACAAGGCTACCATCCATTGAAGTAACAAATATCTCGACAAAAGACTACCTTCCATAATGACAAGGCTACCATCCATAAGAGTAACCAAAATATCGACAATAGACTACCTTCTATAATGAAAAGGCTAGCATCCATTGGAGTAACAAAACTCTCGACAACAAACTACCTTCCATAATGAAAAGGGTACCATCCATTGGAGTAACAAAAATATCGACAACAAACTACCTTCCATAATGACAAGGCTACCATCCATTGAAGTATCAAAAATATCGACAACAAACTAACTTCCATAATTACAAGGCTACCATCCATTGGAGTAACAAAAACTCGACAACAGACTACCTTCCATAATGACAAGGATACCATCCATCGGAATAACAAAAATCTCGACAACACACTACCTTCCATAATGACAAGGCTACCATCCAACGAAATAACAAAAATCTCGAGAACAAACTACCTTCCATAATGAGAAGGAAACCATCAATTGGAGTAACAAAATTCTCGACAACAAACTACCTTCCATAATGACAAGGCTACCATCCATTGGAGTAACAAAAATCTCAACAATAGACTACCTTACATAATGAAAATGCAACCATCCATTGGAGTAACAAAAATATGGACAACACACTACGTTCCATAATGACAAGTCTACCACCCATTGCAGTAACAAAAATCTAGACAACAAACTACCTTCCATAATGACAAGGCTACCATCCATTAGACTATCAAAAATCTCGACAAGAGACTACCTTTCATAATTACAAGGCTACCATCCATTGGAGTAAGCAAAATTTTGACAACAGACTACCTTCCATAATGACAAGGTTACCCTCCATTGGAATAACAAAAATCTCATCAACAGACAACCTTCCATAATGACAAGGCTACCATCCAACGAAATAATAAAAATATCGACAAAAGATTACCTTCCATAATGAGAAGGCTACCATCCATTGGAGTAACAAAATTCTCGACAAGAAACTACCTTCCATAATGACAATGCTACCATCCATTGGAGTAACAAAAATATCGACAACACACTATGTTCCATAATTACAAGGCTACCATCCATTGGAGTAACAAAAATCTCGACAACAGACTACCTTCCATAATGACAAGGCTACCATCTATTGGAGTAACAAAAATCTGAACTACATAATACCTTCCATAATGACAACGCTACCATCCATTGGACTAACAAAAATCTCAACGAAAGACTACCTTCCATAATGACGAGGCTACCATCCATTGTAGTAACAAAAATCTCGACAATAGACTAACTTCTATAATTACAAGGCTACAATCTGTTGAAGTAACAAATATCTCGACAAAAGACTACCTTTCATAATGACAAGGCTACCATCCATAGGAGTAACCAAAATATCGACAATAGGCTACCTTCTATAATGACAATGCTAGCATCCATTGGAGTAACAAAACTCTCGACAAAAAACTACCTTCCATAATGAAAAGGGTACCATCCATTGGAATAACAAAAAAATCGACAACAGACTACCTTCCATAATTACAAGGTTAACATCCATTGGAGTAACAAAAATATCGACAACAGACTACATTCAATAATTACAAGGCTACCATCCATAGGAGTAACAAAAACTCGACAACAGACTACCTTCCAGAATGACAAGGTTACCATCCATTGGAATAACAAAAATCTCGACAAGAGACTAACTTCCATAATTACAAGGATACCATCCATTGGAGTAACAAATATCTCGACAACAGACTATGTTCCATAATGATAAGGCTACCATACATTGGATTATCAAAATCCTCGACAACAGACTACCTTCCATAATGACAAGGCTACCATCCAATGGAATACCAAAAATCACAACAACAGACTACCTTCCATAATGACAAGGCTACCATCCATTGGAGTAACAAAAATATGAACTACAGACTACCTTCCATAATGACAACGCTACCATCCATTGGACTAACAATAATCTCAACGAAAGACTACCTTCCATAATGACGAGGCTACCATCCATTATAGTAACAAAAATATCGACAACAAACTAACTTCCATAATTACAAGGCTACCATCCATTGAAGTAACAAATATCTCGACAAAAGACTACCTTCCATAATGACAAGGCTACCATCCATAGGAGTAACCAAAATATCGACAATAGACTACCTTCTATAATGAAAAGGCTAGCATCCATTGGAGTAAAAAAACTCTCGACAACAAACTACCTTCCATAATGAAAAGGGTACCATCCATTGGAGTAACAAAAATATCGACAACAAACTACCTTCCATTGGAGTAACAAAAACTCGACAACAGACTACCTTCCATAATGACAAGGTTACCATCAATTGGAATAACAAAAATCTCGACAACAGACTACCTTCCATAATGACAAGGCTACCATCCAACGAAATAACAAAAATCTCGAGAACAGACTACCTTCCATAATGAGAAGGAAACCATCCATCGGAGTAACAAAATTCTCGACAACAAACTACCTTCCATAATGACAAGGCTACCATCCATTGGAGTAACAAAGATCTCGATAATAGACTACCTTACATAATGAAAATGCTACCATCCATTGGAGTAACAAAAATATGGACAACACACTACGTTCCATAATGACAAGTCTACCATCCATTGCAGTAACAAAAATCTCGACAACAAACTACCTTCCATAATGACAAGGCTACCATCCATTAGACTATCAAAAATCTCGACAGCAGACAACCTTTCATAATGATAAGGCTACCATCCATTGGAGTAAGCAAAATTTTGACAACAGACTACCTTCCATAATGACAAGGTTACCATCCATCGGAATAACAAAAATCTCGACAACAGACTACCTTCCATAATGACATGGCTACCATCCAACGAAATAACAAAAATATCGAGAAAAGACTATGTTACATAATGAGAAGGAAACCATGCATTGGAGTAACAAAATTCTCGACAACAAACTACCTTCCATAATGAAAAGGGTACCATCCAATGGAGTAACAAAAATCTCGACAACAGACTACCTTACATAATGAAAATGCTACCATCCATTGGAGTAACAAAAATATGGACCACACACTATGTTCCATAATGAAAAGTCTACCATCCATTGGAGTAACAAAAATCTCGAAAACAACCTACCTTCCATAATGACAAGGCTACCATCCATTAGACTATAAAAAATCTCAACAGCAGACTACCTTTCATAATGACAAGGCTACCATCCATTAAAGTAAAAAAAATCTCGACAACAGAGAACTTTCCATAATGACAAGGCTAACATCCAACGAAATAACAAAAATCTAGACAACAAACTACCTTCCATAATGACAAGGTTACCATCCATTGGAATAACAAAAAATCGACAATAAACTACCTTCCATAATGACAAGGTTAACATCCTATGGAGTAACAAAAATATCGACAATGGACTACCTTCCATAATTACAAGGCTACCATCCATAGGAGTAACAAAAACTCGACAACAGACTACCTCCCATAATGACAAGGTTACCATCCATAGGAATAACAAAAATCTCGTCAACAGACAACCTTCCATAATTACAAGGCTACCATCCAACGAAATAACAAAAATCTCGACAACAGATTACCTTCCATAATTACAAGGCTACCATCCATTGGAGTAACAAAATTCTCGACAATAAACTACCTTCCATAATTACAAGGCTACCATCCATTGGAGTAACAAAAATCTCGACAATAGACTACCTTACATAATGACAATGCTACCATCCATTGGAGTAATAATAATATCGACAACACACTACGTTCCATAATGACAAGGCTACCATCCATTGGAGTAACAAAAATCTTAACAACATACTACCTTCCATAATGTCAAGGTTACCATCCATTAGACTATCAAAAATCTCGACAACAAACTACCTTTCATAATGACAAGGCTACCATCCGTTGGAGTAACAAAAATCTCGACAACAGACTAACTTCTATAATTACAAGGCTACCATCCATAGGAGTAACAAATATATCGACAACAGACTACCTTCCATAATGACAAGGCTACCATCCAATGGAATACCAAAAATCACAACAACAGACTACCTTCCATAATGACATGGCTACCATCTATTGGAGTAACAAAAATATGAACTACATAATACCTTCCATAATGACGAGGCTACCCTCCATTGTAGTAACAAAAATCTCGACAACAAACTACCTTCCATAATGACAAGGCTACCATCCATAGGAGTAACCAAAATATCGACAATAGACTACCTTCTATAATGACAACGTTAGCATCCATTGGAGTAACAAAACTCTCGACAACAAACTACCTTCCATAATGAAAAGTGTACCATCCATTGGAATAACAAAAAAAACGACAACAGACTACCTTCCATAATGACAAGGTTAACATCCATTGGAGTAACAAAAATATCGACAACAGACTACATTCAATAATTACAAGGCTACCATCCATAGGAGTAACAAAAACTCGACAACAGACTACCTTCCAGAATGACAAGGTTACCATCCATTGGAATAACAAAAATCTCGACAAGAGACTAACTTCCATAATTACAAGGCTACCATCCATTGGAGTAACAAATATCTCGACAACAGACTACCTTCCATAATGATAAGGCTACCATACATTGGATTATCAAAATCCTCGACAACAGACTTCCTTCCATAATGACAAGGATACCATCCAATGGAATACCAAAAATCTTAACAACATACTACCTTCCATAATGACAAGGCTGCCATCCATTGGAGTAACAAAAATCTGAACTACAGACAACCTTCTATAATGACAACGCTACCATCCATTGGACTAACAATAACCTCAACGAAAGACTACCTTCCATAATGACGAGGCTACCATCCATTATACTAACAAAAATATCGACAACAAACTAACTTCCATAATTACAAGGCTACCATCCATTGAAGTAACAAATATCTCGACAAAAGACTACCTTCCATAATGACAAGGCTACCATCCATAAGAGTAACCAAAATATCGACAATAGACTACCTTCTATAATGAAAAGGCTAGCATCCATTGGAGTAACAAAACTCTCGACAACAAATTACCTTCCATATGGAAAAGGGTACCATCCATTGGAGTAACAAAAATATCGACAACAAACTACCTTCCATAATGACAAGGCTACCATCCATTGAAGTATCAAAAATATCGACAACAAACTACCTTCCATAATTACAAGGCTACCATCCATTGGAGTAACAAAAACTCGACAACAGACTACCTTCCATAATGACAAGGTTACCATCCATCGGAATAACAAAAATCTCGACAACACACTACCTTCCATAATGACAAGGCTACCATCCAACGAAATAACAAAAATCTCGAGAACAGACTACCTTCCATAATGAGAAGGAAACCATCCATTAGAGTAACAAAATTCTCGAAAACAGACTACCTTCCATAATGACAAGGCTACCATCCATTGGAGTAACAAAAATCTCAACAATAGACTACCTTACATAATGAAAATGCTACCATCCATTGGAGTAAAAAAAATATGGACAACACACTACGTTCCATAATGACAAGTCTACCATCCATTGCAGTAACAAAAATCTAGACAACAAACTACCTTCCATAATGACAAGGCTACCATCCATTAGACTATCAAAAATCCTGACAACGGACTACCTTTCATAATGACAAGGCTACCATCCATTGGAGTAAGCAAAATTTTGACAACAGACTACCTTCCATAATGACAAGGTTACCCTCCATTGGAATAACAAAAATCTCATCAACAGAAAACCTTCCATAATGACAAGGCTACCATCCAACGAAATAATAAAAATATTGACAAAAGATTACCTTCCATAATGAGAAGGCTACCATCCATTGGAGTAACAAAATTCTCGACAAGAAACTACCTTCCATAATGAGAAGGCTACCATCCATTTGAGTAAAAAAAATCTCGACAATAGACTACCTTACATAATGACAATGCTACCATCCATTGGAGTAACAAAAATATCGACAACATACTATGTTCCATAATTACAAGGCTACCATCCATTGGAGTAACAAAAATCTCGACAACAGACTACCTTCCATAATGACAAGGCTACCATCTATTGGAGTAACAAAAATCTGAACTACATAATACCTTCCATAATGACAACGCTACCATCCATTGGACTAACAAAAATCTCAACGAAAGACTACCTTCCATAATGACGAGGCTACCATCCATTGTAGTAACAAAAATCTCGACAACAGACTAACTTCCATAATTACAAGGCTACCATCTGTTGAAGTAAAAAATATCTCGACAAAAGACTACCTTTCATAATGACAAGGCTACCATCCATAGGAGTAACCAAAATATCGACAATAGACTACCTTCTATAATGACAACGCTAGCATCCATTGGAGTAACAAAACTCTCGACAACAAACTACCTTCCATAATGAAAAGGGTACCATCCATTGGAATAACAAAAAAATCGACAACAGACTACCTTCCATAATGACAAGGTTAACATCCATTGGAGTAACAAAAATTTCGACAACAGACTACATTCAATAATTACAAGGCTACCATCCATAGGAGTAACAAAAACTCGAAAAGAGACTACCTTCCAGAATGACAAGGTTACCATCCATTGGAATAACAAAAATCTCGACAAGAGACTACCTTCCATAATGATAAGGCTACCATACATTGGATTATCAAAATCCTCGACAACAGACTACCTTCCATAATGACAAGGATACCATCCAATGGAATACCAAAAATCTCAACAACAGACTACCTTCCATAATGACAAGGCTACCATCCATTGGAGTAACAAAAATCTGAACTACAGACTACCTTCTATAATGACAACGCAACCATCCATTGGACTAACAATAATCTCAACGAAAGACTACCTTCCATAATGACGAGGCTACCATCCATTATAGTAACAAAAATATGGACAACAAACTAACTTCCATAATTACAAGGCTACCATCCATTGAAGTAACAAATATCTCGACAAAAGACTACCTTCCATAATGACAAGGCTACCATCCATAAGAGTAACCAAAATATCGACAATAGACTACCTTCTATAATGAAAAGGCTAGCATCCATTGGAGTAACAAAACTCTCGACAACAAACTACCTTCCATAATGAAAAGGGTACCATCCATTGGAGTAACAAAAATATCGACAACAAACTACCTTCTATAATGACAAGGCTACCATCCATTGAAGTATCAAAAATATCGACAACAAACTACCTTCCATAATTACAAGGCTACCATCAATTGGAGTAACAAAAACTCGACAACAGACTACCTTCCATAATGACAAGGTTACCATGCATCGGAATAACAAAAATCTCGACAACACACTACCTTCCATAATGACAAGGCTACCATCCAACGAAATAACAAAAATCTCGAGAACAGACTACCTTCCATAATGAGAAGGAAACCATCCATTGGAGTAACAAAATTCTCGACAATAGACTACCTTCCATAATGACAAGGCTACCATCCATTGGAGTAACAAAAATATCGACAATAGACTAACTTACATAATGAAAATGCTACCATCCATTGGAGTAACAAAAATATGGACAACACACAACGTTCCATAATGACAAGTCTACCATCCATTGCAGTAACAAAAATCTAGACAACAAACTACCTTCCATAATGACAAGGCTACCATCCATTAGACTATCAAAAATCTCGACAACAGACTACCTTTCATAATGACAAGGCTACCATCCATTGGAGTAAGCAAAATTTTGACAACAGACTACCTTCCATAATGACAAGGTTACCATCCATTGGAATAACAAAAATCTCATCAACAGACAACCTTCAATGATGACAAGGCTACCATCCAACGAAATATTAAAAATATCGACAAAAGATTACCTTCCATAATGAGAAGGCTACCATCCATTTGAGTAACAAAATTCTCGACAAGAAACTACCTTCCATAATGAGAAGGCTACCATCCATTGGAGTAACAAAAATCTCGACAATAGACTACCTTACATAATGACAATGCTACCAATCATTGGAGTAACAAAAATATCGACAACACACTATGTTCCATAATTACAAGGCTACCATCCATTGGAGTAACAAAAATCTCGACAACAGACTACCTTCCATAATGACAAGGCTACCATCTATTGGAGTAAAAAAAATTTGAACTACATAATACCTTCCATAATGACAACGCTACCATCCATTGGACTAACAAAAATCTCAATGAAAGACTACCTTCCATAATGACGAGGCTACCATCCATTGTAGTAACAAAAATCTCGACAACAGACTAACTTCCATAATTACAAGGCTACCATCTGTTGAAGTAAAAAATATCTCGACAAAAGACAACCTTTCATAATGACAAGGCTACCATCCATAGGAGTAACCAAAATATCGACAATAGACTACCTTCTATAATGACAACGCTAGCATCCATTGGAGTAACAAAACTCTCGACAACAAACTACCTTCCATAATGAAAAGGGTACCATCCATTGGAATAACAAAAAAATCGACAACAGACTACCTTCCATAATGACAAGGTTAACATCCATTGGAGTAACAAAAATTTCGACAACAGACTACATTCAATAATTACAAGGCTACCATCCATAGGAGTAACAAAAACTCGACAACAGACTACCTTCCAGAATGACAAGGTTACCATCCATTGGAATAACAAAAATCTCGACAAGAGACTACCTTCCATAATGATAAGGCTACCATACATTGGATTATCAAAATCCTCGACAACAGACTACCTTCCATAATGACAAGGATACCATCCAATGGAATACCAAAAATCTCAACAACAGACTACCTTCCATAATGACAAGGCTACCATCCATTGGAGTAACAAAAATCTGAACTACAGACTACCTTCTATAATGACAACGCAACCATCCATTGGACTAACAATAATCTCAACGAAAGACTACCTTCCATAATGACGAGGCTACCATCCATTATAGTAACAAAAATATGGACAACAAACTAACTTCCATAATTACAAGGCTACCATCCATTGAAGTAACAAATATCTCGACAAAAGACTACCTTCCATAATGACAAGGCTACCATCCATAAGAGTAACCAAAATATCGACAATAGACTACCTTCTATAATGAAAAGGCTAGCATCCATTGGAGTAACAAAACTCTCGACAACAAACTACCTTCCATAATGAAAAGGGTACCATCCATTGGAGTAACAAAAATATCGACAACAAACTACCTTCCATAATGACAAGGCTACCATCCATTGAAGTATCAAAAATATCGACAACAAACTACCTTCCATAATTACAAGGCTACCATCAATTGGAGTAACAAAAACTCGACAACAGACTACCTTCCATAATGACAAGGTTACCATGCATCGGAATAACAAAAATCTCGACAACACACTACCTTCCATAATGACAAGGCTACCATCCAACGAAATAACAAAAATCTCGAGAACAGACTACCTTCCATAATGAGAAGGAAACCATCCATTGGAGTAACAAAATTCTCGACAACAGACTACCTTCCATAATGACAAGGCTACCATCCATTGGAGTAACAAAAATCTCGACAATAGACTACCTTACATAATGAAAATGCTACCATCCATTGGAGTAACAAAAATATGGACAACACACTACGTTCCATAATAACAAGTCTACCATCCATTGCAGTAACAAAAATCTAGACAACAAACTACCTTCCATAATGACAAGGCTACCATCCATTAGACTATCAAAAATCTCGACAACAGACTACCTTTCATAATGACAAGGCTACCATCCATTGGAGTAAGCAAAATTTTGACAACAGACTACCTTCCATAATGACAAGGTTACCATCCATTGGAATAACAAAAATCTCATCAACAGACAACCTTCCATGATGACAAGGCTACCATCCAACGAAATAATAAAAATATCGACAAAAGATTACCTTCCATAATGAGAAGGCTACCATCCATTTGAGTAACAAAATTCTCGACAAGAAACTACCTTCCATATTGAGAAGGCTACCATCCATTGGAGTAACAAAAATCTCGACAATAGACTACCTTACATAATGACAATGCTACCAATCATTGGAGTAACAAAAATATCGACAACACACTATGTTCCATAATTACAAGGCTACCATCCATTGGAGTAACAAAAATCTCGACAACAGACTACCTTCCTTAATGACAAGGCTACCATCTATTGGAGTAACAAAAATCTGAACTACATAATACCTTCCATAATGACAACGCTACCATCCATTGGACTAACCAAACTCTCAACGAAAGACTACCTTCCATAATGACGAGGCTACCATCCATTGTAGTAACAAAAATCTCGACAACAGACTAACTTTCATAATTACAAGGCTACCATCAGTTGAAGTAACAAATATCTCGACAATAGACTACCTTTCATAATGATAAGGCTACCATCCATAGGAGTAACCAAAATATCGACAATAGACTACCTTCTATAATGACAACGCTAGCATCCATTGGAGTAACAAAACTCTCGACAACAAACTACCTTCCATAATGAAAAGGGTACCATCCATTGGAATAACAAAAAAATCGACAACAGACTACCTTCCATAATGACAAGGTTAACATCCATTAGAATAACAAAAATCTCGACAAGAGACTAACTTCCATAATTATAAGGCTACCATCCATTGGAGTAACAAATATCTCGACAACAGACTACGTACCATAATGATAAGGCTACCATACATTGGATTATCAAAATCCTCGACAACAGACTACCTTCCATAATGACAAGGCTACCATCCAATGGAATACCAAAAATCTCAACAACAGACTACCTTCCATAATGACAAGGCTACCATCCATTGGAGTAACAAAAATATGAACTACAGACTACCTTCCATAATGACAACGCTACCATCCATTGGACTAACAATAATTTCAACGAAAGACTACCTTCCATAATGACGAGGCTACCATCCATTATAGTAACAAAAATATCGACAACAAACTAACTTCCATAATTACAAGGCTACCATCCATTGAAGTAACAAATATCTCGACAAAAGACTACCTTCCATAATGACAAGGCTACCATCCATAGGAGTAACCAAAATATCGACAATAGACTACCTTCTATAATGAAAAGGCTAGCATCCATTGGAGTAAAAAAACTCTCGACAACAAACTACCTTCCATAATGAAAAGGGTACCATCCATTGGAGTAACAAAAATATCGACAACAAACTACCTTCCATAATGACAAGGCTACCATCCATTGAAATATCAAAAATATCGACAACAAACTACCTTCCATAATTACAAGGCTACCATCCATTGGAGTAACAAAAACTCGACAACAGACTACCTTCCATAATGACAAGGTTACCATCCATTGGAATAACAAAAATCTCGACTACAGACTACCTTCCATAATGACAAGGCTAACATCCAACGAAATAACAAAAGTCTCGAGAACAGACTACCTTCCATAATGAGAAGGAAACCATCCATTCGAGTAACAAAATTCTCGACAACATACTACCTTCCATAATGACAAGGCTACCATCCATTGGAGTAACAAAAATACTCGACAATAGACTACCTTACATAATGAAAATGCTACCATCCATTGGAGTAACAAAAATATGGACAACACACTACGTTCCATAATGACAAGTCTACCATCCATTGCAGTAACAAAAATCTCGACAACAAACTACCTTCCATAATGACAAGGCTACCATCCATTAGACTATCAAAAATCTCGACAGCAGACAACCTTTAATAATGACAAGGCTACCATCCATTGGAGTAAGCAAAATTTTGACAACAGACTACCTTCCATAATGACATGGCTACCGTCCAACGAAATAACAAAAATATCGAGAAAAGACTACGTTACATAATGAGAAGGAAACCATGCATTGGAGTAACAAAATTCTCGACAACAAACTACCTTCCATAATGAAAAGGGTACCATCCATTGGAGTAACAAAAATCTCGACAACAGACTACCTTACATAATGAAAATGCTACCATCCATTGGAGTAACAAAAATATGGACCACACACTATGTTCCATAATGACAAGTCTACCATCCATTAGAGTTACAAAAATCTCGAAAACAAACTACCTTCCATAATGACAAGGCTACCATCCATTAGACTATAAAAAATCTCAACAGCAGACTACCTTTCATAATGACAAGGCTACCATCCATTGGAGTAAAAAAAATCTCGACAACATAGAACTTTCCATAATGACAAGGCTAACATCCAAAGAAATAACAAAAATCTAGACAACAAACTACCTTCCATAATGACAAGGTTACCATCCATTGGAATAACAAAAAAATCGACAACAAACTACCTTCCATAATGACAAGGTTAACATCCTATGGAGTAACAAAAATATCGACAATGGACTACCTTCAATAATTACAAGGCTACCATCCATAGGAGTAACAAAAACTCGACAACAGACTACCTTCCATAATGACAAGGTTACAATCCATTGGAATAACAAAAATCTCGTCAACAGACAACCTTCCATAATTACAAGGCTACCATCCAACGAAATAACAAAAATATCGACAACAGATAACCTTCCATAATGAGAAGGCTACCATCCATTGGAGTAACAAAATTCTCGACAATAAACTACCTTCCATAATGAGAAGGCTACCATCCATTGGAGTAACAAAAATCTCGACAATAGACTACCTTACATAATGACAATGCTACCATCCATTGGAGTAACAATAATATCGACAACACACTACGTTCCATAATGACAAGGCTACCATCCATTGGAGTAACAAAAATCTCGACAACATACTAACTTCCATAATGTCAAGGCTACCATCCATTAGACTATCAAAAATCTCGACAACAAACTACCTATCATAATGACAAGGCTACCATCCATTGGAGTAACAAAAATCTCGACAACAGACTAACTTCTATAATTACAAGGCTACAATCCATAGGAGTAACAAATATATCGACAACAGACTACCTTCCATAATGATAAGGCTACTATACATTGGATTATCAAAATCCTCGACAACAGACTACCTTCCATAATGACAAGGCTACCATCCAATGGAATACCAAAAATCACAAAAACAGAATACCTTCCATAATGACAAGGTTAACATCCATTGGAGTAACAAAAATATCGACAACAGACTACATTCAATAATTACAAGGCTACCATCCATAGGAGTAACAAAAACTCGACAACAGACTACCTTCCAGAATGAACAGGTTACCATCCATTGGAATAACAAAAATCTCGACAAGAGACTAACTTCCATAATTACAAGGCTACCATCCATTGAAGTAACAAATATCTCGACAACAGACTACCTTCCATAATGATAAGGCTACCATACATTGGATTATCAAAATCCTCGACAACAGACTACCTTCCATAATGCCAAGGCTACCATCCAATGGAATACCAAAAACCTCAACAACAGACTACCTTCCATAATGACAAGGCAAACATCCATTGGAGTAACAAAAATCTGAACTACAGACTACCTTCCATAATGACAACGCTACCATCCATTGGACTAAAAATAATCTCAACGAAAGACTACCTTCCATAATGACGAGGCTACCATCCATTATAGTAACAAAAATCTTCACAACAAACTAACTTCCATAATTATAAGACTACCATCCATTGAAGTAACAAATATCTCGACAAAAGACTACCTTCCATAATGACAAGGCTACCATCCATAGGAGTAACCAAAATATCGACAATAGACTACCTTTCATAATGATAAGGCTACCATACATTGGATTATCAAAATCCTCGACAACAGACTACCTTCCATAATGACAAGGTCACCATCCAATGGAATACCAAAAATATCAACAACAGACTACCTTCCATAATGACAAGGCTACCATCCATTGGAGTAACAAAAATCTGAACTACAGACTACCTTCCATAATGACAACGCTACCATCCATTGGACTAACAATAATCTCAACGAAAGACTACCTTCCATAATGAGAAGGCTACCATCCATTATAGTAACAAAAATCTCGACAACAAACTAACTTCCATAATTACAAGGGTACCATCCATTGAAGTAACAAATATCTCGACAAAAGACTACCTTCCATAATGACAAGGCTACCATCCATAGGAGTAACAAAAATATCGATAATAGACTACCTTCTATAATGAAAAGGCTCGCATCCATTGGAGTAACAAACCTCTCGACAACAAACTACCTTCCATAATGAAAAGGGTACCATCCATTGGAGTATCAAAAATATCGACAACAAACTACCTTCCATAATGAAAAGGCTACCATCCATTGAAGTATCAAAAATATCGACAACAAACTACCTTCCATAATTACAAGGCTACCATCCATTGGAGTAACAAAAACTTGACAACAGACTACCTTCCATAATGAAAAGGCTACCATCCATTGGAATAACAAAAATCTCGACAACAGAATACCTTCCATAATGACAAGGCTACCATCCAACGAAATAACAAAAATCTCGAGAACATACTACCTTCCATAATGAGAAGGAAACCATCCATTAGAGTAACAAAATTCTCGACAACAGACTACCTTCCATAATGACAAGGATACCATCCATTGGAGTAACAAAAATCTCGACAACAGACTACCTTACATAATGAAAATGGTACCATCCATTGGAGTAACAAAAATATGGACAACACACTACGTTCCATAATGACAAGGCTACCATCCATTGGAGTAACAAAAATCTCGACAACATACTACCTTCCATAATGTCAAGGCTACCATCCATTAGACTATCAAAAATCTCGACAACAAACTACCTATCATAATGACAAGGCTACCATCCATTGGAGTAACAAAAATCTCGACAACAGACTAACTTCTATAATTACAAGGCTACCATCCATAGGAGTAACAAATATATCGACAAAAGACTACCTTCCATAATGATAAGGCTACTATACATTGGATTATCAAAATCCTCGACAACAGACTACCTTCCATAATGACAAGGCTACCATCCAATGGAATACCAAAAATTACAACAACAGACTACCTTCCATAGTGACAAGGTTAACATCCATTGGAGTAACAAAAATATCGACAACAGACTACATTCAATAATTACAAGGCTACCATCCATAGGAGTAACAAAAACTCGACAACAGACTACCTTCCAGAATGACAAGGTTACCATCCATTGGAATAACAAAAATCTCGACAAGAGACTAACTTCCATAATTACACGGCTACCATCCATTGGAGTAACAAATATCTCGACAACAAACTACCTTCCATAATGATAAGGCTACCATACATTGGATTATCAAAATCCTCGACAACAGACTACCTTCCATAATGACAAGGCTACCATCCAATGGAATACCAAAAATCTCAACAACAGACTACCTTCCATAATGACAAGGCAACCATCCATTGGAGTAACAAAAATCTGAACTACAGACTACCTTCCATAATGACAACGCTACCATCCATTGGACTAAAAATAATCTCAACGAAAGACTACCTTCCATAATGACGAGGCTACCATCCATTACAGTAACAAAAATCTTCACAACAAACTAACTTCCATAATTACAAGGCTATCATCCATTGAAGTAACAAATATCTCGACAAAAGACTACCTTCCATAATGACAAGGCTACCATCCATAGGAGTAACCAAAATATCGACAATAGACTACCTTTCATAATGATAAGGCTACCATACATTGGATTATCAAAATCCTCGACAACAGACTACCTTCAATAATGACAAGGCTACCATCCAATGGAATACCAAAAATCTCAACAACAGACTACCTTCCATAATGACAAGGCTACCATCCATTGGAGTAACAAAAATCTGAACTATAGACTACCTTCCATAATGACAACGCTACCGTCCATTGGACTAACAATAATCTCAACGAAAGACTACCTTCCATAATGAGAAGGCTACCATCCATTATAGTAACAAAAATCTCGACAACAAACTAACTTCCATAATTACAAGGCTACCATCCATTGAAGTAACAAATATCTCGACAAAAGACTACCTTCCATAATGACAAGGCTACCATCCATAGGAGTAACCAAAATATCGACAATAGACTACCTTCTATAATGAAAAGGCTCGCATCTATTGGAGTAACAAAACTCTCGACAACAAACTACCTTCCATAATGAAAAGGGTACCTACCATTGGAGTATCAAAAATATCGACAACAAACTACCTTCCATAATGACAAGGCTACCATCCATTGAAGTATCACAAATATCGACAACAAACTACCTTCCATAATTACAAGGCTACCATCCATTGGAGTAACAAAAACTTGACAACAAACTAACTTCCATAATGACAAGGCTACCATCCATTGGAATAACAAAAATCTCGACAACAGACTACCTTCCATAATGACAAGGCTACCATCCAACGAAATAACAAAAATCTCGAGAACATACTACCTTCCATAATGAGAAGGAAACCATCCATTGGAGTAACAAAATTCTCGACAACAGACTACCTTCCATAATGACAAGGCTACCATCCATTGGAGTAACAAAAATCTCGACAACAGACTACCTTACATAATGAAAATGCTACCATCCATTGGAGTAACAAAAATATGGACAACACACTACGTTCCATAATGACAAGGCTACCATCCATTGGAGTAACCAAAATCTCGACAACATACTACCTTCCATAATGTTAAGGCTACCATCCATTAGACTATCAAAAATCTCGACAACAAACTACATATCATAATGACAAGGCTACAATCCATTGGAGTAACAAAAATCTCGACAACAGACTAACTTCTATAATTATAAGGCTACCATCCATAGGAGTAACAAATATATCGACAACAGACTACCTTCCATAATGATAAGGCTATTATACATTGGATTATCAAAATCCTCGACAACAGACTACCTTCCATAATGACAAGGCTACCATCCAATGGAATACCAAAAATCTCAACAACAGACTACCTTCCATAATGACAAGGCAACAATCCATTGGAGTAACAAAAATATGAACTACAGACTACCTTCCATAATGACAACGCTACCATCCATTGGACTAAAAATAATCTCAACGAAAGACTACCTTCCATAATGACGAGGCTACCATCCATTACAGTAACAAAAATCTTCAGAACAAACTAACTTCCATAATTACAAGGCTACCATCCATTGAAGTAACAAATATCTCGACAAAAGACTACCTTCCATAATGACAAGGCTACCATCCATAGGAGTAACCAAAATATCGACAATAGACTACCTTTCATAATGATAAGGCTACCATACATTGGATTATCAAAATCCTCGACAACAGACTACCTTCCATAATGACAAGGCTACCATCCAATGGAATACCAAAAATCTCAACAACATACTACCTTCCATAATGACAAGGCTACCATCCATTGGAGTAACAAAAATCTGAACTATAGACTACCTTCCATAATGACAACGCTACCGTCCATTGGACTAACAATAATCTCAACGAAAGACTACCTTCCATAATGAGAAGGCTACCATCCATTATAGTAACAAAAATCTCGACAACAAACTAACTTCCATAATTACAAGGCTACCATCCATTGAAGTAACAAATATCTCGACAAAAGACTACCTTCCATAATGACAAGGCTACCATCCATAGGAGTAACCAAAATATCGACAATAGACTACCTTCTATAATGAAAAGGCTCGCATCCATTGGAGTAACAAAACTCTCGACAACAAACTACCTTCCATAATGAAAAGGGTACCTACCATTGGAGTATCAAAAATATCGACAACAAACTACCTTCCATAATGACAAGGCTACCATCCATTGAAGTATCAAAAATATCGACAACAAACTACCTTCCATAATTACAAGGCTACCATCCATTGGAGTAACAAAAACTTGACAACAGACTACCTTCCATAATGACAAGGCTACCATCCATTGGAATAACAAAAATCTAGACAACAGACTACCTTCCATAATGACAAGGCTACCATCCAACGAAATAACAAAAATCTCAAGAACATACTACCTTCCATAATGAGAAGGAAACCATCCATTGGAGTAACAAAATTCTCGACAACAGACTACCTTCCATAATGACAAGGCTACCATCCATTGGAGTAACAAAAATCTCGACAACAGACTACCTTACATAATGAAAATGCTACCATCCATTGGAGTAACAAAAGTATGGACAACACACTACGTTCCATAATGACAAGGCTACCATCCATTGGAGTAATAAAAATCTCGACAACATACTACCTTCCATAATGTCAAGGCTACCATCCATTAGACTATCAAAAATCTCGACAGCAAACTACCTTTCATAATGACAAGGCTACCATCCATTGGAGTAAGCAAAATTTTGACAACAGACTACCTTCCATAATGACAAGGTTACCATCCATTGGAATAACAAAAATCTCGTCAACAGACAACCTTCCATAATGACAAGGCTACCATCAAACGAAATAATAAAAATATCGACAACAGATTACCTTCCATAATGAGAAGGCTACCATCCATTGGAGTAACAAAATTCTCGACAAGAAACTACCTTCCATAATGAGAAGGCTACCATCCATTGGAGTAACAAAAATCTCGACAACACACTACGTTCCATAATGACAAGGCTACCATCCATTGGAGTAACAAAAATCTCGACAACAGACTACCTTCCATAATGACAAGGCTACCATCCATTAGACTATCAAAAATCCGACAACAAACTACGTTTCATAATTACAAGGATACCATCCATTGGAGTAACAAAAATCTCGACAACAGACTAACTTCTATAATTACAAGGCTACCATCCATTGGAGTAACAAATATCTCGACAACAGACTACCTTCCATAATGATAAGGCTACCATACATTGGATTATCAAAATCCTCGACAACAGACTACCTTCCTTAATGACAAGGCTACCATCCAATGGAATACCAAAAATCACAACAACAGACTACCTTCCTTAATGACAAGGTTAACATCCATTGGAGTAACAAAAATATCGACAACATAATACATTCAATAATTACAAGGCTACCATCCATAGGAGTAACAAAAACTCGACAACAGACTACCTTCCAGAATGACAAGATTACCATCCATTGGAATAACAAAAATCTCGACAAGAGACTAACTTCCATAATTACAAGGCTACCATCCATTAGAGTAACAAATATCTCGACAACAGACTACCTTCCATAATGATAAGGCTACCATACATTGGATTATCAAAATCCTCGACAACAGACTACCTTCCATAATGACAAGGCTACCATCCAATGGAATACCAAAAATCTCAACAACATACTACCTTCCATAATGACAAGGCTACCATCTATTGGAGTAACAAAAATCTTAACTATAGAATACCATCCATAATTACAACGCTACAAACCATTGGACTAACAAAAATCTCAACGAAAGACTACCTTCCATAATGACGAGGCTACCATCCATTGTAGTAACAAAAATCTCGACAACAGACTAACTTCCATAATTACAAGGCTACCATATGTTGAAGTAACCAATATCTCGACAAAAGACTACCTTCCATAATGACAAGGCTACCATCCATAGGAGTAATCAAAATATCGATAATAGACTACCTTCTATAATGACAACGCTAGCATCTATTGGAGTAACAAAACTCTTGACAACAAACTACCTTCCATAATGAAAAGGGTACCATCCATTGGAGTAACAAAAATATCGACAACAAACTACCTTCCATAATGACAAGGCTACCATCCATTGAAGTATCAAAAATATCGAAAACAAACTACCTTCCATAATTACAAGGCTACCATCCATTGAAGTAACAAAATTCTCGACAACAGACTACCTTCCATAATGAGAAGGCTACCATCCATTGGAGTAACAAAAATCTGGACAATAGACTACCTTACGTAATGACAATGCTACCATCCATTGGAGTAACAAAAATATCGATAACACACTACGTTCCATAATGACAAGGCTACCATCCATTGGAGTAACAAAAATCTCGACAACAGACAACTTTCCATAATGACAAGGCTAACATCCAACGAAATAACAAAAATCTAGACAACAAACTACCTTCCATAATGACAAGGTTACCATCCATTGGAATAACAAAAAAATCGACAACAGACTACCTTCAATAATGACAAGGTTAACATCCATTAGAGTAACAAAAATATCGACAACATACTACCTTCCATAATTACAAGGCTACCATCCATAAGAGTAACAAAAACTCGACAACAGACTACCTTCCATAATGACAAGGTTACTATCCATTGGAATAACAAAAATCTCATCAACAGAAAACCTTCCATAAAGACAAGGCTACCATCCAACGAAATAACAAAAATATCGACAACAGACTACCTTACATAATGACAATGATACCATCCATTGGAGTAACAAAAATATCGACAACACACTACGTTCCATAATGACAAGGCTACCAGCCATTGGAGTAACAAAAATCTCGACAACAGACTACCTTCCATAATGATAAGGCTACCATCCATTAGACTATCAAAAATCTCGACAGCAAACTACCTTTCATAATGACAAGGCTACAATCCATTGGAGTAACAAAAATCTCGACAACAGACTAACTTCCATAATTACAAGGCTACCATCCATTGGAGTAACAAATATCTCGACAACAGACTACCTTCCATAATGATAAGGCTACCATACATTGGACTATCAAAATTCTCGCCAATACACTACCTTCCATAATGACAAGGGCTACCATCCAATGGAATACCAAAAATCTCAACAACAGACTACCTTCCATAATGACAAGGCTACCATCCATTGGAATAACAAAAATCTGAACTACATACTACCTTCCATAATGACAAGGCTACCATCCATTGGACTAACAAAAATATCAACGAATGACTACCTTCCATAATGACAAGGTTACCATCCATTGGAGTAACAAAAATCTTGACAACAGACAAACTTCCATAATTACAAGGCTACCATCCATTGAAGTAACAAATATCTCGATAAAAGACTACCTTCCATAATGACAAGGCTACCATCCATTGGAGTAACCAAAATATCGACAATAGACTACGTTCTATAATGACAAGGCTAGCATCCATTGGAATAACAAAACTCTCGACAAAAAACTACCTTCCATAATGAAAAGGGTACCATCCATTGGAGTAACAAAAATATCGACAACAAACTACCTTCCATAATTACAAGGCTACCATCCATTGGAGTAACTAAAACTCGACAACATACTACCTTCCATAATGACAAGGTTACCATCCATTGGAATAACAAAAATCTCGACAACAAACTACCTTCCATATGACATGGCTACCAACCAACGAAATAACAAAAATCTCGACAACAGACTACCTTCCATAATGAGAAAGAAAACCATCCATTGGAGTAACAAATTTCCCGACAACAGACTACCTTCCATAATGACAAGGCTACCATCCATTGGAGTAACAAAAATCTCGACAATAGACTACCTTACATAATGACAATGCTACCATCCATTGGAGTAACAAAAATATCAACAACACACTATGTTCCATAATGACTAGTCTACCATCCATTAGAGTAACAAAAATCTCGACAACAGACTACCTTCCATAATGACAAGGCTACCGTCCATTAGACTATCAAAAATCTCGACAGTAGACTACCTTTCATAATGACAAGGCTACCGTCCATTAGACTATCAAAAATCTCGACAGCAGACTACCTTTCATAATGACAAGGCTACCATCCATTGGAGTAACAAAAATCTGAACTACAGACTACCTTCAATAATGACAACACTACCATCCATTGGACTAACAAAAATCTCAATGAAAGACTACCTTGCATAATGACAAGGCTAGCAACCATTGGAGTAACAAAAATCACGACAACAGACTAACTTCCATAATTACAAGGCTACCATCCATTGAAGTAACAAATATCTCGACAAAAGACTACCTTCCATAGTGACAAGGCTCCCATCCATAGGAGTAACCAAAATATCGACAATAGACTACGTTCTATAATGACAAGGCTAGCATCCATTGGAATAACAAAACTCTCGACAAGAAACTACCTTCCATAATGAAAAGGGTACCATCCATTGGAGTAACAAAAATATCGAAAACAAACTACCTTCCATAATTATAAGGCTACCATCCATTGGAGTAACAAAAACTCCACAATATACTACCTTCCATAATGACAAGGTTACCATCCATTGGAATAACAAAAATCTCGACAACAAACTACCTTCCATATGACAAGGCTACCATCCAACGAAATAACAAAAATCTCGACAACAGACTACCTTTCATAATGAGAAGGAAACCATCCATTGGAGTAACAAATTTCCCGATAACAGACTACCTTCCATAATGACAAGGCTACCATCCATTGGAGTAACAAAAATCTCGACAATAGACTACCTTACATAATGACAATGCTACCATCCATTGGAGTAACAAAAATATCAACAACACACTACGTTCCAAAATGACAAGGCTACCGTCCATTAGACTATCAAAAATCTCGACAGCAGACTACCTTTCATAATGACAAGGCTACCATCCATTGGAGTAACAAAAATCTCGACAACAGACAACATTCCATAATGACAAGGCTACCATCCATTGGAGTAACAAAAATCTAAACTACCTTGCATAATGACAAGGCTACCATCCATTGGAGTAACATTCTCAATGAAAGACTACCTTGCATAATGACAAGGATACCAACCATTGGAGTAACAAAAATCACGACAACAGACTAACTTCCATAATTACAAGGCTACCATCCATTGAAGTAACAAATATCTCGACAAAAGACTACCTTCCATAATGACAAGGCTCCCATCCATAGGAGTAACCAAAATAGCGAAAATAGACTACCTTCTATAGCGACAAAGCTAGCATCCATTGGAGTAACAAAACTCTCGACAACAAACTACCTTCCATAATGAAAAGGGTACCATCCATTGGAGTAACAAAAATATCGACAACAAACTACCTTCCATAATGACAAGGCTACCATCCATTGGAGTAACAAAAACTCGACAACAGACTACCTTCCATAATGACAAGGTTACCATCCATTGGAATAACAAAAATCTCGACAACAAACTACCTTCCATAATGATAAGGCTACCATCCAACGAAATAACAAAAATCTCGACAATAGACTACCTTCCATAATAAGAAGGAAACCATCCATTGGAGTAACAAAAACTCGACAACATATTACCTTCCATAATGACAAGGTTACCATCCATTGGAATAACAAAAATCTCGACAACAGACTACCTTCCATAATGACAAGGCTAACATCCAACGAAATAACAAAAATCTCGACAACAGACTACCTTCCATAATGAGAAGGAAACCATCCATTGGACTAACAAAATTCCCGACAACAGACTACCTTCCATAATGACAAGGCTACCATCCAATGGAGTAACAAAAATCTCGAAAACAGACTACCTTACATAATGACAATGCTACCATCCATTGGAGTAACAAAAATATCGACAACACACTACGTTCCATAATGACAAGTCTACCATCCATTGGAGTAACAAAAATCTCGACAACAGACTACCTTCAATAATGACAAGGCTTTCATCCATTAGACTATCAAAAATCTCGACAGCATACTACCTTTCATAATGACAAGGCTACCATCCATTAGAGTAACAAAAATCTCGACAATAGACTACCTTCCATAATGACAAGGCTACCATCCATTAGACTATCAAAAATCTCGACAGCAGACTACCTTTCATAATGACAAGACTACCATCCATTGGAGTAACAAAAATCTCGATAACAGACTAACTTCCATAATTACAAGGCTACCATCCATTGGAGTAACAAATATCTCGTAAATAGACTACCTTCCATAATCATAAGGCTACCATACATTGGACTATCAAAATCCTCGACAATAGACTACCTTCCCTAATGACAAGGCTACCATCCAATGGAATACCAAAAATCTCAACAACAGACTACCTTCCATAATGACAAGGCTACCATCCATTGGAGTAACAAAAATCTGAACTATAGACTACCTTCCATAATGACAAGGCTATTATCCATTGGACTAACAAAAATCACAACGAAAGAATACCTTCCATAATGACAAGGTTACCATCCGTTGGAGTAACAAAAATCACGACAACAGACAAACTTCCATAATTACAAGGCTACCATCCAATGGAATACCAAAAATCTCAACAACAGACTACCTTCCATAATGACAAGGCTACCATCCATTGGAGTAACAAAAATCTGAACTACAGACTACCTTCCATAATGACAAGGCTACCATCCATTGGACTAACAAAAATGTCAACGAAAGACTACCTTCCATAATGTCAAGGCTACCATGCATTGGAGTAACAAAAATCACAACAACAGACAAAGTTCCATAATTACAAGGCTACCATCCATTGAAGTAACAAATATCTCGACAAAAGACTACCTTCCATAATGACAAGGCTACCATCCATTGGAGTAACCAAAATATCGACAATAGACTACCTTCTATAATGACAAGGCTAGCATCCATTGGAATAACAAAACTCTCGACAACAAACTACCTTCCATAATGACAAGGCTACCATCCATTGGAGTAACAAAAACTCGACAACAGACTACCTTCCATAATGACAAGGTTACCATCCATTGGAATAACAAAAATCTCGACAACAGACTACCTTCCATAATGATAAGGCTACCATCCAACGAAATAACAAAAATCTCGACAATAGACTACCTTCCATAATAAGAAGGAAACCATCCATTGGAGTAACAAAAACTCGACAACATACTACCTTCCATGATGACAAGGTTACCATCCATTGGAATAACAAAAATCTCGACAACAGACTACCTTCCATAATGACAAGGCTAACATCCAACGAAATAACAAAAATCTCGACAACAGACTACCTTCCATAATGAGAAGGAAACCATCCATTGGAGTATCAAAATTCCCGACAACAGACTACCTTCCATAATGACAAGGCTACCATCCAATGGAGTAACAAAAATCTCGAAAACAGACTACCTTACATAATGACAATGCTACCATCCATTGGAGTAACAAAAATTTCGACAACACACTACGTTCCATAATGACAAGTCTACCATCCATTGGAGTAACAAAAATCTCGACAACAGACTACCTTCAATAATGACAAGGCTTTCATCCATTAGACTATCAAAAATCTCGACAGCACACTACCTTTCATAATGACAAGGCTACCATCCATTAGAGTAACAAAAATCTCGACAACAGACTACCTTCCATAATGACAAGGCTACCATCCATTAGACTATCAAAAATCTCGACAGCAGACTACCTTTCATAATGACAAGACTACCATCCATTGGAGTAACAAAAATCTCGATAACAGACTAACTTCCATAATTACAAGGCTACCATCCATTGGAGTAACAAATATCTCGTAAATAGACTACCTTCCATAATCATAAGGCTACCATACATTGGACTATCAAAATCCTCGACAATAGACTACCTTCCCTAATGACAAGGCTACCATCCAATGGAATACCAAAAATCTCAACAACAGACTACCTTCCATAATGACAAGGCTACCATCCATTGGAGTAACAAAAATCTGAACTATAGACTACCTTCCATAATGACAAGGCTATTATCCATTGGACTAACAAAAATCACAACGAAAGAATACCTTCCATAATGACAAGGTTACCATCCGTTGGAGTAACAAAAATCACGACAACAGACAAACTTCCATAATTACAAGGCTACCATCCAATGGAATACGAAAAATCTCAACAACAGACTACCTTCCATAATGACAAGGCTACCATCCATTGGAGTAACAAAAATCTGAACTACAGACTACCTTCCATAATGACAAGGCTACCATCCATTGGACTAACAAAAATGTCAACGAAAGACTACCTTCCATAATGTCAAGGCTACCATGCATTGGAGTAACAAAAATCACAACAACAGACAAAGTTCCATAATTACAAGGCTACCATCCATTGAAGTAACAAATATCTCGACAAAAGACTACCTTCCATAATGACAAGGCTACCATCCATTGGAGTAACCAAAATATCGACAATAGACTACCTTCTATAATGACAAGGCTAGCATCCATTGGAATAACAAAACTCTCGACAACAAACTACCTTCCATAATGACAAGGCTACCATCCATTGGAGTAACAAAAACTCGACAACAGACTACCTTCCATAATGACAAGGTTACCATCCATTGGAATAACAAAAATCTCGACAACAGACTACCTTCCATAATGATAAGGCTACCATCCAACGAAATAACAAAAATCTCGACAATAGACTACCTTCCATAATAAGAAGGAAACCATCCATTGGAGTAACAAAAACTCGACAACATACTACCTTCCATAATGACAAGGTTACCATCCATTGGAATAACAAAAATCTCGACAACAGACTACCTTCCATAATGACAAGGCTAACATCCAACGAAATAACAAAAATCTCGACAACAGACTACCTTCCATAATGAGAAGGAAACCATCCATTGGAGTATCAAAATTCCCGACAACAGACTACCTTCCATAATGACAAGGCTACCATCCAATGGAGTAACAAAAATCTCGAAAACAGACTACCTTACATAATGACAATGCTACCATCCATTGGAGTAACAAAAATTTCGACAACACACTACGTTCCATAATGACAAGTCTACCATCCATTGGAGTAACAAAAATCTCGACAACAGACTACCTTCAATAATGACAAGGCTTTCATCCATTAGACTATCAAAAATCTCGACAGCACACTACCTTTCATAATGACAAGGCTACCATCCATTAGAGTAACAAAAATCTCGACAACAGACTACCTTCCATAATGACAAGGCTACCATCCATTAGACTATCAAAAATCTCGACAGCAGACTACCTTTCATAATGACAAGACTACCATCCATTGGAGTAACAAAAATCTCGATAACAGACTAACTTCCATAATTACAAGGCTACCATCCATTGGAGTAACAAATATCTCGTAAATAGACTACCTTCCATAATGATAAGGCTACCATACATTGGACTATCAAAATCCTCGACAATAGACTACCTTCCCTAATGACAAGGCTACCATCCAATGGAATACCAAAAATCTCAACAACAGACTACCTTCCATAATGACATGGCTACCATCCATTGGAGTAACAAAAATCTGAACTATAGACTACCTTCCATAATGACAAGGATATTATCCTTTGGACTAACAAAAATCACAACGAAAGAATACCTTCCATAATGACAAGGTTACCATCCGTTGGAGTAACAAAAATCACGACAACAGACAAACTTCCATAATTACAAGGCTACCATCCAATGGAATACCAAAAATCTCAACAACAGACTACCTTCCATAATGACAAGGCTACCATCCATTGGAGTAACAAAAATCTGAACTACAGACTACCTTCCATAATGACAAGGTTACCATCCATTGGAATAACAAAAATCTCGACAACAAACTACCTTCCATATGACAAGGCTACCATCCAACGAAATAACAAAAATCTCGACAACAGACTACCTTTCATAATGAGAACGAAACCATCCATTGGAGTAACAAATTTCCCGATAACAGACTACCTTCCATAATGACAAGGCTACCATCCATTGGAGTAACAAAAATCTCGACAATAGACTACCTTACATAATGACAATGCTACCATCCATTGGAGTAACAAAAATATCAACAACACACTACGTTCCAAAATGACAAGGCTACCGTCCATTAGACTATCAAAAATCTCGACATCAGACTACCTTTCATAATGACAAGGCTACCATCCATTGGAGTAACAAAAATCTCGACAACAGACAACATTCCATAATGACAAGGCTACCATCCATTGGAGTAACATTCTCAATGAAAGACTACCTTGCATAATGACAAGGATACCAACCATTGGAGTAACAAAAATCACGACAACAGACTAACTTCCATAATTACAAGGCTACCATCCATTGAAGTAACAAATATCTCGACAAAAGACTACCTTCCATAATGACAAGGCTCCCATCCATAGGAGTAACCAAAATAGCGAAAATAGACTACCTTCTATAGCGACAAGGCTAGCATCCATTGGAGTAACAAAACTCTCGACAACAAACTACCTTCCATAATGAAAAGGGTACCATCCATTGGAGTAACAAAAATATCGACAACAAACTACCTTCCATAATGACAAGGCTACCATCCATTGGAGTAACAAAAACTCGACAACAGACTACCTTCCATAATGACAAGGTTACCATCCATTGGAATAACAAAAATCTCGACAACAAACTACCTTCCATAATGATAAGGCTACCATCCAACGAAATAACAAAAATCTCGACAATAGACTACCTTCCATAATAAGAAGGAAACCATCCATTGGAGTAACAAAAACTCGACAACATACTACCTTCCATAATGACAAGGTTACCATCCATTGGAATAACAAAAATCTCGACAACAGACTACCTTCCATAATGACAAGGCTAACATCCAACGAAATAACAAAAATCTCGACAACAGACTACCTTCCATAATGAGAAGGAAACCATCCATTGGAGTATCAAAATTCCCGACAACAGACTACCTTCCATAATGACAAGGCTACCATCCAATGGAGTAACAAAAATCTCGAAAACAGACTACCTTACATAATGACAATGCTACCATCCATTGGAGTAACAAAAATATCGACAACACACTACGTTCCATAATGACAAGTCTACCATCCATTGGAGTAACAAAAATCTCGACAACAGACTACCTTCAATAATGACAAGGCTTTCATCCATTAGACTATCAAAAATCTCGACAGCACACTACCTTTCATAATGACAAGGCTACCATCCATTAGAGTAACAAAAATCTCGACAACAGACTACCTTCCATAATGACTAGGCTACCATCCATTAGACTATCAAAAATCTCGACAGCAGACTACCTTTCATAATGACAAGACTACCATCCATTGGAGTAACAAAAATCTCGATAACAGACTAACTTCCATAATTACAAGGCTACCATCCATTGGAGTAACAAATATCTCGTAAATAGACTACCTTCCATAATGATAAGGCTACCATACATTGGACTATCAAAATCCTCGACAATAGACTACCTTCCCTAATGACAAGGCTACCATCCAATGGAATACCAAAAATCTCAACAACAGACTACCTTCCATAATGACAAGGCTACCATCCATTGGAGTAACAAAAATCTGAACTATAGACTACCTTCCATAATGACAAGGCTATTATCCATTGGACTAACAAAAATCACAACGAAAGAATACCTTCCATAATGACAAGGTTACCATCCGTTGGAGTAACAAAAATCACGACAACAGACAAACTTCCATAATTACAAGGCTACCATCCAATGGAATACCAAAAATCTCAACAACAGACTACCTTCCATAATGACAAGGCTACCATCCATTGGAGTAACAAAAATCTGAACTACAGACTACCTTCCATAATGACAAGGCTACCATCCATTGGACTAACAAAAATGTCAACGAAAGACTACCTTCCATAATGTCAAGGCTACCATGCATTGGAGTAACAAAAATCACAACAACAGACAAAGTTCCATAATTACAAGGCTACCATCCATTGAAGTAACAAATATCTCGACAAAAGACTACCTTCCATAATGACAAGGCTACCATCCATTGGAGTAACCAAAATATCGACAATAGACTACCTTCTATAATTACAAGGCTAGCATCCATTGGAATAACAAAACTCTCGACAACAAACTACCTTCCATAATGACAAGGCTACCATCCATTGGATTAACAAAAACTCGACAACAGACTACCTTCCATAATGACAAGGTTACCATCCATTGGAATAACAAAAATCTCGACAACAGACTACCTTCCATAATGATAAGGCTACCATCCAACGAAATAACAAAAATCTCGACAATAGACTACCTTCCAAAATAAGAAGGAAACCATCCATTGGAGTAACAAAAACTCGACAACATACTACCTTCCATAATGACAAGGTTACCATCCATTGGAATAACAAAAATCTCGACAACAGACTACCTTCCATAATGACAAGGCTACCATCCATTAGACTATCAAAAATCTCGACAGCAGACTACCTTTCATAATGACAAGACTACCATCCATTGGAGTAACAAAAATCTCGATAACAGACTAACTTCCATAATTACAAGGCTACCATCCATTGGAGTAACAAATATCTCGTAAATAGACTACCTTCCATAATGATAAGGCTACCATACATTGGACTATCAAAATCCTCGACAATAGACTACCTTCCCTAATGACAAGGCTACCATCCAATGGAATACCAAAAATCTCAACAACAGACTACCTTCCATAATGACAAGGCTACCATCCATTGGAGTAACAAAAATCTGAACTATAGACTACCTTCCATAATGACAAGGATATTATCCTTTGGACTAACAAAAATCACAACGAAAGAATACCTTCCATAATGACAAGGTTACCATCCGTTGGAGTAACAAAAATCACGACAACAGACAAACTTCCATAATTACAAGGCTACCATCCAATGGAATACCAAAAATCTCAACAACAGACTACCTTCCATAATGACAAGGCTACCATCCATTGGAGTAACAAAAATCTGAACTACAGACTACCTTCCATAATGACAAGGTTACCATCCATTGGAATAACAAAAATCTCGACAACAAACTACCTTCCATATGACAAGGCTACCATCCAACGAAATAACAAAAATCTCGACAACAGACTACCTTTCATAATGAGAACGAAACCATCCATTGGAGTAACAAATTTCCCGATAACAGACTACCTTCCATAATGACAAGGCTACCATCCATTGGAGTAACAAAAATCTCGACAATAGACTACCTTACATAATGACAATGCTACCATCCATTGGAGTAACAAAAATATCAACAACACACTACGTTCCAAAATGACAAGGCTACCGTCCATTAGACTATCAAAAATCTCGACATCAGACTACCTTTCATAATGACAAGGCTACCATCCATTGGAGTAACAAAAATCTCGACAACAGACAACATTCCATAATGACAAGGCTACCATCCATTGGAGTAACATTCTCAATGAAAGACTACCTTGCATAATGACAAGGATACCAACCATTGGAGTAACAAAAATCACGACAACAGACTAACTTCCATAATTACAAGGCTACCATCCATTGAAGTAACAAATATCTCGACAAAAGACTACCTTCCATAATGACAAGGCTCCCATCCATAGGAGTAACCAAAATAGCGAAAATAGACTACCTTCTATAGCGACAAGGCTAGCATCCATTGGAGTAACAAAACTCTCGACAACAAACTACCTTCCATAATGAAAAGGGTACCATCCATTGGAGTAACAAAAATATCGACAACAAACTACCTTCCATAATGACAAGGCTACCATCCATTGAAGTAACAAAAACTCGACAACAGACTACCTTCCATAATGACAAGGTTACCATCCATTGGAATAACAAAAATCTCGACAACAAACTACCTTCCATAATGATAAGGCTACCATCCAACGAAATAACAAAAATCTCGACAATAGACTACCTTCCATAATAAGAAGGAAACCATCCATTGGAGTAACAAAAACTCGACAACATACTACCTTCCATAATGACAAGGTTACCATCCATTGGAATAACAAAAATCTCGACAACAGACTACCTTCCATAATGACAAGGCTAACATCCAACGAAATAACAAAAATCTCGACAACAGACTACCTTCCATAATGAGAAGGAAACCATCCATTGGACTAACAAAATTCCCGACAACAGACTACCTTCCATAATGACAAGGCTACCATCCAATGGAGTAACAAAAATCTCGAAAACAGACTACCTTACATAATGACAATGCTACCATCCATTGGAGTAACAAAAATATCGACAACACACTACGTTCCATAATGACAAGTCTACCATCCATTGGAGTAACAAAAATCTCGACAACAGACTACCTTCAATAATGACAAGGCTTTCATCCATTAGACTATCAAAAATCTCGACAGCACACTACCTTTCATAATGACAAGGCTACCATCCATTAGAGTAACAAAAATCTCGACAACAGACTACCTTCCATAATGACTAGGCTACCATCCATTAGACTATCAAAAATCTCGACAGCAGACTACCTTTCATAATGACAACACTACCATCCATTGGAGTAACAAAAATCTCGATAACAGACTAACTTCCATAATTATAAGGCTATCATCCATTGGAGTAACAAATATCTCGTAAATAGACTACCTTCCATAATGATAAGGCTACCATACATTGGACTATCAAAATCCTCGACAATAGACTACCTTCCCTAATGACAAGGCTACCATCCAATGGAATACCAAAAATCTCAACAACAGACTACCTTCCATAATGACAAGGCTACCATCCATTGGAGTAACAAAAATCTGAACTATAGACTACCTTCCATAATGACAAGGCTATTATCCATTGGACTAACAAAAATCACAACGAAAGAATACCTTCCATAATGACAAGGTTACCATCCGTTGGAGTAACAAAAATCACGACAACAGACAAACTTCCATAATTACAAGGCTACCATCCAATGGAATACCAAAAATCTCAACAACAGACTACCTTCCATAATGACAAGGCTACCATCCATTGGAGTAACAAAAATCTGAACTACAGACTACCTTCCATAATGACAAGGCTACCATCCATTGGACTAACAAAAATGTCAACGAAAGACTACCTTCCATAATGTCAAGGCTACCATGCATTGGAGTAACAAAAATCACAACAACAGACAAAGTTCCATAATTACAAGGCTACCATCCATTGAAGTAACAAATATCTCGACAAAAGACTACCTTCCATAATGACAAGGCTACCATCCATTGGAGTAACCAAAATATCGACAATAGACTACCTTCTATAATGACAAGGCTAGCATCCATTGGAATAACAAAACTCTCGACAACAAACTACCTTCCATAATGACAAGGCTACCATCCATTGGATTAACAAAAACTCGACAACAGACTACCTTCCATAATGACAAGGTTACCATCCATTGGAATAACAAAAATCTCGACAACAGACTACCTTCCATAATGATAAGGCTACCATCCAACGAAATAACAAAAATCTCGACAATAGACTACCTTCCAAAATAAGAAGGAAACCATCCATTGGAGTAACAAAAACTCGACAACATACTACCTTCCATAATGACAAGGTTACCATCCATTGGAATAACAAAAATCTCGACAACAGACTACCTTCCATAATGACAAGGCTAACATCCAACGAAATAACAAAAATCTCGACAACAGACTACCTTCCATAATGAGAAGGAAACCATCCATTGGAGTATCAAAATTCCCGACAACAGACTACCTTCCATAATGACAAGGCTACCATCCAATGGAGTAACAAAAATCTCGAAAACAGACTACCTTACATAATGACAATGCTACCATCCATTGGAGTAACAAAAATTTCGAAAACACACTACGTTCCATAATGACAAGTCTACCATCCATTGGAGTAACAAAAATCTCGACAACAGACTACCTTCAATAATGACAAGGCTTTCATCCATTAGACTATCAAAAATCTCGACAGCACACTACCTCTCATAATGACAAGGCTACCATCCATTAGAGTAACAAAAATCTCGACAACAGACTACCTTCCATAATGACAAGGCTACCATCCATTAGACTATCAAAAATCTCGACAGCAGACTACCTTTCATAATGACAAGACTACCATCCATTGGAGTAACAAAAATCTCGATAACAGACTAACTTCCATAATTACAAGGCTACCATCCATTGGAGTAACAAATATCTCGTAAATAGACTACCTTCCATAATGATAAGGCTACCATACATTGGACTATCAAAATCCTCGACAATAGACTACCTTCCCTAATGACAAGGCTACCATCCAATGGAATACCAAAAATCTCAACAACAGACTACCTTCCATAATGACAAGGCTACCATCCATTGGAGTAACAAAAATCTGAACTATAGACTACCTTCCATAATGACAAGGATATTATCCATTGGACTAACAAAAATCACAACGAAAGAATACCTTCCATAATGACAAGGTTACCATCCGTTGGAGTAACAAAAATCACGACAACAGACAAACTTCCATAATTACAAGGCTACCATCCAATGGAATACCAAAAATCTCAACAACAGACTACCTTCAATAATGACAAGGCTACCATCCATTGGAGTAACAAAAATCTGAACTACAGACTACCTTCCATAATGACAAGGCTACCATCCATTGGACTAACAAAAATGTCAATGAAAGACTACCTTCCATAATGTCAAGGCTACCATCCATTGGAGTAACAAAAATCACAACAACAGACAAAGTTCCATAATTACAAGGCTACCATCCATTGAAGTAACAAATATCTCGACAAAAGACTACCTTCCATAATGACAAGGCTACCATCCATTGGAGTAACCAAAATATCGAAAATAGACTACCTTCTATAATGAAAAGGCTAGCATCCATTGGAATAACAAAACTCTTGACAACAAACTACCTTCCATAATGACAAGGTTACCATCCATTGGAGTAACAAAAACTCGACAACAGACTACCTTCCATAATGACAAGGTTACCATCCATTGGAATAACAAAAATCTCGACAACATACTACCTTCCATAATGATAAGGCTACCATCCAACGAAATAACAAAAATCTCGACAATAGACTACCTTTCATAATAAGAAGGAAACCATCCATTGGAGTAACAAAAACTCGACAACATACTACCTTCCATAATGACAAGGTTACCATCCATTGGAATAACAAAAATCTCGACAACAGACTACCTTCCATAATGACAAGGCTAACATCCAATGAAATAACAAAAATCTCGACAACAGACTACCTTCCATAATGAGAAGGAAACCATCCATTGGAGTATCAAAATTCCCGACAACAGACTACCTTCCATAATGACAAGGCTACCATCCAATGGAGTAACAAAAATCTCGAAAACAGACTACCTTACATAATGACAATGCTACCATCCATTGGAGTAACAAAAATTTCGACAACACACTACGTTCCATAATGACAAGTCTACCATCCATTGGAGTAACAAAAATCTCGACAACAGACTACCTTCAATAATGACAAGGCTTTCATCCATTAGACTATCAAAAATCTTGACAGCACACTACCTTTCATAATGACAAGGCTACCATCCATTAGAGTAACAAAAATCTCGACAACAGACTACCTTCCATAATGACAAGGCTACCATCCATTAGACTATCAAAAATCTCGACAGCAGACTACCTTTCATAATGACAAGACTACCATCCATTGGAGTAACAAAAATCTCGATAACAGACTAACTTCCATAATTACAAGGCTACCATCCATTGGAGTAACAAATATCTCGTAAATAGACTACCTTCCATAATGATAAGGCTACCATACATTGGACTATCAAAATCCTCGACAATAGACTACCTTCCCTAATGACAAGGCTACCATCCAATGGAATACCAAAAATCTCAACAACATACTACCTTCCATAATGACAAGGCTACCATCCATTGGAGTAACAAAAATCTGAACTATAGACTACCTTCCATAATGACAAGGATATTATCCATTGGACTAACAAAAATCACAACGAAAGAATACCTTCCATAATGACAAGGTTACCATCCGTTGGAGTAACAAAAATCACGACAACAGACAAACTTCCATAATTACAAGGCTACCATCCAATGGAATACCAAAAATCTCAACAACAGACTACCTTCCATAATGACAAGGCTACCATCCATTGGAGTAACAAAAATCTGAACTACAGACTACCTTCCATAATGACAAGGCTACCATCCATTGGACTAACAAAAATCTCAACGAAAGACTACCTTCCATAATGTCAAGGCTACCATCCATTGGAGTAACAAAAATCACAACAACAAACAAAGTTCCATAATTACAAGGCTACCATCCATTGAAGTAACAAATATCTCGACAAAAGACTACCTTCCATAATGACAAGGCTACCATCCATTGGAGTAACCAAAATATCGACAATAGACTACCTTCTATAATGACAAGGCTAGCATCCATTGGAATAACAAAACTCTCGACAACAAACTACCTTCCATAATGAAAAGGGTACCATCCATTCGAGTAACAAAAATATCGACAACAAACTACCTTCCATAATTACAAGGCTACCATCCATTGGAATAACAAAAATCTCGACAACAGACTACCTTCCATAATGACAAGGCTACCATCCAACGAAATAACAAAAATCTCGACAATAGACTACCTTCCATAATAAGAAGGAAACCATCCATTGGAGTAACAAAAACTCGACAACATACTACCTTCCATAATGACAAGGTTACCATCCATTGGAATAACAAAAATCTCGACAACAGACTACCTTCCATAATGACAAGGCTAACATCCAACGAAATAACAAAAATCTCGACAACAGACTACCTTCCATAATGAGAAGGAAACCATCCATTGGAGTAACAAAATTCCCGACAACAGACTACCTTCCATAATGATAAGGCTACCATCCATTGGAGTAACAATAATCTCGAAAATAGACTACCTTACATAATGACAATGCTACCATCCATTGGAGTAACAAAAATATCGACAACACAATATGTTCCATAATGACAAGTCTACCATCCATTGGAGTAACAAAAATCTCGACAACAGACTACCTTCAATAATGACAAGGCTTTCATCCATTAGACTATCAAAAATCTCGACAGCAGACTACCTTTCATAATGACAAGGCTACCATCCATTAGAGTAACAAAAATCTCGACAACAGACTACCTTCCATAATGACAAGGCTACCATCCATTAGACTATCAAAAATCTCGACAGCAGACTACCTTTCATAATGACAAGACTACCATCCATTGGAGTAACAAAAATCTCGATAACAAACTAACTTCCATAATTACAAGGCTACCATCCATTGGAGTAACAAATATCTCGTAAATAGACTACCTTCCATAATGATAAGGCTACCATACATTGGACTATCAAAATCCTCGACAATAGACTACCTTCCCTAATGACAAGGCTACCATCCAATGGAATACCAAAAATCTCAACAACAGACTACCTTCCATAATGACAAGGCTACCATCCATTGGAGTAACAAAAATCTGAACTATAGACTACCTTCCATAATGACAAGGCTATTATCCATTGGACTAACAAAAATCACAACGAAAGAATACCTTCCATAATGACAAGGTTACCATCCGTTGGAGTAACAAAAATCACGACAACAGACAAACTTCCATAATTACAAGGCTACCATCCAATGGAATACCAAAAATCTCAACAACAGACTACCTTCCATAATGACAAGGCTACCATCCATTGGAGTAACAAAAATCTGAACTACAGACTACCTTCCATAATGACAAGGCTACCATCCATTGGACTAACAAAAATCTCAACGAAAGACTACCTTCCATAATGTCAAGGCTACCATCCAATGGAGTAACAAAAATCACAACAACAGACAAAGTTCCATAATTACAAGGCTACCATCCATTGAAGTAACAAATATCTCGACAAAAGAATACCTTCCATAATGACAAGGCTACCATCCATTGGAGTAACCAAAATATCGACAATAGACTACCTTCTATAATGACAAGGCTAGCATCCATTGGAATAACAAAACTCTCGACAACAAACTACCTTCCATAATGAAAAGGGTACCATCCATTCGAGTAACAAAAATATCGACAACAAACTACCTTCCATAATTACACGGCTACCATCCATTGGAATAACAAAAATCTCGACAACAGACTACCTTCCATAATGACAAGGCTACCATCCAAGGAAATAACAAAAATCATGACAACAAACTACCTTCCATAATGAGAAGGAAACCATCCATTGGAGTAACAAAATTCTCGACAACAGAATACCTTCCATAATGACAAGGCTACCATCCATTGGAGTAACAAATATCTCGACAAGGGACTACCTTCCATTATGATAAGGCTACCATACATTGGACTATCAAAATCCTCGACAACAGACTACCTTCCATAATGACAAGGCTACCATCCAATGGAATACCAAAAATCTCAACAACAGACTACCTTCCCTAATGACAAGGCTACCATCCATTGGAGTAACAAAAATCTGAATTATAGACTACCTTCCATAATGACAAGGCTACTATCCATTGGACTAACAAAAATCTCAATTAAAGACTACCTTCCATAATGATAAGGCTACCATACATTGGACTATCAAAATCCTCGACAACAGACTACCTTCCATAATGATAAGGCTATTATACCATGGAATACCAAAAATCTCAACAACAAACTACCTTCCATAATGACAAGGCTACCATCCATTGGAGTAACAAAAATCTGAACTATAGACTACCTTCCATAATGACAGGGTACCATCCATTGGACTAACAAAAATCTCAATGAAAGACTACCTTCCATAATGACAAGGATACCATCCATTGGAGTAACAAAAATCACGACAACAAACAAACTTCCATAATTACAAGGCTACCATCCAATAGAAATACCAAAAATCTCAACAACATATTACCTTCCATAATGACAAGGCTACCATCCATAGGAGTAACCAAAATAGCGACAATAGACTACCTTCTATAATGACAAGGCTAGCATCCTTTGGAGTAACAAAACTCTCGACAACAAACTACTTTCCATAATGAAAAGGGTACCATCCATTGGAGTAACAAAAATATCGATAACAAACTACCTTCCATAATGACAAGGCTACCATCCATTGAAGTATCAAAAATATCGACAACAAATTACCTTCCATAATTACAAGGATACCATCCATTGGAGTAACAAAAAATCGACAACAGACCACCTTCCATAATGACAAGGTTACCATCCATTGGAATAACAAAAATCTCGACAACAGACTACCTTCCATAATGAAAAGGCTACCATCCAACGAAATAACAAAAATCTCGACAACAGACTACCTTCCGTAATGACAAGGCTACTATCCAAGGAAATAACAATAATCATGACAACAAACTACCTTCCATAATGAGAAGGAAACCATCCATTGGAGTAACAAAATTCTCGACAACAGAATACCTTCCATAATGACAAGGCTACCGTCCATTGGAGTAACAAATATCTCGACAAGGAACTACCTTCCATTATGATAAGGCTACCATACATTGGACTATCAAAATCCTCGACAACAGACTACCTTCCATAATGACAAGGCTACCATCCAATGGAATACCAAAAATCTCAACAACATACTACCTTCCCTAATGACAAGGCTACCATCCATTGGACTAACAAAAATCTCAATGAAAGACTACCTTCCATAATGACAAGGATACCATCCATTGGAGTAACAAAAATCACGACAACAGACAAACTTCCATAATTACAAGGCTACCATCCAATAGAAATACCAAAAATCTCAACAACATATTACCTTCCATAATGACAAGGCTACCATCCATAGTAGTAACCAAAATAGCGACAATAGACTACCTTCTATAAAGACAAGGCTAGCATCCTTTGGAGTAACAAAACTCTCGACAACAAACCACTTTCCATAATGAAAAGGGTACCATCCATTGGAGTAACAAAAATATCGATAACAAACTACCTTCCATAATGACAAGGCTACCATCCATTAAAGTATCAAAAATATCGACAACAAATTACCTTCCATAATTACAAGGATACCATCCATTGGAGTAACAAAAAATCGACAACAGACCACCTTCCATAATGACAAGGTTACCATCCATTGGAATAACAAAAATCTCGACAACAGACTACCTTCCATAATGAAAAGGCTACCATCCAACGAAATAACAAAAATCTCGACAACAGACTACCTTCCATAATGAGAAGGAAACCATCCATTGGAGTAACAAAATTCTCGACAACATACTACCTTACATAATGACAATGCTACCATCCATTGGAGTAACAAAAATATCGACAACACACTATGTTCCATAATGACAAGGCTACCATCCATTGGAGTAACCAAAATATCGACAATAGACTACCTTCTATAATGACAAGGCTAGCATCCATTGGAATAACAAAACTCTCGACAACAAACTACCTTCCATAATGAAAAGGGTACCATCCATTCGAGTAACAAAAATATCGACAACAAACTACCTTCCATAATTACACGGCTACCATCCATTGGAATAACAAAAATCTCGACAACAGACTACCTTCCATAATGACAAGGCTACCATCCAAGGAAATAACAAAAATCATGACAACAAACTACCTTCCATAATGAGAAGGAAACCATCCATTGGAGTAACAAAATTCTCGACAACAGAATACCTTCCATAATGACAAGGCTACCATCCATTGGAGTAACAAATATCTCGACAAGGGACAACCTTCCATTATGATAAGGCTACCATACATTGGACTATCAAAATCCTCGACAACAGACTACCTTCCATAATGACAAGGCTACCATCCAATGGAATACCAAAAATCTCAACAACAGACTACCTTCCCTAATGACAAGGCTACCATCCATTGGAGTAACAAAAATCTGAATTATAGACTACCTTCCATAATGACAAGGCTACTATCCATTGGACTAACAAAAATCTCAATTAAAGACTACCTTCCATAATGATAAGGCTACCATACATTGGACTATCAAAATCCTCGACAACAGACTACCTTCCATAATGATAAGGCTATTATACCATGGAATACCAAAAATCTCAACAACAGACTACCTTCCATAATGACAAGGCTACCATCCATTGGAGTAACAAAAATCTGAACTATAGACTACCTTCCATAATGACAGGGTACCATCCATTGGACTAACAAAAATCTCAATGAAAGACTACCTTCCATAATGACAAGGATACCATCCATTGGAGTAACAAAAATCACGACAACAAACAAACTTCCATAATTACAAGGCTACCATCCAATAGAAATACCAAAAATCTCAACAACATATTACCTTCCGTAATGACAAGGCTACCATCCATAGGAGTAACCAAAATAGCGACAATAGACTACCTTCTATAATGACAAGGCTAGCATCCTTTGGAGTAACAAAACTCTCGACAACAAACTACTTTCCATAATGAAAAGGGTACCATCCATTGGAGTAACAAAAATATCGATAACAAACTACCTTCCATAATGACAAGGCTACCATCCATTGAAGTATCAAAAATATCGACAACAAATTACCTTCCATAATTACAAGGATACCATCCATTGGAGTAACAAAAAATCGACAACAGACCACCTTCCATAATGACAAGGTTACCATCCATTGGAATAACAAAAATCTCGACAACAGACTACCTTCCATAATGAAAAGGCTACCATCCAACGAAATAACAAAAATCTCGACAACAGACTACCTTCCATAATGACAAGGCTACTATCCAAGGAAATAACAATAATCATGACAACAAACTACCTTCCATAATGAGAAGGAAACCATCCATTGGAGTAACAAAATTCTCGACAACAGAATACCTTCCATAATGACAAGGCTACCGTCCATTGGAGTAACAAATATCTCGACAAGGAACTACCTTCCATTATGATAAGGCTACCATACATTGGACTATCAAAATCCTCGACAACAGACTACCTTCCATAATGACAAGGCTACCATCCAATGGAATACCAAAAATCTCAACAACATACTACCTTCCCTAACGACAAGGCTACCATCCATTGGACTAACAAAAATCTCAATGAAAGACTACCTTCCATAATGACAAGGATACCATCCATTGGAGTAACAAAAATCACGACAACAGACAAACTTCCATAATTACAAGGCTACCATCCAATAGAAATACCAAAAATCTCAACAACATATTACCTTCCATAATGACAAGGCTACCATCCATAGTAGTAACCAAAATAGCGACAATAGACTACCTTCTATAAAGACAAGGCTAGCATCCTTTGGAGTAACAAAACTCTCGACAACAAACCACTTTCCATAATGAAAAGGGTACCATCCATTGGAGTAACAAAAATATCGATAACAAACTACCTTCCATAATGACAAGGCTACCATCCATTAAAGTATCAAAAATATCGACAACAAATTACCTTCCATAATTACAAGGATACCATCCATTGGAGTAACAAAAAATCGACAACAGACCACCTTCCATAATGACAAGGTTACCATCCATTGGAATAACAAAAATCTCGACAACAGACTACCTTCCATAATGAAAAGGCTACCATCCAACGAAATAACAAAAATCTCGACAACAGACTACCTTCCATAATGAGAAGGAAACCATCCATTGGAGTAACAAAATTCTCGACAACATACTACCTTACATAATGACAATGCTACCATCCATTGGAGTAACAAAAATATCGACAACACACTATGTTCCATAATGACAAGGCTACCATCCATTGGAGTAACCAAAATATCGACAATAGACTACCTTCTATAATGACAAGGCTAGCATCCATTGGAATAACAAAACTCTCGACAACAAACTACCTTCCATAATGAAAAGGGTACCATCCATTCGAGTAACAAAAATATCGACAACAAACTACCTTCCATAATTACACGGCTACCATCCATTGGAATAACAAAAATCTCGACAACAGACTACCTTCCATAATGACAAGGCTACCATCCAAGGAAATAACAAAAATCATGACAACAAACTACCTTCCATAATGAGAAGGAAACCATCCATTGGAGTAACAAAATTCTCGACAACAGAATACCTTCCATAATGACAAGGCTACCATCCATTGGAGTAACAAATATCTCGACAAGGGACTACCTTCCATTATGATAAGGCTACCATACATTGGACTATCAAAATCCTCGACAACAGACTACCTTCCATAATGACAAGGCTACCATCCAATGGAATACCAAAAATCTCAACAACAGACTACCTTCCCTAATGACAAGGCTACCATCCATTGGAGTAACAAAAATCTGAATTATAGACTACCTTCCATAATGACAAGGCTACTATCCATTGGACTAACAAAAATCTCAATTAAAGACTACCTTCCATAATGATAAGGCTACCATACATTGGACTATCAAAATCCTCGACAACAGACTACCTTCCATAATGATAAGGCTATTATACCATGGAATACCAAAAATCTCAACAACAGACTACCTTCCATAATGACAAGGCTACCATCCATTGGAGTAACAAAAATCTGAACTATAGACTACCTTCCATAATGACAGGGTACCATCCATTGGACTAACAAAAATCTCAATGAAAGACTACCTTCCATAATGACAAGGATACCATCCATTGGAGTAACAAAAATCACGACAACAAACAAACTTCCATAATTACAAGGCTACCATCCAATAGAAATACCAAAAATCTCAACAACATATTACCTTCCATAATGACAAGGCTACCATCCATAGGAGTAACCAAAATAGCGACAATAGACTACCTTCTATAATGACAAGGCTAGCATCCTTTGGAGTAACAAAACTCTCGACAACAAACTACTTTCCATAATGAAAAGGGTACCATCCATTGGAGTAACAAAAATATCGATAACAAACTACCTTCCATAATGACAAGGCTACCATCCATTGAAGTATCAAAAATATCGACAACAAATTACCTTCCATAATTACAAGGATACCTACCATTGGAGTAACAAAAAATCGACAACAGACCACCTTCCATAATGACAAGGTTACCATCCATTGGAATAACAAAAATCTCGACAACAGACTACCTTCCATAATGAAAAGGCTACCATCCAACGAAATAACAAAAATCTCGACAACAGACTACCTTCCATAATGACAAGGCTACTATCCAAGGAAATAACAATAATCATGACAACAAACTACCTTCCATAATGAGAAGGAAACCATCCATTGGAGTAACAAAATTCTCGACAACAGAATACCTTCCATAATGACAAGGCTACCGTCCATTGGAGTAACAAATATCTCGACAAGGAACTACCTTCCATTATGATAAGGCTACCATACATTGGACTATCAAAATCCTCGACAACAGACTACCTTCCATAATGACAAGGCTACCATCCAATGGAATACCAAAAATCTCAACAACATACTACCTTCCCTAATGACAAGGCTACCATCCATTGGAGTAACAAAAATCTGAATTATAGACTACCTTCCATAATGACAAGGCTACTATCCATTGGACTAACAAAAATCTCAATTAAAGACTACCTTCCATAATGATAAGGCTACCATACATTGGACTATCAAAATCCTCGACAACAGACTACCTTCCATAATGATAAGGCTATTATACCATGGAATACCAAAAATCTCAACAACAGACTACCTTCCATAATGACAAGGCTACCATCCATTGGAGTAACAAAAATCTGAACTATAGACTACCTTCCATAATGACAGGGTACCATCCATTGGACTAACAAAAATCTCAATGAAAGACTACCTTCCATAATGACAAGGATACCATCCATTGGAGTAACAAAAATCACGACAACAAACAAACTTCCATAATTACAAGGCTACCATCCAATAGAAATACCAAAAATCTCAACAACATATTACCTTCCGTAATGACAAGGCTACCATCCATAGGAGTAACCAAAATAGCGACAATAGACTACCTTCTATAATGACAAGGCTAGCATCCTTTGGAGTAACAAAACTCTCGACAACAAACTACTTTCCATAATGAAAAGGGTACCATCCATTGGAGTAACAAAAATATCGATAACAAACTACCTTCCATAATGACAAGGCTACCATCCATTGAAGTATCAAAATATCGACAACAAATTACCTTCCATAATTACAAGGATACCATCCATTGGAGTAACAAAAAATCGACAACAGACCACCTTCCATAATGACAAGGTTACCATCCATTGGAATAACAAAAATCTCGACAACAGACTACCTTCCATAATGAAAAGGCTACCATCCAACGAAATAACAAAAATCTCGACAACAGACTACCTTCCATAATGACAAGGCTACTATCCAAGGAAATAACAATAATCATGACAACAAACTACCTTCCATAATGAGAAGGAAACCATCCATTGGAGTAACAAAATTCTCGACAACAGAATACCTTCCATAATGACAAGGCTACCGTCCATTGGAGTAACAAATATCTCGACAAGGAACTACCTTCCATTATGATAAGGCTACCATACATTGGACTATCAAAATCCTCGACAACAGACTACCTTCCATAATGACAAGGCTACCATCCAATGGAATACCAAAAATCTCAACAACATACTACCTTCCCTAACGACAAGGCTACCATCCATTGGACTAACAAAAATCTCAATGAAAGACTACCTTCCATAATGACAAGGATACCATCCATTGGAGTAACAAAAATCACGACAACAGACAAACTTCCATAATTACAAGGCTACCATCCAATAGAAATACCAAAAATCTCAACAACATATTACCTTCCATAATGACAAGGCTACCATCCATAGTAGTAACCAAAATAGCGACAATAGACTACCTTCTATAAAGACAAGGCTAGCATCCTTTGGAGTAACAAAACTCTCGACAACAAACCACTTTCCATAATGAAAAGGGTACCATCCATTGGAGTAACAAAAATATCGATAACAAACTACCTTCCATAATGACAAGGCTACCATCCATTAAAGTATCAAAAATATCGACAACAAATTACCTTCCATAATTACAAGGATACCATCCATTGGAGTAACAAAAAATCGACAACAGACCACCTTCCATAATGACAAGGTTACCATCCATTGGAATAACAAAAATCTCGACAACAGACTACCTTCCATAATGAAAAGGCTACCATCCAACGAAATAACAAAAATCTCGACAACAGACTACCTTCCATAATGAGAAGGAAACCATCCATTGGAGTAACAAAATTCTCGACAACATACTACCTTACATAATGACAATGCTACCATCCATTGGAGTAACAAAAATATCGACAACACACTATGTTCCATAATGACAAGGCTACCATCCATTGGAGTAACCAAAATATCGACAATAGACTACCTTCTATAATGACAAGGCTAGCATCCATTGGAATAACAAAACTCTCGACAACAAACTACCTTCCATAATGAAAAGGGTACCATCCATTCGAGTAACAAAAATATCGACAACAAACTACCTTCCATAATTACACGGCTACCATCCATTGGAATAACAAAAATCTCGACAACAGACTACCTTCCATAATGACAAGGCTACCATCCAAGGAAATAACAAAAATCATGACAACAAACTACCTTCCATAATGAGAAGGAAACCATCCATTGGAGTAACAAAATTCTCGACAACAGAATACCTTCCATAATGACAAGGCTACCATCCATTGGAGTAACAAATATCTCGACAAGGGACTACCTTCCATTATGATAAGGCTACCATACATTGGACTATCAAAATCCTCGACAACAGACTACCTTCCATAATGACAAGGCTACCATCCAATGGAATACCAAAAATCTCAACAACAGACTACCTTCCCTAATGACAAGGCTACCATCCATTGGAGTAACAAAAATCTGAATTATAGACTACCTTCCATAATGACAAGGCTACTATCCATTGGACTAACAAAAATCTCAATTAAAGACTACCTTCCATAATGATAAGGCTACCATACATTGGACTATCAAAATCCTCGACAACAGACTACCTTCCATAATGATAAGGCTATTATACCATGGAATACCAAAAATCTCAACAACAGACTACCTTCCATAATGACAAGGCTACCATCCATTGGAGTAACAAAAATCTGAACTATAGACTACCTTCCATAATGACAGGGTACCATCCATTGGACTAACAAAAATCTCAATGAAAGACTACCTTCCATAATGACAAGGATACCATCCATTGGAGTAACAAAAATCACGACAACAAACAAACTTCCATAATTACAAGGCTACCATCCAATAGAAATACCAAAAATCTCAACAACATATTACCTTCCATAATGACAAGGCTACCATCCATAGGAGTAACCAAAATAGCGACAATAGACTACCTTCTATAATGACAAGGCTAGCATCCTTTGGAGTAACAAAACTCTCGACAACAAACTACTTTCCATAATGAAAAGGGTACCATCCATTGGAGTAACAAAAATATCGATAACAAACTACCTTCCATAATGACAAGGCTACCATCCATTGAAGTATCAAAAATATCGACAACAAATTACCTTCCATAATTACAAGGATACCTACCATTGGAGTAACAAAAAATCGACAACAGACCACCTTCCATAATGACAAGGTTACCATCCATTGGAATAACAAAAATCTCGACAACAGACTACCTTCCATAATGAAAAGGCTACCATCCAACGAAATAACAAAAATCTCGACAACAGACTACCTTCCATAATGACAAGGCTACTATCCAAGGAAATAACAATAATCATGACAACAAACTACCTTCCATAATGAGAAGGAAACCATCCATTGGAGTAACAAAATTCTCGACAACAGAATACCTTCCATAATGACAAGGCTACCGTCCATTGGAGTAACAAATATCTCGACAAGGAACTACCTTCCATTATGATAAGGCTACCATACATTGGACTATCAAAATCCTCGACAACAGACTACCTTCCATAATGACAAGGCTACCATCCAATGGAATACCAAAAATCTCAACAACATACTACCTTCCCTAATGACAAGGCTACCATCCATTGGACTAACAAAAATCTCAATGAAAGACTACCTTCCATAATGACAAGGATACCATCCATTAGAGTAACAAAAATCACGACAACAGACAAACTTCCATAATTACAAGGCTACCATCCAATAGAAATACCAAAAATCTCAACAACATATTACCTTCCATAATGACAAGGCTACCATCCATAGTAGTAACCAAAATAGCGACAATAGACTACCTTCTATAAAGACAAGGCTAGCATCCTTTGGAGTTACAAAACTCTCGACAGCAAACCACTTTCCATAATGAAAAGGGTACCATCCATTGGAGTAACAAAAATATCAATAACAAACTACCTTCCATAATGACAAGGCTACCATCCATTAAAGTATCAAAAATATCGACAACAAATTACCTTCCATAATTACAAGGATACCATCCATTGGAGTAACAAAAAATCGACAACAGACCACCTTCCATAATGACAAGGTTACCATCCATTGGAATAACAAAAATCTCGACAACAGACTACCTTCCATAATGAAAAGGCTACCATCCAACGAAATAACAAAAATCTCGACAACAGACTACCTTCCATAATGAGAAGGAAACCATCCATTGGAGTAACAAAATTCTCGGCAACATACTACCTTACATAATGACAATGCTACCATCCATTGGAGTAACAAAAATATCGACAACACACTATGTTCCATAATGACAAGTCTACCATTCATTAAACTATCAAAAATCTCGACAACAGACTACCTTTCATAATGACAAGCCTACCATCCATTGGAGTAACAAAAATCTCGACAACAGACAACTTTCCATAATGACAAGGCTAACATCCAACGAAATAACAAAAATCTAGACAACAAACTACCTTCCATAATGACAAGGTTACCATCCATTGGAATAACAAAAAAATCGACAACAGACTACCTTCCATAATGACAAGGTTAACATCCATTGGAGTAACAAAAATATCAACAACAGACTACCTTCCATAATTACAAGGCTACCATCCATAGGAGTAACAAAAACTCGACAACCGACTACCTTCCATAATGACAAGGTTACCATCCATTGGAATAACAAAAATCTCGTCTACAGACAACCTTCCATAATGACAAGGCTACCATCCAACGAAATAACAAAAATCTCGACAACAGACTACCTTCCATAATGATTAGGCTACCATCCATTGGAGTAACAAAATTCTCGACAACAAACTACCTTCCATAATGAGAAGGCTACCATCCATTGGAGTAACAAAAATCTCGACAACAAACTACCTTACATAATGACAATGCTACCATCCATTGGAGTAACAAAAATATCGACAACACACTACGTTCCATAATGACAAGGCTACCATCCATCGGAGTAACAAAAATCTCGACAACAAACTACCTTCCATAATGACAAGGCTACCATCCATTAGACTATAAAAAATCTCGATAGGAAACTACCTTTCATAATGACAAGGTTACCATCCATTGGAGTAACAAAAATATCGACAACAAACTAACTTCCATAATTACAAGGCTACCATCCATTGGAGTGACAAATATCTCGACAACAGACTACCTTCCATAATGATAAGGCTACCATCCATTGGACTATCAAAATCCTCGACAACAGACTACCTTCCATAATGACAAGGCTACCATCCAACGGAATACCAAAAATCTCAACAACATACTACCTTCCCTAATGACAAGGCTACCATCCATTGGACTAACAAAAATCTCAATGAAAGACTACCTTCCATAATGACAAGGATACCATCCATTGGAGTAACAAAAATCACGACAACAGACAAACTTCCATAATTACAAGGCTACCATCCAATAGAAATACCAAAAATCTCAACAACATATTACCTTCCATAATGACAAGGCTACCATCCATAGGAGTAACCAAAATAGCGACAATAGACTACCTTCTATAAAGACAAGGCTAGCATCCTTTGGAGTAACAAAACTCTCGACAACAAACCACTTTCCATAATGAAAAGGGTACCATCCATTGGAGTAACAAAAATATCGATAACAAACTAGCTTCCATAATGACAAGGCTACCGTCCATTAAAGTATCAAAAATACGGAACAACAAATTACCTTCCATAATTACAAGGATACCATCCATTGGAGTAACAAAAAATCGACAACAGACCACCTTCCATAATGACAAGGTTACCATCCATTGGAATAACAAAAATCTCGACAACAGACTACCTTCCATAATGAAAAGGCTACCATCCAACGAAATAACAAAAATCTCGACAACAGACTACCTTCCATAATGAGAAGGAAACCATCCATTGGAGTAACAAAATTCTCGACAACATACTACCTTACATAATGACAATGCTACCATCCATTGGAGTAACAAAAATATCGACAACACACTATGTTCCATAATGACAAGTCTACCATTCATTAAACTATCAAAAATCTCGACAACAGACTACCTTTCATAATGACAAGCCTACCATCCATTGGAGTAACAAAAATCTCGACAACAGACAACTTTCCATAATGACAAGGCTAACATCCAACGAAATAACAAAAATCTAGACAACAAACTACCTTCCATAATGACAAGGTTACCATCCATTGGAATAACAAAAAAATCGACAACAGACTACCTTCCATAATGACAAGGTTAACATCCATTGGAGTAACAAAAATATCGACAACAGACTACCTTCCATAATTACAAGGCTACCATCCATAGGAGTAACAAAAACTCGACAACCGACTACCTTCCATAATGACAAGGTTACCATCCATTGGAATAACAAAAATCTCGTCTACAGACAACCTTCCATAATGACAAGGCTACCATCCAACGAAATAACAAAAATCTCGACAACAGACTACCTACCATAATGATTAGGCTACCATCCATTGGAGTAACAAAATTCTCGACAACAAACTACCTTCCATAATGAGAAGGCTACAATCCATTGGAGTAACAAAAATCTCGACAACAAACTACCTTACATAATGACAATGCTACCATCCATTGGAGTAACAAAAATATCAACAACACACTACGTTCCATAATGACAAGGCTACCATCCATCGGAGTAACAAAAATCTCGACAACAAACTACCTTCCATAATGACAAGGCTACCATCCATTAGACTATAAAAAATCTCGATAGGAAACTAACTTTCATAATGACAAGGTTACCATCCATTGGAGTAACAAAAATATCGACAACAAACTAACTTCCATAATTACAAGGCTACCATCCATTGGAGTAACAAATATCTCGACAACAGACTACCTTCCATAATGATAAGGCTACCATCCATTGGACTATCAAAATCCTCGACAACAGACTACCTTCCATAATGACAAGGCTACCATCCAACGGAATACCAAAAATCTCAACAACAGACTACCTTCAATAATGACAAGGCTACCATCCATTGGAGTAACAAAAATCTGAACTATAGACAACCTTCCATAATGACAAGGCTACCATCCATTGGACTAACAAAAATCTCAACAAAAGACTACCTTCCATAATGACAAGGATGCCATCCTTTGGAGTAACAAAAATCATGACAACAGTCAAACTTCCATAATTACAAGGCTACCATCCATTGAAGTAACAAATATCTCGACAAAAGACTACCTTCCATAATGACAAGGCTACCATCCATAGGAGTAACCAAAATAGCAACAATACACTTCCTTCTATAATGACAAGGCTAGCCTCCATTGGAGTAACAAAACTCTCGACAACAAACTACCTTCCATAATGAAAAGGGTACCATCCATTGGAGTAACAAAAATATCGACAACAAACTACCTTCCATAATGACAAGGCTACCATCCATTGAAGTATCAAAAATATCGACAACAAACTACCTTCCATAATTACAAGGCTACCATCCATTGGAGTAACAATAACTCGACAACAGACTACCTTCAATAATGATAAGGTTACCATCCAATGAAATAACAAAAATCACGACAACAGACTACCTTCCATAATGAGAAGGCTACCATCCATTGGAGTAACAAAAATCTAGACAACAAACTACCTTCCATAATGACAATGCTACCATCCATTGGAGTAACAAAAATATCGACAACACACTACGTTCCATAATGACAAGGCTACCATTCATTGGAGTAACAAAAATCTCGACAATAGACTACCTTCCATAATGACAAGGCTACCATCCATTAGACTATCAAAAATCTCGATAGGAAACTACCTTTCATAATAACAAGGCTACCATCCATTGGAGTAAAAAAAATCTCGACAACAGACTAACTTCCATAATTACAAGGCTACCATCCATTGGAGTAACAAATATCTCGACAACAGACTACCTTCCATAATGATAAGGCTACCATACATTGGACTATCAAAATCCTCGACAACAGACTACCTTCCATAATGATAAGACTACCATACAATGGAATACCAAAAATCTCAACAACATACTACCTTCCATAATGACAAGGCTACCATCCATTGGAGTAACAAAAATCTGAACTATAGACTACCTTCCATAATGACAAGGCTACCATCCATTGGACTAACAAAAATCTCAATGAAAGACTACCTTCCATAATGACAAGGATACCATCCATTGGAGTAACAAAAATCACGACAACAGACAAACTTCCATAATTACAAGGCTACCATCCAATGGAATACCAAAAATCTCAACAACAGATTACCTTCCATAATGACAAGGCTACCATCCATAGGAGTAACCAAAATAGCGACAATAGACTACCTTCTATAATGACAAGGCTAGCATCCTTTGGAGTAACAAAACTCTCGACAACAAACTACTTTCCATAATGAAAAGGGTACCATCCATTGGAGTAACAAAAATATCGATAACAAACTACCTTCCATAATGACAAGGCTACCATCCATTGAAGTATCAAAAATATCGACAACAAATTACCTTCCATAATTACAAGGATACCATCCATTGGAGTACCAAAAAATCGACAACAGACTACCTTCCATAATGAGAAGGCTACCATCTATTGGAGTAACAAAATTCTCGACAACAAACTACCTTCCATAATGAGAAGGCTACCATCCATTGGAGTAACAAAAATCTCGACAACAAACTACCTTACATAATGACAATGCTACCATCTATTGGAGTAACAAAAATATCGACAACACACTACGTTCCATAGTGACAAGGCTACCATTCATTGGAGTAACAAAAATCTCGACAATAGACTACCTTCCATAATGACAAGGCTACCATCCATTAGACTATCAAAAATCTCGATAGGAAACTACCTTTCATAATGACAAGGCTACCATCCATTGGAGTAACAAAAATCTCGACAACAGACTAACTTCCATAATTACAAGGCTACCATCCATTGGAGTAACAAATATCTCGACAACAGACTACCTTCCATAATGATAAGGCTACCATACATTGGACTATCAAAATCCTCGACAACAGACTACCTTCCATAATGATAAGGCTACCATACAATGGAATACCAAAAATCTCAACAACAGACTACCTTCCATAATGACAAGGCTACCATCCATTGGAGTAACAAAAATCTGAACTATAGACTACCTTCCATAATGACAAGGCTACCATCCATTGGACTAACAAAAATCTCAATGAAAGACTACCTTCCATAATGACAAGGATACCATCCATTGGAGTAACAAATATCTCGACAACAGACTACCTTCCATAATGATAAGGCTACCATCCATTGGACTATCAAAATCCTCGACAACAGACTACCTTCCATAATGACAAGGCTACCATCCAACGGAATACCAAAAATCTCAACAACAGACTACCTTCAATAATGACAAGGCTACCATCCATTGGAGTAACAAAAATCTGAACTATAGACAACCTTCCATAATGACAAGGCTACCATCCATTGGACTAACAAAAATCTCAACAAAAGACTACCTTCCATAATGACAAGGATGCCATCCTTTGGAGTAACAAAAATCATGACAACAGTCAAACTTCCATAATTACAAGGCTACCATCCATTGAAGTAACAAATATCTCGACAAAAGACTACCTTCCATAATGACAAGGCTACCATCCATAGGAGTAACCAAAATAGCAACAATACACTTCCTTCTATAATGACAAGGCTAGCCTCCATTGGAGTAACAAAACTCTCGACAACAAACTACCTTCCATAATGAAAAGGGTACCATCCATTGGAGTAACAAAAATATCGACAACAAACTACCTTCCATAATGACAAGGCTACCATCCATTGAAGTATCAAAAATATCGACAACAAACTACCTTCCATAATTACAAGGCTACCATCCATTGGAGTAACAATAACTCGACAACAGACTACCTTCAATAATGATAAGGTTACCATCCAATGAAATAACAAAAATCACGACAACAGACTACCTTCCATAATGAGAAGGCTACCATCCATTGGAGTAACAAAAATCTAGACAACAAACTACCTTCCATAATGACAATGCTACCATCCATTGGAGTAACAAAAATATCGACAACACACTACGTTCCATAATGACAAGGCTACCATTCATTGGAGTAACAAAAATCTCGACAATAGACTACCTTCCATAATGACAAGGCTACCATCCATTAGACTATCAAAAATCTCGATAGGAAACTACCTTTCATAATAACAAGGCTACCATCCATTGGAGTAAAAAAAATCTCGACAACAGACTAACTTCCATAATTACAAGGCTACCATCCATTGGAGTAACAAATATCTCGACAACAGACTACCTTCCATAATGATAAGGCTACCATACATTGGACTATCAAAATCCTCGACAACAGACTACCTTCCATAATGATAAGACTACCATACAATGGAATACCAAAAATCTCAACAACATACTACCTTCCATAATGACAAGGCTACCATCCATTGGAGTAACAAAAATCTGAACTATAGACTACCTTCCATAATGACAAGGCTACCATCCATTGGACTAACAAAAATCTCAATGAAAGACTACCTTCCATAATGACAAGGATACCATCCATTGGAGTAACAAAAATCACGACAACAGACAAACTTCCATAATTACAAGGCTACCATCCAATGGAATACCAAAAATCTCAACAACAGATTACCTTCCATAATGACAAGGCTACCATCCATAGGAGTAACCAAAATAGCGACAATAGACTACCTTTTATAATGACAAGGCTAGCATCCTTTGGAGTAACAAAACTCTCGACAACAAACTACTTTCCATAATGAAAAGGGTACCATCCATTGGAGTAACAAAAATATCGATAACAAACTACCTTCCATAATGACAAGGCTACCATCCATTGAAGTATCAAAAATATCGACAACAAATTACCTTCCATAATTACAAGGATACCATCCATTGGAGTACCAAAAAATCGACAACAGACTACCTTCCATAATGAGAAGGCTACCATCCATTGGAGTAACACAATTCTCGACAACAAACTACCTTCCATAATGAGAAGGCTACCATCCATTGGAGTAACAAAAATCTCGACAACAAACTACCTTACATAATGACAATGCTACCATCTATTGGAGTAACAAAAATATCGACAACACACTACGTTCCATAGTGACAAGGCTACCATTCATTGGAGTAACAAAAATCTCGACAATAGACTACCTTCCATAATGACAAGGCTACCATCCATTAGACTATCAAAAATCTCGATAGGAAACTACCTTTCATAATGACAAGGCTACCATCCATTGGAGTAACAAAAATCTCGACAACAGACTAACTTCCATAATTACAAGGCTACCATCCATTGGAGTAACAAATATCTCGACAACAGACTACCTTCCATAATGATAAGGCTACCATACATTGGACTATCAAAATCCTCGACAACAGACTACCTTCCATAATGATAAGGCTACCATACAATGGAATACCAAAAATCTCAACAACAGACTACCTTCCATAATGACAAGGCTACCATCCATTGGAGTAACAAAAATCTGAACTATAGACTACCTTCCATAATGACAAGGCTACCATCCATTGGACTAACAAAAATCTCAATGAAAGACTACCTTCCATAATGACAAGGATACCATCCATTGGAGTAACAAAAATCACGACAACAGACAAACTTCCATAATTACAAGGCTACCATCCAATGGAATACCAAAAATCTCAACAACAGATTACCTTCCATAATGACAAGGCTACCATCCATAGGAGTAACCAAAATAGCGACAATAGACTACCTTCTATAATGACAAGGCTAGCATCCTTTGGAGTAACAAAACTCTCGACAACAAACTACTTTCCATAATGAAAAGGGTACCATCCATTAGAGTAACAAAAATATCGATAACAAACTACCTTCCATAATGACAAGGCTACCATCCATTGAAGTATCAAAAATATCGACAACAAATTACCTTCCATAATTACAAGGATACCATCCATTGGAGTACCAAAAAATCAACAACAGACTACCTTCCATAATGACAAGGTTACCATCCATTGGAATAACAAAAATTTTGACAACAGACTACCTTCCATAATGAAAAGGCTACCATCCAACGAAATAACAAAAATCTCGACAACAGACTACCTTCCATAATGAGAAGGAAACCATCCATTGGAGTAACAAAATTCTCGACAACATACTACCTTACATAATGAAAAGGCTACCATCCATTGGAGTACCAAAAATATCGACAACAGACTACCTTACATAATGACAATGCTACCATCCATTGGAGTAACAAAAATATCGACAACACACTATGTTCCATAATGACAAGTCTACCATCCATTGGAGTAACAAAAATATCGACAACAAAATACCTTCCATAATGACAAGGCTACCATCCATTAATCTATCAAAAATGTCGACAACAGACTACCTTTCATAATGACAAGCCTACCATCCATTGGAGTAACAAAAATCTCGACAACAGACAACTTTCCATAATGACAAGGCTAACATCCAACGAAATAACAAAAATCTAGACAACAAACTACCTTCCATAATGACAAGGTTACCATCCATTGGAATAACAAAAAAATCGACAACAGACTACCTTCCATAATGACAAGGTTAACATCCATTGGAGTAACAAAAATATCGACAACAGACTACCTTCCATAATTACAAGGCTACCATCCATAGGAGTAACAAAAACTCGACAACCGACTACCTTCCATAATGACAAGGTTACCATCCATTGGAATAACAAAAATCTCGTCTACAGACAACCTTCCATAATGACAAGGCTACCATCCAACGAAATAACAAAAATCTCGACAACAGACTACCTTCCATAATGATTAGGCTACCATCCATTGGAGTAACAAAATTCTCGACAACAAACTACCTTCCATAATGAGAAGGCTACCATCCATTGGAGTAACAAAAATCTCGATAACAAACTACCTTACATAATGACAATGCTACCATCCATTGGAGTAACAAAAATATCGACAACACACTACGTTCCATAATGACAAGGCTACCATCCATTGGAGTAACAAAAATCTCGACAACAGACTACCTTCCATAATGTCAAGGCTACCATCCATTAGACTATAAAAATTCTCGATAGGAAACTACCTTTCATAATGACAAGGCTACCATCCATTGGAGTAACAAAAATATCGACAACAAACTAACTTCCATAATTACAAGGCTACCATCCACTGGAGTAACAAATATCTCGACAACAGACTACCTTCCATAATGATAAGGCTACCATCCATTGGACTATCAAAATCCTCGACAACAGACTACCTTCCATAATGACAAGGCTACCATCCAACGGAATACCAAAAATCTCCACAACAGACTACCTTCCATAATGACAAGCCTACAATCCATTGGAGTAACAGAAATCTGAACTATAGACAACCTTCCATAATGACAAGGCTACCATCCATTGGACTAACAAAAATCTCAACAAAAGACTACCTTCCATAATGACAAGGATGCCATCCTTTGGAGTAACAAAAATCACGACAACAGTCAAACTTCCATAATTACAAGGCTACCATCCATTGAAGTAACAAATATCTCGACAAAAGACTACCTTCCATAATGACAAGGCTACCATCCATAGGAGTAACCAAAATAGCAACAATAGACTTCCTTCTATAATGACAAGGCTAGCATCCATTGGAGTAACAAAACCCTCGACAACAAACTACCTTCCATAATGAAAAGGGTACCTTCCATTGGAGTAACAAAAATATCGACAACAAACTACCTTCCATAATGACAAGGCTACCATCCATTGAAGTATCAAAAATATCGACAACAAACTACCTTCAATAATTACAAGGCTACCATCCATTGGAGTAACAATAACTCGACAACAGACTACCTTCAATAATGACAAGGTTACCATCCATTGGAATAACAAAAATCTTGACAATAGACTACCTTTCATAATGACAATGCTACCATCCAACGAAATAACAAAAATCTCGACAACAGACTACCTTCCATAATGAGAAGGCTACCATCCATTGGAGTAACAAAATTCTCGACAACAAACTACCTTCCATAATGAGAAGGCTACCATCCATTGGAGTAACAAAAATATCGACAACACACTACGTTCCATAATGTCAAGGCTACCATTCATTGGAGTAAAAAAAATCTCGACAATAGACTACCATCCATAATGACAAGGCTACCATCCATTAGACTATCAAAAATCTCGATAGGAAACTACCTTTCATAATGACAAGGCTACCATCCATTGGAGTAACAAAAATCTCGACAATAGACTAACTTCCATAATTACAAGGCTACCATCCATTGGAGTAACAAATATCTCGACAATAGACTACCTTCCATAATGATAAGGCTACCATCCATTGGACTATCTAAATCCTCGACAACAGACTACCTTCGATAATGACAAGGCTACCATCCAACGGAATACCAAAAATCTCAACAACAGACTACCTTCCATAATGACAAGGCAACCATCCATTGGAGTAACAAAAATCTGAACTATAGACAACCTTCCATAATGACAAGGCTACCATCCATTGGACTAACAAAAATATTAACGAAAGACTACCTTCCATAATGACAAGCCTACCATCCATTGGAGTAACAAAAATCACGACAACAGACAAACTTCCATAATTACAAGGCTACCATCCATTGAAGTAACAAATATCTCGACAAAAGACTACCTTCCATAATGACAACTCTACCATCCATAGGAGTAACCAAAATAGCGACAACAGACTACCTTCTATAATGACAAGGCTAGCATCCATTGGAGTAACAAAACTCTCGACAACAAACTACCTTCCATAATGAAAAGGGTATCATCCATTGGAGTAACAAAAATATCGACAACAAACTACCTTCCATAATGACAAGGCTACCATCCATTGAAGTATCAAAAATATCGACAACAAACTACCTTCCATAATTACAAGGCTACCATCCATTGGAGTAACAAAAACTCAACAACAGACTACCTTCCATAATGACAAGGCTACCATCCATTGGAGTATGAAAAATATCGACAAGAAACTACCTTCCATAATTACAAGGCTACCATCCATAGGAGTAACAAAAACTCGACAACAGACTACCTTCCATAATGACAAGGTTACCATCCATTGGAATAACAAAAATATCTTTAACATACAACCTTCCATAATGACAAGGCTACCATCCAACCAAATAACAAAAATATCGACAACACACTACGATCCATAATGACAAGTCTACCATCCATTGGAGTAACAAAATTCTCGACAACAAAATACCTTCCATAATGACAAGGCTACCGTCCATTGGAGTAACAAAAATATCGACAACAGACTACCTTACATAATGAGAATACTACCATCCATTGGAGTACCAAAAATATCGACAACACACTACGTTCCATAATGACAAGGCTACCATCCATTGGAGTAACAAAAATCTCGACAACAGACTACCTTCCATAATGTCAAGGCTACCATCCATTAGACTATAAAAATTCTCGATAGGAAACTACCTTTCATAATGACAAGGCTACCATCCATTGGAGTAACAAAAATATCGACAACAAACTAACTTCCATAATTACAAGGCTACCATCCACTGGAGTAACAAATATCTCGACAACAGACTACCTTCCATAATGATAAGGCTACCATCCATTGGACTATCAAAATCCTCGACAACAGACTACCTTCCATAATGACAAGGCTACCATCCAACGGAATACCAAAAATCTCCACAACAGACTACCTTCCATAATGACAAGCCTACAATCCATTGGAGTAACAGAAATCTGAACTATAGACAACCTTCCATAATGACAAGGCTACCATCCATTGGACTAACAAAAATCTCAACAAAAGACTACCTTCCATAATGACAAGGATGCCATCCTTTGGAGTAACAAAAATCACGACAACAGTCAAACTTCCATAATTACAAGGATACCATCCATTGAAGTAACAAATATCTCGACAAAAGACTACCTTCCATAATGACAAGGCTACCATCCATAGGAGTAACCAAAATAGCAACAATAGACTTCCTTCTATAATGACAAGGCTAGCATCCATTGGAGTAACAAAACCCTCGACAACAAACTACCTTCCATAATGAAAAGGGTACAATCCATTGGAGTAACAAAAATATCGACAACAAACTACCTTCCATAATGACAAGGCTACCATCCATTGAAGTATCAAAAATATCGACAACAAACTACCTTCAATAATTACAAGGCTACCATCCATTGGAGTAACAATAACTCGACAACAGACTACCTTCAATAATGACAAGGTTACCATCCATTGGAATAACAAAAATCTTGACAATAGACTACCTTTCATAATGACAATGCTACCATCCAACGAAATAACAAAAATCTCGACAACAGACTACCTTCCATAATGAGAAGGCTACCATCCATTGGAGTAACAAAATTCTCGACAACAAACTACCTTCCATAATGAGAAGGCTACCATCCATTGGAGTAACAAAAATATCGACAACACACTACGTTCCATAATGACAAGGCTACCATTCATTGGAGTAAAAAAAATCTCGACAATAGACTACCATCCATAATGACAAGGCTACCATCCATTAGACTATCAAAAATCTCGATAGGAAACTACCTTTCATAATGACAAGGCTACCATCCATTGGAGTAACAAAAATCTCGACAATAGACTAACTTCCATAATTACAAGGCTACCATCCATTGGAGTAACAAATATCTCGACAATAGACTACCTTCCATAATGATAAGGCTACCATCCATTGGACTATCTAAATCCTCGACAACAGACTACCTTCGATAATGACAAGGCTACCATCCAACGGAATACCAAAAATCTCAACAACAGACTACCTTCCATAATGACAAGGCAACCATCCATTGGAGTAACAAAAATCTGAACTATAGACAACCTTCCATAATGACAAGGCTACCATCCATTGGACTAACAAAAATATTAACGAAAGACTACCTTCCATAATGACAAGCCTACCATCCATTGGAGTAACAAAAATCACGACAACAGACAAACTTCCATAATTACAAGGCTACCATCCATTGAAGTAACAAATATCTCGACAAAAGACTACCTTCCATAATGACAACTCTACCATCCATAGGAGTAACCAAAATAGCGACAACAGACTACCTTCTATAATGACAAGGCTAGCATCCATTGGAGTAACAAAACTCTCGACAACAAACTACCTTCCATAATGAAAAGGGTATCATCCATTGGAGTAACAAAATTATCGACAACAAACTACCTTCCATAATGACAAGGCTACCATCCATTGAAGTATCAAAAATATCGACAACAAACTACCTTCCATAATTACAAGGCTACCATCCATTGGAGTAACAAAAACTCGACAACAGACTACCTTCCATAATGACAAGGCTACCATCCATTGGAGTATGAAAAATATCGACAAGAAACTACCTTCCATAATTACAAGGCTACCATCCATAGGAGTAACAAAAACTCGACAACAGACTACCTTCCATAATGACAAGGTTACCATCCATTGGAATAACAAAAATATCTTTAACATACAACCTTCCATAATGACAAGGCTACCATCCAACCAAATAACAAAAATATCGACAACACACTACGATCCATAATGACAAGTCTACCATCCATTGGAGTAACAAAATTCTCGACAACAAAATACCTTCCATAATGACAAGGCTACCGTCCATTGGAGTAACAAAAATATCGACAACAGACTACCTTACATAATGAGAATACTACCATCCATTGGAGTACCAAAAATATCGACAACACACTACGTTCCATAATGACAAGGCTACCATCCATTGGAGTAACAAAAATCTTGACAACATACTACCTTCCATAATGACAAGGCTAACATCCATTAGACTTTCAAAAATCTCGATAGCAAACTACCTTTCATAATGACAAGGCTACCAACCATTGGAGTAACGAAAATCTCGACAACAGACTAACTTACATAATTACAAGGCTACCATCCATTGGAGTAACAAAATTCTCGACAACAAAATACCTTCCATAATGACAAGGCTACCGTCCATTGGAGTAACAAAAATCTCGACAACAGACTACCTTACATAATGAGAATACTACCATCCATTGGAGTACCAAAAATATCGACAACACACTACGTTCCATAATGACAAGGCTACCATCCATTGGAGTAACAAAAATCTTGACAACATACTACCTTCCATAATGACAAGGCTAGCATCCATTAGACTTTCAAAAATCTCGATAGCAAACTACCTTTCATAATGACAATGCTACCATCCATTCGAGTAAGAAAAATATCGACAAAATACTATGTTCCATAATGACAAGTCTACCATCCATTGGAGTAACAAAAATCTCGACAACAAAATACCTTCCATAATGACAAGGCTACCATCCATTAGACAATCAAAAATCTCGACAACAGACTACCTTTCATAATGACAAGGCTACCATCCATTGGAGTAACAAAATTCTCGACAACAGACTACCTTCCATAATGACAAGGCTACCATCCATTGAAGTAACAAAAATCTCGACAACAAACTACCTTGCATAATGACAAGGCTACCATCCATTAGACTATCAAAAATCTCGATAGGAAACTACCTTTCATAATGACAAGGCTACCATCCATTGGACTATCAAAATCCTCGACAACAGACTACCCTCCATAATGACAAGGCTACCATCCAACGGAATACCAAAAATCTCAACAACAGACTACCTTCCAAAATGACAAGGCTACCATCCATTGGAGTAACAAAAATCTGAACTATAGACAACCTTCCATAATTACAAGGCTACCATCCATTGGACTAACAAAAATCTCAATGAAAGACTACCTTCCATAATGACAAGGCTACCATCCATTGGAGTAACAAAAATCACGACAACAGACAAACTTCCATAATTACAAGGCTACCATCCATTGAAGTAACAAATATCTCGACAAAAGACTACCTTCCATAATGACAAGTCTACCATCCATAGGAGTAACCAAAATAGTGACAACAGACTACCTTCTATAATGACAAGGCTAGCATCCATTGGAGTAACAAAACTCTCGACAACAAACTACCTTCCATAATGAAAAGGGTACCATCCATTGGAGTAATAAAAATATCGACAACAAACTACCTTCCATAATGACAAGGCTACCATCCATTGAAGTATCAAAAATATCGACAACAAACTACCTTCCATAATTACAAGGCTACCATCCATTGGAGTAACAAAAACTCGACAACAGACTACCTTCCATAATGATAAGGCAACCATCCATTGTAGTAACAAAAATCTCGACAACAGACTACCTTACATAATGACAATTCTACCATCCATTGGAGTAACAAAAATATCGACAACACACTACGTTCCATACTGACAAGTCTACCATCCGTTGGAGTAACAAAAATCTCGACAACAAAATACCTTCCATAATGACAAGGCTACCATCCATTGGAGTAACAAAAATCTCGACAATAGACTACCTTATATAATGACAATGCTACCATCCATTAGAGTAACAAAAATATCGACAACACACTACGATCCATAATGACAAGTCTACCATCCATTGGAGTAACAAAAATCTCGACAACAAAATACCTTCCATAATGACAAGGCTACCATCCATTAGACTATTAAAAATCTCGACAGCAGACTACCTTTCATAATGACAACGCTGCCATCCATTAGAGTAACAAAAATCTCTACAACAGACAACTTTCCATAATGACAAGGCTAACATCCAACGAAATAACAAAAATCTAGACAACAAACTACCTTCCATAATGATAAGGTTACCATCCATTGGAATAACAAAAAAATCGACAACACACTACCTTCCACAATGACAAGGTTAACATCCATTGGAGTAACAAAAATATCGACAACAGACTACCTTCCATAATTACAAGGCTACCATCCATAGGAGTAACAAATACTCGACAACAGACTACCTTCCATAATGACAAGGTTACCATCCATTGGAATAACAAAAATCTCTTTAACATACAACCTTCCATAATGACAAGGCTACCATCCAACGAAATAACAAAAATCTCGACAACAGAATACCTTCCATAATGATTAGGCTACCATCCATTGGAGTAACAAAATTCTCGACAACAAACTACCTTCCATAATGAGAAGGATACCATCCATTGGAGTAACAAAAATCTCGACAACAAACTACCTTACATAATGACAATGCTACCATCCATTGGAGTAACAAAAATATCGACAACATACTACCTTCCATAATGACAAGGCTACCATCCATTGGAGTAACAAAAATCTCGACAACATACTACCTTCCATAATGACAAGGCTACCATCCATTGAAGTAACAAATATCTCGACAAAAGACTACCTTCCATAATAAAAAGGCTACCATCCAAAGGAGTAACCAAAATAGCGACAATAGACTACCTTCTATAATGACAAGGCTAGCATCCATTGGAGTAACAAAACTCTCGACAACAAACTACCTTCCATAATGAAAAGGGTACCATCCATTGGAGTAACAAAAATATCGACAACAAACTACATTCCATAATGACAAGGCTACCATCCATTGAAGTATCAAAAATATCGACAACAAACTACCTTCCATACTTACAAGGCTACCATCCATTGGAGTAACAAAAACTCGACAACAGACTACCTTCCCTAATGACAAGGTTACCATCCATTGGAATAACAAAAATCTCGACAACAGACTACCTTCCATAATGACAAGGCTACCATCCAACGAAATAACAAAAATCTCGACAACAGACTACCTTCCATAATGAGAAGGAAACCATCCATTGGAGTAACAAAATTCTCGACAACAGACTACCTTCCATAATGACAAGGCTACCATCCATTGGAGTAACAAAAATCTCGACAACAGACTACCTTACATAATGACAATGCTACCATCCATTTGAGTAACAAAAATATCAACAACACACTTCGTTCCATAATGACAAGTCTACCATCCATTGGAGCAACAAAAATCTCGTCAACAAAATACCTTCCATAATGACAAGGCTACCATCCATTAGACTATCAAAAATCACGACATAAGACTACCTTTCATAATGACAAGGCTAATATCCATTGGAGTAACAAAAATCTCGACAACAGACAACTTTCCATAATGACAAGGCAAACATCCAACGAAATAACAAAAATCTAGACAACAAACTACCTTCCATAATGACAAGGTTACCATCCATTGGAATAACAAAAAAATCAACAACAGACTACCTTCCATAATAACAAGGTTAACATCCGTTGGAGTAACAAAAATATCGACAACAGACTACCTTCCATAATTACAAGGCTACCATCCATAGGAGTAACAAAAACTCGACAACAAACTACCTTCCATAATGACAAGGATACCATCCAACGAAATAACAAAAATCTTGACAATAGACTACCTTCCATAATGAGAAGGAAACCATCCATTGGAGTAATAAAATTCTCGACAACAGACTACCTTCCATAATGACAAGGCTACCATCCATTGAAGTAACAAAAATCTCGACAACAGACTACCTTACATAATGAAAATGCTCCCATCCATTAGAGTAACAAAAATATCGACAACACACTACGTTCCATAATGACAAGTCTACCATCCATTGGAGTAACAAAAATCTCGACAACAAAATACCTTCCATAATGCTAAGGCTACCATCCATTAGACTCTCAAAAATCTCGACAGCAGACTACCTTTCATAATGACAAGGCTACCATCCATTGGAGTAACAAAAATCTCGACAATAGACTAACTTCCATAATTACAAGGCTACCATCCATTGGAGTAACAAATATCTCAACAACAGACTACCTTCCATAATGATAAGGCTACCATACGTTGGACTATCAAAATCCTTGACAACAGTCTACCATCCATAATGACAAGGCTACCGTCCATTGGAGTAACAAAAATCTGAACTATAGACTACCTTCCATAATGACAAGGCTACCATACATTGGACTAACAAAAATCTCAACGAAAGACTACCTTCCATAATGACAAGGCTACCATCCATTGGAGTAACAAAAATCACGACAACAGACAAACTTCCGTAATTACAAGGCTAACATCCATTGAAGTTACAAATATCTCGACAAAAGACTACCTTCCATAATGACAAGGCTACCATCCATAGGAGTAACCAAAATAGCGACAATAGACTACCTTCTATAAAGACAAGGCTAGCATCCATTGGAGTAACAAAACTCTCGACAACAAACTACCTTCCATAATGAAAAGGGTACCATCCATTGGAGTAAAAAAAATATCGACAACAAACTACCTTCCATAATGACAAGGCTACCATCCATTGAAGTATCAAAAATATCGACAACAAACTACCTTCCATAATTACAAGGCTACCATCCATTGGAGTAACAAAAACTCGACAACAGACTACCTTCCATAATGACAAGGTTACCATCCATAGGAATAACAAAAATCTTGACAAGAGACTACCTTCCATAATGACAAGGCTACCATCCAACGTAATAACAAAAATCTTGACAACATACTACCTTCCATAATGAGAAGGAAACCATCCATTGGAGTAACCAAATTCTCGACAACAGACTACCTTCCATAATGACAAGGCTACCATCCATTAAAGTAACAAAAATCTCGACAACAGACTACCTTACATAATGACAATGCTACCATCCATTGGAGTAACAAAAATATCGATAACAAACTACGTTCCATAATGACAAGTCTACCATCCATTGAAGTAACAAAAATATCAACAACAAAATACCTTCCATAATGACAAGGCTACCATCCATTAGACTATCAAAAATCTCGACAGCAGACTACCTTTCATAATGACAAGGCTACCATCCATTGGAGTAACAAAAATCTCAACAACAAACTAACTTCCATAATTACAAGTCTACCATCCATTGGAGTAACAAATATCTTGACAACAGACTACCTTCCATAATGATAAGGCTACCATACATTGGACTATCAAAATCCTCGACAACAAACTACCTTCCATAATGACAAGGCTACCATCCAATAAAATACCAAAAATATCAACAACAGACTACCTTCCATAATGACAAGGCTACCATCCATTGGAGTAACAAAAATCTGAACTATATACTACCTTCCATAATGACAAGGCTACCATCCATTGGACTAACAAAAATCTCAACGAAAGACTACCTTCCATAATGACAAGGCTACCATCCATTGGAGTAACAAAAATCACGACAACAGACAAACTTCCATAATTACAAGGCTACCATCCATTGAAGTAACAAATATCTCGACAAAAGTCTACCTTCCATAATGACAAGGCTACCATCCAAAGGAGTAACCAAAATAGCGACAATAAACTACCTTCTATAATGACAAGGCTAGCATCCATTGGAGTAACAAAACTCTCGACAACAAACTACCTTCCATAATGAAAAGGGTACCATCCATTGGAGTAACAAAAATATCGACAACAAACTACATTCCATAATGACAAGGCTACCATCCATTGAAGTATCAAAAATATCGACAACAAACTACCTTCCATAATTACAAGGCTACCATCCATTGGAGTAACAAAAACTCGACAACAGACTACCTTCCATAATGACAAGGTTACCATCCATTGGAATAACAAAAATCTCGACAACAGACTACCTTCCATAATGACAAGGCTACCATCCAATGAAATAACAAAAATCTCGACAACAGACTACCTTCCATAATGAGAAGGAAACCATCCATTGGACTAACAAAATTCTCGGCATCAGACTACCTTCCATAATGACAAGGCTACCATCCATTGGAGTAACAAAAATCTCGACAACAGACTACCTTACATAATGACAATGCTACCATCCATTGGAATAACAAAAATATCGACAACACACTTCGTTCCATAATGACAAGTCTACCATCCATTGGAGTAACAAAAATCTCGACAACAAAATACCTTCCATAATGACAAGGCTACCATCCATTAGACTATCAAAAATCACGACATAAGACTACCTTTAATAATGACAAGGCTATTATCCATTGGAGTAACAAAAATCTCGACAACAGACAACTTTCCATAATGACAAGGCTAACATCCAACGAAATAACAAAAATCTAGACAACAAACTACCTTCCATAATGACAAGGTTACCATCCATTGGAATAACAAAAAAATCGACAACAGACTACCTTCCATAATAACAAGGTTAACATCCATTGGAGTAACAAAAATATCGACAACAGACTACCTTCCATAATTACAAGGCTACCATCCATAGGAGTAATAAAAACTCGACAACAAACTACCTTCCATAATGACAAGGTTACCATCCATTGGAATAACAAAAATCTCGTCAACAGACAACCTTCCATAATGACAAGCCTACCATCCAACGAAATAACAAAAATATCGACAAGAGACTACCTTCCATAATGATTAGGCTTCCATCCATTGGAGTAACAAAATTCTCGATAACAAACTACCCTCCATAATGAGAAGGCTACCATCCATTGGAGTAACAAAAATCTCAACAACAAACTACCTTACATAATGACAATGCTACCATCCATTGGAGTAACAAAAATATCGACAACACACTATGTTACATAATGACAAGGCTACCATCCATTGGAGTAACAAAAATCTCGACAACAGACTACCTTCCATAATGACAAGGTTACCATCCATTAGACTATCAAAAATCTAGATAGCAAACTACCTTTCATAATGACAAGGCTACCATCCATTGGAGTAACAAAAATCTCGACAACAGACTAACTTCCATAATTACAAGGCTACCATCCATTGGAGTAACAAATATCCCGACAACAGACTACCTCCCACAATGATAAGGCTACCATACATTGGACTATCAAAATCCTCGACAACATACTACCTTCCATAATGACAAGGGTACCATCCCATGGAATACCAAAAATCTCAACAATAGACTACCTTCCATAATGACAAGGCTACCATCCATTGGAGTAACAAAAATCTGAACAACAGACTACCTTCCATAATGACAAGGCTACCATCCATTGGACTAACAAAAATCACAACGAAAGACTACCTTCCATAATGACCAGGCTACCATCAATTGGAGTAATAAAAATCACGACAACAAACAAACTTCCATAATTACATGGCTATAATCCATTAAAGTAACAAATATCTCGACAAAAGACTACCTTCCATAATGACAAGGCTACCATCCATCGGAGTAAACAAAATATCGACAATAGACTACCTTTTATAATGACAAGGCTAGCATCCATTGGAGTAACAAAACTCTCGACAACAAAATACCTTCCATAATGAAAAGGGTACCATCCATTGGAGTAACAAAAATATCGACAACAAACTACATTACATAATGACAAGGCTACCATCCATTGAAGTATCAAAAATATCGACAACAAACTACCTTCCATAATTACAAGGCTACCATCCATTGGAGTAACAAAAACTCGACAGCAGACTACCTTCCATAATGACAAGGTTACCATCCATTGGAATAACAGAAATCTCGACAACAGACTACCTTCCATAATGACAAGGCTACCATCCAACGAAATAACAAAAATCTCGACAACAGACTACCTTCCATAATGAGAAGGAAACCATCCATTGGAGTAACAAAATTCTCGACAACAAACTACCTTACATAATGGCAAGGCTACCATCCATTGGAGTAACAAAAATCTCGACAACAGACTACGTTACATAATGACAATGCTACCATCCATTGGAGTAACAAAAATATCGACAACACAATGTGTTCCATAATGACAAGTCTACCATCCATTGGAGTAACAAAAATCTCGACAACAAAATACCTTCCATAATGACAAGGCTACCATCTATTAGACTATCAAAAATCTCGACATAAGACTACCTTTCGTAATGACAAGGCTACTATCCATTGGAGTAACAAAAATCTCGACAACAGACAACTTTCCATATTGACAAGGCTAACATCCAACGAAATAACAAAAATCTGGACAACAAACTACCTTCCATAATGACAAGGTTACCATCCATTGGAATAACAAAAAAATCGACAACAGACTACCTTCCATAATAACAAGGTTAACATCCATTGGAGTAACAAAAATATCGACAACAGACTACCTTCCATAATTACAAGGCTACCATCCATAGGAGTAACAAAAACTCGACAACAAACTACCTTCCATAATGACAAGGTTACCATCCATTGGAATAACAAAAATCTCGCCAACAGACAACCTTCCATAATGACAAGGCTACCATCCAACGAAATAACAAAAATATCGACAAGAGACTACCTTCCATAATGATTAGGCTACCATCCATTGGAGTAACAAAATTCTCGACAACAAACTACCCTCCATAATGAGAAGGCTACCATCCATTGGAGTAATAAAAATCTCGACAACAAACTACCTTACATAATGACAATGCTACCAATAATTGGAGTAACAAAAATATCGACAACACACTACGTTACATAATGACAAGGCTACCATCCATTGGAGTAACAAAAATCTCGACAACAGACTACCTTCCATAATGACAAGGTTACCATCCATTAGACTATCAAAAATCTAGATAGCAAACTAACTTTCATAATGACAAGGCTACCATCCATTGGAGTAACAAAAATCTCGAAAACAGACTAACTTCCATAATTACAAGGCTACCATCCATTGGAGTAACAAATATCTCGACAACAGACTACCTTTCATAATGATAAGGCTATCATACATTGGACTATCAAAATCCTCGACAATAGACTACCTTCCATAATGACAAGGTTACCATCCATTAGACTATCAAAAATATAGAAAGCAAACTACCTTTCATAATGACAAGGCTACCATCCAATGGAATACCAAAAATCTCAACAATAGACTACCTTCCAAAATGACAAGGCTACGATCCATTGGAGTAACAAAAATCTGAACAACAAACTACCTTCCATAATGACAAGGCTACCATCCATTGGACTAACAAAAATCTCAACGAAAGACTAACTTCCATAATGACAAGGCTACCATCCATTGGAGTAACAAAAATCACGACAACAAACAAACTTCCATAATTACAAGGCTACAATCCATTGAAGTAACAAATATCTCGCCAAAAGACTACCTTCCATAATGACAAGGCTACCATCCATTGGAGTAAACAAAATATCGACAATAGACTACCTTCTATAATGACAAGGCTAGCATCCATTGGAATATCAAAAATATCGACAACAAACTACCTTCCATAATGAAAAGGGTACCATCCATTCGAGTAACAAAATTATTGACAACAAACTACCTTCCATAATGACAGGGCTACCATCCATAGGAGTAACCAAAATAGCGACAATAGACTACCTTCTATAATGACAAGGCTAGCATCCATTGGAGTAACAAAACTCTCGACAAGAAACTACCTTCCATAATGAAAAGTGTACAATCCATTGGAGTAACAAAAATATCGACAACAAACTACCTTCCATAATGACAAGGCTACCATCCATTGAAGTTTCAAAAATATCGAGAACAAACTACCTTCCATAATTACAAGGCTACCATCCATTGGAGTAAAAAAAACTCGACAACAGACTACCTTCCATAATGACAAGGTTACCATCCATTGGAATAACAAAAATCTCGACAACAGACTACCTTCCATAATGACAAGGCTACCATCCAATGAAATAACAAAAATCTCGACAATAGACTACCTTCCATAATGAGAAGGAAACCGTCCACTGGAGTAACAAAATTCTCGACAACAGATTACCTTCCATAATGACAAGGCTACCATCCATCGAAGTAACAAAAATCTCGACAACAGACTACCTTACATAATGACAATGCTACCATCCATTGGAGTAACAAAAATATCGACAACACACTACGTTCCATAATGACAAGTCTACCATCCATTGTAGTATCAAAAATCTCGACAACAAAATACCTTCCATAATGACAAGGCTACCATCCATTAGACTATCAAAAATATCTACAGCAGACTACCTTTCATAATGACAAGGCTACCATCCATTGGAGTAACAAAAATCTTGACAACAAACAACTTTCCATATTGACAAGGCTAACATCCAACGAAATAACAAAAATTTAGACAACAAACTACCTTCCATAATGACAAGGTTACCATCCATTCGAATAACAAAAAAATAGACAACAGACTACCTTCCATAATGAAAAGGTTAACATCCATTGGAGTAACAAAAATATCAACAATAGACTACCTTCCATAATTACAAGGCTACCATCAATAGGAGTAACAAAAACTCGACAACAGACTAGCTTCCATAATGACAAGGTTACCATCCATTGGAATAACAAAAATCTCGTCAACAGACAACCTTCCATAATGACAAGGCTACCATCCAACAAAAATAACAGAAATCTCGACAACAGACTACCTTCCATAATGATTAGGCTAATATCCATTGGACTATTAAAATCCTCGACAACAGACTACCATCCATAATGACAAGGCTACCATCCATTGGAGTAACAAAAATCTGAACTATAGACTACCTTCCATAATGACAAGGCTACCATCCATTGGACTAACAAAAATCTCAACGAAAGACTACCTTCCATAATGACAAGGCTACCATCCATTGGACTAACCAAAATCACGACAACAGACAAACTTCCATAATTACAAGGCTACCATCCATTGAAGTAACAAATATCTCGACAAAAGACTACCTTCCATAATGACAAGGCTACCATCCATAGGAGTAACCAAAATAGCGACAATAGACTACCTTCTATAATGACAAGGCTAGCATCAATTAAAGTAACAAAACTCTCGACAACAAACTACCTTCCATAATGAAAAGGGTACCATCCATTGGAGTAAAAAAAATATGGACAACAAACTACCTTCCATAATGACAAGGCTACCATCCATTGAAGTATTGAAAATATCGACAACAAACTACCTTCCATAATTACAAGGCTACCATCCATTGGAGTAACAAAAACTCGACAATAGACTACCTTCCATAATGACAAGGTTACCATCCATTGGAATAACAAAAATCTCGACAACAGACTACCTTCCATAATGACAAGGCTACCATCCAACGAAATAACAAAAATATCGACAACAGACTACCTTCCATAATGAGAAGGAAACCATCCATTGGAGTAACAAAAATCTCGACAACAGACTACCTTACATAATGACAATGCTACCATCCATTGGAGTAACAAAAATATCGATAACACACTTCGTTCCATAATGACAAGTCTACCATCCATTGGAGTAACAAAAATCTCGACAACAAAATGCCTTCCATAATGACAAGGCTACCATCCATTAGACTATCAAAAATCACGACACAAGACTACCTTTCATAATGACAAGGCTACTATCCATTGGAGTAAAAAAAATCTCGATAACAGACAACTTTCCATAATGACAAGGCTAACATCCAACGAAATAACAAAAATCTAGACAACAAACTACCTTCCATAATGACAAGGTTACCATCCATTGGAATAACAAAAAAATCAACAACAGACTACCTTCCATAATAACAAGGTTAACATCCATTGGAATAACAAAAATATCGACAACAGACTACCTTCCATAATTACAAGGCTACCATCCATAGGAGTAATAAAAACTCGACAACAAACTACCTTCCATAATGACAAGGTTACCATCCATTGGAATAACAAAAATCTCGTCACCAGACAACCTTCCATAATGACAAGCCTACCATCCAACGAAATAACAAAAATATCAACAAGAGACTACCTTCCATAATGATTAGGCTACCATCCATTGGAGTAACAAAATTCTCGACAACAAACTACCCTCCATAATGAGAAGGCTACCATCCATTGGAGTAACAAAAATCTCAACAACAAACTACCTTACATAATGACAATGCTACCATCCATTGGTGTAACAAAAATATCGACAACACACTACGTTACATAATGACAAGGCTACCATCCATTGGAGTAACAAAAATCTCGACAACAGACTACCTTCCATAATGACAAGGTTACCATCCATTAGACTATCAAAAATCTAGATAGCAAACTACCTTTCATAATGACAAGGCTACCATCCATTGGAGTAACAAAAATCTCGACAACAGACTAACTTCCATAATGACAAGGCTACCATCCAATGGAATACCAAATATCCCGACAACAGACTACCTTCCATAATGACAAGGCTTCCATTGGAGTAACAAAAATCTGAACAACAGACTACCTTCCATAATGACAAGGCTACCATCCATTGGACTAACAAAAATCTCAACGAAAGACTACCTTCTATAATGACAAGGCTACCATCCATTGGAGTAACAAAAATCACGACAACAGACAAACTTCCATAATTACAAGGCTATAATCCATTAAAGTAACAAATATCTCGACAAAAGACTACCTTCCATAATGACAAGGCTACCATCCATTGGAGTAAACAAAATATCGACAATAGACTACCTTCTATAATGACAAGGCTACCATCCATTGGAATAACAAAACTCTCGACAACAAACTACCTTCCATAATGAAAAGGATACCATCCATTCGAGTAACAAAAATATTGACAACAAACTACCTTTCATAATGATAAGGCTAGCATCCATAGGATTAACCAAAATAACGACAATAGACTACCTTCTATAATGACAAGGCTAGCATCCATTGGAGTAACAAAACTCTCGACAACAAACTACCTTCCATAATGAAAAGTGTACAATCCATTGGAGTAACAAAAATATCGAAAACAAACTACCTTCCATAATGACAAGGCTACCATCCATTGAAGTATCAAAAATATCGACAATAAACTACCTTCCATAATTACAAGGCTACCATCCATTGCAGTAACAAAAACTCGACAACAAACTACCTTCCATAATGACAAGGTTACCATCCATTGGAATAACAAAAATCTCGACAACAGACTACCTTCCATAATGACAAGGCTACCATCCAATGAAATAACAAAAATCTCGACAATAGACTACCTTCCATAATGAGAAGGAAACCATCCATTGGAGTAACAAAATTCTCGACAACAGACTACCTTCCATAATGACAAGGCTACCATCCATTAAAGTAACAAAAATATCGACAACAGACTACCTTACATAATGACAATGCTACCATCCATTGGAGTAACAAAAATATCGACAACACACTACGTTCCATAATGACAAGTCTACCATCCATTGGAGTAACAAAAATATCAACAACAAAATACCTTCCATAATGACAAGGCTACCATCCATTAGACTATCAAAAATCTCGACAGCAGACTACCTTTCATAATGACAAGGCTACCATCCATTGGAGTAACAAAAATCTCGACAACAGACTAACTTCCATAATTACAAGTCTGAAGTGGTGAAAAACACAAGAAGGGGGGGTTGAATTGTAAAACTGAAATCTAAAGCAATTGACAAGATATTTTTATCCTGGTTCGTTTGATCTCAAACTACTCCAGTCCACCCATCAAGGTGATTTCGCCTCTCTCCAATGAGGTCTTAATTCACTATATTCAACTGAATATTACAGACTGCTTTAACAACTGCTAAAGCCTTCTTGATTCAAACCACAACCCGGTTTGTCAAGGTAACACTTTCTTACAAAGAGATAAAACAATGTGTGTGAATGTTTTCTACAAAACTTTATCACAACTGTGATGTATACACAAAATGAAGCTTAGAAACTAGATTGCTAAACAGTAATGAGATATCAGAGTGTGTGGTTTAGCAAAACTGGTAGAACGAAGATTATGGTTCAGCTTTTGTGCGTGTAGAGATTTGGAGAGCATTAGCCATTATAATCTTCAAAGCCTTGTTTATATAGCACTTGAGATGATGAACGTTGAATGCAATATTCTTGATTCAATGCTAATAACAAGATTTCCTTTTTGAGCAGATCTTGTCTGGAATGAGGCCGTTGGAATTAATTAGCTTTCAATGCACAGTACCGTTGCTTACTTAACGCAAGTTCTGGCTTGGCTCATTCTGATTCTGCTTCGCTGCTGATGAACTATTGTGTTTCTGTATCAGAGTGTTTGAGCGCAGTCTTGTTCATCAGGCTTCAGCATGTACGTGAGTTGATCATCTGATCTTGACGTTCTGATGTAGCAACTTCTGATGCTGGTGTATGAAATCAAATTCTGATGCTGAATAGATGTGATCTTGCTTATTTCAATCAGCGTATCTGCAAGTCAGAACATAATAATTTTAGGCAGCAGATAGTTCAAACATGAAACATATAAATACTATATCTTTTCACTTTGTTATCATCAAAACTTAAATATAGGGTAGTAGATTCAAACATTTTTCTAACAATCTCCCCCTTTTTGATGATGACAAAAACTAGATATTTTAAATTAAAATAACGTGAAAAGGTATCTGGAATATGTATCAGAATAAGAAGTAAAAGAATAAGGAGTAAGGAAATACTCCCCCTGAGTTTATTACTTCCCTTTGATTATACGTGTTCTTCAGGATCAGATCTTTTTCTTTCTTTGAACATCAGATTATCAGAGTCTTTGACTTATCAGAGAGCAGAGCTTCAGAGCTTTTCTTGTCAGAGCTTTGCTTTGGATCAGAGTATTAGGACGATCAGAACTTCATATTGATCAGAGCAACATTGATCAGAGCTTCTAGTCTTCAGAGTGTCCAGGAGCTTCCTTGTGCCTGTAGACTTTAAACAAAACAGAAAAAACATTTCAAGTAATAGAGTTAGAATGTTTGAGAATTTCTGTCTAGTTAGCCGTTATTGATTTAAATATCATTCTTGTTCTCCCCCTTTTTGTCAGCATTCAAAAAGTGCTTGTGATGTGCTAAAACAATTAAGATCAGAAAAACTAATCATATTAATGTAGTTCAGAATCAGAGCAAGAAAATATTACAAAACATAATCAAATCAGTACATCAGAAAATCAGGAAAACATGAAAAAGGTCATGCATGAAAAAAGATTTAAGGTTGAGGAGGCAAGCGTGTGAACAGGCGCTCCAGCATCGCTTGAATCTTTTCAGAAGTCTCATTTTGCTTATGAACCATGCTGACAACAGTGTCAATCTTGCTGTCCTGCACATCCATTCTTGCTTTCATCTTCTGATCGTTTTCATCCATCCGCTGCTGTAGACGCACGTCATTCAGCCTTAGTTCTTCCAGAGTCTGCCTGTCCAAGGCAGCTTGAGAAGCATCAGAAGGAGGAGGCTTCTCAGAACTTTCAGCAACATCTTCTGCTTGACTTTCAGCCTGAATGGTCTTGTCTTCTTCTGATGGTTGCACCTTTGCAGCTTGCTGTTTCTCAGACCAAGTTTCACTGTCCAGAGGAAGCACAACTTCCTGAGGCAGCTGACTTTCAACTTCCTTCAGCAGCTTGCTGAAGTTCTGTTGTGCCTACTCATAGTTGATATCCTGCAACTTGAGGGCTTCAGCACGTACCCAACGTCTGAACTGTGACCAGAGCTGATCAGAAGCAGCTAGGTCAATCATCCCAGGACAGACTTGCTTCAAAGAAGCAATCCATTGCAGCACACCTGTTTCAAAATTCGAAATACCAGAGCCAACATCTGGTTGCTTTGGTTTTGGGATGGCAATTTTGTGTTTTAGATCAGCAAGACGGTCAAGACTGGTTAAGTCAATGAAAGTCCTGCTGGGGTTTTCAGAGGTTTCCCGAGAGGCTGTTTGTTTTGGAGGAGGGGTATCAGAGTCAGATATTTCGATTGGAGTGGGTGGTGTTTTGGGAGTTTTTGGTGGAGTCGATTCTAATGAGGATGGTAACTGGGGCATGAAAACAGTGGTTCCACATGGCAACTGCATTGCCAACGGTGATGGTTGAGGTGAGTGAGGGTCAGATTGATGAGGGGAAGGAGTTTCAGAGTGGTGAAACTCTGTTTGAGGTGAAGGTGGATTAATTTCTGGTTGGGGAGAGGGAGGTGGAATCTCTGATTGCTCAGGGATCAGAGGTTCTTCTGAGAGTGGTTGTTGTTGTGGTTCTGGTTCTGGTTGTTGTTGTTGTTCTGGTTGTGGAGGAGGAACATTTTGTGGTTCAGAGTTTGGTTGAGCAGAGGCATGTTGATGCTCAATATCAGCCAGCACTTGGTCAAGTGCTGTTGTTGTTGAAATTGTTGGTTGTTTGGGTTGCTTGGTTCTAGGTCTTCTGAGTTTTAATGCCTCAGAAGGGTCTTCTTCTTGTATGGTTTCATCAATGGTAGGGATGGGAATTGATATTCTATGAGAGGTTTGAGGAGGGATAGATGCTGGAATAGTAAAATATTTTGAAATAGGGGCAGCAGATGAAATACCTCTTTTCTTTGGAGTCTGCTGAGATGATCCTTCTGATGGCGCTTTCCTCTTCTTTGTCTTCTTCAAAGTCACTTCTGGTTGGGGTTGATGCAGATCTCTGATATTCAGCTTTGGATCTATATCATCTGCCTTGTACGCATCTGGGTACCTGAGAAACATCTCTGGTTTGGATTCCATTTCAGAAAATACCGGAAAATCACTCAGAGGCACTCTTCTGCTGGAGATATCAGCAGTTGAAGTAGCTCTGGGTTCCTTCTGAATATTTTCTATCAGCTTCATCTTTTTCAGATTCTTTGCGTTCAGAGGTTTCCCAATTGTTGGTTCAATAGTGCTCAGCTCTTGAGCTTCTATCAGATGTTCAATCAGCCTATTCTCTGTCAGAATATTTGATATTAGCCTTCCAAACGGTATCCAGTCCCTCTTGGTCCTTTCTTCCTAGGATAGTCTCTTCTGGGTGATCCAAGCTACTTCTGGGTAATCTCTTCTGAGGTTGATCAACAGCTGTTGTAGGATTTCTAGCAGTGCTCCTTTCAGACGTTGAAGGAATGTCTGTGTTGAGAGCTTCTGATGACTTGTCTTCAGAACCTGCAAATTCAATTTCTATACCTGCAAAAATTTCATTCTGCTTTGACTTTTCAGAGTCAAGCTTATCATCAAAACGAACACTGATTGATTCTTCCACAATCTGTGTTTCTGTATTGTATACTCTGTACCCCCTTGAGCGTTCAGAGTATCCTAACATAATACACTTCTGTGCCTTAGAGTCAAACTTGTTCAAATAATTCTTTGTATTTAATATAAAGCAAGTACATCCAAATGGATGAAAATATGAAATGTTGGGCTTTCTGTTCTTCCACAATTCATATGGAGTCTTTTCCAGAATAGGTCTTATTGAGATTCTATTCTGAATGTAGCACGCTGTGTTTATTGCCTCTGCCCAGAAGGTCTTAGCAACGTTTGTCTCATTGATCATGGTTCTGGCCATTTCTTGCAATGTTCTGTTCTTTCATTCTACAACTCCATTTTGTTGGGGAGTTCTAGGACAAGAGAAATCATGCAGAATGCCTCTGTCATTAAAGAATGACTCAAAATCTTTATTTTCAAATTCTCCACCATGATCACTTCTGACTTTAACGATTCTAAGATCTTTTTCATTCTGAACTTGGTTACAGAAGGTAACAAACACAGAGTGTGACTCGTCCTTGTGTCTTAAGAACTTTACCCATGTCCATCTGCTATAGTCATCTACGATTACTAACCCATACTTCTTACCACTGACTGAAGTAGTTTTAACTGGTCCAAATAAGTCAATGTGCAGAAGTTCTAATGGCTTAGAGGTAGAAACAACATTTTTGGATTTAAAAGAAGGTTTTGCAAATTTGCCTTTCTGACATGCTTCACACAGAGCATCTGAATTGAACTTCAGATGAGGAAGTCCTCTGACCAGATTGAGTTTGTTAATCTGAGATATTCTTCTCATACTAACATGCCCCAATCTTCTGTGCCAGATCCACTGCTCGTTGTTAACAGACAGAAGACATTTTACATTCTGACTCTTTAGTTCAGAAAGTTTGATTTTGTAAATGTTGTTTTTCCTCTTACCATTAAACAGGATAGTCCCATCTTTCTGACTAACAGCTTTACATGATTTTTGATTAAAGATTATATCATAACCGTTATCACTTAATTGACTTATGGATAACAGATTATGCATCAATCCATCTACTAGCAGAACATTATTAATAGAGGGAAGATTTCCATTACCTACAGTTCCAGAGCCAATTATCTTTCCCCTCTGATTGCCTCCAAAGCCAACGTGGCCTCCAGGCTTTGGAACATATGCCTTCTTCCCGTCATGTGTCGTGAGCAGCCAGAGTCCAGGTACCATGACTGGTGTTTCTGACTTGCTGCTAAAGATATCTGCAACATGTATTATTTTGTCCTTAGGTACCCAGATTTTCTTGGGTCCTGATTTGTTAGTTTTACCAAAACCCTGGTTGAATTTTGGTTTCACAGAGTGCTTACTGCTAGTATATTTGATATCATGTGTGTGACCATACACAAAGTGTGAATTTAGTGGAGTGTGTTTAATGGTTAAGTCCATGACATTCTTTGGTGTAGGAACCTTACCTTGGTATCCTATTCCTTTCCTGCCGTTTCTGCTAACTCCATAGATCATTGAAGCCATTCTGCTTCTATCTATGCTTTTAGCTAGGAACTTCTGGAAACTGTGATCATACTCCTTGATGATCTCATCAGCGTTGCTGGGAGTTTCAGAAATTGGTTCCTTCTGAGAGTTTTGTAAAGTGTTTTCTAATTTTGAAATCTTATCTCTCAGCTCAGAATTTTCCAATTTGAGACTCTCAGACTTATTAGAGTCAGATTCAAGATTCCTTTTCAGGTTTCTGAATTTAGCTCTAATTTGCTGATAACGTTCCAGAATCTCATTGAGGCTTTCAGCAAGTTCAGCCTTTGTAAAGTTAACAGCGAAGTTAGGAAATACCTCTTCTGTGTCTGATTCAGAAGCTTCACTATCTTCTGAAATGTTTGCCATGAGAGCTATGTTTGCCCTTTCATCATCTGATTCTGAGTCAGATTCAGACGAGTCAGAGTCATCCCATGTAGCCATGAGACTTTTCTTCTTCTCTCTTCCAAACTTCTTTTTGGGCTTTTCCCTCTGAAGCTTTGGGCAGTCACTCTTGTAGTGTCCTTGCTCATTGCACTCGTAGCAGATGATGTCTTTGGTGTTTGGCTTCTTGCTACTGGAGGAGCCTTCAGATCTTCTGTATCCAGAGGAAGAATCTGTTCTTCTGTATCTGGAAGAAGACTCGTTCTGATCAGATCTTCTGGGATTCCTGAACTTCCTTTGTCTTTGCTTCCACAGTTGCTTTACTTTTCTGGAGAGAAGGGAAAGTTCGTCTTCTTCTGATGAGGATCCATCAGATGTTTCTTCAACTGCCTGCAAAACTTTAGACTCAAATTTTCTGTTAGATTTTAATGCTAAAGGCTTACCTTGCTTCTGAGGCTCATCAGCTTCTAGCTCTATCTCATGACTTCTGAGGGAGCTTATAAGTTCCTCCAGAGTGATTTTGTTGAGATCTTTAGCTAGCTTCAGAGCAGTAACCATAGGCCTCCACTGCTTGGGTAAACTTCTGATGATTTTCTTGACATGGTCAGCAGTAGAGTATCCTTTGTCCAGAACTTTGAGACCAGCTACCAGAATCTGGAATCTAGAGAACATAGTTTCAATGGATTCAGATTCTTCCATTTTGAACGCCTCATACTTCTGAATGAGCGCCAGAGCTTTTGTTTCTTTGACCTGAACGTTGCCCTCATGCGTCATTCTGAGAGAATCAAAGATATTCTTTGATGTGTCTCTGTTGGAGATCTTTTCATACTCAGTATAGGAGATGGCACTAAGGAGGATGGTTCTGGCCTTGTGGTGATTCTTGAAGTCACGCTTTTGTTGATCAGACATTGATTTTCTATCAATCTTCTGACCACTTGCATTCAAAGGGTGCGTGTATCCATCTGTCACCATATCCCACAGATCAGCATCATGTGCTAGAAAGAAGCTTTCAATTCTATCTTTCCAGTAATCAAAGTTTTCTCCATCAAAGACTGGAGGTTTGCCACTGAATCTGTCTCTATCCTCATTGTTGTCATTGCTGATGTGAGAATTGTTTCCTGCCATTGTGTTTTTCTGACGCTGGATCTTGTACTGACACGGTTAAGTGTTTTAGCTCAGAACCAGGCGCTCTGATGCCAATTGAAGTGGTGAAAAACACAAGAAGGGGGGGTTGAATTGTAAAACTGAAATCTAAAGCAATTGACAAGATATTTTTATCCTGGTTCGTTTGATCTCAAACTACTCCAGTCCACCCGTCAAGGTGATTTCGCCTCTCTCCAACGAGGTCTTAATTCACTATATTCAACTGAATATTACAGACTGCTTTAACAACTGCTAAAGCCTTCTTGATTCAAACCACAACCCGGTTTGTCAAGGTAACACTTTCTTACAAAGAGATAAAACAATGTGTGTGAATGTTTTCTACAAAACTTTATCACAACTGTGATGTATACACAAAATGAAGCTTAGAAACTAGATTGCTAAACAGTAATGAGATATCAGAGTGTGTGGTTTAGCAAAACTGGTAGAACGAAGATTATGGTTCAGCTTTTGTGCGTGTAGAGATTTGGAGAGCATTAGCCATTATAATCTTCAAAGCCTTGTTTATATAGCACTTGAGATGATGAACGTTGAATGCAATATTCTTGATTCAATGCTAATAACAAGCTTTCCTTTTTGAGCAGATCTTGTCTGGAATGAGGCCGTTGGAATTAATTAGCTTTCAATGCACAGTACCGTTGCTTACTTAACGCAAGTTCTGGCTTGGCTCATTCTGATTCTGCTTCGCTGCTGATGAACTATTGTGTTTCTGTATCAGAGTGTTTGAGCGCAGTCTTGTTCATCAGGCTTCAGCATGTACGTGAGTTGATCATCTGATCTTGACGTTCTGATGTAGCAACTTCTGATGCTGGTGTATGAAATCAAATTCTGATGCTGAATAGATGTGATCTTGCTTATTTCAATCAGCGTATCTGCAAGTCAGAACATAATAATTTTAGGCAGCAGATATTTCAAAGATGAAACATATAAATACTATATCTTTTCACTTTGTTATCATCAAAACTTAAATATAGGGTAGTAGATTCAAACATTGTTCTAACAAAGTCTACCATCCATTGGAGTAACAAATATCTTGACAACAGACTACCTTCCATAATGATAAGGCTACCATACATTGGACTATAAAATCCTCGACAACAAAGTACCTTCCATAATGACAAGGCTACCATCCATTGGAGTAACAAAAATCTGAACTATATACTACCTTCCATAATGACAAGGCTACCATCCATTGGACTAACAAAAATCTCAACAAAAGACTACCTTCCATAATGACAAGGCTACCATCCATTGGAGTAACAAAAATCACGACAACAGACAAACTTCCATAATTACAAGGCTACCATCCATTGAAGTAACAAATATCTCGACAAAAGACTACCTTCCATAATGACAAGGCTACCATCCAAAGGAGTAACCAAAATAGCGACAATAGACTACGTTCTATAATGACAAGGCTAGCATCCATTGGAGTAACAAAACTCTCGACAACAAAATACCTTCCATAATGAAAAGGGTACCATCCATTGGAGTAACAAAAATATCGACAACAAACTACATTCCATAATGACAAGGCTACCATCCATTGAAGTATCAAAAATATCGACAACAAACTACCTTCCATAATTACAAGGCTACCATCCATTGGAGTAACAAAAACTTGACAATAGACTTCCTTCCATAATGACAAGGTTACCATCCATTGGAATAACAAAAATCTCGACAACAGACTACCTTCCATAATGAGAAGGAAACCATCCATTGGAGTAACAAAATTCTCGACAACAAACTACCTTCCATAATGACAAGGCTAACATCCATTGGAGTAACAAAAATCTCGACAACAGACTACCTTACATAATGACAATGCTACCATCCATTGGAGTAACAAAAACATCGACAACACACTTCGTTCCATAATGACAAGTCTACCATCCATTGGAGTAACAAAAATCTCGACAACAAAATACCTTCCATAATGACAAGGCTACCATCCATTAGACTATCAAAAATCTCGACATAAGACTACCTTTCGTAATGACAAGGCTACTATCCATTGGAGTAACAAAAATCTCGACAACAGACAACTTTCCATAATGACAAGGCTAACATCCAACGAAATAACAAAAATTTGGACAACAAACTACCTTCCATAACTACAAGGTTACCATCCATTGGAATAACAAAAAAATCGACAACAGACTACCTTCCATAATAACAAGGTTAACATCCATTGGATTAACAAAAATATCGACAACAGACTACCTTCCATAATTACAAGGCTACCATCCATAGGAGTAACAAAAACTCGACAACAAACTACCTTCCATAATGACAAGGTTACCATCCATTGGAATAACAAAAATCTCGTCAACAGACAACCTTCCATAATTACAAGGCTACCATCCAATGAAATAACAAAAATGTCGACAAGAGACTACCTTCAATAATGATTAGGCTACCATCCATTGGAGTAACAAAATTCTCGACAACAAACTACCCTCCATAATGAGAAGGCTACCATCCATTGGAGTAACAAAAATCTCGACAACAAACTACCTTACATAATGACAATGCTACCAACAATTGGAGTAACAAAAATCTCGACAACAGACTAACTTCCATAATTACAAGGCTACCATCCATTGGAGTGACAAATATCTCGACAACAGACTACCTTTCATAATGATAAGGCTACCATACATTGGACTATCAAAATCCTCGACAATAGACTACCTTCCATAATGACAAGATTACCAAAAAAATCTAGATAGCAAACTACCTTTCATAATGATATGGCTACCATCCAATGGAATACCAAAAATCTCAACAATAGACTACCTTCCATAATGACAAGGCTACCATCCATTGGAGTAACAAAAATCTGAACAACAGACTACCTTCCATAATGACAAGGTTACCATCCATTGGACTAACAAAAATCTCAACGAAAGACTACCTTCCATAATGACAACGCTACCATCCATTGGAGTAACAAAAATCACGACAACAGACAAACTTCCAAAATTACAAGGCTACAATCCATTGAAGTAACAAATATCTCGACAAAAGACTACCTTCCATAATGACAAGGCTACCATCCATTGGAGTAAACAAAATATCGACAATAGACTACCTTCTATAATGACAAGGCTAGCATCCATTGGAATAACAAAAATATCGACAACAAACTACCTTCCATAATGAAAAGGGTACCATCCATTCGAGTAACAAAATTATTGACAACAAACTACCTTCCATAATGACAAGGCTACCATCCAAAGGAGTAACCAAAATAGCGACAATAGACTACCTTCTATAATGACAAGGCTAGCATCCATTGGAGTAACAAAACTCTCGACAACAAACTACCTTCCATAATGAAAAGGGTACCATCCATTGGAGTAACAAAAATATCGACAACAAACTACCTTCCATAATGACAAGGCTACCATCCATTGAAGTATCAAAAATATCGACAACAAACTACCTTCCCTAATTACAAGGCTACCATCCATTGGAGTAACAAAAACTCGACAACAGACTACCTTCCATAATGACAAGGTTACCATCCCTTGGAATAACAAAAATCTCGACAATAGACTACCTTCCATAATGACAAGGCTACCATCCAACGAAATAACAAAAATCTCGACAACAGACTACCTTCCATAATGAGAAGGAAACCACCCATTGGAGTAACAAAATTCTCGACATTAGACTACCTTCCATAATTACAAGGCTACCATCCATTGGAGTAACAAAAATCTCGACAACAGACTACCTTACATAATGACAATGCTACCATCCATTGGAGTAACAAAAATATCGACAACACACTACGTTCCATAATGACAAGTCTACCATCCATTGGAGTAACAAAAATCTCGACAACAAAATACCTTCCATAATGACAAGGCTGCCATCCATTAGACTATCAAAAATCTCTACAGCAAACTACCTTTCATAATGACAAGGCTACCATCCATTGGAGTAACAAAAATCTCGACAATAGACAACTTTCCATATTGACAAGGCTAACATCCAACGAAATAACAAAAATTTAGACAACAAACTACCTTCCATAATGACAAGGTTACCATCCATTGGAATAACAAAAAAATCGACAACAGAATACCTTCCATAATGAAAAGGTTAACATCCATTGGAGTAACAAAAATATCAACAATAGACTACCTTCCATAATTACAAGGCTACCATCAATAGGAGTAACAAAAACTCGACAACAGACTAGCTTCCATAATAACAAGGTTACCATCCATTGTAATAACAAAAATCTCCTCAACAGACAACCTTCCATAATGACAAGGCTACCATCCAACAAAAATAACAGAAATCTCGACAACAGACTACCTTCCATAATGATTAGGCTACCATCCATTGGACTATCAAAATCCTCGACAACAGACTACCATCCATAATGACAAGGCTACCATCCATTGGAGTAACAAAAATCTGAACTATAGACTACCTTCCATAATGACAAGGCTACCATCCATTGGACTAACAAAAATCTCAACGAAAGACTACCTTCCATAATGACAAGGCTACCATCCATTGGAGTAACAAAAATCACGACAACAGACAAACTTCCATAATTACAAGGCTACCATCCATTGAAGTAACAAATATCTCGACAAAAGACTACCTTCCATAATGACAAGGCTATCATCCATAGGAGTAACCAAAATAGCGACAATAGACTACCTTCTATAATGACAAGGCTAGCATCAACTGGAGTAACAAAACTCTCGACAACAAACTACCTTCCATAATGAAAAGGGTACCATCCATTGGAGTAACAAAAACTCTACAACAGACTACCTTCCATAATGACAAGGTTACCATCCATTGGAATAAAAAAAATCTCGACAACAGACTACCTTCCATAATGACAAGGCTACCATCCAACGAAATAACAAAAATCTTGACAACAGACTACCTTCCATAATGAGAAGGAAACCATCCATTGGAGAAACAAAATTCTCGACAACAGACTACCTTCCATAATGACAAGGCTACCATCCATTAAAGTAACAAAAATCTCGACAACAGACTACCTTACATAATGACAATGCTACCATCCATTGGAGTAACAAAAATATCGACAACACACTACGTTCCATAATGACAAGTCTACCATCCATTGGAGTAACAAAAATATTAACAACAAAATAGCTTCCATAATGACAAGGCTACCATCCATTAGACTATCAAAAATCTCGACAGCAGACTACCTTTCATAATGACAAGGCTACCATCCATTGGAGTGACAAAAAACTCGACAACAGACTAACTTCCATAATGACAAGGCTACCATCCATTGGAGTAACAAATATCTCGACAACAGACTACCTTCTATAATGATAAGGCTACCATACATTGGACTATCAAAATCCTCGACAACAGACTACCTTCCATAATGACAAGGCTACCATCCAATGGAATACCAAAAAACTCAACAACAGACTACCTTCCATAATGACAAGGCTACCATCCATTAGAGTAACAAAAATCTGAACTATATACTATCTTCCATAATGACAAGGCTACCATCCATTGGACTAACAAAAATCTCAACGAAAGACTACCTTCCATAATGACAAGGCTACCATCCATTGGAGTAACAAAAATCACGACAACAGACAAACTTCCATATTTACAAGGCTACCATCAATTGAAGTAACAAATATCTCGACAAAAGACTACCTTCCATAATGACAAGGCTACCATCCAAAGGAGTAACCAAAATAGCGACAATAGACTACCTTCTATAATGACAAGGCTAGCATCCATTGGAGTAACAAAACTCTCGACAACAAACTACCTTCCATAATGAAAAGGGTACCATCCATTGGAGTAACAAAAATATCGACAACAAACTACCTTCCATAATGACAAGGCTACCATCCATTGAAGTATCAAAAATATCGACAACAAACTACCTTCCCTAATTACAAGGCTACCATCCATTGGAGTAACAAAAACTCGACAACAGACTACCTTCCATAATGACAAGGTTACCATCCATTGGAATAACAAAAATCTTGACAACAGACTACCTTCCATAATGACAAGGATATCATCCAACGAAATAACAAAAATCTCGACAACAGACTACCTTCCATAATGAGAAGGAAACCATCCATTGGAGTAACAAAATTCTCGACAATAGACTACCTTCCATAATTACAAGGCTACCATCCATTGGAGTAACAAAAATCTCGACAACAGACTACCTTACATAATGACAATGCTACCATCCATTGGAGTAACAAAAATATCGACAACACACTTCGTTCCATAATGACAAGTCTACCATCCATTGGAGTAACAAAAATCTCGACAAAAAAATACCTTCCATAATGACAAGGCTACCATCCATTAGACTATCAAAAATCTCGACAGAAGACTACCTTTCATAATGACAAGGCTACTATCCATTGGAGTAACAAAAATCTCCACAACAGACAACTTTCCATAATGATAAGGCTAACATCCAACGAAATAACAAAAATCTAGACAACAACCTCCATTCCATAATGACAAGGTTACCATCCATTGGAATAACAAAAAAATCGACAACAGACTACCTTCCATAATTACAAGGCTACCATCCATAGGAGTAACAAAAACTCGACAACAAACTACCTTCCATAATGACAAGGTTACCATCCATTGGAATAACAAAAATCTCGTCAACAGACAACCTTCCATAATGACAAGGCTACCATCCAACGAAATAACAAAAATATCGACAACAGACTACCTTCCATAATGATTAGGCTACCATCCATTGGAGTAACAAAATTCTCGACAACAAACTACCCTCCATAATGAGAAGTCTACCATCCATTGGAGTAACAAAAATCTCGACAACAAACTACCTTACATAATGACAATGCTACCATCAATTGGAGTAACAAAAATATCGACAACACACTACGTTACATAATGACAAGGCTACCATCCATTGGAGTAACAAAAATCTCGACAACAGACTACCTTCCATAATGACAAGGTTACCATCCATTAGACTATCAAAAATCTAGATAGCAAACTACCTTTCATAATGACAAGGCTACCATCCATTGGAGTAACAAAAATCTCGACAACAGACTAACTTCAATAATTACAAGGCTACCATCCATTGGAGTAACAAATATCTCGACAACAAACTACCTTCCTTAATGATAAGGCTACCATACATTGGACTATAGAAATCCTCGACAACAGACTACCTTCCATAATGATAAGGCTACCATCCAATGGAATACAAAAAATCTCAACAACAGACTACCTTCCATAATGACAAGGCTACCATCCATTGGAGTAACAAAAATCTGAACAACAGACTACCTTCCATAATGACAAGGCTACTATCCATTGGACTAACAAAAATCTCAACGAAAGACTACCTTCCATAATGACAAGGCTACCATCCATTGGAGTAACAAAAATCACGACAACATACAAACTTCCATAATTACAAGGCTACAATCCATTGAAGTAAACAAAATATCGACAATAGACTACCTTCCATAATGACAAGGCTACCATCCATTGGAGTAAACAAAATATCGACAATAGACTACCTTCTATAATGACAAGGCTAGCATCCATTGGAATAACAAAACTCTCGACAACAAACTACCTTCCATAATGAAAAGGGTACTATCCATTCGAGTAACAAAAATATTGACAACAAACTACCTTCCATAATGACAAGGCTACCATCCATAGAAGTAACCAAAATAGCGACAATAGACTACCTTCTATAATGACAAGGCTAGCATCCATTGGAGTAACGAAACTCTCGAAAACAAACTACCTTCCATAATGAAAAGGGTACAATCCATTGGAGTAACAAAAATATCGACAACAAACTACCTTCCATAATGATAAGGCTACCATCCATTGAAGTATCAAAAATATGGACAACAAACTACCTTCCATAATTACAAGGCTACCATCCATTGGAGTAACAAAAACTCGACAACAGACTACCTTCCATAATGACAAGGTTACCATCCATTGGAATAACAAAAATCTCGACATGAGACTACCTTCCATAATGACAAGGCTACCATCCAACGAAATAACAAAAATCTTGACAACAGACTACCTTCCATAATGAGAAGGAAACCATCCATTGGAGTAACAAAATTCTCGACAACAGACTACCTTCCATAATGACAAGGCTAACATCCATTAAAGTAACAAAAATCTCGACAACAGACTACCTTACATAATGACAATGCCACCATCAATTGGAGTAACAAAAATATCGACAACACACTACGTTACATAATGACAAGGCTACCATCCATTGGAGTAACAAAAATCTCGACAACAGACTACCTTCCATAATGACAAGGTTACCATCCATTAGATTATCAAAAATCTAGATAGCAAACTACCTTGCATAATGACAAGGCTACCATCCATTGGAGTAACAAAAATCTCGACAACAGACTAACTTCCATAATTACAAGGCTACCATCCATTGGAGTAACAAATATCTCGACAACAGACTACCTTCCTTAATGATAAGGCTACCATACATTGGACTATAGAAATCCTCGACAACACACTACCTTCCATAATGATAAGGCTACCATCCAATGGAATACAAAAAATCTCAACAACAGACTACCTTCCATAATGACAAGGCTACCATCCATTGGAGTAACAAAAATCTGAACAACAGACTACCTTCAATAATGACAAGGCTACTATCCATTGGACTAACAAAAATCTCAACGAAAGACTACCTTCCATAATGACAAGGCTACCATCCATTGGAGTAACAAAAATCACGACAACATACAAACTTCCATAATTACAAGGCTACAATCCATTGAAGTAAACAAAATATCGACAATAGACTACCTTCCATAATGACAAGGCTACCATCCATTGGAGTAAACAAAATATCGACAATAGACTACCTTCTATAATGACAAGGCTAGCATCCATTGGAATAACAAAACTCTCGACAACAAACTACCTTCCATAATGAAAAGGGTACTATCCATTCGAGTAACAAAAATATTGACAACAAACTACCTTCCATAATGACAAGGCTACCATCCATAGAAGTAACCAAAATAGCGACAATAGACTACCTTCTATAATGACAAGGCTAGCATCCATTGGAGTAACAAAACTCTCGACAACAAACTACCTTCCATAATGAAAAGGATACAATCCATTGGAGTAACAAAAATATCGACAACAAACTACCTTCCATAATGATAAGGCTACCATCCATTGAAGTATCAAAAATATGGACAACAAACTACCTTCCATAATTACAAGGCTACCATCCATTGGAGTAACAAAAACTCGACAACAGACTACCTTCCATAATGACAAGGTTACCATCCATTGGAATAACAAAAATCTCGACAACAGACTACCTTCCATAATGACAAGGCTACCATCCAACGAAATAACAAAAATCTTGACAACAGACTACCTTCCATAATGAGAAGGAAACCATCCATTGGAGTAACAAAATTCTCGACAACAGACTACCTTCCATAATGACAAGGCTAACATCCATTAAAGTAACAAAAATCTCGACAACAGACTACCTTACATAATGACAATGCCACCATCAATTGGAGTAACAAAAATATCGACAACACACTACGTTACATAATGACAAGGCTACCATCCATTGGAGTAACAAAAGTCTCGACAACAGACTACCTTCCATAATGACAAGGTTACCATCCATTAGACTATCAAAAATCTAGATAGCAAACTACCTTGCATAATGACAAGGCTACCATCCATTGGAGTAACAAAAATCTCGACAACAGACTAACTTCCATAATTACAAGGCTACCATCCATTGGAGTAACAAATATCTCGACAACAGACTACCTTCCTTAATGATAAGGCTACCATACATTGGACTATAGAAATCCTCGACAACACACTACCTTCCATAATGATAAGGCTACCATCCAATGGAATACAAAAAATCTCAACAACAGACTACCTTCCATAATGACAAGGCTACCATCCATTGGAGTAACAAAAATCTGAACAACAGACTACCTTCCATAATGACAAGGCTACTATCCATTGGACTAACAAAAATCTCAACGAAAGACTACCTTCCATAATGACAAGGCTACCATCCATTGGAGTAACAAAAATCACGACAACATACAAACTTCCATAATTACAAGGCTACAATCCATTGAAGTAAACAAAATATCGACAATAGACTACCTTCCATAATGACAAGGCTACCATCCATTGGAGTAAACAAAATATCGACAATAGACTACCTTCTATAATGACAAGGCTAGCATCCATTGGAATAACAAAACTCTCGACAACAAACTACCTTCCATAATGAAAAGGGTACCATCCATTCGAGTAACAAAAATATTGACAACAAACTACCTTCCATAATGACAAGGCTACCATCCATAGAAGTAACCAAAATAGCGACAATAGACTACCTTCTATAATGACAAGGCTAGCATCCATTGGAGTAACAAAACTCTCGACAACAAACTACCTTCCATAATGAAAAAGGTAAAATCCATTGGAGTAACAAAAATATCGACAACAAACTACCTTCCATAATGATAAGGCTACCATCCATTGAAGTATCAAAAATATGGACAACAAACTACCTTCCATAATTACAAGGCTACCATCCATTGGAGTAACAAAAACTCGACAACAGACTACCTTCCATAATGACAAGGTTACCATCCATTGGAATAACAAAAATCTCGACAACAGACTACCTTCCATAATGACAAGGCTACCATCCAACGAAATAACAAAAATCTTGACAACAGACTACCTTCCATAATGAGAAGGAAACCATCCATTGGAGTAACAAAATTCTCGACAACAGACTACCTTCCATAATGACAAGGCTAACATCCATTAAAGTAAAAAAAATCTCGACAACAGACTACCTTACATAATGACAATGCTACCATCCATTGGAGTAACAAAAATATCGACAACACACTACGTTCCATAATGACAAGTCTACCATCCATTGGAGTAACAAAAATATCAACAACAAAATACCTTCCATAATGACAAGGCTACCGTCCATTAGACTATCAAAAATCTCGACACCAGACTACCTTTCATAATGACAAGGCCACCATCCATTGAAGTAACAAAAATCTCGACAACAGACTAACTTCCGTAATTACAAGGCTACCATCCATTGGAGTAACAAATATCTCCACAACAGACTACCTTCCATAATGAAAAGGCTACCATCCATTGGACTATCAAAAATATCTTCAACAGACTACCTTCCATAATGACAAAGCTACCTTCCAATGGAATAAAAAAAATCTCAACAACAGGTTACCTTCCATAATGACAAGGCTACCATCCATTGGAGTAACAAAAATTTGAACAAAAGACTACCTTCCATAATGATAAGGCTACCATACATTGGTCTATCAAAATCCTCGGCAACAGACTACCTTCCATAATGACAAGGCTACCATCCAATGGAATACCAAAAATCTCAACAACAGACTACCTTCCATAATGACAAGGCTACCATCCATTGGAGTAACAAACATCTGAACTATATACTACCTTCCATAATGACAAGGCTACCATCCATTGGACTAACAAAAATCTCAATGAAAGACTACCTTCCATAATGACAAGGCTACCATCCATTGGAGTAACAAAAATCACGACAACAGACAAACTTCCATAATTACAAGGCTACCATCAATTGAAGTAACAAATATCTCGACAAAAGACTACCTTCCATAATGACAAGGCTACCATCCAAAGGAGTAACCAAAATAGCGACAATAGACTACCTTCTATAATGACAAGGCTAGCATCCATTGGAGTAACAAAACTCTCGACAACAAACTACCTTCCATAATTAAAAGGGTACCATCCATTGGAGTAACAAAAATATCGACAACAAACTACCTTCCATAATGACAAGGCTACCATCCATTGAAGTATCAAAAATATCGACAACAAACTACCTTCCCTAATTACAAGGCTACCATCCATTGGAGTAACAAAAACTCGATAACAGACTACCTTCCATAATGAAAAGGTTACCATCCATTGGAATTACAAAAATCTCGACAACAGACTACCTTCCATAATGACAAGGCTACCATCCAACGAAATAACAAAATTCTCAACAACAGACTACCTTCCATAATGACAAGGCTACCATCCATTGGAGTAACAAAAATCTCGACAACAGACTACCTTACATTATGATAATGCAACCATCCATTGGAGTAACAAAAATATCGACAACACACTTCGTTCCATAATGACAAGTCTACCATCCATGGGAGTAACAAAAATCTCGACAACAAAATACCTTCCATAATGACAAGGCTACCATCCATTAGACTATCAAAAATCGCGACAGAAGACTACCTTTCATAATGACAAGGCTACTATCCATTGGAGTAACAAAAATCTCGACAACAGATAACTTTCCATAATGACAAGGCTAACATCCAACGAAATAACAAAAATGTAGACAACAAAATACCTTCCATAATGACAAGGTTTCCATCCATTGGAATAACAAAAAAATTGACAACAGACTACCTTCCATAATGACAAGGTTAAAATCCATTGGAGTAACAAAAATATCGACAACAGACTACCTTCCATAATTACAAGACTACCATCCATAGGATTAACAAAAACTCGACAACAAACTACCTTCCATAATGACAAGGTTACCATCCATTGGAATAACAAAAATCTCGTCAACAGACAACCTTCCATAATGACAAGGCTACCATCCAACGAAAGAACAAAAATATCGACAACAGACTACTTTCCATAATGATTAGGCTACCATCCATTGGAGTAACAAAATTCTCGACAACAAACTACCCTCCATAATGAGAAGGCTACCATCCATTGGAGTAACAAAAATCTCGACAACAAACTACCTTACATAATGACAATGCTACAATCCATTGGACTATCAAAAATATCGACAACACACTACGTTACATAATGACAAGGCTACCATCCATTAGAGTAACAAAAATCTCGAAAACAGACTACCTTCCATAATGACAATGTTACCATCCATTAGACTATCAAAAATCTAGATAGCAAACTACCTTTCATAATGACAAGGCTACCATCCATTGGAGTAACAAATATCTCGACAACAGACTACCTTCCTTAATGTTAAGGCTACCATACATTGGACTATAAAAATCCTCGACAACAGACTACCTTCCATAATGATAAGGCTACCACCCAATGGAATACCAAAAATCTCAACAACAGACTACCTTCCATAATGACAAGGCTACCATCCATTGGAGTATCAAAAATCTGAACAACAGACTACCTTCCATAATGACAAGGCTACTATCCATTGGACTAACAAAAATCTCAACGAAAGACTACCTTCCATAATGACAAGGCTACCATCCATTGGAGTAACAAAAATCACGACAACATACAAACTTCCATAATTACAAGGCTACAATCCATTGAAGTAACAAATATCTCGACAAAAGACTACCTTCCATAATGACAAGGCTACCATCCATTGGAGTAAACAAATTATCGACAATAGACTACCTTCTAAAATGACAAGGCAAGCATCCATTGGAATAACAAAACTCTCGACAACAAACTACCTTCCATAATGAAAAGGGTACCATCCATTCGAGTAACAAAAATATTGACAACAAACTACCTTCCATAATGACAAGGCTACCATCCATAGAAGTAACCAAAATAGAGACAATAGACTACCTTCTATAATGACAAGGCTAGCATCCATTGGAGTAACAAAACTCTCGACAACAAACTACGTTCCATAACGAAAAGGGTACAATCCATTGGAGTAACAAAAATATCGACAACAAACTACCTTCCATAATGATAAGGCTACCATCCATTGAAGTATCAAAAATATGGACAACAAACTACCTTCCATAATTACAAGGCTACCATCCATTGGAGTAACAAAAACTCGACAACAGACTACCTTCCATAATGACAAGGTTACCATCCATTGGAATAACAAAAATCTCGACAACAGATTACCTTCCATAATGACAAGGCTACCATCCAACGAAATAACAAAAATCTTGACAATAGACTACCTTCCATAATGAGAAGGAAACCATCCATTGGAGTAACAAAATTCTCGACAACAGACTACCTTCCATAATGACAATGCTAACATCCATTAAAGTAACAAAAATCTCGACAACAGACTACCTTACATAATGACAATGCTACCATCCATTGGAGTAACAAAAATATCGACAACACACTACGTTCCATAATGACAAGTCTACCATCCATTGGAGTAACAAAAATATCAACAACAAAATACCTTCCATAATGACAAGGCTACCGTCCATTAGACTATCAAAAATCTCGACAACAGACTACCTTTCATAATGACAAGGCCACCATCCATTGGAGTAACAAAAATCTCGACAACAGACTAACTTCTGTAATTACAAGGCTACCATCCATTAGAGTAACAAATATCTCCACAACAGACTACCTTCCATAATGAAAAGGCTACCATCCATTGGACTATCAAAAATATCTTCAACAGACTACCTTCCATAATGACAAAGCTACCTTCCAATGGAATAAAAAAAATCTCAACAACAGGTTACCTTCCATAATGACAAGGCTACCATCCATTGGAGTAACAAAAATCTAAACAAAAGACTACCTTCCATAATGATAAGGCTACCATACATTGGTCTATCAAAATCCTCGGCAACAGACTACCTTCCATAATGACAAGGCTACCATCCAATGGAATACCAAAAATCTCAACAACAGACTACCTTCCATAATGACAAGGCTACCATCCATTGGAGTAACAAACATCTGAACTATATACTACCTTCCATAATGACAAGGCTACCATCCATTGGACTAACAAAAATCTCAATGAAAGACTACCTTCCATAATGACAAGGCTACCATCCATTGGAGTAACAAAAATCACGACAACAGACAAACTTCCATAATTACAAGGCTACCATCAATTGAAGTAACAAATATCTCGACAAAAGACTACCTTCCATAATGACAAGGCTACCATCCAAAGGAGTAACCAAAATAGCCACAATAGACTACCTTCTATAATGACAAGGCTAGCATCCATTGGAGTAACAAAACTCTCAACAACAAACTACCTTCCATAATTAAAAGGGTACCATCCATTGGAGTAACAAAAATATCGACAACAAACTACCTTCCATAATGACAAGGCTACCATCCATTGAAGTATCAAAAATATCGACAACAAACTACCTTCCCTAATTACAAGGCTACCATCCATTGGAGTAACAAAAACTCGATAACAAACTACCTTCCATAATGAAAAGGTTACCATCCATTGGAATTACAAAAATCTCGACAACAGACTACCTTCCATAATGACAAGGCTACCATCCAACGAAATAACAAAATTCTCAACAACAGACTACCTTCCATAATGGCAAGGCTACCATCCATTGGAGTAACAAAAATCTCGACAACAGACTACCTTACATTATGACAATGCAACCATCTATTGGATTAACAAAAATATCGACAACACACTTCGTTCCATAATGACAAGTCTACCATCCATGGGAGTAACAAAAATCTCGACAACAAAATACCTTCCATAATGACAAGGCTACCATCCATTAGACTATCAAAAATCGCGACAGAAGACTACCTTTCATAATGACAAGGCTACTATCCATTGGAGTAACAAAAATCTCGACAACAGATAACTTTCCATAATGACAAGGCTAACATCCAATGAAATAACAAAAATCTAGACAACAAACTACCTTCCATAATGACAAGGTTACCATCCATTGGAATAACAAAAAAATCGACAACAGACTACCTTCCATAATGACAAGGTTAAAATCCATTGGAGTAACAAAAATATCGACAACAGACTACCTTCCATAATTACAAGACTACCATCCATAGGAGTAACAAAAACTCGACAACAAACTACCTTCCATAAAGACAAGGTTACCATCCATTGGAATAACAAAAATCTCGTCAACAGACAACCTTCCATAATGACAAGGCTACCATCCAACGAAATAACAAAAATATCGACAACAGACTACCTTCCATAATGATTAGGCTACCATCCATTGGAGTAACAAAATTCTCGACAACAAACTACCCTCCATAATGAGAAGGCTACCATCCATTGGAGTAACAAAAATCTCGACAACAAACTACCTTCCATAATGACAATGTTACCATCCATTAGACTATCAAAAATCTAGATAGCAAACTACCTTTCATAATGACAAGGCTACCATCCATTGGAGTAACAAAAATCTCGACAACAGACTACCTTCCATAATGATAAGGCTACCATACATTGGACTATCAAAATCCTTGACAACAAACTACCTTCCATAATGACAAGGCTACCATCCAATGGAATACCAAAAATATCAACAACAAACTACCTTCCATAATGACAAGGCTACCATCCATTGGAGTAACAAAAACCTGAACAACAGACTACCTTCCATAATGACAAGGCTACCATCCATTGGACTAACAAAAATCTCAACGAAAGACTACCTTCCATAATGACAAGGCTACCATCCATTGGAGTAACAAAAATCACGACAACAGACAAACTTCCATAATTACAAGGCTACAATCCATTGAAGTAACAAATATCTCGACAAAAGACTACCTTCCATAATGACAAGGCTACCATCCATTGGAGTAAAAAAAATATCGACAATAGACTACCTTCTATAATGACAAGGCTAGCATACATTGGAATAACAAAACTCTCGACAACAAACTACCTTCCATAATGAAAAGGGTACCATCCATTCGAGTAACAAAAATATTGACAACAAACAACCTTCCATAATGACAAGGCTACCATCCATAGGACTAACCAAAATAGCGACAATAGACTACCTTCTATAATGACAAGGCTAGCATCCATTGGAGTAACAAAACTCTCGACAACAAACTACCTTCCATAATGAAAAGGGTACAATCCATTGGAGTAACAAAAATATCGACAACAAACTACCTTCCATAATGACAAGGCTACCATCCATTGAAGTATAAAAAATATGGACAACAAACTACCTTCCATAATTACAAGGCTACCATCCATTGGAGTAACAAAAACTCGACAACAGACTACCTTCCATAATGACAAGGTTACCATCCATTGGAATAACAAAAATCTCGACAACAGACTACCTTCCATAATGACAAGGCTACCATCCAACGAAATAAAAAAATCTCGACAATAAACTACCTTCCATAATGAGAAGGAAACCGTCCAGTGGAGTAACAAGATTCTCGACAACAGACTACCTTCCATAATGACAAGGCTACCATCCATTGAAGTAACAAAAATCTCGACAACAGACTACCTTACATAATGACAATGCTACCATTCATTGGAGTAACAAAAATATCGACAACACACTACGTTCCATAATGACAAGTCTACCATCCATTGGAGTAACAAAAATCTCGACAACAAACTACCTTCCATAATTACAAGGCTACCATCCATTGGACTATCAAAATCCTCGACAACAGACTACCTTCCATAATAACAAGGTTACCATCCATTGGAATAACAAAAATCTCGACAACAGACTACCTTCCATAATGACAAGGCTACCATCCAACGAAATAACAAAAATCTCGACAATAAACTACCTTCCATAATGAGAAGGAAACCGTCCAGTGGAGTAACAAAATTCTCGACAACAGACTACCTTCCATAATGACAAGGCTACCATCCATTGAAGTAACAAAAATCTCGACAACAGACTACCTTACATAATGACAATGCTACCATTCATTGGAGTAACAAAAATATCGACAACACACTACGTTCCATTATGACAAGTCTACCATCCATTGGAGTAATAAAAATCTCGACAACAAAATACCTTCCATAATGACAAGGCTACCATCCATTAGACTATCAAAAATCTCGACAGTAGACTACCTTTCATAATGACAAGGCTACCATCCATTGGAGTAAGAAAAATCTCGACAACAGACAACTTTCCATAATGACAAGGCTAACATCCAACGAAATAACAAAAATTTAGACAACAATCTACCTTCCATAATGACAAGGTTACCATCCATTAGAATAATAAAAAAATCGACAAGAGACTACCTTCCATAATGAAAAGGTTAACATCCATTAGAGTAACAAAAATATCAACAATAGACTACCTTCCATAATTACAAGGCTACCATCAATAGGAGTAACAAAATCTCGACAACAGACTACCTTCCATAATGACAAGGCTACCATCCAACAAAAATAACAGAAATCTCGACAACAGACTACCTTCCATAATGATTAGGCTGCCATCCATTGGACTATCAAAATCCTCGACAACAGACAACCTTCCAAAATGAAAAGGCTATCATCCAATGGAATACCAAAAATCTCAACAACAGACTACCTTCCATAATTACAAGGCTACCATCCATTGGACTAACAAAAATCTCAATGAAAGACTACCTTCCAAAATGACAAGGCTACCATCCATTGGAGTAACAAAAATCACGACAATAGACAAACTTCCATAATTACAAGGCTACCATCCATTGAAGTAACAAATATCTCGACAAAAGACTACCTTCCATAATTACAAGGCTACCATCCATTGGAGTAACCAAAATATCGACAATAGACTACCTTCTATAATGACAAGGCTAGCATCCATTGGAATAACAAAACTCTCGACAACAAACTACCTTCCATAATGAAAAGGGTACCATCCATTCAAGTAACAAAAATATCGACAACAAACTACCTTCCATAATTACAAGGTTACCATCCATTGGAATAACAAAAATATCGACAACAGACTACCTTCCATAATGACAAGGCTACCATCCAATGAAATAACATAAATCTTGACAACAGACTACCTTCCATAATGAGAAGGAAACCATCCATTGGAGTAACAAAATTCTCGACAACAGACTACCTTCCATAATGGCAAGGCTACCATCCATTGGAGTAACAAAAATCTCGACAATAGATTACCTTACATAATGACAACTCTACCATCCATTGGAGTAACAAAAATATCGACAACACACTACGTTCCATAATGACAAGTCTACCATCCATTGGAGTAACAAAAATCTAGACAACAAAATACCTTTCATAATGACAACGCTACCATCCATTAGACTATCAAAAATCTCGACAACAAAATACCTTTCATAATGACAAGGCTACCATCCATTGGACTAACAAAATCCTCGACAACATACTACCTTCCATAATGACAAGGCTACCATCCAATGGAGTAACAAAAATCTGAACTATAGACTACCTTCCATAATGACAAGGCTACCATCCATTGGACTAACAAAAATCTCAACGAAAGACTACCTTCCATAATGCCAAGGCTACCATCCATTGGTGTAACAAAAATCACGACAATAGACAAACTTCCATAATTACAAGGCTACCATCCATTGAAGTAACAAATATCTCGACAAAAGACTACCTTCCATAATGACAAGGCTACCATCCATAGGAGTAGCCAAAATAGCGACAATAGACTAGCTTCTATAATGACAAGGCTAGCATCCATTGGAGTAAGAAAACTCTCGACAACAAACTACCTTCCATAATGAAATGGGTACCATCCATTGGAGTAACAAAAATATCGACAACAAACTACCTTCCATAATTACAAGGCTACCATCCATTGGAGTAACAAAAACTCGAAAATAGACTACCTTCCATAATGACAAGGTTACCATCCATTGGAATAACAAAAATCTTGACAACATACTACCTTCCATAATGACAAGGCTAACATCCAACGAAATAATAAAAATCTCGACAAAAGACTACCTTCCATAATGAGAAGGAAACCATCCATTGGAGTAACAAAATTCTCGACAACAGACTACCTTCCATAATGAAAAGGCTACCATCCATTGGAGTAACAAAAATCTCGACAACAGACTACCTTACATAATGATAATGCTACCATCCATTGGAGTAACAAAAATATCGACAACACTCTACGTTCCATAATGACAAGTCTACCATCCATTGGAGTAACAAAAATCTAGACAACAAAATACCTTTCATAATGACAACGCTACCATCCATTAGACTATCAAAAATCTCGACAGCAGACTACCTTTCATAATGACAAGGCTACCATCCATTGGAGTAACAAAAATCTCGACAACAGACTAACTTCCATAACTACAAGGCTACCATCCATTGGAGTAACAAATATCTCGACAACAAACTACCTTCCATAATGATAAGGCTACCATACATTGGACTATTAAAATCCTCGACAACATACTACCTTCCATAATGACAAGGCTACCATCCATTGGAGTAACAAAAATCTGAACTATAGACTACCTTCCATAATGACAAGGCTACCATCCATTGGACTAACACAAATCTCAACGAAAGACTATCTTCCTGAAGGAAAATTGCGATAAAAAACGGAGCGGAATATAAAATTTTCCTTTAGAGATCCTTACGAATGAGCATGGTCAGTGATAGAAATATTTACCTCTTGTGGCGATTCAGACCTTTGATGTCGTGATCACGAGCGTTGATGAAGAACAACGCCTCTACTCAGTCCACACGAACAGATCGCTTCCAGTCACAGTGCTAGCTGATCACGAACGGAAACCTTGAGTGAGAGAGAGAATCAAAAACGAAATTGCATCAAGTGAAATTGCTTCATCACAAGGGATCTATTTATAGAATCACTCGTGTGGGCTACAATCTAAAAGCCCAATTAAGGCTATAAGCTAAAAGCCCAATTAAGCTTATGGACATCATACCTTATGATGTACCATATATCACTTATCCACGTGGTACCTTACCACTTTCCGTATTACACTTAAGTGCACCATACCTTACGGTGTTCCTTATTTATTCTATCTCTCATCAACCTGTCCTTATGTGTGTGACCCTGTAGGTTTTCGCGACGTTGGCAATTATATTAAATCACACATTTAATATAATAAACAGTGAGTGGTATCTAGCAACACATCACTGTTACCCAAGTCACGAAAATGTCATGTGATCTTACCAAACCTTTTCGTGATAATATTTGTGTTGTACAATTACCCTTTTTCCCTCATGTCTATATTGAACACAAGGCATACACTGTGTCACCCTTGTCCAGTTCAATATAGGGCCCTTAGACATTTATCCTGTTATGCAGGATGAGCAAATTCCATCTAGGTCACTCATGTCCCTTAGCATGCTTTGTGAAGTACCCATCAACCGTCTTTATAGTCATCCAGTTACGAATGACGTTTGATCAGCAATAAAGTACTTGACTCTACATCTAGGGTCCATAGTGGTTTCAGGTCGAACGGTGGTATACACCATTATCATCATGAGAATAACTTATGAAACTTTGCATAACATTCTATGTAGTATTCTCATAGCGGGTCAATCCAGTATAAATATTACTCCTAATATTCATACCTATGTCAAGACTTGATAACTCCTTATCTATGATCCATGAGATGTGATCATCAATCTATCTTCATAATAATATTAATGCTTTAATGTTATCCCACTTCACATTTAAGCTTGACTACGGATACTTTAAGAATAGTTTCTTATGTTTAATGGGATCTCATGATTAAGTCACACTTAACATTTCATTAAACCAATAAACCATTCTAGGCACTTTATTATTTTGGAAAGCAAACATAATAAAGAAATTCCTTTTATTATTAATAAATAATTCGATACAAGTACCAAAAGTATTGGCCTCTAGGGCTTACACCAACACTTCCATAATGCCAAGGCTACCATCCATTGGTGTAACAAAAATCACGACAATAGACAAAGTTCCATAATTACAAGGCTACCATCCATTGAAGTAACAAATATCTCAACAAAAGACTACCTTCCATAATGACAAGGCTACCATCCATAGGAGTAGCCAAAATAGCGATAATAGACTAGCTTCTATAATGAAAAGGCTAGCATCCATTCGAGTAAGAAAACTCTCGACAACAAACTACCTTCCATAATGAAATGGGTACCATCCATTGGAGTAACAAAAATATCGACAACAAACTACCATCCATAATGACAAGGCTACCATCCATTGAAGTATCAAAAATATGGACAACAAACTACCTTCCATAATTACAAGGCTACCATCCATTGGAGTAACAAAAACTCGACAACAGACTACCTTCCATAATGACAAGGTTACCGTCCATTGGAATAACAAAAATCTTGACAACAGACTACCTTCCATAATGACAAGGCTAACATCCAACGAAATAATAAAAATATCGACAACAGACTACCTTCCATAATGAGATGGAAACCATCCATTGGAGTAACAAAATTCTCGACAACAGACTACCTTCCATAATGAAAAGGCTACCATCCATTGGAGTAACAAAAATCTCGACAACAGACTACCTTACATAATGACAATGCTACCATCCATTGGAGTAACAAAAATATCGACAACACTCTACGTTCCATAATGACAAGTCTACCATCCATTGGAGTAACAAAAATCTCGACAAAAAAATACCTTCCATAATGACAAGGCTACCATCCATTAGACTATCAAAAATCTCGACAACAGACTACCTTTCATAATGACAAGGCTACCATCCATTGGAGTAACAAAAATATCAACAACAAACAACTTTCCATAATGACAAGGCTAACATCCAACGAAATAACAAAAATCTATACAACAAACTACCTTCCATAATGACAAGGTTACCATCCATTGGAATAACAAAAAAATCGACAACAGACTACCTTCCATAATGACAAGGTTACCATCCATTGGAATAACAAAAATCTCGTCAACAGACAACCTTCCATAATGACAAGGCTACTATCCAACGAAATAACAAAAATCTCGACAACAGACTACCTTCCATAATAATTAGGCTACCATCCATTGGAGTAACAAAATTATCGACAACAAACTACCTTCTATAATGAGAAGGCTACCATCCATTGGAGTAACAAAAATCTCGACAGCAAATTACCTTACATAATGATAATGCTACCATCCATTGGAGTAACAAAAATATCGACAACACACTACGTTCCATAATGACAAGGCTATCATCCATTGGAGTAACAAAAATCTCGACAATAGACTACCTTCCATAATGACAAGGCTACCATCCATTAGACTATCAAAAATCTCGATAGCAAACTACCTTTCATAATGACAAGGCTACCATCCGTTGGAGTAAAAAAAATCTCGACAACAGACAAACTTTCATAATTACAAGGCTACCATCCATTGGAGTAACAAATATCTCGACAATAGACTACCTTCCATAATGATAAGGCTACCATACATTGGACTATCAAAATCCTCGACAACAAACTACCTTCCATAATGACAAGGCTATCATCCAATGGAATACCAAAAATCTCAACAATAGACTACCTTCCATAAATACAAGGCTACCATCCATTGGAGTTACAAAAATCTGAACTACAGGCTACCTTCTATAATGACAAGGCTACCATCCATTGGACTAACAAAAATCTCCACGAAAGACTACCTTCCATAATGACAAGGCTACCATCCATTGGAGTAAAAAAAATCACGACAACAGACAAACTTCCATAATTACAAGGCTACCATCCATTGAAGTAACAAATATCTTGACAATAAACTACCTTCCATAATTACAAGGCTACCATCCATTGGAGTAACCAAAATATCGACAATAGACTACCTTCTATAATGACAAGGCTAGCATCCATTGGAATAACAAAACTCTCGACAACAAACTACCTTCCATAATGAAAAGGGTACCATCCATTCGAGTAACAAAAATATCGACAACAAACTACCTTCCATAATTACAAGGCTACCATCCATTGGAGTAACAAAAACTCGACAACAGACTTCCTTCCATAATAACAAGGTTACCATCCATTGGAATAACAAAAATCTCGACAACAAACTACCTTCCATAATGACAAGGGTACCATCCAACGAAATAACAAAAATCTCGACAACAGACTACCTTCCATAATGAGAAGGAAACCATCCATTGGAGTAACAAAATTCTCGACAACAGACTGCCTACCATAATGACAAGGCTACCATCCATTGGAGTAACAAAAATCTCGGCAACAAACTACCTTACATAATGACAATGCTACCATCCATTGGAGTAACAAAAATATCAACAACACACTATGTTCCATAATGACAAGTCTACTATCCATTGGAGTAACAAAATTCTCGACAACAGACTACCTTCCATAATGACAAGGCTACCATCCATTATACTATCAAAAATATCGATAGCAGACTACCTTTCATAATGACAAGGCTACCATCCATTAGAGTAACAAAAATCTTGACAACATACTACTTTCCATAATGACAAGGCTAACATCACACGAAATAACAAAAATCTCGACAACAAACTACCTTCCATAATGACAAGGTTACCATCGATTGGAATAACAAAAAACTCGACAATAGACTACCTTCCATAATGACAAGGTTAACATCCATTGGAGTAACAAAAATATCGACAACACACTACCTTCCATAATTACAAGGCTACCATCCATTGGAGTAACAAAAACTCAACAACAGACTACCTTCCATAATGACAAGGTTACCATGCATTGGAATAACAAAAATCTCGACAACATACTACCTTCCATAATGACAAGGCTATCCTCCAACAAAATAACAAAAATCTCGACAACAGACTACCTTCCATAATGAGAAGGCAACAATCCATTGGAGTAACAAAATTCTCGACAACAGACTACCTTCCATAATGACAAGGCTATCATCCATTGGAGTAACAAAAATCTCGACAACAAACTACCTTACATAATGACAATGCTACCATCCATTGGAGTAACAAAAATATCGAGAACACACTACGTTCCATAATGACAAGACTAAGTAACAAAAATCTCTACAACTGACTAACTTCCCTAATGACAATGCTACCATCCATTAGACTATCAAAAATATCGACAGCAGACTACCTTTCATAATGACAAGGCTACCATCCATTGGAATAACAAAAATATCGACAACAGACAACCTTCCATAATGACAAGGCTACCATCTAACAAAATTAAAAAAAATCTCGACAATAGACTATCTTCCATAATGAGAAGGCTACCATCCATTGGAGTAACAAAATTCTCGACAACAGACTACCTTCCATAATGACAAGGCTACCATCCATTGGAGTAACAAAAATCTCGACAACAGACTACCTTACATAATGACATTGCTACCATCCATTGGAGTAACATAAATATTGATAACACACTATGTTTCATAATGACAAGGCTACCATCCATTGGAGTAACAAAAATCCCAACAACAGACTACCTTCTATAATGAAAAGGCTACCATTCATTAGACCATCAAAACTCTCGACAGCAGACTACCTTTCATAATGACAAGGCTACCATCCATTGGAGTAACAAAAATCTCGACAACAGACTAACTTCCATAATTACATGGCTACCATCCATTGGAGTAACAAATATCTCGAAAAAAGAGTAACTTCTATAATGATAAGGCTACCATCCATTGGACTATCAAAATTCTCGACAACAGACTACCTTCCATAATGACAAGGCTACCATCCAATGGAATACCAAAAATCTCAACAACAGACCACCTTCCATAATGACAAGGCTACCATCCATTGAAGTAACAAAAATCTGAACTACAGAGTACCTTCCATAATGACAACGCTATCATCCATTGGAGTAACAAAAATCTGATCTACAGACTACCTTCCATAATGACAAGGCTACCATCCATTGGACTAACAAAAATCTCATTGAAAGACTACCTTCCATAATGACAAGGCTACCATCCATTGGAGTAACAAAAATCACGACAAAAAACAAACTTCCATAATTACAAGGCTACCATCCATTGAAGTAACAAATATCTCGACAAAAGACTACCTTCTATAATGACAAGGCTACCATCCATTGGAGTAACCAAAATATCGACAATAGACTACCTTCTATAATGACAAGGATAGCATCCATTACAATAACAAAACTCTCGACAACAAACTACCTTCCATAATTAAAAGGGTACCATCCATCCGAGTAACAAAAATATCGACAACAAACTAACTTCCATAATTACAAGGCTACCATCCATTGGAGTAACAAAAACTCGACAACAGACTTCCTACCATAATGACAAGGTTACCATCCATTGGAATAACAAAAATCTCGACAACAGACTACCTTCCATAATGACAAGGCTACCATCCAACGAAATAACAAAAATCTCGACAACAGACTACCTTCCATAATGAGAAGGAAACCATCCATTGGAGTAACAAAATTCTCGACAACAGACTGCCTACCATAATGACAAGGCTACCATCCATTGGAGTAACAAAAATCTCGGCAACAGACTACCTTACATAATGACAATGCTACCATCCATTGGAGTAACAAAAATATCAACAACACACTATGTTCCATAATGACAAGTCTACCATCCATTGGAGTAACAAAATTCTCGACAACAGACTACCTTCCATAAAGACAAGGTTACCATCCATTATACTATCAAAATTATCGATAGCAGACTACCTTTCATAATTACAAGGCTACCATCCATTGGAGTAACAAAAATCTTGACAACATACTACTTTCCGTAATGACAAGGCTAACATCCAACGAAATAACAAAAATCTCGACAACAAACTACCTTCCATAATGACAAGGTTACCATCCATTGGAATAACAAAAAACTCGACAATTGACTACCTTCCATAATGACAAGGCTACCATCCATTGGAGTAACAAAAATCTAGACTACAGACTACCTTCCATAATGACAAGGCTACCATCCATTGGACTAACAAAAATCTCAACGAAAAACTACCTTCCATAATGACAAGGCTACTATCCATTGGAGTAACAAAAATCACGACAACAGACAAACTTCCATAATTACAAGGCTAACATCCATTGAAGTAACAAATATCTCGACAAAAGACTACCTTCCATAAAGACAAGTCTACCATCCATTGGAGTAACCAAAATATCGACAATAGACTACCTTCTATAATGACAAGGCTAACATCCATTGGAATAACAAAACTCTCGACAACAAACTACCTTCCATAATGAAAAGGGTACCATCCATTCGAGTAATAAAAATATCGATAACAAACTACCTTTCATAATTACAAGGCTACCATCCATTGGAGTAACAAAAACTCGACAACAGACTTCCTTCCATAATGACAAGGTTACCATCCATTGGAATAACAAAAATCTTGACAATAGACTACCTTCCATAATGAGAAGGAAACCATGCATTAAAGTAACAAAATTCTCGACAAAAGACTACCTTCCATAATGACAAGGCTAATATCCATTGGAATAACAAAAATCTGGACAACAGACTACTTTCCATAATGACAAGGCTAACATCCAACGAAATAAAAAAAATCTCGACAACAAACTACCTTCCATAATGACAAGGTTACCATCCATTAGAATAACAAAAAACTCGACAACAGACTACCTTCCATATTGACAAGGTTAACATGCATTGGAGTAACAAAAATATCGACAACAGACTACCTTCCATATTTACAAGGCTACCATCCATTGGAGTAACAAAAACTCGACAACAGACTACCTTCCATAATTACAAGGTTACCATCCATTGGAATAACAAAAATCTCGACAACAGACAACCTTCCATAATGACAAGGCTACCATCTAAAAAAATAAAAAAAAATCTTGACAATACACTATCTTCCATAATGAGAACGCTACCATCCATTGGAGTAACAAAATTCTCGACAACAGACTACCTTCCATAATGAAAAGGCTACCATCCATTGGAGTAACAAAAATCTCGACAACAGACTACCTTACATAATGACAATGCTACCATCCATTGGAGTAACATAAATATCGACAACACACTATGTTTCATAATGACAAGGCTACCATCCATTGGAGTAACAAAAATCTCGACAACAGACTACCTTCCATAATGACAAGGCTACCATTCATTAGACCATCAAAAATTTCGACAGCAGACTACCTTTCATAATGACAAGGCTACCATCCATTGGAGTAACAAAAATCTCGACAACATACTAACTTCCATAATTACATGGCTACCATCCATTGGAGTAACAAATATCTCAACAACAGACTACCTTCCATAATGATAAGGCTACAATCCATTAGAGTAACAAAATTCTCGACGACAGACTACCTTCAATAATGACAATGCTACCATCCATTGGAGTAACAAATATCTCGACAACAGACTACATTCCATAATGACAAGGCTACCATCCATTGGAGTAACAAAAATCTCGACAACAGACTACCTTCCATAATGACAAGGCTACCATAAATTAGACCATCAAAAATCTCGACATCAGACTACCTTTCATAATGACAAGGCTACCATCCATTGGAGTAACAAAAATCTCGACAACAGACTAACTTCCATAATGATAAGGCTACCATCCATTGGACTATCAAAATCCTCGACAACAGACTACCTTCCATAATGAAAAGGCTACCATCAAATGGAATACCAAAAATCTCAACAATAGACTACCTTCCATAATGACAAGGCTACCATCCATTAGAGTAACAAAAATCTGAACTACAGACTACCTTCCATAATGACAACACTACCATCCATTGGACTAACAAAAATCTCAACAAAAGACTACCTTCCATAATGACAAGGCTACCATCCATTGGAGTAACAAAAATCTCGACAACAGACTAACTTCCATAATTACAAGGCTACCATCCATTGGAGTAATAAAAACTCGACAATAGACTACCTTCCATAATGACAAGGCTACCATCCAACGAAATAACAAAAATCTCGACAACAGACTACCTTCCATAATCAGAAAGCTACCATCCATTGGAGTAACAAAATTCTCGACAACAGACTACCGTCCATAATGACAAGGCTAACATCCATTGGAGTAACAAAAATCTCGACAACATACTACCTTACAAAATGACAATGCTACCATCCATTGGAGTAACAAAAATATTGACAACACACTATGTTTCATAATGACAAAGCTACCATCCATTGGAGTAACAAAAATCTCGACAACAGACTACCTTCCATAATGACATGGCTACCATCCATTAGACTATCAAAAATCTCAACAGCAGACTACCTTTCATAATGACAAGGCTACCATTCCATTGGAGTAACAAAAATCTCGACAACGGACTAACTTCCATAATTACAAGGTTACCATCCATTGTAGTAACAAATATCTCAACAACAGACTACCTTCCATAATGATAAGGCTACAATCCATTGGAGTAACAAAATTCTCGACAACGGACTACCTTCAATAATGACAATGCTACCATCCATTGGAGTAACAAAAATCTCGACAGCAGACTACCTTTCATAATGACAAGGCTACCATCCATTGGAGTAACAAAAATCTATACAACAGACTAACTTCCATAATTACAAGGCTACCATCCATTGGAGTAACAAATATCTCGACAACAGACTACATTCCATAATGACAAGGCTACCATCCATTGGAGTAACAAAAATCTCGACAACAGACTACCTTCCATAATGACAAGTCTACCATCAATTAGACCATCAAAAATCTCGACATCAGACTACCTTTCATAATGACAAGGCTACCATCCATTGGAGTAACAAAAATCTCGACAACAGACTAACTTCCATAATTATAAGGCTACCATCCATTGGGGTAACAAATATCTCGACAACAGAATAACTTCCATAATGATAAGGCTACCATCCATTGGACAATCAAAATCCTCGACAACAGACTACCTTCCAGAATGAAAAGGCTACCATCAAATGGAATACCAAAAATCTCAACAATAGACTACCTTCCATAATGACAAGGCTACCATCCATTAGAGTAACAAAAATCTGAACTACCGACAACCTTCCATAATGACAACACTACCATCCATTGGACTAACAAAAATCTCAACAAAAGACTACCTTCCATAATGACAAGGCTACCATCCATTGGAGTAACAAAAATCTCGACAACAGACTAACTTCCATAATTACAAGGCTACCATCCATTGGAGTAATAAAAACTCGACAATAGACTACCTTCCATAATGACAAGGCTACCATCCAACGAAATAACAAAAATCTCGACAACAGACTACCTTCCATAATCAGAAAGCTACCATCCATTGGAGTAACAAAATTCTCGACAACAGACTACCTTCCATAATGACAAGGCTAACATCCATTGGAGTAACAAAAATCTCGACAACAGACTACCTTACAAAATGACAATGCTACCATCCATTGGAGTAACGAAAATATTGACAACACACTACCTTTCATAATGACAAGGCTACCATCCATTGGAGTAACAAAAACTCGACAACAGACTTCCTACCATAATGACAAGGTTACCATCCATTGGAATAACAAAAATCTCGACAACAGACTACCTTCCATAATGACAAGGCTACCATCCAACGAAATAACAAAAATCTCGACAACAGACTACCTTCCATAATGAGAAGGAAACCATCCATTGGAGTAACAAAATTCTCGACAACAGACTGCCTACCATAATGACATGGCTACCATCCATTGGAGTAACAAAAATCTCGGCAACAGACTACCTTACATAATGACAATGCTACCATCCATTGGAGTAACAAAAATATCAACAACACACTATGTTCCATAATGACAAGTCTACCATCCATTGGAGTAACAAAATTCTCGACAACAGACTACCTTCCATAATGACAAGGTTACCATCCATTATACTATCAAAATTATCGATAGCAGACTACCTTTCATAATTACAAGGCTACCATCCATTGGAGTAACAGAAATCTTGACAACATACTACTTTCCATAATGACAAGGCTAACATCCAACGAAATAACAAAAATCTCGACAACAAACTACCTTCCATAATGACAAGGTTACCATCCATTGGAATAACAAAAAACTCGACAATTGACTACCTTCCATAATGACAAGGCTACCATCCATTGGAGTAACAAAAATCTAGACTACAGACTATCTTCCATAATGACAAGGCTACCATCCATTGGACTAACAAAAATCTCAACGAAAAACTACCTTCCATAATGACAAGGCTACTATCCATTGGAGTAACAAAAATCACGACAACAGACAAACTTCCATAATTACAAGGCTAACATCCATTGAAGTAACAAATATCTCGACAAAAGACTACCTTCCATAATGACAAGGCTACCATCCATTGGAGTAACCAAAATATCGACAATAGACTACCTTCTATAATGACAAGGCTAACATCCATTGGAATAACAAAACTCTCGACAACAAACTACCTTCCATAATGAAAAGGGTACCATCCATTCGAGTAATAAAAATATCGATAACAAACTACCTTCCATAATTACAAGGCTACCATCCATTGGAGTAACAAAAACTCGACAACAGACTTCCTTCCATAATGACAAGGTTACCATCCATTGGAATAACAAAAATCTTGACAATAGACTACCTTCCATAATGAGAAGGAAACCATGCATTAGAGTAACAAAATTCTCGACAACAGACTACCTTCCATAATGACAAGGCTAATATCCAACGAAATAAAAAAAATCTCGACAACAAACTACCTTCCATAATGACAAGGTTACCATCCATTAGAATAACAAAAAACTCGACAACAGACTACCTTCCATATTGACAAGGTTAACATGCATTGGAGTAACAAAAATATCGACAACAGACTACCTTCCATATTTACAAGGCTACCATCCATTGGAGTAACAAAAACTCGACAACAGACTACCTTCCATAATTACAAGGTTACCATCCATTGGAATAACAAAAATCTCGACAACAGACAACCTTCCATAATGAAAGGCTACCATCCAACAAAATAAAAAAAAATCTTGACAATAGACTATATTCCAAAATGAGAAGGCTACCATCCATTGGAGTAACAAAATTCTCGACAACAGACTACCTTCCATAATGAAAAGGCTACCATCCATTGCAGTAACAAAAATCTCGACAACAGACTACCTTACATAATGACAATGCTACCATCCATTGGAGTAACATAAATATCGACAACACACTATGTTTCATAATGACAAGGCTACCATCCATTGGAGTAACAAAAATCTCAACAACAGACTACCTTCCATAATGACAAGGCTACCATTCATTAGACCATCAAAAATCTCGACAGCAGACTACCTTTCATAATGACAAGGCTACCATCCATTGGAGTAACAAAAATTTCGACAACAGACTAACTTCCATAATTACATGGCTACCATCTATTGGAGTAACAAATATCTCAACAACAGACTACCTTCCATAATGACAAGGCTACCATCCATTGGAGTAACCAAAATATCGACAATAGACTACCTTCTATAATGACAAGGCTAACATCCATTGGAATAACAAAACTCTCGACAACAAACTACCTTCCATAATGAAAAGGGTACCATCCATTCGAGTAATAAAAATATCGATAACAAACTACCTTCCATAATTACAAGGCTACCATCCATTGGAGTAACAAAAACTCGACAACAGACTTCCTTCCATAATGACAAGGTTACCATCCATTGGAATAACAAAAATCTTGACAATAGACTACCTTCCATAATGAGAAGGAAACCATGCATTAGAGTAACAAAATTCTCGACAATAGACTACCTTCCATAATGACAAGGCTAATATCCAACGAAATAAAAAAAATCTCGACAACAAACTACCTTCCATAATGACAAGGTTACCATCCATTAGAATAACAAAAAACTCGACAACAGACTACCTTCCATATTGACAAGGTTAACATGCATTGGAGTAACAAAAATATCGACAACAGACTACCTTCCATATTTACAAGGCTACCATCCATTGGAGTAACAAAAACTCGACAACAGACTACCTTCCATAATTACAAGGTTACCATCCATTGGAATAACAAAAATCTCGACAACAGACAACCTTCCATAATGAAAGGCTACCATCCAACAAAATAAAAAAAAATCTTGACAATAGACTATCTTCCAAAATGAGAAGGCTACCATCCATTGGAGTAACAAAATTCTCGACAACAGACTACCTTCCATAATGAAAAGGCTACCATCCATTGCAGTAACAAAAATCTCGACAACAGACTACCTTACATAATGACAATGCTACCATCCATTGGAGTAACATAAATATCGACAACACACTATGTTTCATAATGATAAGGCTACCATCCATTGGAGTAACAAAAATCTCGACAACAGACTACCTTCCATAATGACAAGGCTACCATTCATTAGACCATCAAAAATCTCGACAGCAGACTACCTTTCATAATGACAAGGCTACCATCCATTGGAGTAACAAAAATCTCGACAACAGACTAACTTCCATAATTACATGGCTACCATCTATTGGAGTAACAAATATCTCAACAACAGACTACCTTCCATAATGATAAGGCTACAATCCATTAGAGTAACAAAATTCTCGACGATAGACTACCTTCAATAATGACAATGCTACCATCCATTGGAGTAACAAAAATCTCGACAGCAGACTACCTTTCATAATGACAAGGCTACCATCCATTGGAGTAACAAAAATCTCGACAACAGACTAACTTCCATAATTACAAGGCTACCATCCATTGGAGTAACAAATATCTCGACAACAGACTACATTCCATAATGACAAGGCTACCATCCATTGGAGTAACAAAAATCTCGACAACAGACTACCTTCCATAATGACAAGGCTACCATAAATTAGACCATCAAAAATCTCGACATCAGACTACCTTTCATAATGACAAGGCTACCATCCATTGGAGTAACAAAAATCTCGACAACAGACCAACTTCCATAATGATAAGGCTACCATCCATTGGACTACCAAAATCCTCGACAACAGACTACCTTCCATAATGAAAAGGCTACCATCAAATGGAATACCAAAAATCTCAACAATAGACTACCTTCCATAATGACAAGGCTACCATCCATTAGAGTAACAAAAATCTGAACTACAGACTACCTTCCATAATGACCACACTACCATCCATTGGACTAACAAAAATCTCAACAAAAGACTACCTTCCATAATGACAAGGCTACCATCCATTGGAGTAACAAAAATCTTGACAACAGATTAACTTCAATAATTACAAGGCTACCATCCATTGGAGTAATAAAAACTCGACAATAGACTACCTTCCATAATGACAAGGCTACCATCCAACGAAATAACAAAAATCTCGACAACAGACTACCTTCCATAATCAGAAAGCTACCATCCATTGGAGTAACAAAATTCTCGACAACAGACTACCGTCCATAATGACAAGGCTAACATCCATTGGAGTAACAAAAATCTCGACAACAGACTACCTTACAAAATGACAATGCTACCATCCATTGGAGTAACAAAAATATTGACAACACACTATGTTTCATAATGACAAGGCTACCATCCATTGGAGTAACAAAAATCTCGACAACAGACTACCTTCCATAATGACATGGCTACCATCCATTAGACTATCAAAAATCTCGACAGCAGACTACCTTTCATAATGACAAGGCTACCATTCCATTGGAGTAACAAAAATCTCGACAACAGACTAACTTCCATAATTACAAGGCTACCATCCATTGTAGTAACAAATATCTCAACAACAGACTACCTTCCATAATGATAAGGCTACAATCCATTGGAGTAACAAAATTCTCGACAACAGACTACCTTCAATAATGACAATGCTACCATCCATTGGAGTAACAAAAATCTAGACATCAGACTACTTTACATAATGAAATTGCTACCATCCATTGGAGTAACAAAAATCTCGACAGCAGACTACCTTTCATAATGACAAGGCTACCATCCATTGGAGTAACAAAAATCTCTACAACAGACTAACTTCCATAATTACAAGGCTACCATCCATTGGAGTAACAAATATCTCGACAACAGACTACATTCCATAATGACAAGGCTACCATCCATTGGAGTAACAAAAATCTCGACAACAGAGTACCTTCCATAATGACAAGGCTACCATCAATTAGACCATCAAAAATCTCGACATCAGACTACCTTTCATAATGACAAGGCTACCATCCATTGGGGTAACAAAAATCTCGACAACATACTAACTTCCATAATTATAAGGCTACCATCCATTGGAGTAAAATATATCTCGACAACAGACTAACTTCCATAATGATAAGGCTACCATCCATTGGACTATCAAAATCCTCGACAACCGACTACCTTCCATAATGAAAAGGCTACCATCAAATGGAATACCAAAAATCTCAACAATAGACTACCTTCCATAATGATAAGGCTACCATCCATTAGAGTAACAAAAATCTAAACTACAGACTACCTTCCTTAATGACAACACTACCATCCATTGGACTAACAAAAATCTCAACAAAAGACTACCTTCCATAATGACAAGGCTACCATCCATTGGAGTAACAAAAATCTCGACAACAGACTAACTTCCATAATTACATGGCTACCATCTATTGGAGTAACAAATATCTCAACAACAGACTACCTTCCATAATGATAAGGCTACAATCCATTAGAGTAACAAAATTCTCGACGATAGACTACCTTCAATAATGACAATGCTACCATCCATTGGAGTAACAAAAATCTCGACAGCAGACTACCTTTCATAATGACAAGGCTACCATCCATTGGAGTAACAAAAATCTCGACAACAGACTAACTTCCATAATTACAAGGCTACCATCCATTGGAGTAACAAATATCTCGACAACAGACTACATTCCATAATGACAAGGCTACCATCCATTGGAGTAACAAAAATCTCGACAACAGACTACCTTCCATAATGACAAGGCTACCATAAATTAGACCATCAAAAATCTCGACATCAGACTACCTTTCATAATGACAAGGCTACCATCCATTGGAGTAACAAAAATCTCGACAACAGACCAACTTCCATAATGATAAGGCTACCATCCATTGGACTACCAAAATCCTCGACAACAGACTACCTTCCATAATGAAAAGGCTACCATCAAATGGAATACCAAAAATCTCAACAATAGACTACCTTCCATAATGACAAGGCTACCATCCATTAGAGTAACAAAAATCTGAACTACAGACTACCTTCCATAATGACCACACTACCATCCATTGGACTAACAAAAATCTCAACAAAAGACTACCTTCCATAATGACAAGGCTACCATCCATTGGAGTAACAAAAATCTTGACAACAGATTAACTTCAATAATTACAAGGCTACCATCCATTGGAGTAATAAAAACTCGACAATAGACTACCTTCCATAATGACAAGGCTACCATCCAACGAAATAACAAAAATCTCGACAACAGACTACCTTCCATAATCAGAAAGCTACCATCCATTGGAGTAACAAAATTCTCGACAACAGACTACCGTCCATAATGACAAGGCTAACATCCATTGGAGTAACAAAAATCTCGACAACAGACTACCTTACAAAATGACAATGCTACCATCCATTGGAGTAACAAAAATATTGACAACACACTATGTTTCATAATGACAAGGCTACCATCCATTGGAGTAACAAAAATCTCGACAACAGACTACCTTCCATAATGACATGGCTACCATCCATTAGACTATCAAAAATCTCGACAGCAGACTACCTTTCATAATGACAAGGCTACCATTCCATTGGAGTAACAAAAATCTCGACAACAGACTAACTTCCATAATTACAAGGCTACCATCCATTGTAGTAACAAATATCTCAACAACAGACTACCTTCCATAATGATAAGGCTACAATCCATTGGAGTAACAAAATTCTCGACAACAGACTACCTTCAATAATGACAATGCTACCATCCATTGGAGTAACAAAAATCTAGACATCAGACTACTTTACATAATGAAATTGCTACCATCCATTGGAGTAACAAAAATCTCGACAGCAGACTACCTTTCATAATGACAAGGCTACCATCCATTGGAGTAACAAAAATCTCTACAACAGACTAACTTCCATAATTACAAGGCTACCATCCATTGGAGTAACAAATATCTCGACAACAGACTACATTCCATAATGACAAGGCTACCATCCATTGGAGTAACAAAAATCTCGACAACAGAGTACCTTCCATAATGACAAGGCTACCATCAATTAGACCATCAAAAATCTCGACATCAGACTACCTTTCATAATGACAAGGCTACCATCCATTGGGGTAACAAAAATCTCGACAACATACTAACTTCCATAATTATAAGGCTACCATCCATTGGAGTAAAATATATCTCGACAACAGACTAACTTCCATAATGATAAGGCTACCATCCATTGGACTATCAAAATCCTCGACAACCGACTACCTTCCATAATGAAAAGGCTACCATCAAATGGAATACCAAAAATCTCAACAATAGACTACCTTCCATAATGATAAGGCTACCATCCATTAGAGTAACAAAAATCTGAACTACAGACTACCTTCCTTAATGACAACACTACCATCCATTGGACTAACAAAAATCTCAACAAAAGACTACCTTCCATAATGACAAGGCTACCATCCATTGGAGTAACAAAAATCTCGACAACAGACTAACTTCCATAATTACAAGGCTACCATCCATTGGAGTAATAAAAACTCGACAATAGACTAGCTTCCATAATGACAAGGCTACCATCCAACGAAATAACAAAAATCTCGACAACAGACTACCTTCCATAATCAGAAAGCTACCATCCATTGGAGTAACAAAATTCTCGACAACAGACTACCTTCCATAATGACAAGGCTAACATCCATTGGAATAACAAAAATCTCGACAACAGACTACCTTACAAAATGACAATGCTACCATCCATTGGAGTAACGAAAATATTGACAACACACTATGTTTCATAATGACAAGGCTACCATCCATTGGAGTAACAAAAATCTCGACAACAGACTACCTTCCATAATGACATGGCTACCATACATTAGACTATCAAAAATCTCGACAGCAGACTACCTTTCATAATGACAAGGCTACCATTCCATTGGAGTAACAAAAATCTCGACAACAGACTAACTTCCATAATTACAAGGCTACCATCCATTGTAGTAACAAATATCTCAACAACAGACTACCTTCCATAATGATAAGGCTACAATCCATTGGAGTAACAAAATTCTCGACAACAGACTACCTTCAATAATGACAATGCTACCATCCATTGGAGTAACAAAAATCTCGACAGCAGACTACCTTTCATAATGACAAGGCTACCATCCATTGGAGTAACAAAAATATCGACAACAGACTACCTTCCATAATGACAAGGCTACCATCCATTGGAGTGTTAAAAATATCGACAACAAACTGCCTTCCATAATTACAAGGCTACCATCCATTGGAGTAACAAAAACTCGACAACAGACTACATTCCATAATGACAAGGCTACCATCCTTTGGAATAACAAAAATCTCGACAACAGACTACCTTCCATAATGACAAGGCTACCATCCAACGAAATAACAAAAATCTCGACAACAGACTACCTTCCATAAAGAGAAGGCTACCATCCATTGGAGTAACAAAATTCTCGACAACAGACTACCTTTAATAATGACAATGCTACCATCCATTGGAGTAACAAAAATCTAGACATCAGACAACCTTACATAATGACAATGCTATCATCCATTGGAGTAACAAAAATATCGACAACAAACTACGTTCCGTAATGACAAGGCTACCATCCATTGGAGTAACAAAAATCTCGACAACAAACTACCTTGCATAATGACAAGGCTACCATCCATTAGACCATTCAAAATCTCGATAGCCGACTACCTTTCATAATGACAAGGCTACCATCCATTGGAGTAACAAAAATCTTGACAACATACTAACTTCTATAATTACAAGGCTACCATCTATTGGAGTAAGAAATATCTCGACAAAAGACTACCTTCCATAATGACAAGGCTACCATCCATTGGAGTAACCAAAATATCGACAATAGACTACCTTTTATAATGACAAGGCTAGCATCCATTGGAGTAAAAAAAATCTCGACAACAAACTGCCTTCCATAATGAAAAGGGCACCATCCATTGGAGTAACAAAAATATCGACAACAAACTACCTTCCATAATGACAAGGCTACCATCCATTGGAGTATTAAAAATATCGACAACAAACTGCCTTCCATAATTTCAAGGCTACCATCCATTGGAGTAACAAAAACTCGACAATAGACTACCTTACATAATGACAAGGTTACTGTCCTTTGGAATAACAAAAATCTCGGCAACAGACTACCTTCCATAATGACAAGGCTACCATCCAACAAAATAACAAAAATCTCGACAACAGACTACCTTCCATAAAGAGAAGGCTACCATCCATTGGAGTAACAAAATTCTCGACAACAGACTACCTTCAATAATGACAATGCTACCATCCATTGGAGTAACAAAAATCTAGACATCAGACTACTTTACATAATGAAATTGCTACCATCCATTGGAGTAACAAAAATATCGACAACAAACTACGTTCCATAATGACAAGGCTACCATCAATTGGAGTAACAAAAATCTCGACAACAGACTAACTTCCATAATTACAAGGCTACCATCCATTGGAGTAAGAAATATCTCGACAAAATACTACCTTCCATAATGACAAGGATACCATCCATTGGAGTAACCAAAATGTCGACAATAGACTACCTTCTATAATGACAAGGCTAGCATCCATTCGAGTAACACAAATATCGACAACAAACTACCTTCCATAATGAATAGGGTACCATCCATTGGAGTAACAAAAATATCGACAACAAACTACCTTCCATAATGACAAGGCTACCATCCATTGGAGTATTAAAAATATCGACAACAAACTGCCTTCCATAATTTTAAGGCTACCATCCATTGGAGTAACAAAAACTCGACAACACACTACCTTCCATTATGACAAGGCTACCATCCAACGAAATAACAAAAATCTCGACAACAGACTACCTTCCATAATGAGAAGGCTACCATCCATTGGAGTAACAAAAATCTCGACAACAAACTACCTTCCATAATGACAAGGCTACCATCCCTTGGAGTAACAAAAATCTTGACAATAGACTACCTTACATAATGACAATGCTACCATCCATTGGAGTAACAAAAATATCGACAACAAACTATGTTCCATAATGACAAGGCTACCATCCATTGGAGTAACAAAAATCTCGACAATATACTACCTTCAATAATGACAAGGCTACCATCCATTAGACTATCAAAAATCTCGACAGCAGACTACCTTTCAAAATGACAAGGCTACCATCCATTGGAGTAACAAAAATCTCGATAACAGACTAAATTCCATAATTACAAGGCTACCATCCATTGGAGTAACAAAATTCTCGACAAAAGACTACCTTCAATAATGACAAGGCTACAATCCATTGGAGTAACAAAAATCTCGATAACAGACTACCTTACATAATTACAAGGCTACCATAAATTGGAGTAACAAAAATATCGACAACAAACTACGTTCATAATGACAAGGCTACCATCCATTGGAGTAACAAAAATCTCGACAACAGACTATCTTCCATAATGACAAGGCTACCATCCATTAGACCATCAAAAATCTCGACATCAGACTACCTTTCATAATGACAAGGCTACCATCCATTGGAGTAACGAAAATCTCGACAACAGACTAACTTCCATAATTATAAGGCTACCATCCATTGGAGTAACAAATATCTCGACAACAGACTAACTTCCATAATGATAAGGCTACCATCCACTGGACTATCAAAATCCTCGACAACAAACTACCTTCCATAATGACAAGGCTACCATCCAATAGAATACCAAAAATCTCAACAATAGACTACCTTCCATAATGACAAGGCTACCATCCATTAGAGTAACAAAAATATGAACTACAGACTACCTTCCATAATGACAACGCTACCATCCATTGGACTAACAAAAATCTCAACAAAAGACTACCTTCCATAATGACAAGGCTACCATCCATTGGAGTAACAAAAATCTCGACAACAGACTACCTTCCATAATTACAAGGCTACCATCCATTGGAGTAACAAAAACTCGACAATAAACTACCTTCCATAATGACAAGGTTACCATCCATTGGAATAACAAAAATCTCGGCAATAGACTACCTTCCATAATGACAAGGCTACCATCCCACGAAATAACAAAAATCTCGACAACAGACTACCTTCCATACTCAGAAAGCTACCATCCATTGGACTAACAAAATTCTCGACAACAGACTACCTTCCATAATGACAAGGCTAACATCCATTGGAGTAACAAAAATATCGACAACAAACTACCTTCCATAATGACAAGGCTACCATCCATTGGAGTAACAAAAATATCGACAACACACTATGTTTTATAATGACAAGGCTACCATCCATTGGAGTAACAAAAATCTCGACAACAGACTACCTTCCATAATGACATGGCTACCATCCATTAGACTATCAAAAATCTCGACAGCAGACTACCTTTCATAATGACAAGGCTACCATTCCATTGGAGTAACAAAAATCTCGACAACAGACTAACTTCCATAATTACAAGGCTACCATCCATTGTGGTAACAAATATCTCAACAACAGACTACCTTCCATAATGATAAGGCTACCATCCATTGGAGTAACAAAATTCTCGACAACAGACTACCTTCAATAATGACAATGCTACCATCCATTGGAGTAACAAAAATCTAGACAGCAGACTACCTTACATAATGACAATGCTACCATCAATTGGAGTAACAAAAATATCGACAACAAACTACGTTCCGTAATGACAAGGTTACCATCCATTGGAATAACAAAAATCTCGGCAATAGACTACCTTCCATAATGACAAGGCTACCATCCAACGAAATAACAAAAATCTCGACAATAGACTACCTTCCATACTCAGAAAGCTACCATCCATTGGAGTAACAAAATTCTCGACAACAGACTACCTTCCATAATGACAAGGCTACCATCCATTGGAGTAACAAAAATATCGACAACAAACTACCTTCCATAATGACAAGGCTACCATCCATTGGAGTAACAAAAATATCGACAACACACTATGTTTCATAATGACAAGGCTACCATCCATTGGAGTAACAAAAATCTCGACAACAGACTACCTTCCATAATGACATGGCTACCATCCATTAGACTATCAAAAATCTCGACAGCAGACTATCTTTCATAATGACAAGGCTACCATTCCATTGGAGTAACAAAAATCTCGACGACAGACTAACTTCCATAATTACAAGGCTACCATCCATTGTGGTAATAAATATCTCACCAACAGACTACCTTCCATAATGATAAGGCTACCATCCATTGGAGTAACAAAATTCTCGACAACAGACTACCTTCAATAATGACAATGCTACCATCCATTGGAGTAACAAAAATCTAGACAGCAGACTACCTTACATAATGACAATGCTACCATCCATTGGAGTAACAAAAATATCGACAAAAAACTACGTTCCGTAATGACAAGGCTACCATCCATTGGAGTAACAAAAATCTCGACAACAAACTACCTTCAATAATGACAAGGCTACCATCCATTAGACCATTAAAAATCTCGACAGCAGACTACCTTTCATAATGACAAAGCTACCATCCATTGGAGTAACAAAAATCTCGACAACAGACTAACTTCCATAATTACAAGGCTACCATCCATTGGAGTAAGAAATATCTCGACAAAAGACTACCTTCCATAATGACAAGGCTACCATCCATTGGAGTAACCAAATTATCGATAATAGACTACCTTCTATAATGACAAGGCTAGCATCCATTGGAGTAACAAAAATCTCGACAACAAACTACCTTCCATAATGAAAAGGGTACCATCCATTGGAGTAACAAAAATATCGACAACAAACTACCTTCCATAATGACAAGGCTACCATCCATTGGAGTATTAAAAATATCGACAACAAACTGCCTTCCATAATTTCAAGGGTACCATCCATTGGAGTAACAAAAACTCGACAATAGACTACCTTACATAATGACAAGGTTACCATACTTTGGAATAACAAAAATCTCGACAACAGACTACCTTCCATAATTACAAGGCTACCATCCAACGAAATAACAAAAATCTCAACAACAGACTACCTTCCATAAAGAGAAGGCTACCATCCATTGGGGTAACAAAATTCTCGACAACAGACTACCTTCAATAATGACAATGCTACCATCCATTGGAGTAACAAAAATCTAGACATCAGACTACCTTACATAATGACAATGCTACCATCCATTGGAGTAACAAAAATATCGACAACAAACTACGTTCCGTAATGACAAGGCTACCATCCATTGGAGTAACAAAAATCTCGACAACAAACTACCTTCCATAATGACAAGTTTACCATCCATTAGACCATTAAAAATCTCGATAGCAGACTACCTTTCAAAATGACAAGGCTACCATCCATTGGAGTAACAAAAATCTCGACAACAGACTAACTTCCATAATTACAAGGCTACCATCTATTGGAGTAAGAAATACCTCGACAAAAGACTACCTTCCATAATGACAAGGATACCATCCATTGGAGTAACCAAAATATCGACAATAGACTACCTTCTATAATGACAAGGCTAGCATCCATTGGAGTAAAAAAAATCTCGACTACAAACTACCTTCCATAATGAAAAGGGCACCATCCATTGGAGTAACAAAAATATCGACAACAAACTACCTTCCATAATGACAAGGCTACCATCCATTGGAGTATTAAAAATATCGACAACAAACTTCCTTCCATAATTTCAAGGCTACCATCCATTGGAGTAACAAAAACTCGACAATAGACTACCTTACATAATGACAAGGTTACCATCCTTTGGAATAACAAAAATCTCGGCAACAGACTACCTTCCATAATGACAAGGCTACCATCCAAAGAAATAACAAAAATCTCGACAACAGACTACCTTCCATAAAGAGAAGGCTACCATCCATTGCAGTAACAAAATTCTCGACAACAGACTACCTTCAATAATGACAATGCTACCATCTATTGGAGTAACAAAAATCTAGACATCAGACTACTTTACATAATGACATTGCTACCATCCATTAGAGTAACAAAAATATCGACAACAAACTACATTCCATAATGACAAGGCTACCATCAATTGGAGTAACAAAAATCTCGACAACAGACTAACTTCCATAATTACAAGGCTACCATCCATTGGAGTAAAAAATATCTCGACAAAAGACTACCTTCCATAATGATAAGGCTACCATCCATTGGAGTAACCAAAATATCGACAATCGACTACCTTCTACAATGACAAGGCTAGCATCCATTGGAGTAACAAAAATCTCGACAACAAACTACCTTCCATAATGACAAGGCTACCATCCATTGGAGTAAAAAAAATCTCGACAACAGACTAACTTCCATAATTACAAGGCTACCATCCATTGGAGTAACAAAAACTCGACAATAGACAACCTTCCATAATGACAAAGTTACCATCCATTGGAATAACAAAAATCTCGACAACAAACTACCTTCCATAATGATAAGGCTACCATCCAACGAAATAACAAAAATCTCGACAACAGACTACCTTCCATAATGAGAAGGCTACCATCCATTGGAGTAACAAAATTCTCGACAACAAACTACCTTCCATAATGACAAGGCTACCATCCCTTGGAGTAACAAAAATCTCGACAATAGACTACCTTACATAATGACAATGCTACCATCCATTGGAGTAACAAAAATATCGACAACAAACTATGTTCCATAATGACAAGGCTACCATCCATTGGAGTAACAAAAATCTCGACAATAGACTACCTTCCATAATGACAAGGCTACCATCCATTGGAGTAACAAAAATCTCGATAACAAACTAACTTCCATAATTACAAGGCTACCATCCATTGGAGTAACAAATATCTTGACAATAGACTACCTTCCATAATGATAAGGCTATCCATCCATTGGAGTAACAAAATTCTCGACAATAGACTACCTTCAATAATGACAAGGCTACAATCCATTGGAGTAACAAAAATCTCGAAAACATACTACCTTACATAATGACAATGCTACCATCCATTGGAGTAACAAAAATATCGACAACAAACTACGTTCCATAATGACAAGGCTACCATCCATTGGAGTAACGAAAATCTCGACAACAGACTAACTTCCATAATTATAAGGCTACCATCCATTGGAGTAACAAATATCTCGACAACAGACTAACTTCCATAATGATAAGGCTACCATCCATTGGACTATCAAAATCCTTGACAACAGACTACCTTCCATAATGACAAGGCTACCATCCAATGGAATACCAAAAATCTCAACAATAGACTACCTTCCATAATGACAAGGCTACCATCCATTAGAGTAACAAAAATATGAACTACAGACTACCTTCCATAATGACAACGCTACCATCCATTGGACTAACAAAAATCTCAACAAAAGACTACCTTCCATAATGACAAGGCTACCATCCATTGGAGTAACAAAAATCTCGATAACAGACTAACTTCCATAATTACAAGGCTACCATCCATTGGAATAACAAAAATCTCGACAATAGACTACCTTCCATAATGCCAAGGCTACCATCCAACGAAATAACAAAAATCTCGACAACAGACTACCTTCCATAATCAGAAGGCTAACATCCATTGGAGTAACAAAAATCTCGACAACAGACTACCTTCCATAATGACATGGCTACCATCCATTAGACTATCAAAAATCTCAACAGCAGACTACCTTTCATAATGACAAGGCTACCATTCCATTGGAGTAACAAAAATCTCGACAACAGACTAACTTCCATAATTACAAGGCTACCATCCATTGTAGTAACAAATATTTCAACAACAGACTACCTTCCATAATGATAAGGCTACCATCCATTGGAGTAACAAAATTCTCGACAACAGACTACCTTCAATAATGACAATGCTACCATCCATTGAAGTAACAAAAATCTAGACATCAGACTACCTTACATAATGACAATGCTACCATTTATTGGAGTAACAAAAATATCGACAACCAACTACGTTCCGTAATGACAAGGCTACCATCCATTGGAGTAACAAAAATCTCGACAACAAACTATCTTCCATAATGACAAGGTTACCATCCATTAGACCATTAAAAATCTCGACAGCAGACTACCTTTCATAATGACAAGGCTACCATCCATTGGAGTAACAAAAATCTCGACAAAAGACTAACTTCCATAATTACAAGGCTACCATCCATTGGAGTAAGAAATATCTCGACAAAAGACTACCTTCCATAATGACAAGGCTACCATCCATTGGAGTAACCAAATTATCGATAATAGACTACCTTCTATAATGACAAGGCTAGCATCCATTGGAGTAACAAAAATCTCGACAACAAACTACCTTCCATAATGAAAAGGGTACCATCCATTGGAGTAACAAAAATATCGACAACAAACTACCTTCCATAATGACAAGGCTACCATCCATTGGAGTATTAAAAATATCGACAACAAACTGCCTTCCATAATTTCAAGGGTACCATCCATTGGAGTAACAAAAACTCGACAATAGACTACCTTACATAATGACAAGGTTACCATACTTTGGAATAACAAAAATCTCGACAACAGACTACCTTCCATAATTACAAGGCTACCATCCAACGAAATAACAAAAATCTCAACAACAGACTACCTTCCATAAAGAGAAGGCTACCATCCATTGGGGTAACAAAATTCTCGACAACAGACTACCTTCAATAATGACAATGCTACCATCCATTGGAGTAACAAAAATCTAGACATCAGACTACCTTACATAATGACAATGCTACCATCCATTGGAGTAACAAAAATATCGACAACAAACTACGTTCCGTAATGACAAGGCTACCATCCATTGGAGTAACAAAAATCTCGACAACAAACTACCTTCCATAATGACAAGTTTACCATCCATTAGACCATTAAAAATCTCGATAGCAGACTACCTTTCAAAATGACAAGGCTACCATCCATTGGAGTAACAAAAATCTCGACAACAGACTAACTTCCATAATTACAAGGCTACCATCTATTGGAGTAAGAAATACCTCGACAAAAGACTACCTTCCATAATGACAAGGATACCATCCATTGGAGTAACCAAAATATCGACAATAGACTACCTTCTATAATGACAAGGCTAGCATCCATTGGAGTAAAAAAAATCTCGACTACAAACTACCTTCCATAATGAAAAGGGCACCATCCATTGGAGTAACAAAAATATCGACAACAAACTACCTTCCATAATGACAAGGCTACCATCCATTGGAGTATTAAAAATATCGACAACAAACTTCCTTCCATAATTTCAAGGCTACCATCCATTGGAGTAACAAAAACTCGACAATAGACTACCTTACATAATGACAAGGTTACCATCCTTTGGAATAACAAAAATCTCGGCAACAGACTACCTTCCATAATGACAAGGCTACCATCCAAAGAAATAACAAAAATCTCGACAACAGACTACCTTCCATAAAGAGAAGGCTACCATCCATTGGAGTAACAAAATTCTCGACAACAGACTACCTTCAATAATGACAATGCTACCATCTATTGGAGTAACAAAAATCTAGACATCAGACTACTTTACATAATGACATTGCTACCATCCATTAGAGTAACAAAAATATCGACAACAAACTACATTCCATAATGACAAGGCTACCATCAATTGGAGTAACAAAAATCTCGACAACAGACTAACTTCCATAATTACAAGGCTACCATCCATTGGAGTAAAAAATATCTCGACAAAAGACTACCTTCCATAATGATAAGGCTACCATCCATTGGAGTAACCAAAATATCGACAATCGACTACCTTCTACAATGACAAGGCTAGCATCCATTGGAGTAACAAAAATCTCGACAACAAACTACCTTCCATAATGACAAGGCTACCATCCATTGGAGTAAAAAAAATCTCGACAACAGACTAACTTCCATAATTACAAGGCTACCATCCATTGGAGTAACAAAAACTCGACAATAGACTACCTTCCATAATGACAAAGTTACCATCCATTGGAATAACAAAAATCTCGACAACAAACTACCTTCCATAATGATAAGGCTACCATCCAACGAAATAACAAAAATCTCGACAACAGACTACCTTCCATAATGAGAAGGCTACCATCCATTGGAGTAACAAAATTCTCGACAACAAACTACCTTCCATAATGACAAGGCTACCATCCCTTGGAGTAACAAAAATCTCGACAATAGACTACCTTACATAATGACAATGCTACCATCCATTGGAGTAACAAAAATATCGACAACAAACTATGTTCCATAATGACAAGGCTACCATCCATTGGAGTAACAAAAATCTCGACAATAGACTACCTTCCATAATGACAAGGCTACCATCCATTGGAGTAACAAAAATCTCGATAACAAACTAACTTCCATAATTACAAGGCTACCATCCATTGGAGTAACAAATATCTTGACAATAGACTACCTTCCATAATGATAAGGCTATCCATCCATTGGAGTAACAAAATTCTCGACAATAGACTACCTTCAATAATGACAAGGCTACAATCCATTGGAGTAACAAAAATCTCGAAAACATACTACCTTACATAATGACAATGCTACCATCCATTGGAGTAACAAAAATATCGACAACAAACTATGTTCCATAATGACAAGGCTACCATCCATTGGAGTAACGAAAATCTCGACAACAGACTAACTTCCATAATTATAAGGCTACCATCCATTGGAGTAACAAATATCTCGACAACAGACTAACTTCCATAATGATAAGGCTACCATCCATTGGACTATCAAAATCCTTGACAACAGACTACCTTCCATAATGACAAGGCTACCATCCAATGGAATACCAAAAATCTCAACAATAGACTACCTTCCATAATGACAAGGCTACCATCCATTAGAGTAACAAAAATATGAACTACAGACTACCTTCCATAATGACAACGCTACCATCCATTGGACTAACAAAAATCTCAACAAAAGACTACCTTCCATAATGACAAGGCTACCATCCATTGGAGTAACAAAAATCTCGACAACAGACTAACTTCCATAATTACAAGGCTACCATCCATTGGAATAACAAAAATCTCGACAATAGACTACCTTCCATAATGCCAAGGCTACCATCCAACGAAATAACAAAAATCTCGACAACAGACTACCTTCCATAATCAGAAGGCTAACATCCATTGGAGTAACAAAAATCTCGACAACAGACTACCTTCCATAATGACATGGCTACCATCCATTAGACTATCAAAAATCTCAACAGCAGACTACCTTTCATAATGACAAGGCTACCATTCCATTGGAGTAACAAAAATCTCGACAACAGACTAACTTCCATAATTACAAGGCTACCATCCATTGTAGTAACAAATATCTCAACAACAGACTACCTTCCATAATGATAAGGCTACCATCCATTGGAGTAACAAAATTCTCGACAACAGACTACCTTCAATAATGACAATGCTACCATCCATTGAAGTAACAAAAATCTAGACATCAGACTACCTTACATAATGACAATGCTACCATTTATTGGAGTAACAAAAATATCGACAACCAACTACGTTCCGTAATGACAAGGCTACCATCCATTGGAGTAACAAAAATCTCGACAACAAACTATCTTCCATAATGACAAGGTTACCATCCATTAGACCATTAAAAATCTCGACAGCAGACTACCTTTCATAATGACAAGGCTACCATCCATTGGAGTAACAAAAATCTCGACAAAAGACTAACTTCCATAATTACAAGGCTACCATCCATTGGAGTAAGAAATATCTCGACAAAAGACTACCTTCCATAATGACAAGGCTACCATCCATTGGAGTAACCAAAATATCGATAATAGACTACCTTCTATAATGACAAGGCTAGCATCCATTGGAGTAACAAAAATCTCGACAACAAACTACCTTCCATAATGAAAAGGGTACCATCCATTGGAGTAACAAAAATATCGACAACAAACTACCTTCCATAATGACAAGGCTACCATCCATTGGAGTATTAAAAAATATCGACAACAAACTGCCTTCCATAATTTCAGGGCTACCATCCATTGGAGTAACAAAAACTCGACAATAGACTACCTTCCATAATGACAAGGCTACCATCCAACAAAATAACAAAAATCTCGACAACAGACTACCTTCCATAATGAGAAGGCTACCATCCCTTGGAGTATCAAAAATCTCGACAATAGACTACCTTACATAATGACAATGCTACCATCCATTGGAGTAACAAAAATATCGATAACACACTATGTTCCATAATGACAAGGCTACCATCCATTGGAGTAACAAAAATCTCGACAACAGACTACCTTTCATAATGACAAGGCTACCATCCATTAGACTATCAAAAATCTCGACAACAGACTGCCTTTCAAAATGACAAGGCTACCATCCATTGGAGTAACAAAAATCTCGACAACAGACTACCTTCCATAATGACATGGCTACCATCCATTAGACTATCAAAAATCTCAACAGCAGACTACCTTTCATAATGACAAGGCTACCATTCCATTGGAGTAACAAAAATCTCGACAACAGACTAACTTCCATAATTACAAGGCTACCATCCATTTTAGTAACAAATATCTCAACAACAGACTACCTTCCATAATGATAAGGCTACCATCCATTGGAGTAACAAAATTCTCGACAACAGACTACCTTCAATAATGACAATGCTACCATCCATTGGAGTAACAAAAATCTAGACATCAGACTACCTTACATAATGACAATGCTACCATCCATTGGAGTAACAAAAATATCGACAACAAACTACGTTCCGTAATGACAAGGCTACCATCCATTGGAGTAACAAAAATCTCGACAACAAACTACCTTCCATAATGACAAGGCTACCATCCATTAGACCATTAAAAATCTCGACAGCAGACTACCTTTCATAATGACAAAGCTACCATCCATTGGAGTAACAAAAATCTCGACAATAGACTAACTTCCATAATTACAAGGCTACCATCCATTGGAGTAAGAAATATCTCGACAAAAGACTACCTTCCATAATGACAAGGCTACCATCCATTGGAGTAACCAAATTATCGATAATAGACTAGCTTCTATAATGACAAGGCTAGCATCCATTGGAGTAACAAAAATCTCGACAACAAACTACCTTCCATAATGACAAGGCTACCATCCATTAGACCATTAAAAATCTCGACAGCAGACTACCTTTCATAATGACAAAGCTACCATCCATTGGAGTAACAAAAATCTCGACAATAGACTAACTTCCATAATTACAAGGCTACCATCCATTGGAGTAAGAAATATCTCGACAAAAGACTACCTTCCATAATGACAAGGCTACCATCCATTGGAGTAACCAAATTATCGACAATAGACAAGCTTCTATAATGACAAGGCTAGCATCCATTGGAGTAACAAAAATCTCGACAACAAACTACCTTCCATAATGAAAAGGGTACCATCCATTGGAGTAACAAAAATCTCGACAACAAACTACCTTCCATAATGACAAGGCTACCATCCATTAGACCATTAAAAATCTCGACAGCAGACTACCTTTCATAATGACAAAGCTACCATCCATTGGAGTAACAAAAATCTCGACAATAGACTAACTTCCATAATTACAAGGCTACCATCCATTGGAGTAAGAAATATCTCGACAAAAGACTACCTTCCATAATGACAAGGCTACCATCCATTGGAGTAACCAAATTATCGACAATAGACTAGCTTCTATAATGACAAGGCTAGCATCCATTGGAGTAACAAAAATCTCGACAACAAACTACCTTCCATAATGAAAAGGGTACCATCCATTTGAGTAACAAAAATCTTGATAACAAACTACCTTCCATAATGACAAGGCTACCATCCATTAGACCATTAAAAATCTCGACAGCAGACTACCTTTCATAATGACAAGGCTACCATCCATTGGAGTAACGAAAATCTCGACAACAGACTAACTTCCATAATTATAAGGCTACCATCCATTGGAGTAACAAATATCTCGACAACAGACTAACTTCCATAATGATAAGGCTACCATCCATTGGACTATCAAAATCCTTGACAACAGACTACCTTCCATAATGACAAGGCTACCATCCAATGGAATACCAAAAATCTCAACAATAGACTACCTTCCATAATGACAAGGCTACCATCCATTAGAGTAACAAAAATATGAACTACAGACTACCTTCCATAATGACAACGCTACCATCCATTGGACTAACAAAAATCTCAACAAAAGACTACCTTCCATAATGACAAGGCTACCATCCATTGGAGTAACAAAAATCTCGACAACAGACTAACTTCCATAATTACAAGGCTACCATCCATTGGAATAACAAAAATCTCGACAATAGACTACCTTCCATAATGCCAAGGCTACCATCCAACGAAATAACAAAAATCTCGACAACAGACTACCTTCCATAATCAGAAGGCTAACATCCATTGGAGTAACAAAAATCTCGACAACAGACTACCTTCCATAATGACATGGCTACCATCCATTAGACTATCAAAAATCTCAACAGCAGACTACCTTTCATAATGACAAGGCTACCATTCCATTGGAGTAACAAAAATCTCGACAACAGACTAACTTCCATAATTACAAGGCTACCATCCATTGTAGTAACAAATATCTCAACAACAGACTACCTTCCATAATGATAAGGCTACCATCCATTGGAGTAACAAAATTCTCGACAACAGACTACCTTCAATAATGACAATGCTACCATCCATTGAAGTAACAAAAATCTAGACATCAGACTACCTTACATAATGACAATGCTACCATTTATTGGAGTAACAAAAATATCGACAACCAACTACGTTCCGTAATGACAAGGCTACCATCCATTGGAGTAACAAAAATCTCGACAACAAACTATCTTCCATAATGACAAGGTTACCATCCATTAGACCATTAAAAATCTCGACAGCAGACTACCTTTCATAATGACAAGGCTACCATCCATTGGAGTAACAAAAATCTCGACAAAAGACTAACTTCCATAATTACAAGGCTACCATCCATTGGAGTAAGAAATATCTCGACAAAAGACTACCTTCCATAATGACAAGGCTACCATCCATTGGAGTAACCAAAATATCGATAATAGACTACCTTCTATAATGACAAGGCTAGCATCCATTGGAGTAACAAAAATCTCGACAACAAACTACCTTCCATAATGAAAAGGGTACCATCCATTGGAGTAACAAAAATATCGACAACAAACTACCTTCCATAATGACAAGGCTACCATCCATTGGAGTATTAAAAAATATCGACAACAAACTGCCTTCCATAATTTCAGGGCTACCATCCATTGGAGTAACAAAAACTCGACAATAGACTACCTTCCATAATGACAAGGCTACCATCCAACAAAATAACAAAAATCTCGACAACAGACTACCTTCCATAATGAGAAGGCTACCATCCCTTGGAGTATCAAAAATCTCGACAATAGACTACCTTACATAATGACAATGCTACCATCCATTGGAGTAACAAAAATATCGATAACACACTATGTTCCATAATGACAAGGCTACCATCCATTGGAGTAACAAAAATCTCGACAACAGACTACCTTTCATAATGACAAGGCTACCATCCATTAGACTATCAAAAATCTCGACAGCAGACTACCTTTCAAAATGACAAGGCTACCATCCATTGGAGTAACAAAAATCTCGACAACAGACTACCTTCCATAATGACATGGCTACCATCCATTAGACTATCAAAAATCTCAACAGCAGACTACCTTTCATAATGACAAGGCTACCATTCCATTGGAGTAACAAAAATCTCGACAACAGACTAACTTCCATAATTACAAGGCTACCATCCATTTTAGTATCAAATATCTCAACAACAGACTACCTTCCATAATGATAAGGCTACCATCCATTGGAGTAACAAAATTCTCGACAACAGACTACCTTCAATAATGACAATGCTACCATCCATTGGAGTAACAAAAATCTAGACATCAGACTACCTTACATAATGACAATGCTACCATCCATTGGAGTAACAAAAATATCGACAACAAACTACGTTCCGTAATGACAAGGCTACCATCCATTGGAGTAACAAAAATCTCGACAACAAACTACCTTCCATAATGACAAGGCTACCATCCATTAGACCATTAAAAATCTCGACAGCAGACTACCTTTCATAATGACAAAGCTACCATCCATTGGAGTAACAAAAATCTCGACAATAGACTAACTTCCATAATTACAAGGCTACCATCCATTGGAGTAAGAAATATCTCGACAAAAGACTACCTTCCATAATGACAAGGCTACCATCCATTGGAGTAACCAAATTATCGATAATAGACTAGCTTCTATAATGACAAGGCTAGCATCCATTGGAGTAACAAAAATCTCGACAACAAACTACCTTCCATAATGACAAGGCTACCATCCATTAGACCATTAAAAATCTCGACAACAGACTACCTTTCATAATGACAAAGCTACCATCCATTGGAGTAACAAAAATCTCGACAATAGACTAACTTCCATAATTACAAGGCTACCATCCATTGGAGTAAGAAATATCTCGACAAAAGACTACCTTCCATAATGACAAGGCTACCATCCATTGGAGTAACCAAATTATCGACAATAGACTAGCTTCTATAATGACAAGGCTAGCATCCATTGGAGTAACAAAAATCTCGACAACAAACTACCTTCCATAATGAAAAGGGTACCATCCATTTGAGTAACAAAAATCTTGATAACAAACTACCTTCCATAATGACAAGGCTACCATCCATTAGACCATTAAAAATCTCGACAGTAGACTACCTTTCATAATGACAAAGCTACCATCCATTGGAGTAACAAAAATCTCGACAATAGACTAACTTCCAAAATTACAAGGCTACCATCCATTGGAGTAAGAAATATCTCGACAAAAGACTACCTTCCATAATGACAAGGCTACCATCCATTGGAGTAACCAAATTATCGGCAATAGACTAGCTTCTATAATGACAAGGCTAGCATCCATTGGAGTAACAAAAATCTCGACAACAAACTACCTTCCACAATGAAAAGGGTACCATCCATTTCAGTAACAAAAATATCGACAACAAACTACCTTCCATAATGACAAGGCTACCATCCATTGGAGTATTAAAAATATCGACAACAAACTGCCTTCCATAATTTCAAGGCTACCATCCATTGGAGTAACAAAAACTCGACAATAGACTACCTTACATAATGACAAGGTTACCATCCTTTGGAATAACAAAAATCTCGACAATAGACTACCTTCCATAATGACAAGGCTACCATCCAACTAAATAACAAAAATCTCGACAACAGACTACCTTCCATAATGAGAAGGCTACCATCCCTTGGAGTATCAAAAATCTCGACAATAGACTACCTTACATAATGACAATGCTACCATCCATTGGAGTAACAAAAATATCGATAACACACTATGTTCCATAATGACAAGGCTACCATCCATTGGAGTAACAAAAATCTCGACAACAGACTACCTTTCATAATGACAAGGCTACCATCCATTAGACTATCAAAAATCTCGACAGCAGACTACCTTTCAAAATGACAAGGCTACCATCCATTGGAGTAACAAAAATCTCGACAACAGACTACCTTCCATAATGACATGGCTACCATCCATTAGACTATCAAAAATCTCAACAGCAGACTACCTTTCATAATGACAAGGCTACCATTCCATTGGAGTAACAAAAATCTCGACAACAGACTAACTTCCATAATTACAAGGCTACCATCCATTGTAGTAACAAATATCTCAACAACAGACTACCTTCCATAATGATAAGGCTACCATCCATTGGAGTAACAAAATTCTCGACAACAGACTACCTTCAATAATGACAATGCTACCATCCATTGGAGTAACAAAAATCTAGACATCAGACTACCTTACATAATGACAATGCTACCATCCATTGGAGTAACAAAAATATCGACAACAAACTACGTTCCGTAATGACAAGGCTACCATCCATTGGAGTAACAAAAATCTCGACAACAAACTACCTTCCATAATGACAAGGCTACCATCCATTAGACCATTAAAAATCTCGACAGCAGACTACCTTTCATAATGACAAAGCTACCATCCATTGGAGTAACAAAAATCTCGACAATAGACTAACTTCCATAATTACAAGGCTACCATCCATTGGAGTAAGAAATATCTCGACAAAAGACTACCTTCCATAATGACAAGGCTACCATCCATTGGAGTAACCAAATTATCGATAATAGACTAGCTTCTATAATGACAAGGCTAGCATCCATTGGAGTAACAAAAATCTCGACAACAAACTACCTTCCATAATGACAAGGCTACCATCCATTAGACCATTAAAAATCTCGACAGCAGACTACCTTTCATAATGACAAAGCTACCATCCATTGGAGTAACAAAAATCTCGACAATAGACTAACTTCCATAATTACAAGGCTACCATCCATTGGAGTAAGAAATATCTCGACAAAAGACTACCTTCCATAATGACAAGGCTACCATCCATTGGAGTAACCAAATTATCGACAATAGACTAGCTTCTATAATGACAAGGCTAGCATCCATTGGAGTAACAAAAATCTCGACAACAAACTACCTTCCATAATGAAAAGGGTACCATCCATTTGAGTAACAAAAATCTTGATAACAAACTACCTTCCATAATGACAAGGCTACCATCCATTAGACCATTAAAAATCTCGACAGCAGACTACCTTTCATAATGACAAAGCTACCATCCATTGGAGTAACAAAAATCTCGACAATAGACTAACTTCCAAAATTACAAGGCTACCATCCATTGGAGTAAGAAATATCTCGACAAAAGACTACCTTCCATAATTACAAGGCTACCATCCATTGGAGTAACCAAATTATCGGCAATAGACTAGCTTCTATAATGACAAGGCTAGCATCCATTGGAGTAACAAAAATCTCGACAACAAACTACCTTCCACAATGAAAAGGGTACCATCCATTTCAGTAACAAAAATATCGACAACAAACTACCTTCCATAATGACAAGGCTACCATCCATTGGAGTATTAAAAATATCGACAACAAATTGCCTTCCATAATTTCAAGGCTACCATCCATTGGAGTAACAAAAACTCGACAATAGACTACCTTACATAATGACAAGGTTACCATCCTTTGGAATAACAAAAATCTCGACAATAGACTACCTTCCATAATGACAAGGCTACCATCCAACGAAATAACAAAAATCTCGACAACAGACTACCTTCCATAATGAGAAGGCTACCATCCATTGGAGTAACAAAATTCTCGACAACAGACTACCTTCAATAATGACAATGCTACCATCCATTGGAGTAACAAAAATCTAGACATCAGACTACCTTACATAATGACAATGCTACCATCCATTGGAGTAACAAAAATATCGACAATAAACTACGTTCCGTAATGACAAGGATACCATCCATTGGAGTAACAAAAATCTCGACAACATACTATCTTCCTTAATGACAAGGCTACCATCCATTAGACCATTAAAAATCTCGACAGCAGACTACCTTTCATAATGACAAGGTTACCATCCATTGGAGTAACAAAAATCTCGACAACAGACTAACTTCCATAATTACAAGGCTACCATCCATTGGAGTAAGAAATATCTCGACAAAAGACTACCTTCCATAATGACAAGGCTACCATCCATTGGAGTAACCAAAATATCGACAATAGACTACCTTCTATAATGACAAGGCTAGCATCCATTGGAGTAACAAAAATCTCGACAACAAACTACCTTCCATAATGAAAAGGGTACCATCCATTGGAGTAACAAAAATATCGACAACAAACTACCTTCCATAATGACAAGGCTACCATCCATTGGAGTATTAAAAAATATCGACAACAAACTGCCTTCCATAATTTCAGGGCTACCATCCATTGGAGTAATAAAAACTCGACAACAGACTACCTTCCATAATGACAAGGCTACCATCTAACGAAATAACAAAAATCTCGACAACAGACTACCTTCCATAATTAGAAGGCTACCATCCCTTGGAGTAACAAAAATCTCGACAATAGACTACCTTACATAATGACAATGCTACCATCCATTGGAGTAACAAAAATATCGATAACACACTATGTTCCATAATGACAAGGATACCATCCATTGGAGTAACAAAAATCTCGACAACAGACTACATTTCATAATGACAAGGCTACCATCCATTAGACTATCAAAAATCTCGACAGCAGACTACCTTTCAAAATGACAAGGCTACCATCCATTGGAGTAACAAAAATTTCGATAACAGACTAACTTCCATAATTACAAGGCTACCATCCATTGGAGTAACAAATATCTTGACAATAGACTACCTTGCATAATGATAAGGCTATCCATCCATTGGAGTAACAAAATTCTCGACAACAGACTACCTTAAATAATGACAAGGCTACAATCCATTGGAGTAACAAAAATCTCGAAAACATACTACCTTACATAATGACAATGCTACCATCCATTGGAGTAACAAAAATATCGACAACAAACTACAATCCATAATGACAAGGCTACCATCCATTGGAGTAACAAAAATCTCGACAACAGACTACCTTCCATAATGACAAGGCTACCATCCATTAGACCATCAAAAATCTCGACATCAGACTACCTTTCATAATGACAAGGCTACCATCCATTGGAGTAACGAAAATCTCGACAACAAACTAACTTCCATAATTATAAGGCTACCATCCATTGGAGTAACAAATATCTCGACAACAGACTAACTTCCATAATGATAAGGCTACCATCCATTGGAATATCAAAATCCTTGACAACAGACTACCTTCCATAATGACAAGGCTACCATCAAATGGAATACCAAAAATATCAACAATAGACTACCTTCCGTAATGACAAGGCTACAATCCATTAGAGTAACAAAAATCTCAATGAAAGACTACCTTCCATAATGACAAGGCTACCATCCATTGGAGTAACAAAAATCTCGACAACAGACTAACTTCCATAATTACAAGGCTACCATCCATTGGACTATCAAAAATCTCGACAACATACTACCTTCCATAATGACAAGGCTACCATCCATTTGAGTATCAAAAATATCAACAACAAACTACCTTCCATAATGGCAAGGCTACCATCCATTGGAGTAACAAAAATCTCGACAACAGACTACCTTCCATAATTACATGGCTACCATCCATTAGACTATCAAAAATCTCGACAACAGACTACCTTTCATAATGACAAGGCTACCATCCATTGGAGTAACAAAAATATCGAAAACAAACTAACTTCCATAATTACAAGGCTACCATCCATTGGAATAACAAATATCTCAACAATAGACTACTTTCCATAATGATAAAGCTACCATCCATTGGAGTACCAAAATTCTCGACAACAGACTACCTTCAATAATGGCAAGGCTACCATCCATTGGAGTAACAAAAATCTCGACATCAGACTACCTTACATAATGACAATGCTACCATCCATTGGAGTAACAAAAATATCGATAACAAACTACGTTTTGTAATGACAAGGCTACCATCCATTGGAGTAACAAAAATCTCGACAAAAGACTACCTTCTATAATGATAAGGCTACCATCCATTAAACCATTAAAAATCTTGATAGCAGACTACCTTTCATAATGACAAGGCTATCATCCATTAGAGTAACAAAAATCTCGACAACAGACTAACTTCCATAATTACAAGGCTACCATCCATTGGAGTAACAAATATCTCGACAAAAGACTACCTTCCATAATGACAAGGCTACCATCCATTGGAGTAACCAAAATATCGATAATAGACTACCTTCTATAATGACAAGGCTAGCATCCATTGGAGTAACAAAAATCTCGACGACAAACTACCTTCCATAATAAAAAGGGTACCATCCATTGGAGTAACAAAAATATCGACAACAAACTACCTTCCATAATGACAAGGCTACAATCCATTGGAGTATCACAAATATCGACAACAAACTACCTTCCATAATTTCAAAGCTACCATCCATTGGAGTAACAAAAACTCGACAATAGACTACCTTCCATAATGTAAAGGTTACCATCCATTGGAATAACTAAAATCTCGACAACAGACTACCTTCCATAGTGACAAGGATACCATCCAAGGAAATAACAAAAATCTCGACAACAGACTACCTTCCATAATGAGAAGGCTACCATCCATTGGAGTAACAAAATTCTCGACAACAGACTACCTTCCATAATGACAAGGCTACCATCCATTGGAGTAACAAAAATCTTGGCAATAGACTACCTTACATAATGAGAATGCAACCATCCATTGGAGTAACAAAAATATCGACAACACACTATGTTCCATAATGACAAGGCTACCATCCATTGGAGTAACAAAAATCTCGACAACATACTACCTTCCATAATGACAAGGCTACCACCCATTAGACTATCAAAAATCTCGACAGCAGACTACCTTTAAAAATGACAAGGCTACCATCCATTGGAGTAACAAACATCTCGACAACAGACTAACTTCCATAATTATAAGGCTACCATCCATTGGAGTAACAAATATCTCCACAACAGACTACCTTCCATAATGATAAGGCTATCCATCCATTGGAGTAACAAAATTCTCGACAACAGACTACCTTCAATAATGACAAGGCTACAATCGATTGGAGTAACAAAAATCTCGAAAACATACTACCTTACATAATGACAATGCTACCATCCATTGGAGTAACAAAAATATCGACAACAAACTACATTCCATAATGACAAGGCTACCATCCATTGGAGTAACAAAAATCTCGACAATAGACTACCTTCCATAATGACATGGCTACCATCCATTAGACTATCAAAAATCTCGACAACAGACTACCTTTCACAATGACAAGGCTACCATCCATTGGAGTAACAAAAATATCGACAACAAACTAACTTCCATAATTACAAGGCTACCATCCATTGGAATAACAAATATCTCAACAATAGACTACTTTCCATAATGATAAAGCTACCATCCATTGGAGTACCAAAATTCTCGACAAAACACTACCTTCAATAATGGCAAGGCTACCATCCATTGGAGTAACAAAAATCTCGACAACAGACTACCTTCTATAATGATAAGGCTACCATCCATTAAACCATTAAAAATCTTGACAGCAGACTACCTTTCATAATGACAAGGCTACCATCCATTGGAGTAACAAAAATCTCGACAACAGACTAACTTCCATAATTACAAGGCTACCATACATTGGAGTAACAAATATCTCGACAAAAGACTACCTTCCATAATGACAAGGCTACCATCCATTGGAGTAACCAAAATATCGACAATAGACTACCTTCTATAATGACAAGGCTAGCATCCATTGGAGTAACAAAAATCTCGACAATAAACTACCTTCCATAATAAAAAGGGTACCATCCATTGGAGTAACAAAAATATCGACAACAAACTTCCTTCCATAATGACAAGGCTACAATCCATTGGAGTATCAAAAATATCGACAACAAACTACCTTCCATAATTTCAAGGCTACCATCCATTGCAGTAACAAAAACTCGACAATAGACTACCTTCCATAATTTAAAGGTTACCATCCATTGGAATAACAAAAATCTCGACAACAGACTACCTTCCATAGTGACAAGGATACCATTCAACGAAATAACAAAAATCTCTACAACAGACTACCTTCCACAATGAGAAGGCTACCATCCATTGGAGTAACAAAATTCTCGACAACAGACTACCTTCCATAATGACAAGGCTACCATCCATTGGAGTAACAAAAATCTTGGCAATAGACTACCTTACATAATGAGAATGCTACCATCCATTGGAGTAACAAAAATATCGACAACACACTATGTTCCATAATGACAAGGCTACCATCAATTGGAGTAACAAAAATCTCGACAACAGACTACCTTCCATAATGACAAGGCTACCACCCATTAGACTATCAAAAATCTCGACAGCAGACTACCTTTAAAAATGACAAGGCTACCATCCATTGGAGTAACAAACATCTCGATAACAGACTAACTTCCATAATTATAAGGCTACCATCCATTGGAGTAACAAATATCGCAACAACAGAGTACCTTCCATAATGATAAGGCTATCCATCCATTGGAGTAACAAAATTCTCGACAACAGACTACCTTCAATAATGACAAGGCTACAATCGATTGGAGTAACAAAAATCTCGAAAACATACTACCTTACATAATGACAATGCTACCATCCATTGGAGTAACAAAAATATCGACAACAAACTACATTCCATAATGACAAGGCTACCATCCATTGGAGTAACAAAAATATCGACAATAGACTACCTTCCATAATGAGAAGGCTACCATCCATTAGACCATCAAAAATCTCGACATCAGACTACCTTTCATAATGACAAGGCTACCATCCATTGGAGTAACAAAAATATCGACAACAGACTAACTTCCTTAATTATAAGGCTACCATCCATTGGAGTAACAAATATCTCGACAATAGACTAACTTCAATAATGATAAGGCTACCATCCATTGGACTATCAAAATCCTCGACAACAGACTACCTTCCATAATGACAAGGCTACCATCCAATGGAATACCAAAAATCTCAACAATAGACTACCTTCCATAATGACAAGGCTACCATCCATTAGAGTAACAAAAATCTGAACTACAAACTACCTTCCCTAATGACAACGCTACCATCCATTGCACTAACAAAAATCTCAATGAAAGACTACCTTCCATAATGACAAGGCTACCATCCATTGGAGTAACAAAAATCTCGACAACAGACTAACTTCGATAATTACAAGGCTACCATCCATTGGACTATCAAAAATCTCGACAGCATACTACCTTCCATAATGACAAGGCTACCATCCATTTGAGTATCAAAAATATCAAAAACAAACTACCTTCCATAATGACAAGGCTACCATCCATTGGAGTAACAAAAATCTCGACAACAGACTACCTTCCATAATGACATGGCTACCATCCATTAGACTATCAAAAATCTCGACAACAGACTACCTTTGATAATGACAAGGCTACCATCCATTGGAGTAACAAAAATCTCGACAACAAAATAACTTCCATAATTACAAGGCTACCATCCATTAGAATAACAAATATCTCAACAATAGACTACTTTCCATAATGATAAAGCTACCATCCATTGGAGTAACAAAATTCTGGACAACAGACTACCTTCAATAATGGCAAGGCTACCATCCATTGGAGTAACAAAAATCTCGACATCAGACTACCTTACATAATGACAATGCTACCATCCATTGGTGTACCAAAAATATCGATAACAAACTACGTTTTGTAATGACAAGGCTACCATCCATTGGAGTAACAAAAATCTCGACAACAGACTACCTTCCATAATGACAAGGCTACCATCCATTAAACCATTAAAAATCTTGACAACAGACTACCTTTCATAATGACAAGGCTATCAAACATTGGAGTAACAAAAATCTCGACAACAGACTAACTTCCATAATTACAAGGCTACCATCCATTGGAGTAACAAATATCTCGACAAAAGACTACCTTCCATAATGACAAGGCTACCATCCATTGGAGTAACCAAAATATCGACAATAGACTACCTTCTATAATGACAAGGCTAGCATCCATTGGAGTAACTAAAATCTCGACAACAAACTACCTTCCATAATAAAAAGGGTACCATCCATTGGAGTAACAAAAATGTCGACAACAAACTACCTTCCATAATGACAAGGCTACCATCCATTGGAGTATCAAAAATATCGACAACAAACTACCTTCCATAATTTCAAGGCTACCATCCATTGGAGTAACAAAAACTCGACAATAGACTACCTTCGATAATGTAAAGGTTACCATCCATTGGAATAACAAAAATCTCGACAACAGACTACCTTCCATAGTGACAAGGATACCATCCAAAGAAATAACAAAAATCTCGACAACAGACTACCTTCCATAATGAGAAGGCTACCATCCATTGGAGTAACAAAATTCTCGACAACAGACTACCTTCCATAATGACAAGGATACCATCCATTGGAGTAACAAAAATCTTGACAATAGACTACCTTACATAATGAGAATGCTACCATCCATTGGAGTAACAAAAATATCGACAACACACTATGTTCCATAATGACAAGGCTACCATCCATTGGAGTAACAAAAATCTCGACAACAGACTACCTTCCATAATGACAAGGCTACCACCATTAGACTATCAAAAATCTCGACAGCAGACTACCTATAAAAATGACAAGGCTACCATCCATTGGAGTAACAAACATCTCGACAACAGACTAACTTCCATAATTATAAGGCTACCATCCATTGGAGTAACAAATATCTCGACAACAGACTACCTTCCATAATGATAAGGCTATCTATCCATTGGAGTAACAAAAATCTCGACAACAGACTACCTTCAATAATGACAAGGCTACAATCGATTGGAGTAACAAAAATCTCGAAAACATACTGCCTTACATAATGACAATGCTACCATCCATTGGAGTAACCAAAATATCGACAACAAACTACGTTCCATAATGACAAGGCTACCATCCATTGGAGTAACAAAAATCTCGACAATAGACTACCTTCCATAATGAGAAGGTTACCATCCATTAGACCATCAAAAATCTCGACATCAGACTACCTTTCATAAAGACAAGGCTACCATCCATTGGAGTAACAAAAATCTCGACAACAGACTAACTTCCTTAATTATAAGGCTACCATCCATTGGAGTAACAAATATCTCGACAACAGACTAACTTCCATAATGAGAAGGCTACCATCCATTGGAATAAAAAAATTCTCGACAACAGACTACCTTCCATAATGACAAGGCTACCATCCATTGGAGTAACAAAAATCTCGACAACAGACTACCTTACATAATTACAATTCTACCATCTATTGGAGTAACAAAAATATCGACAACACACTATGTTCCATAATGACAAGGCTACCATCCATTGGAGTAACAAAAATCTCGACAACAGACTACCTTCCATAATGACAAGGCTACCATCCATTAGACTTCAAAAATCTCGACAGTAGACTACCTTTCATAATGACAAGGCTACCATCCATTGGAGTAACAAAAATCTCGACAACAGACTACCTTCCATAATGACAAGGCTACCATCCATTACACCATTAAAAATCTCGACAACAGACTACCTTTCATAATGACAAGGCTACCATCCATTGGAGTAACAAAAATCTCGACAACAGACTAACTTCCATAATTTCAAGGCTATTATCCATTGGAGTAACAAATATCTCAACAACAAACTTACTTCCATAATGATAAGTCTACCATCCATTGGACTATCAAAATCCTCGACAACAGACTACCTTCCATAATGACAAGGCTACCATCCAATGGAATACCAAAAATCTCAACAACAGACTACCTTCCATAATGACAAGGCTACCATCCATTGGAGTAACAAAAATCTAAACTACAGACTACCTTCCATAATGACAACGCTACCATCCATTGGACTAAAAAAAATCTCAACGAAAGACTACCTTCCATAAGGACAAGGCTACCATCCATTGGAGTTACAAAAATCTCGACAATAGACTAATTTCCATAATTACAAGGCTACCATCCATTGGAGTTACCAAAATATCGACAATAGACAACATTCTATAATGACAAGGCTTGTATCCATTGGACTATCAAAATCCTCGACAATAGACTACCTTCTATAATGAAAAGGGTACCATCCATTGGAGTAACAAAAATATCGACAACAGACTACCTTCCATAATGACAAGGCTACCATCAATTGGAGTATTAAAAAAATCGACAACAAACTACCTTCCATAATTACAAGGCTACCATCCATTGGAATAACAAAAATCTCGACAACAGACTACCTTCCATAATGACAAGGCTACCATCCAACGAAATAACAAAAATCTCGACAACAGACTACCTTCCATAATGAGAAGGTTACCATCCATTGGAATAAAAAAATTCTCGACAACAGACTACCTTCCATAATGACAAGGCTACCATCCATTGGAGTAACAAAAATCTCGACAACAGACTACCTTACATAATTACAATTCTACCATCTATTGGAGTAACAAAAATATCGACAACACACTATGTTCCATAATGACAAGGCTACTATCCATTGGAGTAACAAAAAGCTCGACAACAGACTACCTTCCATAATGACAAGGCTACCATCCATTAGACTTCAAAAATCTCGACAGTAGACTACCTTTCATAATGACAAGGCTACCATCCATTGGAGTAACAAAAATATCGACAACAGACTACCTTCCATAATGACAAGGCTACCATCCATTACACCATTAAAAATCTCGACAACAGACTACCTTTCATAATGACAAGGCTACCATCCATTGGAGTAACAAAAATCTCGACAACAGACTAACTTCCATAATTTCAAGGCTATTATCCATTTGAGTAACAAATATCTTAACAACAAACTAACTTCCATAATGATAAGTCTACCATCCATTGGACTATCAAAATCCTCGACAACAGACTACCTTCCATAATGACAAGGCTACCATCCAATGGAATACCAAAAATCTCAACAACAAACTACCTTCCATAATGACAAAGCTACCATCCATTGGAGTAACAAAAATCTAAACTACATACTACCTTCCATAATGACAACGCTACCATCCATTGGACTAAAAAAAATCTCAACGAAAGACTACCTTCCATAAGGAGAAGGCTACCATCCATTGGAGTTACAAAAATCTCGACAATAGACTAACTTCCATAATTACAAGGCTACCATCCATTGGAGTAACCAAAATATCGACAATAGACAACCTTCTATAATGAAAAGGCTTGTATCCATTGGACTATATAAATCCTCGACAATAGACTACCTTCTATAATGAAAAGGGTACCATCCATTGGAGTAACAAAAATATCGACAACAAACTACCTTCCATAATGACAAGGCTACCATCCATTGGAGTATTAAAAAAATCGACAACAAACTACCTTCCATAATTACAAGGCTACCATCCATTGGAATAACAAAAATTCTCGACAACAGACTACCTTCCATAATGACAAGGCTACCATCCAACGAAATAACAAAAATCTCGACAACAGACTACCTTCCATAATGAGAAGGTTACCATCCATTGGAATAAAAAAATTCTCGACAACAGACTACCTTCCATAATGACAAGGCTACCATCCATTGGAGTAACAAAAATCTCGACAACAGACTACCTTACATAATTACAATTCTACCATCTATTGGAGTAACCTAAATATCGACAACACACTATGTTCCATAATGACAAGGCTACCATCCATTGGAGTAACAAAAATCTTGACAACAGACTACCTTCCATAATGACAAGGCTACCATCCATTAGACTATCAAAAATCTCGAGAGTAGACTACCTTTCATAATGACAAGGCTACCATCCATTGGAGTAACAAAAATCTCGACCACAAACTAACTTCCATAATTACAAGGCTACCATCCATTGGAGTAACAAATATCTCGACAACAGACTACCTTCCATAATGATAAGGCTACCATCCATTGGACTATCAAAATCCTCGACAACAGACTACCTTCCATAATGACAAGGCTACCATCCATTGGAGTAACAAAAATCTCGACATCGGACTACCTTACATAATGACAATGCTACTATCCGTTGGAGTAACAAAAATATCGACAACAAACTACGTTCCGTAATGACAAGTCTACCATCCATTGGAGTAACAAAAATCTCGACAACAGACTACCTTCCATAATGACAAGGCTACCATCCATTAGACCATTAAAAATCTCGACAGCAGACTACCTTTCATAATGACAAGGCTACCATCCATTGGAGTAACAAAAATCTCGACAACAGACTACCTTCCATAATGACAAGGCTACCATCCATTGGAGTAACAAAAATCTTGACAACAGACTACCTTCCATAATGAAAATGCTACCATCCATTAGACTATCAAAAATATCGACAACAGACTACCTTTCATAAAGACAAGGCTAACATCCATTGGAGTAACAAATATCTCGACAACAGACTAACTTCCATAATTACAAGGCTACCATCCATTGGAGTAACAAATATCACATTAACACAATACCTTCCATAATTATAAGGCTACCATCCATTGGAGTAACAAAATTCTTGACTATTGACTACCTTCAATAATGACAAGGCTACCATCCATTAGAGTAACAAAAATCTCGACATCAGACCTCTTTACATAATGACAATGCTGCCATCCATTGGAGTAACAAATATATCGACAACAAACTGTGTTCCGTAATGACAAGGCTACCATCCATTGGAGTAACAAAAATCTCGACAACAGACTACCTTCCATAATGACAAGGCTACCATCCATTAGACCATTAAAAATCTCGACAACAGACTACCTTCCATAATGACAAGGCTACCATCCATTAGACCATTAAAAATCTCGACAACAGACTACCTTTCATAATGACAAGGCTACCATCCATTGGAGTAACAAATATCTCGACAACAGACTAACTTCCATAATGATAAGGCTACCATCCATTGGACTATCAAAATCCTCGACAACAGACTACCTTCCATAATGACAAGGCTACTATCCAATGGAATACCAAAAATCTCAACAACAAACTACCTTCCATAATGACAAGGCTACCATCCATTGGAGTAACAAAAATTTGAACTACATACTACCTTCCATAATGACAACGGTACCATCCATTGGACTTACAAAAATCTCAATGAAAGACTACCTTCCATAAGAACAAGGCTACCATCCATTGGAGTAACAAAAATCTCGACAACATACTAACTTCCATAATTACAAGGCTACCATCCATTGGAGTAACAAATATCTCGACAAAAGACTACCTTCCATAATGACAAGGCTACCATCCATTGGAGTAACCAAAATATCGACAATAGACTACCTTCTATAATGACAAGGCTAGCATCCATTGGAGTAACAAAAATCTCGACAACAAACTAACTTCCATAATGAAAAGGGTACCATCCATTGGAGTAACAAAAATATCGACAACAAACTATCTTCCGTAATGACAAGGATACCATTCATTGCAGTATTAAAAATATCGACAACAAACTACATTCAATAATGACAAGGCTACCATTCATTGGAGTAACAAAAATCTCAACATCATGCTACCTTACATAATGACAATGCTACCATCCGTTGGAGTAACAAAAATCTCGACAACAAACTACCTTCCATAATGACAAGGCTACCATCCATTACACCATTAAAAATCTCCACAGCAGACTACCTTTCATAATGACAAGGCTAACATCCATTGGAGTAACAAAAATCTCGACAACATACTAACTTCCATAATTACAAGGCTACCATCCATTGGAGTAACAAATATCTCGACAAAAGACTACCTTCCATAATGACAAGGCTACCATCCATTGGAGTAACCAAAATATCGACAATAGACTACCTTCTATAATGACAAGGCTAGCATCCATTGGAGTAACAAAAATCTCGACAACAAACTAACTTCCATAATGAAAAGGGTACCATCCATTGGAGTAACAAAAATATCGACAACAAACTATCTTCCATAATGACAAGGATACCATTCATTGTAGTATTAAAAATATCGACAACAAACTACCTTCAATAATGACAAGGCTACCATTCATTGGAGTAACAAAAATCTCAACATCATACTACCTTACATAATGACAATGCTACCATCCGTTGGAGTAACAAAAATCTCGACAACAGACTACCTTCCATAATGACAAGGCTACCATCCATTACACCATTAAAAATCTCGACAGCAGACTACCTTTCATAATGACAAGGCTAATATCCATTGGAGTAACAAAAATCTCGACAACAGACTAACTTCCATAATTTCAAGGCTACTATCCATTGGATTAACAAATATCTCAACAACAAAGTAACTTCCATAATGATAAGGCTACCATCCATTGGACTATCAAAATCCTCGACAACAGACTACCTTCCATAATGACAAGGCTACCATCCAATGGAATACCAAAAATCTCAACAACAGACTACCTTCCATAATGACAAGGCTACCATCCATTGGAGTAACAAAAATCTAAACTACATAGTACCTTCCATAATGACAACGCTACCATCCATTGGACTAACAAAAATCTCAACGAAAGACTACCTTCCATAAGGACAAGGCTACCATCCATTGGAGTTACAAAAATCTCGACAATAGACTTACTTCCATAATTACAAGGCTACCATCCATTGTAGTAACCAAAATATCGACAATAGACAACCTTCTATAATGACAAGGCTTGTATCCATTGGACTGTCAAAATCCTCGACAATAGACTACCTTCCATAATGAAAAGGGTACCATCCATTGGAGTAACAAAGATATCGACAACAAACTACCTTCCATAATGACAAGGCTACCATCCATTGGAGTATTAAAAATATCGACAACAAACTACCTACCATAATTACAAGGCTACCATCCATTGGAGTAACAAAAACTCGACAACAGACTACCTTCCATAATGACAAGGTTACCATCCATTGGAATAACAAAAATCTCGACAACAGACTACCTTCCATAATGACAAGGCTACCATCCATTAGACCATTAAAAATCTCGACAACAGACTACCTTTCATAATGACAAGGCTACCATCCATTGGAGTAACAACAATCTCGACAACAGACTACCTTCCATAATGACAAGGCTACCATCCATTGGAGTAACAAAAATCTTGACAACAGACTACCTTCCATAATGAAAATGCTACCATCCATTACACTATCAAAAATATCGACAACATACTACCTTTCATAAAGACAAGGCTAACATCCATTGGAGTAACAAATATCTCGACAACAGACTAACTTCCATAATTACAAGGCTACCATCCATTGGAGTAACAAATATCACATTAACACACTACCTTCCATAATTATAAGGCTACCATCCATTGGAGTAACAAAATTCTTGACTATTGACTACCTTCAATAATGACAAGGCTACCATCCATTAGAGTAACAAAAATCTCGACATCAGACCTCTTTACATAATGACAATGTTGCCATCCATTGGAGTAACAAATATATCGACAACAAACTGTGTTCCGTAATGACAAGGCTACCATCCATTGGAGTAACAAAAATCTCGACAATAGACTACCTTCCATAATGACAAGGCTACCATCCATTAGACCATTAAAACTCTCGACAACAGACTACCTTCCATAATGACAAGGCTACCATCCATTAGACCATTAAAAATCTCGACAACAGACTACCTTTCATAATGACAAGGCTACCATCCATTGGAGTAACAAATATCTCGACAACAGACTAACTTCCATAATGATAAGGCTACCATCCATTGGACTATCAAAATCCTCGACAACAGACTACCTTCCATAATGACAAGGCTACTATCCAATGGAATACCAAAAATCTCAACAACAAACTACCTTCCATAATGACAAGGCTACCATCCATTGGAGTAACAAAAATTTGAACTACATATTACATTCCATAATGACAACGGTACCATCCATTGGACTTACAAAAATCTCAATGAAAGACTACCTTCCATAAGAACAAGGCTACCATCCATTGGAGTAACAAAAATCTCGACAACATACTAACTTCCATAATTACAAGGCTACCATCCATTGGAGTAACAAATATCTCGACAAAAGACTACCTTCCATAATGACAAGGCTACAATCCATTGGAGTAACCAAAATATCGACAATAGACTACCTTCTATAATGACAAGGCTAGCATCCATTGGAGTAACAAAAATCTCGACAACAAACTAACTTCCATAATGAAAAGGGTACCATCCATTGGAGTAACAAAAATATCGACAACAAACTATCTTCCGTCATGACAAGGATACCATTCATTGCAGTATTAAAAATATCGACAACAAACTACATTCAATAATGACAAGGCTACCATTCATTGGAGTAACAAAAATCTCAACATCATACTACCTTACATAATGACAATGCTACCATCCGTTGGAGTAACAAAAATCTCGACAACAGACTACCTTCCATAATGACAAGGCTACCATCCATTACACCATTAAAAATCTCGACAGCAGACTACCTTTCATAATGACAAGGCTAACATCCATTGGAGTAACAAAAATCTCGACAACATAATAACTTCCATAATTACAAGGCTACCATCCATTGGAGTAACAAATATCTCGACAAAAGACTACCTTCCATAATGACAAGGCTACCATCCATTGGAGTAACCAAAATATCGACAATAGACTACCTTCTATAATGACAAGGCTAGCATCCATTGGAGTAACAAAAATCTCGACAACAAACTAACTTCCATAATGAAAAGGGTACCATCCATTGGAGTAACAAAAATATCGACAACAAACTATCTTCCATAATGACAAGGATACCATTCATTGCAGTATTAAAAATATCAACAACAAACTACCTTCAATAATGACAAGGCTACCATTCATTGGAGTAACAAAAATCTCAACATCATACTACCTTACATAATGACAATGCTACCATCCGTTGGAGTAACAAAAATCTCGACAACAGACTACCTTCCATAATGACAAGGCTACCATCCATTACACCATTAAAAATCTCGACAGCAGACTACCTTTCATAATGACAAGGCTAACATCCATTGGAGTAACAAAAATCTCGACAACAGACTAACTTCCATAATTTCAAGGCTACTATCCATTGGAGTAACAAATATCTCAACAACAAAGTAACTTCCATAATGATAAGGCTACCATCGATTTGACTATCAAAATCCTCGACAACAGACTACCTTCCATAATGACAAGGCTACCATCCAATGGAATACCAAAAATCTCAACAACAGACGACCTTCCATAATGGCAAGGCTACCATCCATTGGAGTAAGAAAAATCTAAACTACATAGTACCTTCCATAATGACAACGCTACCATCCATTGGACTAACAAAAATCTCAACGAAAGACTACCTTCCATAAGGACAAGGCTACCATCCATTGGAGTTATAAAAATCTCGACAATAGACTTACTTCCATAATTACAAGGCTACCATCCATTGTAGTAACCAAAATATCGACAATAGACAACCTTCTATAATGACAAGGCTTGTATCCATTGGACTGTCAAAATCCTCGACAATAGACTACCTTCCATAATGAAAAGGGTACCATCCATTGGAGTAACAAAAATATCGACAACAAACTACCTTCCATAATGACAAGGCTACCATCCATTGGAGTATTAAAAATATCGACAACAAACTACCTTCCATAATTACAAGGCTACCATCCATTGGAGTAACAAAAACTCGACAATAGACTACCTTCCATAATGACAAGGTTACCATCCATTGGAATAACAAAAATCTCGACAACAGATTACCTTCCATAATGACAAGGCTACCATCCAACGAAATAAATAAAATCTCGACAACAAACTACCTTCCATAATGAGAAGGCTACCATCCATTGGAATAAAAAAATTCTCGACAACAGACTACCTTCCATAATGACAAGGCTACCATCCATCGAAGTAACAAAAATCTCGACAACAGACTACCTTACATAATGACAATTCTACCATCTATTGGAGTAACAAAAATATCGACAACACACTATGTTCCATAATGACAATGCTACCATCCATTGGAGTAACAAAAATCTCGACAACAGACTACCTTCCATAATGACAAGGCTACCATCCATTACACCATTAAAAATCTCGACAGCAGACTACCTTTCATAATGACAAGGCTAACATCCATTGGAGTAACAAAAATCTCGACAACAGACTAACTTCCATAATTTCAAGGCTACTATCCATTGGAGTAACAAATATCTCAACAACAAAGTAACTTCCATAATGATAAGGCTACCATCCATTGGACTATCAAAATCCTCGACAACAGACTACCTTCCATAATGACAAGGCTACCATCCAATGGAATACCAAAAATCTCAACAACAGACTACCTTCCATAATGACAAGGCTACCATCCATTGGAGTAACAAAAATCTAAACTACATAGTACCTTCCATAATGACAACGCTACCATCCATTGGACTAACAAAAATCTCAACGAAAGACTACCTTCCATAAGGACAAGGCTACCATCCATTGGAGTTACAAAAATCTCGACAATAGACTTACTTTCATAATTACAAGGCTACCATCCATTGTAGTAACCAAAATATCGACAATAGACAACCCTCTATAATGACAAGGCTTGTATCCATTGGACTGTCAAAATCCTCGACAATAGACTACCTTCCATAATGAAAAGGGTACCATCCATTGGAGTAAAAAAAATATCGACAACAAACTACCTTCCATAATGACAAGGCTACCATCCATTGGAGTAAGAAAAATCTAAACTACATAGTACCTTCCATAATGACAACGCTACCATCCATTGGACTAACAAAAATCTCAACGAAAGACTACCTTCCATAAGGACAAGGCTACCATCCATTGGAGTTACAAAAATCTCGACAATAGACTTACTTCCATAATTACAAGGCTACCATCCATTGTAGTAACCAAAATATCGACAATAGACAACCTTCTATAATGACAAGGCTTGTATCCATTGGACTGTCAAAATCCTCGACAATAGACTACCTTCCATAATGAAAAGGGTACCATCCATTGGAGTAACAAAAATATCGACAACAAACTACCTTCCATAATGACAAGGCTACCATCCATTGGAGTATTAAAAATATCGACAACAAACTACCTACCATAATTACAAGGCTACCATCCATTGGAGTAACAAAAACTCGACAATATACTACCTTCCATAATGACAAGGTTACCATCCATTGGAATAACAAAAATCTCGACAACAGATTACCTTCCATAATGACAAGGCTACCATCCAACGAAATAAATAAAATCTCGACAACAAACTACCTTCCATAATGAGAAGGCTACCATCCATTGGAATAAAAAAATTCTCGACAACAGACTACCTTCCATAATGACAAGGCTACCATCCATCGGAGTAACAAAAATCTCGACAACAGACTACCTTACATAATGACAATTCTACCATCTATTGGAGTAACAAAAATATCGACAACACACTATGTTCCATAATGACAATGCTACCATCCATTGGAGTAACAAAAATCTCAACAACAGACTACCTTCCATAATGACAAGGCTACCATCCATTACACCATTAAAAATCTCGACAGCAGACTACCTTTCATAATGACAAGGCTAACATCCATTGGAGTAACAAAAATCTCGACAACAGACTAACTTCCATAATTTCAAGGCTACTATCCATTGGAGTAACAAATATCTCAACAACAAAGTAACTTCCATAATGATAAGGCTACCATCCATTGGACTATCAAAATCCTCGACAACAGACTACCTTCCATAATGACAAGGCTACCATCCAATGGAATACCAAAAATCTCAACAACAGACTACCTTCCATAATGACAAGGCTACCATCCATTGGAGTAACAAAAATCTAAACTACATAGTACCTTCCATAATGACAACGCTACCATCCATTGGACTAACAAAAATCTCAACGAAAGACTACCTTCCATAAGGACAAGGCTACCATCCATTGGAGTTACAAAAATCTCGACAATAGACTTACTTCCATAATTACAAGGCTACCATCCATTGTAGTAACCAAAATATCGACAATAGACAACCTTCTATAATGACAAGGCTTGTATCCATTGGACTGTCAAAATCCTCGACAATAGACTACCTTCCATAATGAAAAGGGTACCATCCATTGGAGTAAAAAAAATATCGACAACAAACTACCTTCCATAATGACAAGGCTACCATCCATTGGAGTAAGAAAAATCTAAACTACATAGTACCTTCCATAATGACAACGCTACCATCCATTGGACTAACAAAAATCTCAACGAAAGACTACCTTCCATAAGGACAAGGCTACCATCCATTGGAGTTACAAAAATCTCGACAATAGACTTACTTCCATAATTACAAGGCTACCATCCATTGTAGTAACCAAAATATCGACAATAGACAACCTTCTATAATGACAAGGCTTGTATCCATTGGACTGTCAAAATCCTCGACAATAGACTACCTTCCATAATGAAAAGGGTACCATCCATTGGAGTAACAAAAATATCGACAACAAACTACCTTCCATAATGACAAGGCCACCATCCATTGGAGTATTAAAAATATCGACAACAAACTACCTACCATAATTACAAGGCTACCATCCATTGGAGTAACAAAAACTCGACAATAGACTACCTTCCATAATGACAAGGTTACCATCCATTGGAATAACAAAAATCTCGACAACAGATTACCTTCCATAATGACAAGGCTACCATCCAATGAAATAAATAAAATCTCGACAACAAACTACCTTCCATAATGAGAAGGCTACCATCCATTGGAATAAAAAAATTCTCGACAACAGACTACCTTCCATAATGACAAGGCTACCATCCATCGGAGTAACAAAAATCTCGACAACAGACTACCTTACATAATGACAATTCTACCATCTATTGGAGTAACAAAAATATCGACAACACACTATGTTCCATAATGACAATGCTACCATCCATTGGAGTAACAAAAATCTCAACAACAGACTACCTTCCATAATGACAAGGCTACCATCCATTACACCATTAAAAATCTCGACAGCAGACTACCTTTCATAATGACAAGGCTAACATCCATTGGAGTAACAAAAATCTCGACAACAGACTAACTTCCATAATTTCAAGGCTACTATCCATTGGAGTAACAAATATCTCAACAACAAAGTAACTTCCATAATGATAAGGCTACCATCCATTGGACTATCAAAATCCTCGACAACAGACTACCTTCCATAATGACAAGGCTACCATCCAATGGAATACTAAAAATCTCAACAACAGACTACCTTCCATAATGACAAGGCTACCATCCATTGGAGTAACAAAAATCTAAACTACATAGTACCTTCCATAATGACAACGCTACCATCCATTGGACTAACAAAAATCTCAACGAAAGACTACCTTCCATAAGGACAAGGCTACCATCCATTGGAGTTACAAAAATCTCGACAATAGACTTACTTCCATAATTACAAGGCTACCATCCATTGTAGTAACCAAAATATCGACAATAGACAACCTTCTATAATGACAAGGCTTGTATCCATTAGACTGTCAAAATCCTCGACAATAGACTACCTTCCATAATGAAAAGGGTACCATCCATTGGAGTAACAAAAATATCGACAACAAACTACCTTCCATAATGACAAGGCTACCATCCATTGGAGTATTAAAAATATCGACAACAAACTACCTTCCATAATTACAAGGCTACCATCCATTGGAGTAACAAAAACTCGACAACAGACTACCTTCCATAATGACAAGGTTACCCTCCATTGGAATAACAAAAATCTCGACAACAGACTACCTTCCATAATGACAAGGCTACCATCCAACGAAATAAATAAAATCTCGACAACAAACTACCTTCCATAATGAGAAGGCTACCATCCATTGGAATAAAAAAATTCTCGACAACAGACTACCTTCCATAATTACAAGGCTACCATCCATCGGAGTAACAAAAATCTCGACAACAGACTACCTTACATAATGACAATTCTACCATCTATTGGAGTAACAAAAATATCGACAACAAACTACGTTCCGTAATGACAAGTCTACCATCCATTGGAGTAACAAAAATATCGACAACAGACTACCTTCCATAATGACAAGGCTACCATCCATTAGACCATTAAAAATCTCGACATCAGACTACCTTTCATAATGACAAGTCTACCATCCATTGGAGTAACAAAAATCTCGACAACAGACTACCTTCCATAATGACAATGCTACCATCCATTAGACTATCAAAAATATCGACAGCAGACTACCTTTCATAATGCCAAGGCTACCATCCATTGGAGTAACAAATATCTCGACAACAGACTAACTTCCATAATTACAAGGCTACCATCCATTGGAGTAACAAATATCTCAACAACACACTACCTTCCATAATGATAAGGCTACCATCCATTGGAGTAACAAAATTCTTGACAACCGACTACCTTCAATAATGACAAGGCTACCATTCATTAGAGTAACAAAAATCTCGACATCAGACCACCTTACATAATGACAATGCTGCCATCCATTGGAGTAACAAAAATATCGACAACAAACTGCGTTCCGTAATGACAAGGCTACCATCCATTGGAATAACAAAAATCTCGACAACAGACTACCTTCCATAATGACAAGGCTACCATCCATTAGACCATTAAAAATCTCGACAGCAGACTACCTTTCATAATGACAAGGCTACCATCCATTGGAGTAACAAAAATCTCGACAACAGACTAACTTCCATAATTACAAGGCTACCATCCATTGGACTATCAAAATCCTCGACAACAGACTACCTTCCATAATGACAAGGCTACCATCCAATGGAATACCAAAAATCTCAACAACAAACTACCTTCCCTAATGACAAGGCTACCATCCATTGGAGTAACAAACATCTTAACTATAGACTACCTTCCATAATGACAACGGTACCATCCATTGGACTTACAAAAATCTCAATGAAAGACTACCTTCCATAAGGACAAGGCTACCATCCATTGGAGTAACAAAAATCTCGACAACAGACTAACTTCCATAATTACAAGGCTACCATCCATTGGAGTAACAAATATCTCGACAAAAGACTAGCTTCCATAATGACAAGGCTACCATCCATTGGAGTAACCAAAATATCGATAATAGACTACCTTCTATAATGACAAGGCTAGCATCCATTGGAGTAACAAAAATCTCGACAACAAACTAACTTCCATAATGAAAAGGGTACCATCCATTGGAGTAACAAAAATATCGACAACAAACTACCTTCCATAATGACAAGGATACCATTCATTGGAGTATTAAAAATATCGACAACAAACTACCTTCAATAATGACAAGGCTACCATTCATTGGAGTAACAAAAATCTCGACATCAGACTACCTTACATAATGACAACACTACCATCCGTTGGAGTAACAAAAATATCGACAACAAACTACCTTCCATAATGATAAGTCTACCATCCATTGGAGTAACAAAAATCTCGACAACAGACTACCTTCCATAATGACAAGGCTACCATCCATTTGACAATTAAAAATCTCGACAGCAGACTACCTTTCGTAATGACAAGGCTACCATCCATTGGAGTAACAAAAATCTCGACAACATACTAACTTCCATAATTACAAGGCTACTATCCATTGGAGTAACAAATATCTCGACAAATAACTACCTTCCATAATGACAAGGCTACAATCCATTGGAGTAACCAAAATATCGACAATAGACTACCTTCTATAATGACAAGGCTAGCATCCATTGGAGTAACAAAAATCTCGACAACAAACTAACTTCCATAATGAAAAGGGTACCATCCATTGGAGTAACAAAAATATCGACAACAAACTATCTTCCGTAATGACAAGGATACCATTCATTGCAGTATTAAAAATATCGACAACAAACTACATTCAATAATGACAAGGCTACCATTCATTGCAGTAACAAAAATCTCAACATCATACTACCTTACATAATGACAATGCTACCATCCGTTGGAGTAACAAAAATCTCGACAACAGACTACCTTCCATAATGACAAGGCTACCATCCATTACACCATTAAAAATCTCGACAACAGACTACCTTTCATAATGACAAGGCTAACATCCATTGGAGTAACAAAAGTATCGACAACATACTAACTTCCATAATTACAAGGCTACCATCCATTGGAGTAACAAATATCTCGACAAAAGACTACCTTCCATAATGACAAGGCTACCATCCATTGGAGTAACCAAAATATCGACAATAGACTACCTTCTATAATGACAAGGCTAGCATCCATTGGAGTAACAAAAATCTCGACAACAAACTAACTTCCATAATGAAAAGGGTACCATCCATTGGAGTAACAAAAATATCGACAACAAACTATCTTCCATAATGACAAGGATACCATTCATTGCAGTATTAAAAATATCAACAACAAACTACCTTCAATAATGACAAGGCTACCATTCATTGGAGTAACAAAAATCTCAACATCATACTACCTTACATAATGACAATGCTACCATCCGTTGGAGTAACAAAAATCTCGACAACAGACTACCTTCCATAATGACAAGGCTACCATCCATTACACCATTAAAAATCTCGACAGCAGACTACCTTTCATAATGACAAGGTTAACATCCATTGGAGTAACAAAAATCTCGACAACAGACTAACTTCCATAATTTCAAGGCTACTATCCATTGGAGTAACAAATATCTCAACAACAAAGTAACTTCCATAATGATAAGGCTACCGTCCATTTGACTATCAAAATCCTCGACAACAGACTACCTTCCATAATGACAAGGCTACCATCCAATGGAATACCAAAAATCTCAACAACAGACGACCTTCCATAATGGCAAGGCTACCATCCATTGGAGTAAGAAAAATCTAAACTACATAGTACCTTCCATAATGACAACGCTACCATCCATTGGACTAACAAAAATCTCAACGAAAGACTACCTTCCATAAGGACAAGGCTACCATCCATTGGTGTTACAAAAATCTCGACAATAGACTTACTTCCATAATTACAAGGCTACCATCCATTGTAGTAACCAAAATATCGACAATAGACAACCTTCTATAATGACAAGGCTTGTATCCATTGGACTGTCAAAATCCTCGACAATAGACTACCTTCCATAATGAAAAGGGTACCATCCATTGGAGTAACAAAAATATCGACAACAAACTACCTTCCATAATGACAAGGCTACCATCCATTGGAGTATTAAAAATATCGACAACAAACTACCTTCCATAATTACAAGTCTACCATCCATTGGAGTAACAAAAACTCGACAATAGACTACCTTCCATAATGACAAGGTTACCATCCATTGGAATAACAAAAATCTCGACAACAGATTACCTTCCATAATGACAAGGCTACCATCCAACGAAATAAATAAAAACTCGACAACAAACTACCTTCCATAATGAGAAGGCTACCATCCATTGGAATAAAAAAATTCTCGACAACAGACTACCTTCCATAATGACAAGGCTACCATCCATCGGAGTAACAAAAATCTCGACAACAGACTACCTTACATAATGACAATTCTACCATCTATTGGAGTAACAAAAATATCGACAACACATTATGTTCCATAATGACAATGCTACCATCCATTGGAGTAACAAAAATCTCGACAACAGACTACCTTCCATAATGACAAAGCTACCATCCATTACACCATTAAAAATCTCGACAGCAGACTACCTTTCATAATGACAAGGCTAACATCCATTGGAGTAACAAAAATCTCGACAACAGACTAACTTCCATAATTTCAATGCTACTATCCATTGGAGTAACAAATATCTCAACAACAAAGTAACTTCCATAATGATAAGGCTACCATCCATTGGACTATCAAAATCCTCGACAACAGACTATCTTCCATAATGACAAGGCTACCATCCAATGGAATACCAAAAATCTCAACAACAGACTTCCTTCCATAATGACAAGGCTACCATCCATTGGAGTAACAAAAATCTAAACTACATAGTACCTTCCATAATGACAACGCTACCATCCATTGGACTAACAAAAATCTCAACGAAAGACTACCTTCCATAAGGACAAGGCTACCATCCATTGGAGTTACAAAAATCTCGACAATAGACTTACTTCCATAATTACAAGGCTACCATCCATTGTAGTAACTAAAATATCGACAATAGACAACCTTCTATAATGACAAGGCTTGTATCCATTGGACTGTCAAAATCCTCGACAATAGACTACCTTCCATAATGAAAAGGGTACCATCCATTGGAGTAACAAAAATATCGACAACAAACTACCTTCCATAATGACAAGGCTACCATCCATTGGAGTATTAAAAATATCGACAACAAACTACCTTCTATAATTACAAGGCTACCATCCATTGGAGTAACAAAAACTCGACAACAGACTACCTTCCATAATGACAAGGTTACCATCCATTGGAATAACAAAAATCTCGACAACAGACTACCTTCCATAATGACAAGGCTACCATCCAACGAAATAAATAAAATCTCGACAACAAACTACCTTCCATATTGAGAAGGCTACCATCCATTGGAATAAAAAAATTCTCGACAACAGACTACCTTCCATAATGACAAGGCTACCATCCATCGGAGTAACAAAAATCTCGACAACAGACTACCTTACATAATGACAATTCTACCATCTATTGGAGTAACAAAAATATCGACAACAAACTACGTTCCGTAATGACAAGTCTACCATCCATTGGAGTAACAAAAATATCGACAACAGACTACCTTCCATAATGACAAGGCTACCATCCATTAGACCATTAAAAATCTCGACATCAGACTACCTTTCATAATGATAAGGCTACCATCCATTGGAGTAACAAAAATCTCGACAACATACTACCTTCCATAATGACAATGCTACCATCCATTAGACTATCAAAAATATCGACAGCAGACTACCTTTCATAATGCCAAGGCTACCATCCATTGGAGTAACAAATATCTCGACAACAGACTAACTTCCATAATTACAAGGATACCATCCATTGGAGTAACAAATATCTCAACAATACACTACCTTCCATAATGATAAGGCTACCATCCATTGGAGTAACAAAATTCTTGACAACCGACTACCTTCAATAATGACAAGGCTACCATTCATTAGAGTAACAAAAATCTTGACATCAGACCACCTTACAAAATGACAATGCTGCCATCCATTGGAGTAACAAAAATATCGACAACAAACTGCGTTCCGTAATGACAAGGCTACCATCCATTGGAATAACAAAAATCTCGACAACAGACTACCTTCCATAATGACAAGGCTACCATCCATTAGACCATTAAAAATCTCGACAGCAGACTACCTTTCATAATGACAAGGCTACCATCCATTGGAGTAACAAAAATCTCGACAACAGACTAACTTCCATAATTACAAGGCTACCATCCATTGGACTATCAAAATCCTCGACAACAGACTACCTTCCATAATGACAAGGCTACCATCCAATGGAATACCAAAAATCTCAACAACAAACTACCTTCCATAATGACAAGGCTACCATCCATTGGAGTAACAAAAATCTTAACTATAGACTACCTTCCATAATGACAACGGTACCATCCATTGGACTTACAAAAATCTCAATGAAAGACTACCTTCCATAAGGACAAGGCTACCATCCATTGGAGTAACAAAAATCTCGACAACAGACTAACTTCCATAATTACAAGGCTACCATCCATTGGAGTAACAAATATCTCGACAAAAGACTAGCTTCCATAATGACAAGGCTACCATCCATTGGAGTAACCAAAATATCGATAATAGACTACCTTCTATAATGACAAGGCTAGCATCCATTGGAGTAACAAAAATCTCGACAACAAACTAACTTCCATAATGAAAAGGGTACCATCCATTGGAGTAACAAAAATATCGACAACAAACTACCTTCCATAATGACAAGGATACCATTCATTGGAGTATTAAAAATATCGACAACAAACTACCTTCAATAATGACAAGGCTACCATTCATTGGAGTAACAAAAATCTCGACATCAGACTACCTTACATAATGACAACACTACCATCCGTTGGAGTAACAAAAATATCGACAACAAACTACCTTCCATAATGATAAGTCTACCATCCATTGGAGTAACAAAAATCTCGACAACAAACTACCTTCCATAATGACAAGGCTACCATCCATTAGACCATTAAAAATCTCGACAGCAGACTACCTTTCATAATGACAAGGCTACCATCCATTGGAGTAACAAAAATCTCGACAACAGACTAACTTCCATAATTTCAAGGCTACTATCCATTGGAGTACCAAATTTATCAACAACAAACTAACTTCCATAATGATAAGGCTACCATCCATTGGACTATCAAAATCCTCGACAACAGACTACCTTCCATATTGATAAGGCTACCATCCAATGGAATACCAAAAATATCAACAACAGACTACCTTCCATAATGACAAGGCTACCATCCATTGGAGTATCAAAAATCTGAACTACAGACTACCTTCCATAATGACAACGCTACCATCCATTGGACTAACAAAAATCTCAATGAAAGACTACCTTCCATAAGGAAAAGGCTACCATCCATTGGAGTTACAAAAATCTCGACAATAGACTAACTTCCATAATTACAAGGCTACCATCCATTGGAGTAACAAAAATATCGACAATAGACAACCTTCTATAATGACAAGGCTTGTATCCATTGGACTATCAGAATCCTCGACAATAGACTACCTTCCATAATGAAAAGGGTACCATACATTGGAGTAACAAAAATATCGACAAAAAACTACCTTCCATAATGACAAGGCTACCATCCATTGGAGTATTAAAAAAATCGACAACAAACTACCTTCCATAATTACAAGGCTACCATCCATTGGAATAACAAAAACTCGACAACAGACTACCTTCCATAATGACAAGGCTACCATCCAACGAAATAACAAAAATCTCGACAACAGACTACCTTCCATAATGAGAAGGCTACCATTCATTGGAATAAAAAAATTCTCGACAACAGACTACCTTCAATAATGACAAGGCTACCATCCATTGGAGTAACAGAAATCTCGACAATAGACTACCTTACATAAAGACAATTCTACCATCTATTGGAGTAACAAAAATATCGACAACACACTATGTTCCATAATGACATGGCTACCATCCATTGGAGTAACAAAAATCTCGACAACAGACTACCTTTCATAATGACAAGGCTACCATCCATTAGACTATCAAAAATCTCGACAGTAGACTACCTTTCATAATGACAAGGCTACCATCCATTGGAGTAACAAAAATCTCGACAATAGACTAACTTCCATAATTACAAGGCTACCATCCATTGGAGTAACAAATATCTCGACAACAGACTACCGTCCATAATGATAAGGCTACCATCCATTGGACTATCAAAATCCTCGACAACAGACTACCTTCCATAATGACAAGGCTACCATCCATTGGAGTAACAAAAATCTCGACATCTGACTACCTTACATAATGACAATGCTACCATCCGTTGGAGTAACAAAAATATCGACAACAAACTACGTTCAATAATGACAAGTCTACCATCCATTGGAGTAACAAAAATCTCGACAACAGACTACCTTCCATAATGACAAGGCTGCCATCCATTAGACCATTAAAAATCTCGACAGCAGACTACCTTTCATAATGACAAGGCTACCATCCATTGGAGTAACAAAAATCTCGACAATAGACTACCTTCCATAATGACAAGGCTACTATCCATTGGAGTAAAAAAATTCTCGACAACAGACTACCTGCCATAATGACAATGCTACCATCCATTGGACTATCAAAAATATCGACAGCAGACTACCTTTCATAATGATAAGGCTACCATCCATTGGAGTAACAAATATCTCGACAACAGACTAACTTCCATAATTACAAGGCTACCATCCATTGGAGTAACAAAATTCTTGACAACTGACTACCTTCAATAATGACAAGGCTACCATCAATTAGAGTAACAAAAATCTCGACATCACACCACCTTACACAATGACAATTCTGCCATCCATTGGAGTAACAAAAATATCAACAACAAACTGCTTTTTCCGTAATGACAAGGCTACCATCCATTGGAGTAACAAAAATCTCGACAACAGACTACCTTCCATAATGACAAGGCTACCATCCATTAGACCATTAAAAATCTCGACAGCAGACTACCTTTCATAATGGCAAGGCTACCATCCATTGGAGTAATAAAAATCTCGACAACAGACTAACTACCATAACTACAAGGCTACCATCCATTGGAGTAACAAATATCTCGACAACAGACTAACTTCCATAATGATAAGGCTACCATCCATTGGACTATCAAAATCCTCGACAACAGACTACCTTCCGTAATGACAAGGCTACCATCCAATGGAATACCAAAAATCTCAACAAAAAACTACCTTCCATAATGACAAGGCTACCATCCATTGGAGTACCAAAAATCTGGACTACAGACTACCTTCCATAATGACAACGGTACCATCCATTGGACTTACAAAAATCTCAATGAAAGACTACCTTCCATAAGGACAAGGCTACCATCCATTGGAGTAACAAAAATCTCGACAACAGACTAACTTCCATAATTACAAGGCTACCATCCATTGGAGTAACAAATATCTAGACAAAAGACTACCTTCCATAATGACAAGGCTACCATCCATTGGAGTAACAAAAATATCGACAATAGACTACCTTCTATAATGACAAGGCTAGCATCCATTGGAGTAACAAAAATCTCGACAACAAACTAACTTCCATAATGAAAAGGGTACCACCCATTGGAGTAACAAAAATATCGACAACAAACTACCTTCCATAATGACAAGGATACCATTCATTGGAGTATTAAAAATATCGACAACAAATTACCTTCAATAATGACAAGGCTACCATTCATTGGAGTAACAAAAATCTCGACATCAGACTACCTTACATAATGACAATACTACCATCCGTTGGAGTAACAAAAATATCGACAACAAACTACCTTCCGTAATGACAAGTCTACCATCCATTGGAGTAACAAAAAACTCGACAACAAACTACCTTCCATTATGAGAAAGCTACCATCCATTGGAGTATTAAAAATATCGACAACAAACTACCTTCCATAATTACAAGGCTACCATCCATTGGAGTAACAAAAACTCGACAACAGACTACCTTCCATAATGACAAGGTTACCATCCATTGGAATAACAAAAATCTCGACAACAGACTACCTTCCATAATGACAAGGCTACCATCCAACGAAATAACAAAAATCTCGACAACAGACTACCTTCCATAATGAGAAGGCTACCATCCATTGGAATAAAAAATTTTCGATAACAGACTACCTTCCATAATTACAAGGCTACCATCCATTGGAGTAACAAAAATCTCGACAACAGACTACTTTACATAATGACAATTCTACCATCTATTGGAGTAACAAAAATATCGACAACACACTATGTTCCATAATGACAAGGCTACCATCCATTGGAGTAACAAAAATCTCGACAACAGACTACCTTCCATAATGACAAGGCTACCATCCATTAGACTATCAAAAATCTCGACAATAGACTACCTTTCATAATGATAAGGCTACCATCCATTGGAGTAACAAAAATATCGACAATAGACTAACTTCCATAATGACAAGGCTACCATCCATTAGACTATCAAAAATCTCGACAGTAGACTACCTTTCATAATGACAAGGCTACCATCCATTGGAGTAACAAAAATCTCGACAACAGACTAACTTCCATAATTACAAGGCTACCATCCATTGGTGTAAAAAATATCTCGACAACAGACTACCTTCCATAATGATAAGGCTACCATCCATTGGACTATCAAAATCCTCGACAACAGACAACCTTCCATAATGACAAGGCTACCATCCATTGGAGTAACAAAAACTCGACATCGGACTACCTTACATAATGAAAATGCTACCATCCGTTGGAGTAACAAAAATATCGACAACAAACTACGTTCCGTAATGACAAGTCTACCATCCATTGGAGTAACAAAAATCTCGACAACAGACTACCTTCCATAATGACAAGGCTACCATCCATTAGACCATTAAAAATCTCGATAGCAGACTACCTTTCATAATGACAAGGCTGCCATCCATTGGAGTAACAAAAATCTCGACAACAGACTAACTTCCATAATTTCAAGGCTATTATCCATTGGAGTAACAAATATCTCAACAACAGACTAACTTCGATAATGAAAAGGCTACCATCCATTGGACTATCAAAATCCTCGACAACAGACTACCTTCCATAATGAAAAGGCTACCATCCAATGGAATACCAAAAATTTCAACAACAGACTACCTTCCATAATGACAAGGCTACCATCCATTGGAGTAACAAAAATCGGAACTACAGAATACCTTCCATAATGACAACGCTACCATCCATTGGACTAACAAAAATCTCAACGAAAGACTACCTTCCATAAGGAAAAGGCTACCATCCATTGGAGTTACAAAAATATCGACAACAGACTAACTTCCATAATTACAAGGCTACCATCCACTGGAGTAACAAATATCTCGACAAAAGACTACCTTCCATAATGACAAGGCTACCATCCATTGGAGTAACCAAAATATCGACAATAGACAACCTTCTATAATGACAAGGCTAGTATCCATTGGAGTAACAAAAATCTCGACAACAAACTACCTTCCATAATGAAAAGGGTACCATCCATTGGAGTAACAAAAATATCGGCAACAAACTACCTTCCATAATGACAAGGCTACCATCCATTGGAGAATTAAAAATATCGACAACAAACTACCTTCCATAATTACAAGGCTACCATCCATTGGAGTAACAAAAACTCGACAACAGACTACCTTCCATAATGACAAGGCTACCATCCAACGAAATAACAAAAATCTCGACAACAGACTACCTTACATAATGAGAAGGCTACCAACCATTGGAGTAAAAAAATTCTCGACAACAGACTACCTTCCATAATGACAAGGCTACCATCCATGGAGTAACAAAAATCTCGACAACAGACTACCTTACATAATGACAATTCTACCATCTATTGGAGTAACAAAAATATCGACAACACACTATGTTCCATAATGACAAGGCTACCATCCATTGGAGTAACAAAAATCTCGACAACAGACTACCTTCCATAATGAAAAGGCTACCATCCATTAGACTATCAAAAATCTCGACAATAGACTACCTTTCATAATGACAAGGCTACCATCCATTGGAGTAACAAAAATCTCGACAACAGACTAACTTCCATAATGACAAGGCTACCATCCATTAGACTATCAAAAATCTCGACAGTAGACTACCTTTCATAATGACAAGGCTACCATCCATTGGAGTAACAAAAATCTCGATAACAGACTAACTTCCATAATCACAAGGCTACCATCCATTGGAGTAACAAATATCTCGACAACAGACTACCTTCCATAATGATAAGGCTACCATCCATTGGACTATCAAAATCCTCGAAAACAGACTACTATCCATAATGACAAGGCTACCATCCATTGGAGTAACAAAAATCTCGACATCAAACTACCTTACATAATGAAAATGCTACCATCCGTTGGAGTAACAAAAATATCGACAACAAAGTACGTTCCGTAATGACAAGTCTACCATCCATTGGAGTAACAAAAATCTCGACAACAGACTACCTTCCATAATGACAAGGCTACCATCCATGAGACCATTAAAAATCTCGACAGCAGACTACCTTTTATAATGACAAGGCTACAATCCATTGGAGTAACAAATATCTCGACAACATACTAACTTCCATAATTTCAAGGCTACCATCCATTGGAGTAACAAATATCTCAACAGCAGAATAATTTCCATAATGATAAGGCTACCATCCATTGGACTATCAAAATCCTCGACAATAGACTACCTTCCATAATGACAAGGCTACCATCCAATGGAATACTAAAAATCTCAACAACAGACTACCTTCCTAATGACAAGGCTACCATCCATTGGAGTAACAAAAATCTGAACTACATACTACCTTCCATAATGACAATGCTATAATCCATTGGAATAACAAAAATCTCAACGGAAGACTACCTTCCATAAGGACAAGGCTACCATCCATTGGAGTAACAAAAATCTAGACAACAGACTAACTTCCATAATTACAAAGCTACCATCCATTGGAGTAACATATATCTCGACAAAAGACTACCTTCCATAATGACAAGGCTACCATCCATTGGAGTAACCAAAATATCGACAATAGACGACCTTCTAAAATGACAAGGCTAGCATCCATTGGAGTAACAAAAATCTCGACAACAAACTACCTTACATAATGAAAAGGGTACCATCCATTGGAGTAACAAAAATATCGACAACAAACTACCTTCCATAATGACAAGGCTACCATCCATTGGAGTATTAAAAATATCGACAACAAACTACCTTCCATAATTACAAGGCTACCATCCATTGGAGTAACAAAAACACGACAACAGACTAACTTCCATAATGACAAGGCTACCATCCATTGGAGTAACAAATATCTCGACAACAGACTACCTTCCATAATGATAAGGCTACCATCCATTGGACTATCAAAATCCTTGACAACAGACTACCTTCCATAATGATAAGGCTACCATTCATTGGAGTAACAAAAATCTCGACATCGGACTACCTTACATAATGACAATGCTACCATCCGTTGGAGTAACAAAAATATCGACAACAAACTACGTTCAGTAATGACAAGTCTACCATCCATTGTAGTAACAAAAATCTCGACAACAGACTACCTTCCATAATGACAAGGCTACCCTCCATTGGACGATTAAAAATCTCGACAGCAGACTACCTTTCATAATGGCAAGGCTACCATCCATTGGAGTAACAAAAATCTCGACAATAGACTACCTTCCATAATGACAAGGCTACCATCCATTGGAGTAACAAAAATCTCGACAACAGACTACCTTCCATAATGACAAGGCTACCATCCATTAGACCATTAAAAATATCGACAGCAGACTACCTTTCATAATGACAAGGCTTCCATCCATTGGAGTAACAAAAATCTCGACAACAGACTAACTTCCATAATTTCAAGGCTATTATCCATGGGAGTAACAAATATCTCAACAAAAGACTAACTTCGATAATGATAAGGCTACCATCCATTGGACTATCAAAATCCTCGAAAACAGACTACCTTCCATAATGACAAGGCTACCATCTAATGGAATACCAAAAATCTCAACAACAGACTACCTTCCATAATGACAAGGCTACCATCCATTGGAGTAACAAAAATCGGAACTACAGACTACCTTCCATAATGACAACGCTACCATCCATTGGACTAACAAAAATCTCAACGAAAGACTACCTTCCATAAGGACAAGGCTACCATCCATTGGAGTTACAAAAATCTCGACAACAGACTAACTTCCATAATTACAAGGCTACCATCCATTGGAGTAACAAATATCTCGACAAAAGACTACCTTCTATAATGACAAGGCTACCATCCATTGGAGTAAACAAAATACCGACAATAGACTACCTTCTATAATGACAAGGCTAGCATCCATTGGAGTAACAAAAATCTCGACAACAAACTAACTTCCATAATGAAAAGGGTACCATCCATTGGAGTAAAAAAAATATCGACAACAAACTACCTTCCATAATGACAAGGATACCATTCATTGGAGTATTAAAAATATCAACAACAAACTACCTTCAATAATGACAAGGCTACCATTCATTGGAGTAACAAAAACTTCGACATCAGACTACCTTACATAATGACAATGCTACCATCCGTTGGAGTTACAAAAATATCGACAACAAACTACCTTCCGTAATGACAAGTCTACCATCCATTGGAGTAACAAAAATCTCGACAACAGACTACATTCCATAATGACAAGGCTACCATCCATTAGACCAAAAAAACTCTCGACAGCAGACTACCTTTCATAATGACAAGGCTACCATCCATTGGAGTAACAAAAATCTCGACAACAGACTAACTTCCATAATTTCAAGGCTACTATCCATTGGAGTAACAAATTTCTCAACAACAAACTAACTTCCATAATGATAAAGCTACCATCTATTGGACTATCAAAATCCTCGACAACAGACTACCTTCCATAATGACAAGGCTACCATCCAATGGAATACCAAAAATCTCAACAACAGACTACCTTCCATAATGACAAGGCTACCATCCATTGGAGTAACAAAAATGTGAACTACAAACTACCTTCCATAATGACAACGCTACCATCCATTGGACTAACAAAAATCTCAACGAAAGACTACCTTCCATAAGGACAAGGCAACCATCCATTGGAGTTACAAAAATCTCGACAATAGACTAACTTCCATAATTACAAGGCTACCATCCATTGGAGTAACCAAAAAATCGACAATAGACAACCTTCTATAATGACAAGGCTTGTATCCATTGGACTATCAAAATCCTCAACAACATACTACCTTCCATAATGACAAGGCTATCATCCAACGAAATAACAAAAATCTAGAAAACAGACTACCTTCCATAATGAGAAGGCTACTATCCATTGGAGTATTAAAAATATCGACAACAAACTACCTTCCATAATTACAAGGCTACCATCCATTGGAGCAACAAAAACTCGACAACAGACTACCTTCCATAATGACAAGGTTACCATCCATTGGAATAACAAAAATCTCGACAACAGACTACCTTCCATAATGACAAGGCTACCATCCAACAAAATAACAAAAATCTCGACAGTAGACTACCTTTCATAATGACAAGGCTACCATCCATTGGACTAACAAAAATCTCGACAACAGACTAACTTCCATAATGACAAGGCTACCATCCATTGGAGTAACAAATATCTCGACAACAGACTACCTTCCATAATGATAAGGCTACCATCCATTGGCCTATAAAAATCCTCGACAACAGACTACCTTCCATAATGACAAGGCTACCATCCATTGGAGTAACAAAAATCTCGACATCGGACTACCTTACATAATGAAAATGCTACCATCCATTGGAGTAAAAAAAATATCAACAACAAACTACGTTCCGTAATGACAAGTCTACCATCCATTGGAGTAACAAAAATCTCGAAAACAGACTACCTTCCATAATGACAAGGCTACCATCCATTAGACCATTAAAAATATCGACAGCAGACTACCTTTCATAATTACAAGGCTGCCATCCATTGGAGTAATAAAAATCTCGACAACAGACTAACTTCCATAATTTCAAGGCTATTATCCATTGGAGTAACAAATATCTCAACAACAGACTAACTTCGATAATGATAAGGCTACCATCCATTGGACTGTCAAAATCCTCGACAACAGACTACCTTCCATAATGACAAGGCTACCATCCAACGGAATACCAAAAATCTCAACAACAGACTACCTTCTATAATGACAAGGCTACCATCCATTGGAGTAACAAAAATCGGAACTACAGACTACCTTCCATAATGACAACGCTACCATCCATTGGACTAACAAAAATCTCAACGAAAGACTACCTTCCATAAGGACAAGGCTACCATCCATTGGAGTTACAAAAATCTCGACAACAGACTAACTTCCATAATTACAAGGCTACCATCCATTGGAGTAACAAATATCTCGACAAAAGACTACCTTCTATAATGACAAGGCTACCATCCATTGGAGTAACCAAAATATCGACAATAGACTACCTTCTATAATGACAAGGCTAGCATCCATTGGAGTAACAAAAATCTCGACAACAAACTAACTTCCATAATGAAAAGGGTACCATCCATTGGAGTAAAAAAAATATCGACAACAAACTACCTTCCATAATGACAAGGATACCATTCATTGGAGTAACAAAAATCTCGACAACAGACTACCTTCAATAATGACAAGGCTACCATTCATTGGAGTAACAAAAATCTCGACATCAGACTACCTTACATAATGACAATGCTACCATCCGTTGGAGTTACAAAAATATCGACAACAGACTAACTTCCATAATTTCAAGGCTACTATCCATTGGAGTAACAAATTTCTCAACAACAAACTAACTTCCATAATGATAAAGCTACCATCTATTGGACTATCAAAATCCTCGACAACAGACTACCTTCCATAATGACAAGGCTACCATCCAATGGAATACCAAAAATCTCAACAACAGACTACCTTCCATAATGACAAGGCTACCATCCATTGGAGTAACCAAAATGTGAACTACAAACTACCTTCCATAATGACAACGCTACCATCCATTGGACTAACAAAAATCTCAACGAAAGACTACCTTCCATAAGGACAAGGCAACCATCCATTGGAGTTACAAAAATCTCGACAATAGACTAACTTCCATAATTACAAGGCTACCATCCATTGGAGTTACCAAAATATCGACAATAGACAACCTTCTATAATGACAAGGCTTGTATCCATTGGAGTAACAAATATCTCGACAACAGACTACCTTCCATAATGATAAGGCTACCATCCATTGGACTATCAAAATCCTTGACAACAGACTACCTTCCATAATGATAAGGCTACCATCCATTGGAGTAACAAAAATCTCGACATCGGACTACCTTACATAATGACAATGCTACCATCCGTTGGAGTAACAAAAATATCGACAGCAAACTACGTTCAGTAATGACAAGTCTACCATCCATTGTAGTAACAAAAATCTCGACAACAGACTACCTTCCATAATGACAAGGCTACCCTCCATTGGACGATTAAAAATCTCGACAGCAGACTACCTTTCATAATGGCAAGGCTACCATCCATTGGAGTAACAAAAATCTCGACAATAGACTACCTTCCATAATGACAAGGCTACCATCCATTGGAGTAACAAAAATCTCGACAACAGACTACCTTCCATAATGACAAGGCTACCATCCATTAGACCATTAAAAATATCGACAGCAGACTACCTTTCATAATGACAAGGCTGCCATCCATTGGAGTAACAAAAATCTCGACAACAGACTAACTTCCATAATTTCAAGGCTATTATCCATGGGAGTAACAAATATCTCAACAACAGACTAACTTCGATAATGATAAGGCTACCATCCATTGGACTATCAAAATCCTCGAAAACAGACTACCTTCCATAATGACAAGGCTACCATCTAATGGAATACCAAAAATCTCAACAACAGACTACCTTCCATAATGACAAGGCTACCATCCATTGGAGTAACAAAAATCGGAACTACAGACTACCTTCCATAATGACAACGCTACCATCCATTGGACTAACAAAAATCTCAACGAAAGACTACCTTCCATAAGGACAAGGCTACCATCCATTGGAGTTACAAAAATCTCGACAACAGACTAACTTCCATAATTACAAGGCTACCATCCATTGGAGTAACAAATATCTCGACAAAAGACTACCTTCTATAATGACAAGGCTACCATCCATTGGAGTAACCAAAATATCGACAATAGACTACCTTCTATAATGACAAGGCTAGCATCCATTGGAGTAACAAAAATCTCGACAACAAACTAACTTCCATAATGAAAAGGGTACCATCCATTGGAGTAAAAAAAATATCGACAACAAACTACCTTCCATAATGACAAGGATACCATTCATTGGAGTATTAAAAATATCAACAACAAACTACCTTCAATAATGACAAGGCTACCATTCATTGGAGTAACAAAAATCTCGACATCAGACTACCTTACATAATGAAAATGCTACCATCCGTTGGAGTTACAAAAATATCGACAACAAACTACCTTCCGTAATGACAAGTCTACCATCCATTGGAGTAACAAAAATCTCGACAACAGACTACCTTCCATAATGACAAGGCTACCATCCATTAGACCAAAAAAACTCTCGACAAAAGACTACCTTCCATAATGACAAGGCTGCCATCCATTGGAGTAACAAAAATCTCGACAACAGACTAACTTCCATAATTTCAAGGCTACTATCCATTGGAGTAACAAATATCTCAACAACAGACTAACTTCGATAATGATAAGGCTACCATCCATTGGACTATCAAAATCCTCGACAACAGACTACCTTCCATAATGACAAGGCTACCATCCAATGGAATACCAAAAATCTCAACAACAGACTACCTTCCATAATGACAAGGCTACCATCCATTGGAGTAACAAAAATCGGAACTACAGACTAGCTTCCATAATGACAACGCTACCATCCATTGGACTAACAAAAATCTCAATGAAAGACTACCTTCCATAAGGACAAGGCTACCATCCATTGGAGTTACAAAAATATTGACAATAGACTAACTTCCATAATTACAAGGCTACCATCAATTGGAGTAACAAATATCTCGACAAAAGACTACCTTCCATAATGACAAGGCTACCATCCATTGGATTAACCAAAATATCGACAATAGACAACCTTCTATAATGACAAGGCTAGCATCCATTGGAGTAACAAAAATATCGACAACAAACTACCTTCCATAATGACAAGGCTACCATCCATTGGAGTATTAAAAATATCGTCAACAAACTACCTTCCATAATTACAAGGCTACCATCCATTGGAGTAACAAAAACTCGACAACAGACTACCTACCATAATGACAAGGTTACCATCCATTGGAATAACAAAAATCTCGACAACAGACTACCTTCCATAATGACAAGGCTACCATCCAACGAAATAACCAAAATCTCGACAACAGACTACCTTCCATAATGAGAAGGCTACCATCCATTGGAGTAAAAAAATTCTCGACAACAGACTACCTTCCATAATGACAAGGCTACCATCCATTGGAATAACAAAAATCTCGACAACAGACTACCTTACATAATGACAATTCTACCATCTATTGGAGTAACAAAAATATCGACAACACACTATGTTCCATAATGACAAGGCTACCATCCATTAGACTATCAAAAATCTCGACAATAGACTACCTTTCATAATGACAAGGCTACCATCCATTGGAGTAACAAAAATCTCGACAACAGACTAACTTCCATAATGACAAGGCTACCATCCATTAAACTATCAAAAATCTCGAAAGTAGACTACCTATCATAATGACAAGGCTACCATCCATTGGAGTAACAAAAATCTCGACAACAAACTAACTTCCATAATTACAAGGCTACCATCCATTGGAGTAACAAATATCTCGACAACAGACTACCTTCCATAATGATAAGGCTACCATCCATTAGACTATCAGAATCCTCGACAACAGATTACCTTCCATAATGACAAGGCTACCACCCATTGGAGTAACAAAAATCTCGACATCGGACTACCTTACATAATGAAAATGCTACCATCCGTTGGAGTAACAAAAATATCGACAACAAACTACGTTCCGTAATGACAAGTCTACCATCCATTGGAGTAACAAAAATCTCGACAACAGACTACCTTCCATAATGACAAGGCTACCATCCATTAGACCAATAAAAATCTCGACAGCAGACTACCTTTTATAATGACAAGGCTACCATCCATTGGAGTAACAAAAATCTCGACAACAGACTAAATTCCATATTTTCAAGGCTACCATCCATTGGAGTAACAAATATCTCAACAGCAGAATAACTTCCATAATGATAAGGCTACCATCCATTGGACTATCAAAATCCTTGACAATAGACTACCTTATATAATGACAAGGCTACCATCCAATGGATTACCAAAAATCTCAACAACAGACTACCTTCCTAATGACAAGGCTACCATCCATTGGAGTAACAAAAATCTGAACTACAGACTACCTTCCTTAATGATAATGCTACAATCCATTGGAATAACAAAAATCTCAATGAAAGAATTCCTTCCATAAGGACAAGGCTACCATCCATTGGAGTAACAAAAATCTGGACAACAGACTAACTTCCTTAATTACAAAGCTACCATCCATTGGAGTAACATATATCTCGACAAAAGACTACCTTCCATAATGACAAGGCTACCATCCATTGGAGTAACCAAAATATCGACAATAGACTACGTTCTAAAAGGACAAGGCTAGCATCCATTGGAGTAACAAATATCTCGACAACAGACTACCTTCCATAATGACTAGGCTACCATCCATTAGACCATCAAAAATCTCGACTGCAGACTACCTTTCATAATGACAAGGCTACCATCCATTGGAGTAACAAAAATCTCGACAACAGACTAACTTCCATAATTATAAGGCTACCATCCATTGGAGTAACAAATATCTCGACAACAGACTACCTTTCATAATGATAAGGCTACCATCCATTGGACTATCAAAATCCTCGACAACAGACTACCTTCCATAATGGCAAGGCTACCATCCAATGGAATACAAAAAATATCAACAACAGACTACTTCCATAATGGAAAGGCTACCATCCATTGGAGTAACAAAAATCTGAACTACAGACTACCTTCCATAATGACAAGGCTACCATCCATTGGAGTAACAAAAATCTCGACAACAGACTAACTTCCATAATTACAAGGCTACCATCCATTGGAGTAACAAATATCTTGACAAAAGACTACCTTCCATAATGACAAGGCTACCATCCATTGGAGTAACCAAAATATCGACAATAGACTACCTTCTATAATGACAAGGCTAGCATCCATTGGAGTAACAAAAATCTCGACAACAAACTACCTTTCATAATGAAAAGGGTACCATCCATTGTAGTAACATAAATATCGACAAGAAACTACCTTCCATAATGACAAGGCTACCATCCATTGGAGTTTTAAAAATATCGACAACAAATTACCTTCCACTATTACAAGGCTACCATCCATTGGAGTAACAAAGACTCAACAACAGACTACCTTCCATAATGACAAGGTTACCATCCATTGGAATAAAAAAAATCTCGACAATAGACTACCTTCCATAATGACAAGGCTACCATCCAACTAAATAACAAAAATCTCGACAACAGACTACCTTCCATAATTAGAAGGCTACCATCCATTAGAGTAAAAAAATTCTCGACAACAGACTACCTTCCATAATGACAAGGCTACCATACATTGGAGTAACAAAAATCTCGACAACAGACTACCTTACATAATGGCAATGCTACCATCCATTAGAGTAACAAAAATATCGACAACACACTATGTTCCATAATGACAAGGCTACCATCCATTGGAGTAACAAAAATCTCGACAACATACTACCTTCCATAATGACAAGGCTACCATCCATTTGACTATCAAAAATCTCGATAGCAGACTACCTTTCATAATGACAAGGCTACCATCCATTGGAGTAACAAAAATCTCGACAACAAACTAACTTCCATAATTACAAGGCTACTATCCATTGGAGTAACAAATATCTCGACAACAGACTACCTTCCATAATGATAAGGCTACCATCCATTGGACTATCAAAATCCTCGACAACAGACTACCTTCCATAATGACAAGGCTACCATCCAATGGAATACCAAAAATCTCAACAACAGACTACTTCCATAATGACAAGACTACCATCCATTGGAGTATTAAAAATATCGACAACAAACTACCTTCCATAATTACAAGGCTACCATCCATTGGAGTAACAAAAACTCGACAACAGATTACCTTCCATAATGACAAGGATACCATCCATTGGAATAACAAAAATCTCGACAACAGACTACCTTCCATAATGACAAGACTACCATCCAACGAAATAACAAAAATCTCAACAACATACTACCTTCCATAATGAGAAGGCTGCCATCCATTAGAGTAAAAAAATTCTCGACAATAGACTACCTTCCATAATGACAAGGCTACCATCCATTGGAGTAACAAAAATATCGACAACAGACTACCTTACATAATGACAATGCTACCATCCATTGGAGTAACAAAAATATCGACAACACACTGTTCCATAATGACAAGGCTACCATCCATTAGAGTAACAAAAATCTCGACAACAGACTACCTTCCATAATGACAAGGCTATCATCCATTAGACTATCAAAAATATCGACATCAGACTACCTTCCATAATGATAAGTCTACCATCCATTGGACTATCAAAATCCTCGACAACAGACTAACTTCCATAATTTCAAGGCTATTATCCATTGGAGTAACAAATATCTCAACAACAGACTAACTTCGATAATGATAAGGCTACCATCCATTGGACTGTCAAAATCCTCGACAACAGACTACCTTCCATAATGACAAGGCTACCATCCAACGGAATACCAAAAATCTCAACAACAGACTACCTTCTATAATGACAAGGCTACCATCCATTGGAGTAACAAAAATCGGAACTACAGACTACCTTCCATAATGACAACGCTACCATCCATTGGACTAACAAAAATCTCAACGAAAGACTACCTTCCATAAGGACAAGGCTACCATCCATTGGAGTTACAAAAATCTCGACAACAGACTAACTTCCATAATTACAAGGCTACCATCCATTGGAGTAACAAATATCTCGACAAAAGACTACCTTCTATAATGACAAGGCTACCATCCATTGGAGTAACCAAAATATCGACAATAGACTACCTTCTATAATGACAAGGCTAGCATCCATTGGAGTAACAAAAATCTCGACAACAAACTAACTTCCATAATGAAAAGGGTACCATCCATTGGAGTAAAAAAAATATCGACAACAAACTACCTTCCATAATGACAAGGATACCATTCATTGGAGTAACAAAAATCTCGACAACAGACTACCTTCAATAATGACAAGGCTACCATTCATTGGAGTAACAAAAATCTCGACATCAGACTACCTTACATAATGACAATGCTACCATCCGTTGGAGTTACAAAAATATCGACAACAGACTAACTTCCATAATTTCAAGGCTACTATCCATTGGAGTAACAAATTTCTCAACAACAAACTAACTTCCATAATGATAAAGCTACCATCTATTGGACTATCAAAATCCTCGACAACAGACTACCTTCCATAATGACAAGGCTACCATCCAATGGAATACCAAAAATCTCAACAACAGACTACCTTCCATAATGACAAGGCTACCATCCATTGGAGTAACCAAAATGTGAACTACAAACTACCTTCCATAATGACAACGCTACCATCCATTGGACTAACAAAAATCTCAACGAAAGACTACCTTCCATAAGGACAAGGCAACCATCCATTGGAGTTACAAAAATCTCGACAATAGACTAACTTCCATAATTACAAGGCTACCATCCATTGGAGTTACCAAAATATCGACAATAGACAACCTTCTATAATGACAAGGCTTGTATCCATTGGAGTAACAAATATCTCGACAACAGACTACCTTCCATAATGATAAGGCTACCATCCATTGGACTATCAAAATCCTTGACAACAGACTACCTTCCATAATGATAAGGCTACCATCCATTGGAGTAACAAAAATCTCGACATCGGACTACCTTACATAATGACAATGCTACCATCCGTTGGAGTAACAAAAATATCGACAGCAAACTACGTTCAGTAATGACAAGTCTACCATCCATTGTAGTAACAAAAATCTCGACAACAGACTACCTTCCATAATGACAAGGCTACCCTCCATTGGACGATTAAAAATCTCGACAGCAGACTACCTTTCATAATGGCAAGGCTACCATCCATTGGAGTAACAAAAATCTCGACAATAGACTACCTTCCATAATGACAAGGCTACCATCCATTGGAGTAACAAAAATCTCGACAACAGACTACCTTCCATAATGACAAGGCTACCATCCATTAGACCATTAAAAATATCGACAGCAGACTACCTTTCATAATGACAAGGCTGCCATCCATTGGAGTAACAAAAATCTCGACAACAGACTAACTTCCATAATTTCAAGGCTATTATCCATGGGAGTAACAAATATCTCAACAACAGACTAACTTCGATAATGATAAGGCTACCATCCATTGGACTATCAAAATCCTCGAAAACAGACTACCTTCCATAATGACAAGGCTACCATCTAATGGAATACCAAAAATCTCAACAACAGACTACCTTCCATAATGACAAGGCTACCATCCATTGGAGTAACAAAAATCGGAACTACAGACTACCTTCCATAATGACAACGCTACCATCCATTGGACTAACAAAAATCTCAACGAAAGACTACCTTCCATAAGGACAAGGCTACCATCCATTGGAGTTACAAAAATCTCGACAACAGACTAACTTCCATAATTACAAGGCTACCATCCATTGGAGTAACAAATATCTCGACAAAAGACTACCTTCTATAATGACAAGGCTACCATCCATTGGAGTAACCAAAATATCGACAATAGACTACCTTCTATAATGACAAGGCTAGCATCCATTGGAGTAACAAAAATCTCGACAACAAACTAACTTCCATAATGAAAAGGGTACCATCCATTGGAGTAAAAAAAATATCGACAACAAACTACCTTCCATAATGACAAGGATACCATTCATTGGAGTATTAAAAATATCAACAACAAACTACCTTCAATAATGACAAGGCTACCATTCATTGGAGTAACAAAAATCTCGACATCAGACTACCTTACATAATGAAAATGCTACCATCCGTTGGAGTTACAAAAATATCGACAACAAACTACCTTCCGTAATGACAAGTCTACCATCCATTGGAGTAACAAAAATCTCGACAACAGACTACCTTCCATAATGACAAGGCTACCATCCATTAGACCAAAAAAACTCTCGACAAAAGACTACCTTCCATAATGACAAGGCTGCCATCCATTGGAGTAACAAAAATCTCGACAACAGACTAACTTCCATAATTTCAAGGCTACTATCCATTGGAGTAACAAATATCTCAACAACAGACTAACTTCGATAATGATAAGGCTACCATCCATTGGACTATCAAAATCCTCGACAACAGACTACCTTCCATAATGACAAGGCTACCATCCAATGGAATACCAAAAATCTCAACAACAGACTACCTTCCATAATGACAAGGCTACCATCCATTGGAGTAACAAAAATCGGAACTACAGACTAGCTTCCATAATGACAACGCTACCATCCATTGGACTAACAAAAATCTCAATGAAAGACTACCTTCCATAAGGACAAGGCTACCATCCATTGGAGTTACAAAAATATTGACAATAGACTAACTTCCATAATTACAAGGCTACCATCAATTGGAGTAACAAATATCTCGACAAAAGACTACCTTCCATAATGACAAGGCTACCATCCATTGGATTAACCAAAATATCGACAATAGACAACCTTCTATAATGACAAGGCTAGCATCCATTGGAGTAACAAAAATATCGACAACAAACTACCTTCCATAATGACAAGGCTACCATCCATTGGAGTATTAAAAATATCGTCAACAAACTACCTTCCATAATTACAAGGCTACCATCCATTGGAGTAACAAAAACTCGACAACAGACTACCTACCATAATGACAAGGTTACCATCCATTGGAATAACAAAAATCTCGACAACAGACTACCTTCCATAATGACAAGGCTACCATCCAACGAAATAACCAAAATCTCGACAACAGACTACCTTCCATAATGAGAAGGCTACCATCCATTGGAGTAAAAAAATTCTCGACAACAGACTACCTTCCATAATGACAAGGCTACCATCCATTGGAATAACAAAAATCTCGACAACAGACTACCTTACATAATGACAATTCTACCATCTATTGGAGTAACAAAAATATCGACAACACACTATGTTCCATAATGACAAGGCTACCATCCATTAGACTATCAAAAATCTCGACAATAGACTACCTTTCATAATGACAAGGCTACCATCCATTGGAGTAACAAAAATCTCGACAACAGACTAACTTCCATAATGACAAGGCTACCATCCATTAAACTATCAAAAATCTCGAAAGTAGACTACCTATCATAATGACAAGGCTACCATCCATTGGAGTAACAAAAATCTCGACAACAAACTAACTTCCATAATTACAAGGCTACCATCCATTGGAGTAACAAATATCTCGACAACAGACTACCTTCCATAATGATAAGGCTACCATCCATTAGACTATCAGAATCCTCGACAACAGATTACCTTCCATAATGACAAGGCTACCACCCATTGGAGTAACAAAAATCTCGACATCGGACTACCTTACATAATGAAAATGCTACCATCCGTTGGAGTAACAAAAATATCGACAACAAACTACGTTCCGTAATGACAAGTCTACCATCCATTGGAGTAACAAAAATCTCGACAACAGACTACCTTCCATAATGACAAGGCTACCATCCATTAGACCAATAAAAATCTCGACAGCAGACTACCTTTTATAATGACAAGGCTACCATCCATTGGAGTAACAAAAATCTCGACAACAGACTAAATTCCATATTTTCAAGGCTACCATCCATTGGAGTAACAAATATCTCAACAGCAGAATAACTTCCATAATGATAAGGCTACCATCCATTGGACTATCAAAATCCTTGACAATAGACTACCTTATATAATGACAAGGCTACCATCCAATGGATTACCAAAAATCTCAACAACAGACTACCTTCCTAATGACAAGGCTACCATCCATTGGAGTAACAAAAATCTGAACTACAGACTACCTTCCTTAATGATAATGCTACAATCCATTGGAATAACAAAAATCTCAATGAAAGAATTCCTTCCATAAGGACAAGGCTACCATCCATTGGAGTAACAAAAATCTGGACAACAGACTAACTTCCTTAATTACAAAGCTACCATCCATTGGAGTAACATATATCTCGACAAAAGACTACCTTCCATAATGACAAGGCTACCATCCATTGGAGTAACCAAAATATCGACAATAGACTACGTTCTAAAAGGACAAGGCTAGCATCCATTGGAGTAACAAATATCTCGACAACAGACTACCTTCCATAATGACTAGGCTACCATCCATTAGACCATCAAAAATCTCGACTGCAGACTACCTTTCATAATGACAAGGCTACCATCCATTGGAGTAACAAAAATCTCGACAACAGACTAACTTCCATAATTATAAGGCTACCATCCATTGGAGTAACAAATATCTCGACAACAGACTACCTTTCATAATGATAAGGCTACCATCCATTGGACTATCAAAATCCTCGACAACAGACTACCTTCCATAATGGCAAGGCTACCATCCAATGGAATACAAAAAATATCAACAACAGACTACTTCCATAATGGAAAGGCTACCATCCATTGGAGTAACAAAAATCTGAACTACAGACTACCTTCCATAATGACAAGGCTACCATCCATTGGAGTAACAAAAATCTCGACAACAGACTAACTTCCATAATTACAAGGCTACCATCCATTGGAGTAACAAATATCTTGACAAAAGACTACCTTCCATAATGACAAGGCTACCATCCATTGGAGTAACCAAAATATCGACAATAGACTACCTTCTATAATGACAAGGCTAGCATCCATTGGAGTAACAAAAATCTCGACAACAAACTACCTTTCATAATGAAAAGGGTACCATCCATTGTAGTAACATAAATATCGACAAGAAACTACCTTCCATAATGACAAGGCTACCATCCATTGGAGTTTTAAAAATATCGACAACAAATTACCTTCCACTATTACAAGGCTACCATCCATTGGAGTAACAAAGACTCAACAACAGACTACCTTCCATAATGACAAGGTTACCATCCATTGGAATAAAAAAAATCTCGACAACAGACTACCTTCCATAATGACAAGGCTACCATCCAACTAAATAACAAAAATCTCGACAACAGACTACCTTCCATAATTAGAAGGCTACCATCCATTAGAGTAAAAAAATTCTCGACAACAGACTACCTTCCATAATGACAAGGCTACCATACATTGGAGTAACAAAAATCTCGACAACAGACTACCTTACATAATGGCAATGCTACCATCCATTAGAGTAACAAAAATATCGACAACACACTATGTTCCATAATGACAAGGCTACCATCCATTGGAGTAACAAAAATCTCGACAACATACTACCTTCCATAATGACAAGGCTACCATCCATTTGACTATCAAAAATCTCGATAGCAGACTACCTTTCATAATGACAAGGCTACCATCCATTGGAGTAACAAAAATCTCGACAACAAACTAACTTCCATAATTACAAGGCTACTATCCATTGGAGTAACAAATATCTCGACAACAGACTACCTTCCATAATGATAAGGCTACCATCCATTGGACTATCAAAATCCTCGACAACAGACTACCTTCCATAATGACAAGGCTACCATCCAATGGAATACCAAAAATCTCAACAACAGACTACTTCCATAATGACAAGACTACCATCCATTGGAGTATTAAAAATATCGACAACAAACTACCTTCCATAATTACAAGGCTACCATCCATTGGAGTAACAAAAACTCGACAACAGATTACCTTCCATAATGACAAGGATACCATCCATTGGAATAACAAAAATCTCGACAACAGACTACCTTCCATAATGACAAGACTACCATCCAACGAAATAACAAAAATCTCAACAACATACTACCTTCCATAATGAGAAGGCTGCCATCCATTAGAGTAAAAAAATTCTCGACAATAGACTACCTTCCATAATGACAAGGCTACCATCCATTGGAGTAACAAAAATATCGACAACAGACTACCTTACATAATGACAATGCTACCATCCATTGGAGTAACAAAAATATCGACAACACACTGTTCCATAATGACAAGGCTACCATCCATTAGAGTAACAAAAATCTCGACAACAGACTACCTTCCATAATGACAAGGCTATCATCCATTAGACTATCAAAAATATCGACATCAGACTACCTTCCATAATGATAAGTCTACCATCCATTGGACTATCAAAATCCTCGACAACAGACTACCTTCCATATTGACAAGGCTACCATCCAACGAAATAACAAAAATCTCGACAACAGACTACCTTCCATATTGAGAAGGCTACTATCCATTGGAGTAAAAAAATTCTCGACAACAGACTACCTTACATAATGACAATGCTACCATCCATTGGAGTAACAAAAATATCGAAAACACACTATGTTCCATAATGAATAGGCTACCATCCATTGGAGTAATAAAAATCTCGACAAAGGACTAACTTCCATAATTACAAGGCTACCATCCATTGGAGTAACAAATATCTCGACAACAGACTACCTTCCATAATGATAAGGCTACCATCCATTGGACTATCAAAATCCTTGACAACATACTACCTTCCATAATGACAAGGCTACAATCCAATGGAATACCAAAAATCTCAACAACAGACTACTTCCATAATGACAAGGCTACCATCCCTTAGAGTAACAAAAATCTGAACTACAATCTACCTTCCATAATGACAAGGCTACCATCCATTGGAGTAACAAAAATCTCGACAATAGACTAACTTCCATAATTACAAGGCTACCATCCATTGGAGTAACAAATATCTCGAAAACAGACTACCTTCCATAATGATAAGGCTATCATCCATTGGACTATCAAAATCCTTGACAATAGACTACCTTCCATATTGACAAGGCTACCATCCAATGGAATACCAAAAATTTCAACAACAGACTACTTCCATAATGACAAGGATACCATCCATTGGAGTAACAAAAATCTGAACTACAAACTACCTTCCATAATGACAAGGCTACCATCCATTAGAGTAACAAATATCTCGACAAAAGACTATGTTCCATAATGACAAGGCTACCATCCATTGGAGTAACCAAAATATCGACAATAGACTACCTTCTATAATGACAAGGCTAGCATCCATTGGAGTAATAAAAATCTCGACAACAAACTACCTTCCATAATGAAAAGGGTACCATCCATTGGAGTAACAAAAATATCGACAAGAAACTACCTTCCATAATGACAAGGCTACCATCCATTGTAGTATTAAAAATATCGACAACAAACTACCTTCCATAATTACAAGGCTACCATCCATTGAAGTAACAAAAACTCGACAACAAACTACCTTCTATAATGACAAGGTTACCATCCATTGGAATAACAAAAATCTCGACAACAAACTACCTTCCATAATGACAAGGCTACCATCCAATGAAATAACAAAAATCTCGACAACAAACTACCTTCCATAATGAGAAGGCTACCATCCCTTGGAGTAAAAAAATTCTCGACAACAGACTACCTTCCATAATGACAAGGCTACCATCCATTGGAGTAACAAAAATCTCGACAACAGACTACCTTACATAATGACAATGCTACCATCCATTGGAGTAACAAAAATATCGACAACACACTATGTTCCATAATGACAAGGCTACCATCCATTAGAGTAACAAAAATCTCGATAATAGACTACCTTCTACAATGACAAGGCTAGCATCCATTGGAGTAACAAAAATCTCGACACAGACTACCTTCCATAATGAAAAGGGTACCATCCATTGGAGTAACAAAAATCTCGACAACAGACTACCTTCCATAATGACAAGGCTACCATCCATTAGACTATCAAAAATCTCGACAGCAGACTACCTTTCATAATGACAAGGCTACCATCCATTGGAGTAACAAAAATCTCGACAACAAACTAACTTCCATAATTACAAGGCTACCATCCATTGGAGTAACAAATATCTCGACAACAAACTACCTTCCATAATGATAAGGCTACCATCCATTGGACTATCAAAATCCTCGACAACAGACTACCTTCCATAATAAGAAGGCTACCATCTAATGGAATACCAAAAATCTCAACAACAGACTACTTCCATAATGACAAGGCTACCATCCATTGGAGTAACAAAAATCTGAACTACAGACTACCTTCCATAATGACAAGGCTACCATCCATTGAGTAACAAAAATCTCGACAATAGACTAACTTCCATAATTACGAGGCTACCATCCATTGGAATAACAAATATCTCGATAAAAGACTACCTTCTATAATGACAAGGCTACCATCCATTAGAGTAACCAAAATATCAACAATAGACTACCTTCTATAATGACAAGGCTAGCATCCATTCGAGTAACAAAAATCCTGACAACAAACTACCTTCCATAATGAAAAGGGTACCATCCATTGGAGTAACAAAAATATCGATAACAAACTTCCTTCCAAAAATACAAGGCTACCATCCATTGGAGTAACAAAAACTCGACAACTGACTACCTTCCATAATGACAAGGTTACCATCCATTGGAATAACAAAAATCTCGACAACATACTACCTTCCATAATGACAAGGCTACCATCCAAAGAAATAACAAAAATCTCGACAACAGACTACCATCCATAATGAGAAGGCTACCATCCATTGGAGTAAAAAAATTCTCGACAACAGACTACCTTCTAAAATGACAAGGCTACCATCAATTGGAGTAACAAAAATCTCCACAACAGACTACCTTACATAATGACAATGCTACCATCCATTGGAGTAACAAAAATATCGACAACACACTATGTTCCATAATGACAAGGCTACCATCCATTGGAGTAACAAAAATCTCGACAACAGACTACCTTCCATAATGACAAGGCTACCATCCATTAGACTATCAAAAATCTCGACAGCAAACAACCTTTCATAATGACAAGGCTACCATCCATTGGAGTAACAAAAATCTCGACAACAGACTAACTTCCATAATTACAAGGCTACCATCCATTGGAGTAACAAATATCTCGACAACAGACTACCTTCCATAATGATAAGGCTACCATCCATTGGACTATCAAAATCCTCGACAATAGACTACCTTCCATAATGACAAGGCTACCATCCAATGGAATACCAAAAATCTCAACAACAGACTACTTCCATAATGACAAGGCTACCATCCATTGGAGTAACAAAAATCTGAACTACAGACTACCTTCCATAATGACAAGGCTACCATCCATTGAGTAACAGAAATCTCGAAAATAGACTAACTTCCATAATTACAAGGCTACCATCCATTAGAGTAACAAATATCTCGACAAAAGACTACCTTCTATAATGACAAGGCTACCATCCATTGGAGTAACCTAAATATCGACAATAGACTACCTTCTATAATGACAAGGCTAGCATCCATTGGAGTAACAAAAATCTTGACAACAAACTACCTTCCATAATGAAAAGGGTACCATCCATTGGAGTAACAAAAATATCGACAAGAAACTACCTTCCATAATGACAAGGCTACCATCCATTGGAGTATGAAAAATATCGACAACAAACTACCTTCCATAATTACAAGGCTACCATTATTTGGAGTAACAAAAACTCGACAACAGACTACCTTCCATAATGACAAGGTTACCATCCACTGGAATAACAAAAGTCTCAACAACATACTACCTTCCATAATGAAAAGGCTACCATCCATTGGAGTAACAAAAATCTCGACAACAGACTACCTTCCATAATTAGAAGGCTACCATCCCTTGGAGTAAAAAAATTCTCGACAATAGACTACCTTCCATAATGACAAGGCTACCATCCATTAGAGTAACAAAAATCTCGACAACAGACTACCTTACATAATGACAAGGCTACCATCCATTGGAGTAACAAAAATCTCGACAACAGACTACCTTCAATAATGACAAGGCTACCATCCATTAGACTATCAAAAATCTCGACAGCAGAATACCTTTCATAATGACAAGGCTACCATCCATTGGAGTAACAAAAATCTCGACAACAGACTAACTTCCATAATTACAAGGCTACCATCCATTAGAGTAACAAATATCTCGTAAATAGACTACCTTCCATAATGATAAGGTTACCATCCATTCGACTATCAAAATACTCGACAACAGACTACCTTCCATAATGACAAGGCTACCATCCAATGGAATACCAAAAATCTCAACAATAGACTACTTCCATAATGACAAGGTTACCATCCATTGGAGTAACAAAAATATGAACTATAGACTACCTTCCATAATGACAAGGCTACCATTCATTGGAGTAACAAAAATCTCGACAACAGACTAACTTCCATAATAACAAGGCTACCATCCATTGGAGTAACCAAAATATCGATAATAGACTACCTTCTACAATGACAAGGCTAGCATCCATTGGAGTAACAAAAATCTCGACAACAAACTACCTTCCATAATGAAAAGGGTACCATCCATTGGAGTAACAAAAATCTCGACAACATACTACCTTCCATAATGACAAGGCTACCATCCATTAGACTATCAAAAATCTCGACAGCACACTACCTTTCATAATGACAAGGCTACCATCCATTGGAGTAACAAAAATCTCGACAACAAACTAACTTCCATAATTACAAGCCTACCATCCATTGGAGTAACAAATATCTCGACAATAGACTACCTTCCATAATGATAAGGCTACCATCCATTGGACTATCAAAATCCTCAACAACAAACTACCTACCATAATGACAAGGCTACCATCCAACGGAATACCAAAAATCTCAACAACAGACTACATCCATAATGACAAGGCTACTATCCATTGGAGTAACAAAAATCTGAACTACAGACTACCTTCCATAATGACAAGGCTACCATCCATTGGAGTAACAAAAATCTCGACAACACACTAATTTCCATAATTACAAGGCTACCATCCATTGGAGTAACAAATATCTCGACAAAACACTACCTTCCATAATGACAAGGCTACCATCCATTGGAGTAACCAAAATATCGACAACAGACTACCTTCCATGATGAGAAGGCTACCATCCATTGGAGTAAAAAAATTCTCGACAACAGACTACTTTCCATAATGACAACGCTACCATCCATTGGAGTAACAAAAATCTCGACAACAGACTACCTTACATAATGACAATGCTACCATCCATTGGAGTAACAAAAATATCGACAACACACTATGTTCCATAATGACAAGGCTACCATCCATTGGAGTAACAAAAATCTCGACAACAGACTACCTTCCATAATGACAAGGCTACCATCCATTAGACTATCAAAAATCTCGTCAGCAAACAACCTTTCATAATGACAAGGCTACCATCCATTGGAGTAACAAAAATGTCGACAACAGACTAACTTCCATAATTACAAGGCTACCATCCATTGGAGTAACAAATATCTCGACAACAGACTACCTTCCATAATGATAAGGCTACCATCCATTGGACTATCAAAATCCTCGACAATAGACTACCTTCCATAATGACAAGGCTACCATCCAATGGAATACCAAAAATCTCAACAACAGACTACTTCCATAATGACAAGGCTACCATCCATTGGAGTAACAAAAATCTAAACTACAGACTACCTTCCATAATGACAAGGCTACCATCCATTGAGTAACAAAAATCTTGACAATAGACTAACTTCCATAATTACAAGGCTACCATCCATTAGAGTAACAAATATCTCGACAAAAGACTACCTTCTATAATGACAAGGCTACCATCCATTGGAGTAACCAAAATATCGACAATAGACTACCTTCTATAATGACAAGGCTAGCATCCATTGGAGTAACAAAAATCTTGACAACAAACTACCTTCCATAATGAAAAGGGTACCATCCATTGGAGTAACTAAAATACCGACAACAAACTACCTTCCATAATGACAAGGCTACCATCCATTGGAGTATGAAAAATATCGACAACAAACTACCTTCCATAATTACAAGGCTACCATTCATTGGAGTAACAAAAACTCGACAACAGACTACCTTCCATAATGACAAGGTTACCATCCATTGGAATAACAAAAATCTCGACAATAGAGTACCTTCCATAATGACAAGGCTACCATCCATTGGAGTAACAAAAATCTCGACAACAGAATACCTTCCATAATTAGAAGGCTACCATCCCTTGGAGTAAAAAAATTCTCGACAACAGACTACCTTCCATAATGACAAGGCTACCATCCATTCGAGTAACAAAAATCTCGACAACAGACTACCTTACATAATGACAAGGCTACCATCCATTGGAGTAACAAAAATCTCGACAACAGACTACCTTCAATAATGACAAGGCTACCATCCATTAGACTATCAAAAATCTCGACAGCAGACTACCTTTCATAATGACAAGGCTACCATCCATTGGAGTAACAAAAATCTCGACAACAGACTAACTTCCATAATTACAAGGCTACCATCCATTAGAGTAACAAATATCTCGTAAATAGACTACCTTCCATAATGATAAGGCTACCATCCATTGGACTATCAAAATACTCGACAACAAACTACCTTCCATAATGACAAGGCTACCATCCAATGGAATACCAAAAATCTCAACAATAGACTACTTCCATAATGACAAGGTTACCATCCATTGGAGTAACAGAAATATGAACTATAGACTACCTTCCATAATGACAAGGCTACCATTCATTGGAGTAACAAAAATCTCGACAACAGACTAACTTCCATAATAACAAGGCTACCATCCATTGGAGTAACCAAAATATCGATAATCGACTACCTTCTACAATGACAAGGCTAGCATCCATTGGAGTAACAAAAATCTCGACAACAAACTACCTTCCATAATGAAAAGGGTACCATCCATTGGAGTAACAAAAATCTCGTCAACAGACTACCTTCCATAATGACAAGGCTACCATCCATTAGACTATCAAAAATCTCGACAGCAGACTACCTTTCATAATGACAAGGCTACCATCCATTGGAGTAACAAAAATCTCGACAACAAACTAACTTCCATAATTACAAGCCTACCATCCTCTGGAGTAACAAATATCTCGACAATAGACTACGTTCCATAATGATAAGGCTACCATCCATTGGACTATCAAAATCCTCGACCACAGACTACCTTCCATAATGACAAGGCTACCATCCAACGGAATACCAAAAATCTCAACAACAGACTACTTCCATAATGACAAGGCTACTATCCATTGGAGTAACAAAAATCTGAACTACAGACTACCTTCCATAATGACAAGGCTACCATCCATTGGAGTAACAAAAATCTCGACAACACACTAATTTCCAAAATTACAAGGCTACCATCCATTGGAGTATCAAATATCTCGACAAAACACTACCTTCCATAATGACAAGGCTACCATCCATTGGAGTAACCAAAATATCGACAACAGACTACCTTCCATAATGAGAAGGCTACCATCCATTGGAGTAAAAAAATTCTCGACAACAGACTACTTTCCATAATGACAACGCTACCATCCATTGGAGTAACAAAAATCTCGACAACAGACTACCTTACATAATGACAATGCTACCATCCATTGGAGTAACAAAAATATCGACAACACACGATGTTCCATAATGACAAGGCTACCATCCATTGGAGTAACAAAAATCTCGACAACAGACTACCTTCCATAATGACAAGGCTACCATCCATTAGACTATCAAAAATCTCGACAGCAAACAACCTTTCATAATGACAAGGCTACCATCCATTGGAGTAACAAAAATCTCGACAACAGACTAACTTCCATAATTACAAGGCTACCATCCATTGGAGTAACAAATATCTCGACAACAGACTACCTTCCATAATGATAAGGCTACCATCCATTGGACTATCAAAATCCTCGACAATAGACTACCTTCCATAATGACATGGCTACCATCCAATGGAATACCAAAAATCTCAACAACAGACTACTTCCATAATGACAAGGCTACCATCCATTGGAGTAACAAAAATCTGAACTACAGACTACCTTCCATAATGACAAGGCTACCATCCATTGAGTAACAAAAATCTCGACAATAGACTAACTTCCATATTTACAAGGCTACCATCCATTGGAGTAACAAATATCTCGAAAAAGACTACAGTCTATAATGACAAGGCTACCATCCATTGGAGTAACAAAAATATCGACAATAGACTACCTTCTATAATGACAAGGCTAGCATCCATTGGAGTAACAAAAATCTTGACAACAAACTACCTTCCATAATGAAAAGGGTACCATCCATTGGAGTAACAAAAATATCGACAACAAACTACCTTCCATAATGACAAGGCTACCATCCATTGGAGTATGAAAAATATCGACAACAAACTACCTTCCATAATTACAAGGCTACCATTCATTGGAGTAACAAAAAATCGACAACAGACTACCTTCCATAATGAGAAGGTTACCATCCATTGGAAAAACAAAAATCTCGACAACAGACTACCTTCCATATTGAAAAGGCTACCATCAAACGAAATAACAAAAATCTCGACAACAGACTACCTTCCATAATGAGAAGGCTACCATTCCTTGGAGTAAAAAAATTCTCGACAATAGACTACCTTCCATAATGAAAAGGCTACCATCCATTGGAGTAACAAAAATCTCGACAACAGACTACCTTACATAATGACAAGGCTACCATCCAATGGAATACCAAAAATCTCAACAACAGACTACTTCCATAATGACAAGGCTACCATCCATTGGAGTAACAAAAATCTGAACTACAGACTACCTTCCATAATGACAAGCCTACCATCCATTAGAGTAACAAAAATCTCGACAATAGACTAACTTCCATAATTACAAGGCTACCATCCGTTGGAGTAACAAATATCTCGACAAAAGACTACCTTCCATAATGAAAAGGCTACCATCCATTGGAGTAACGAAAATATCGACAATAGACTACCTTCTATATTGACAAGGCTAACATCCATTGGAGTAACAAAAATCTCGACAACAAACTACCTTCCATAATGAAAAGGGTACCATCCATTGGAGTAACAAAAATATCGACAAGAAACTACCTTCCATAATGACAAGGCTACCATCCATTGGAGTATGAAAAATATCGACAACAAACTACCTTCCATAATTACAAGGCTACCATCCATTGGAGTAACAAAAACTCGACAACAGACTACCTTCCATAATGACAAGGTTACCATCCATTGGAATAACAAAAATCTCGACAACAGAGTACCTTCCATAATGACAAGGCTACCATCCATTGGAGTAACAAAAATCTCGACAACAGACTACCTTCCATAATTAGAAGGCTACCATCCCTTGGAGTAAAAAAATTCTCGACAACAGACTACCTTCCATAATGACAAGGCTACCATCCATTCGAGTAACAAAAATCTCGACAATAGACTACCTTACATAATGACAATGCTACCATCCATTGGAGTAACAAAAATCTCGACAACAGACTACCTTCAATAATGACAAGGCTACCATCCATTAGACTATCAAAAATCTCGACAGCAGACTACCTTTCATAATGACAAGGCTACCATCCATTGGAGTAACAAAAATCTCGACAACAGACTAACTTCCATAATTACAAGGCTACCATCCATTAGAGTAACAAATATCTCGTAAATAGACTACCTTCCATAATGATAAGGCTACCATCCATTGGACTATCAAAATACTCGACAACAAACTACCTTCCATAATGACAAGGCTACCATCCAATGGAATACCAAAAATCTCAACAATAGACTACTTCCATAATGACAAGGTTACCATCCATTGGAGTAACAAAAATATGAACTATAGACTACCTTCCATAATGAGAAGGCTACCATTCATTGGAGTAACAAAAATATCGACAACAGACTAACTTCCATAATAACAAGGCTACCATCCATTGGAGTAACCAAAATATCGATAATAGACTACCTTCTACAATGACAAGGCTAGCATCCATTGGAGTAACAAAAATCTCGACATAAACTACCTTCCATAATGAAAAGGGTACCATCCATTGGAGTAACAAAAATCTCGACAACAGACTACCTTCCATAATGACAAGGCTACCATCCATTAGACTATCAAAAATCTCGACAGCAGACTACCTTTCATAATGACAAGGCTACCATCCATTGGAGTAACAAAAATCTCGACAACAAACTAACTTCCATAATTACAAGCCTACCATCCATTGGAGTAACAAATATCTCGACAATAGACTACCTTCCATAATGATAAGGCTACCATCCATTGGACTATCAAAATCCTCGACAACAGACTACCTTCCATAATGACAAGGCTACCATCCAACGGAATACCAAAAATCTCAACAACAGACTACTTCCATAATGACAAGGCTACTATCCATTGGAGTAACAAAAATTTGAACTACAGACTACCTTCCATAATGACAAGGCTACCATCCATTGGAGTAACAAAAATCTCGACAACACACTAATTTCCATAATTACAAGGCTACCATCCATTGGAGTAACAAATATCTCGACAAAACACTACCTTCCATAATGACAAGGCTACCATCCATTGGAGTAACCAAAATATCGACAATAGACTACCTTCCATAATGAGAAGGCTACCATCCATTGGGGTAAAAAAATTCTCGACAACAAACTACTTTCCATAATGACAACGCTACCATCCATTGGAGTAACAAAAATCTCGACAACAGACTACCTTATATAATGACAATGCTACCATCCATTGGAGTAACAAAAATATCGACAACACACTATGTTCCATAATGACAAGGCTACCATTCATTGGAGTAACAAAAATCTCGACAACAGACTACCTTCCATAATGACAAGGCTACCATCCATTAGACTATCAAAAATCTCGACAGCAGACTACCTTTCATAATGACAAGGCTACCATCCATTGGAGTAACAAAAATCTCGACAACAAACTAACTTCCATAATTACAAGGCTACCATCCATTGGAGTAACAAATATCTCGACAACAGACTACCTTCCATAATGATAAGGCTACCATCCATTGGAGTAACAAATATCTCGACAACAGACTACCTTCCATAATGAGAAGGCTATTGTCCATTGGAGTAAAAAAATTCTCGACAACAGACTACCTTCCATAATGACAACTCTACCATCCATTGGAGTAACAAAAATCTCGACAACAAACTACCTTACATAATGACAATGCTACCATCCATTGGAGTAACAAAAATATCGACAACACACTATGTTCCATAATGACAAGGCTACCATCCATTGGAGTAACAAAAATCTCGACAACAGACTACCTTCCATAATGACAAGGCTACCATCCATTAGACTATCAAAAATCTCGACAGCAGACTACCTTTCATAATGACAAGGCTACCATCCATTGGAGTAACAAAAATCTCGACAACAAACTAACTTCCATAATTACAAGGCTACCATCCAATGGAGTAACAAATATCTCGACAACAGACTACCTTCCATAATGATAAGGCTACCATCCATTGGACTATCAAAATCCTCGACAACAGACTACCTTCCATAATGACAAGGCTACCATCCAATGGAATACCAAAAATCTCAACAACAAACTACTTCCATAATGACAAGGCTACCATCCATTGGAGTAACAAAAATATGAACTACAGACTACCTTCCATAATGACAAGGCTACCATCCATTGGAGAAACAAAAATCTCGACAATAGACTAACTTCCATAATTACAAGGCTACCATACATTGGAGTAACAAATATGTCTACAAAAGACTACCTTCCATAATGACAAGGCTACCATCCATTGGAGTAACCAAAATATCGACAATAGACTACCTTCTATAATGATAAGGCTAGCATCCATTGGAGTAACAAAAATCTCGACAACAAACTACCTTCCATAATGAAATGGGTACCATCCATTTGAGTAACAAAAATATCGACAACAAACTACCTTCCATAATGACAAGGCTACCATCCATTGGAGTATTAGAAATATCGACAGCAGACTACCTTCCATAATTACAAGGCTACCATCCATTGGAGTAACAAAATCTCGACAACAGACTAACTTCTATAATTACAAGGCTACCATCCATTGGAGTAACAAATATCTCGACAACAGACTACCTTCCATAATGATAAGGCTACCATCCATTGGACTATCAAAATCCTCGACAACAGACTACCTTCCATAAAGACAAGGCTACCATCCAATGGAATACCAAAAATCTCAACAACAGACTCATTCCATAATGACAAGGCTACCATCCATTGGAGTAACAAAAATCTCGACAATAGACTACCTTCCATAATGACAAGGCTACCATCCATTGGAGTAACAAAACTCTCGACAATAGACTAACTTCTATAATTACAAGGCTACCATCCATTGGAGTAACAAATATCTCGACAACAGACTACCTTCCATAATGATAAGGCTACCATCCATTGGACTATCAAAATCCTCGACAATAGACTACCTTCTATAATGACAAGGCTAGCATCCATTCGAGTAACAAAAATCCTGACAACAAACTACCTTCCATAATGATAAGGCTACCATCCATTGGACTATCAAAATACTCGACAACAGACTACCTTCCATAATGACAAGGCTACCATCCAATGGAATACCAAAAATCTCAACAACAGACTACTTCCATAATGACAAGGCTTCCATCCATTGGAGTAACAAAAATCTGAACTATAGACTACCTTCCATAATGACAAGGCTACCATTCATTGGAGTAACAAAAATCTCGACAACAGACTAACTTCCATAATAACAAGGCTACCATCCATTGGAGTAACCAAAATATCGACAAAAGACTACCTTCTACAATGACAAGGCTAGCATCCGTTGGAGTAACAAAAATCTCGACAACAAACTACCTTCCATAATGAAAAGGGTACCATCCATTGGAGTAACAAAAATCTCGACAACATACTACCTTCCATAATGACAAGGCTACCATCCATTAGACTATCAAAAATCTCGACAGCAGACTACCTTTCATAATGACAAGGCTACCATCCATTGGAGTAACAAAAATCTCGACAACAAACTAACTTCCATAATTACAAGGCTACCATCCATTGGAGTAACAAATATCTCGACAATAGACTACCTTCCATAATGATAAGGCTACCATCCATTGGACTATCAAAATCCTCGACAACAGACTACCTTCCATAATGACAAGGCTACCATCCAATGGAATACCAAAAATCTCAACAACAGACTACTTCCATAATGACAAGGCTACTATCCATTGGAGTAACAAAAATATGAACTACAGACTACCTTCCATAATGACAAGGCTACCATCCATTGGAGTAACAAAAATCTCGACAACACACTAACTTCCATAATTACAAGGCTACCATCCATTGGAGTAACAAATATCTCGACAGAAGACTACCTTCCATAATGACAAGGCTACCATCCATTGGAGTAACCAAAATATCGACAACAGACTACCTTCCATAATTACAAGGCTACCATCCATTGGAGTAAAAAAATTCTCGAAAACAGACTACTTTCCATAATGACAATGCTACCATCCATTGGAGTATTAGAAATATCGACAACAGACTACCTTCCATAATTACAAGGCTACCATCCATTGGAGTAACAAAATCTCGACAACAGACTACCTTTTATAATTACAAGGCTACCATCCTTTGGAGTAACAAATATCTCGACAACAGACTACCTTCCATAATGATAAGGCTACCATCCATTGGACTATTAAAATCCTCGACAACAGACTACCTTCAATAATGACAAGGCTACCATCCAATGGAATACCAAAAATCTCAACAATATACTACTTCCATAATAACAAGGCTACCATCCATTGGAGTAACAAAAATCTGAACTACTGACTACCTTCCATAATGACAAGGCTACCATCCATTGGAGTAACAAAAATCTCGACAATAGACTAACTTCCATAATTATAAGGCTACCATCCATTGGAGTAACAAATATCTCGAAAAAAAGACTACCTTCCATAATGAAAAGGCTACCATCCATTGGAGTAACGAAAATATCGACAATAGACTACCTTCTATATTGATAAGGCTAACATCCGTTGGAGTAACAAAAATCTCGACAACAAAGTACCTTCCATAATGAAAAGGGTACCATCCATTGGAGTAACAAAAATATCGACAACAAACTACCTACCATAATGACAAGGCTACCATCCATTGGAGTATGAAAAATATCGACAACAAACTACCTTCCATAATTACAAGGCTACCATCCATTAGACTATCAAAAATCTCGACAGCAGACTACCCTTCATAATGACAAGCCTACCATCCATTGGAGTAACAAAAATCTCGACAACAAACTAACTTCCATAATTACAAGGCTACCATCCATTGGAGTAACAAATATCTCGACAACAGACTACCTTCCATAATGAGAAGGCTACCGTCCATTGGAGTAAAAAAATTCTCGACAACAGACTACCTTCCATAATGACAACTCTACCATCCATTGGAGTAACAAAAATCTCGACAACAGACTACCTTACATAATGACAATGCTACCATCCATTGGAGTAACAAAAATATCGACAACACACTATGTTCCATAATGACAAGGCTACCATCCATTGGAGTAACAAAAATCTCGACAACAGACTACCTTCCATAATGACAAGGCTACCATCCATTAGACTATCAAAAATCTCGACAGCAGACTACCTTTCATAATGACAAGGCTACCATCCATTGGAGTAATAAAAATCTCGACAACAAACTAACTTCCATAATTACAAGGCTACCATCCAATGGAGTAACAAATATCTCGACAATAGACTACCTTCCATAATGATAAGGCTACCATCCATTGGACTATCAAAATCCTCGACAACAGACTACCTTCCATAATTACAAGGCTACCATCCAATGGAATACCAAAAATCTCAACAACAGACTACTTCCATAATGACAAGGCTACCATCCATTGGAGTAACAAAAATGTGAACTACAGACTACCTTCCATAATGACAAGGCTACCATCCATTGGAGAAACAAAAATCTCGACAATAGACTAACTTCCATAATTACAAGGCTACCATCCATTGGAGTAACAAATATGTCGACAAAAGACTACCTTCCATAATGACAAGGCTACCATCCATTGGAGTAACCAAAATATCGACAATAGACTACCTTCTATAATGATAAGGCTAGCATCCATTGGAGTAACAAAAATCTCGACAACAAACTACCTTCCATAACGAAAAGGGTACCATCCATTTGAGTAACAAAAATATCGACAACAAACTACCTTCCATAATGACAAGGCTACCATCCATTGGAGTATTAGAAATATCGATAGCAGACTACCTTCCATAATTACAAGGCTACCATCCATTGGAGTAACAAAATCTCGACAACAGACTAACTTCTATAATTACAAGGCTACCATCCATTGGAGTAACAAATATCTCGACAACAGACTACCTTCCATAATGATAAGGCTACCATCCATTGGACTATCAAAATCCTCGACAACAGACTACCTTCCATAAAGACAAGGCTACCATCCAATGGAATACCAAAAATCTCAACAACAGACTCATTCCATAATGACAAGGCTACCATCCATTAGAGTAACAAAAATCTCGACAATAGACTACCTTTCATAATGACAAGGCTACCATCCATTGGAGTAACAAAAATCTCGACAACAGACTAACTTCTATAATTACAAGGCTACCATACATTGGAGTAACAAATATCTCGACAACAGACTACCTTCCATAATGATAAGGCTACCATCCATTGGACTATCAAAATCCTCGACAATAGACTACCTTCTATAATGACAAGGCTAGCATCCTTTGGAGTAACAAAAATCCTGACAAAAAACTACCTTCCATAAAGAAAAGGGTACCATCCATTGGAGTAACAAAAATATCGATAACAAACTTCCTTCCAAAATTACAAGGCTACCATCCATTGGAGTAACAAAAACTCGACAACTGACTACCTTCCATAATGACAAGGTTACCATCCATTAGAATAACAAAAATCTCGACAACAGACTACCTTCCATAATGAAAAGGCTACCATCCAAAGAAATAACAAAAATCTCGACAACAGACTACCTTCCATAATGAGAAGGCTACCATCCATTGGAGTAAAAAAATTCTCGACAACAGACTACCTTCCATAATGACAAGGCTACCATCCATTGGAGTAACAAAAATCTCGACAACAGACTACCTTACATAATGACAATGCTACCATCCATTGGAGTAACAAAAATATCGACAACACACTATGTTCCATAATGACAAGGATACCATCCATTGGAGTAACAAAAATCTCGACAACAGACTACCTTTCATAATGACAAGCCTACCATCCATTAGACTATCAAAAATCTCGACAACAAACTACCTTTCATAATGACAAGGCTACCATCCATTGGAGTAACAAAAATCTCGACAACAGACTAACTTCCATAATTACAAGGCTACCATCCATTGGAGTAACAAATATCTCGACAACAGACTACCTTCCATAATGATAAGGCTACCATCCATTGGACTATCAAAATCCTCGACAATAGACTACCTTCCATAATGACAAGGCTACCATCCAATGGAATACCAAAAATCTCAACAACAGACTACTTCCATAATGACAAGGCTACCATCCATTGGAGTAACAAAAATCTGAACTACAGACTACCTTCCATAATGACAAGGCTACCATCCATTGAGTAACAAAAATCTCGACAACACACTAACTTCCATAATTACAAGGCTACCATCCATTGGAGTAACAAATATCTCGACAAAAGACTACCTTCCATAATGACAAGGCTACCATCCATTGGAGTAACCAAAATATCGACAACAGACTACCTTCCATAATGAGAAGGCTACCATCCATTGGAGTAAAAAAATTCTCGAAAACAGACTACTTTCCATAATGACAATGCTACCATCCATTGGAGTATTAGAAATATCGACAACAGACTACCTTCCATAATTACAAGGCTACCATCCATTGGAGTAACAAAATCTCGACAACAGACTACCTTTTATAATTACAAGGCTACCATCCTTTGGAGTAACAAATATCTCGACAACAGACTACCTTCCATAATGATAAGGCTACCATCCATTGGACTATTAAAATCCTCGACAACAGACTACCTTCAATAATGACAACGCTACCATCCAATGGAATACCAAAAATCTCAACAATAGACTACTTCCATAATAACAAGGCTACCATCCATTGGAGTAACAAAAATCTGAACTACTGACTACCTTCCATAATGACAAGGCTACCATCCATTGGAGTAACAAAAATCTCGACAATAGACTAACTTCCATAATTATAAGGCTACCATCCATTGGAGTAACAAATATCTCGAAAAAAGACTACCTTCCATAATGAAAAGGCTACCATCCATTGGAGTAACGAAAATATCGACAATAGACTACCTTCTATATTGATAAGGCTAACATCCGTTGGAGTAACAAAAATCTCGACAACAAAGTACCTTCCATAATGAAAAGGGTACCATCCATTGGAGTAACAAAAATATCGACAACAAACTACCTTCCATAATGACAAGGCTACCATCCATTGGAGTATGAAAAATATCGACAACAAACTACCTTCCATAATTACAAGGCTACCATCCATTAGACTATCAAAAATCTCGACAGCAGACTACCCTTCATAATGACAAGCCTACCATCCATTGGAGTAACAAAAATCTCGACAACAAACTAACTTCCATAATTACAAGGCTACCATCCATTGGAGTAACAAATATCTCGACAACAGACTACCTTCCATAATGAGAAGGCTACCGTCCATTGGAGTAAAAAAATTCTCGACAACAGACTACCTTCCATAATGACAACTCTACCATCCATTGGAGTAACAAAAATCTCGACAACAGACTACCTTACATAATGACAATGCTACCATCCATTGGAGTAACAAAAATATCGACAACACACTATGTTCCATAATGACAAGGCTACCATCCATTGGAGTAACAAAAATCTCGACAACAGACTACCTTCCATAATGACAAGGCTACCATCCATTAGACTATCAAAAATCTCGACAGCAGACTACCTTTCATAATGACAAGGCTACCATCCATTGGAGTAATAAAAATCTCGACAACAAACTAACTTCCATAATTACAAGGCTACCATCCAATGGAGTAACAAATATCTCGACAATAGACTACCTTCCATAATGATAAGGCTACCATCCATTGGACTATCAAAATCCTCGACAACAGACTACCTTCCATAATTACAAGGCTACCATCCAATGGAATACCAAAAATCTCAACAACAGACTACTTCCATAATGACAAGGCTACCATCCATTGGAGTAACAAAAATCTGAACTACAGACTACCTTCCATAATGATAAGGCTACCATCCATTGGAGTAACAAATATGTCGACAAAAGACTACCTTCCATAATGACAAGGCTACCATCCATTGGAGTAACCAAAATATCGACAATAGACTACCTTCTATAATGATAAGGCTAGCATCCATTGGAGTAACAAAAATCTCGACAACAAACTACCTTCCATAATGAAAAGGGTACCATCCATTTGAGTAACAAAAATATCGACAACAAACTACCTTCCATAATGACAAGGCTACCATCCATTGGAGTATTAGAAATATCGATAGCAGACTACCTTCCATAATTACAAGGCTACCATCCATTGGAGTAACAAATATCTCGACAACAGACTACCTTCCATAATGATAAGGCTACCATCCATTGGACTATCAAAATCCTCGACAACAGACTACCTTCCATAAAGACAAGGCTACCATCCAATGGAATACCAAAAATCTCAACAACAGACTCATTCCATAATGACAAGGCTACCATCCATTAGAGTAACAAAAATCTCGATAATAGACTACCTTTCATAATGACAAGGCTACCATCCATTGGAGTAACAAAAATCTCGACAACAGACTAACTTCTATAATTACAAGGCTACCATACATTGGAGTAACAAATATCTCGACAACAGACTACCTTCCATAATGATAAGGCTACCATCCATTGGACTATCAAAATCCTCGACAATAGACTACCTTCTATAATGACAAGGCTAGCATCCTTTGGAGTAACAAAAATCCTGACAACAAACTACCTTCCATAAAGAAAAGGGTACCATCCATTGGAGTAACAAAAATATCGATAACAAACTTCCTTCCAAAATTACAAGGCTACCATCCATTGGAGTAACAAAAACTCGACAACTGACTACCTTCCATAATGACAAGGTTACCATCCATTAGAATAACAAAAATCTCGACAACAGACTACCTTCCATAATGACAAGGCTACCATCCAAAGAAATAACAAAAATCTCGACAACAGACTACCTTCCATAATGAGAAGGCTACCATCCATTGGAGTAAAAAAATTCTCGACAACAGACTACCTTCAATAATGACAAGGCTACCATCCATTGGAGTAACAAAAATCTCGACAACAGACTACCTTACATAATGACAATGCTACCATCCATTGGAGTAACAAAAATATCGACAACACACTATGTTCCATAATGACAAGGATACCATCCATTGGAGTAACAAAATTCTCGACAACAGACTACCTTCCATAATGACAAGCCTACCATCCATTAGACTATCAAAAATCTCGACAACAAACTACCTTTCATAATGACAAGGCTACCATCCATTGGAGTAACAAAAATCTCGACAACAGACTAACTTCCATAATTACAAGGCTACCATCCATTGGAGTAACAAATATCTCGACAACAGACTACCTTCCATAATGATAAGGCTACCATCCATTGGACTATCAAAATCCTCGACAATAGACTACCTTCCATAATGACAAGGCTACCATCCAATGGAATACCAAAAATCTCAACAACAGACTACTTCCATAATGACAAGGCTACCATCCATTGGAGTAACAAAAATCTGAACTACAGACTACCTTCCATAATGACAAGGCTACCATCCATTGAGTAACAAAAATCTCGACAATAGACTAACTTCCATAATTACAAGGCTACCATCCATTGGAGTAACAAATATCTCGACAACAGACTATCTTCTATAATGACAAGGCTACCATCCATTGGAGTAACCAAAATATCGACAATAGACTACCTTCTATAATGACAAGGCTAGCATCCATTGGAGTAACAAAAATCTTGACAACAAACTACCTTCCATAATGACAAGGCTACCATCCATTGGAGTATGAAAAATATCGACAATAAACTACCTTCCATAATTACAAGGCTACCATCCATTGGAGTAACAAAAACTCGACAACAGACTACCTTCCATAATGACAAGGTTACCATCCATTGGAATAACAAAAATCTCGACAATAGACTACCTTCCATAATGAAAAGGCTACCACCAAACGAAATAACAAAAATCTTGACAACAGACTACCTTCCATAATGAGAAGGCTACCATTCCTTGGAGTAAAAAAATTCTCGACAATAGACTACCTTCCATAATGAGAAGGCTACCATCCATTGGAGTAACAAAAATCTCGACAACAGACTACCTTACATAATTACAAGGCTACCATCCATTAGAGTAACAAAAATCTCGACAACTGACTACCTTCCATAATGACAAGGCTACCATCCATTAGACTATCAAAAATCTCGACAGCAGACTACCTTTCATAATGACAAGGCTACCATCCATTGGAGTAACAAAAATCTCGACAACAGACTAACTTCCATAATTACAAGGCTACCATCCATTGGAGTAACAAATATCTCGTAAATAGACTACCTTCCATAATTATAAGGCTACCATCCATTGGACTATCAAAATCCTAGACAACAGACTACCTTCCATAATGACAAGGCTACCATCCAATGGAATACAAAAAATCTCAACAACAGACTACTTCCATAATGACAAGGCTACCATCCATTGGAGTAACAAAAATCTGAACTACAGACTACCTTCCATAATGACAAGGCTCCCATCCATTGGAGTAACAAAAATCTCGACAATAGACTAACTTCCATAATTATAAGGCTACCATCCATTGGAGTAACAAATATCTCGACAAAAGACTACCTTCCATAATGAAACGGCTACCATCCATTGGAGTAACGAAAATATGGACAATAGACTACCTTCTATATTGACAAGGCTAACATCCATTGGAGTAACAAAAATCTCGACAACAAACTACCTTCCATAATGAAAAGGGTACCATCCATTGGAGTAACAAAAATATCGACAAGAAACTACCTTCCAAAATGACAAGGCTACCATCCATTGGAGTATGAAAAATATCGATAACAAACTACCTTCCATAATTACAAGGCTACCATCCATTGGAGTAACAAAAATCTCGACAACACACTAACTTCCATAATTACAAGGCTACCATCCATTGGAATAACAAATATCTCGACAACAGAGTACCTTCCATAATGACAAGGCTACCATCCATTGGAGTAACAAATATCTCGACAACAGACTACCTTCCATAATTAGAAGGCTACCATCCCTTGGAGTAAAAAAATTCTCGACAAGAGACTACCTTCCATAATGACAAGGCTACCATCCATTAGAGTAACAAAAATCTCGACAACAGAATACCTTACATAATGACAAGGCTACCATCCATTGGAGTAACAAAAATCTCGACAACAGACTACCATTAATAATGACAAGGCTACCATCCATTAGACTATCAAAAATCACGATAGCAGACTACCTTTCATAATGACAAGGCTACCATCCATTGGAGTAACAAAAATCTCGACAACAGACTAACTTCCATAATTACAAGGCTAGCATCCATTGGAGTAACAAATATCTCGTAAATAGACTACCTTCCATAATGATAAGGCTACCATCCATTGGACTATCAAAATACTCGACAACAGACTACCTTCCATAATGACAAGGCTACCATCCAATGGAATACCAAAAATCTCAACAACAGACTACTTCCATAATGACAAGGCTACCATTCATTGGAGTAACAAAAATCTGAACTATAGACTACCTTCCATAATGACAAGGCTACCATTCATTGGAGTAACAAAAATCTCGACAACAGACTAACTTCCATAATAACAAGGCTACCATCCATTGGAGTAACCAAAATATCGACAAAAGACTACCTTCTACAATGACAAGGCTAGCATCCGTTGGAGTAACAAAAATCTCGACAACAAACTACCTTCCATAATGAAAAGGGAACCATCCATTGGAGTAACAAAAATCTCGACAATAGACTACCTTCCATAATGACAAGGCTACCATCCATTAGACTATCAAAAATCTCGACAGCAGACTACCTTTCATAATGACAAGGCTACCATCCATTGGAGTAACAAAAATCTCGACAACAAACTAACTTCCATAATTACAAGGCTACCATCCATTGGAGTAACAAATATCTCGACAATAGACTACCTTCCATAATGATAAGGCTACCATCCATTGGACTATCAAAATCCTTGACAACAGACTACCTTCCATAATGACAAGGCTACCATCCAATGGAATACCAAAAATCTCAACAACAGACTACTTCCATAATGACAAGGCTACTATCCATTGGAGTAACAAAAATATGAACTACAGACTACCTTCCATAATGACAAGGCTACCATCCATTGGAGTAACAAAAATCTCGACAAAAGACTACCTTCCTTAATTACAAGGCTACCATCCATTGGAGTAACCAAAATATCGACAACAGACTACCTTCCATAATGAGAAGGCTACCATCCATTGGAGTAAAAAAATTCTCGAAAACAGACTACTTTCCATAATGACAATGCTCCCATCCATTGGAGTATTAGAAATATCGACAACAGACTACCTTCCATAATTACAAGGCTACCATCCATTGGAGTAACAAAATCTCGACAACAGACTACCTTTTATAATTACAAGGATACCATCCTTTGGAGTAACAAATATCTCGACAACAGACTACCTTCCATAATGATAAGGCTACCATCCATTGGACTATTAAAATCCTCGACAACAGACTACCTTCAATAATGACAAGGCTACCATCCAATGGAATACCAAAAATCTCAACAATAGACTACTTCCATAATAACAAGGCTACCATCCATTGGAGTAACAAAAATCTGAACTACTGACTACCTTCCATAATGACAAGGCTACCATCCATTGGAGTAACAAAAATCTCGACAATAGACTAACTTCCATAATTATAAGGCTACCATCCATTGGAGTAACAAATATCTCGAAAAAAGACTACCTTCCATAATGAAAAGGCTACCATCCATTGGAGTAACGAAAATATCGACAATAGACTACCTTCTATATTGATAAGGCTAACATCCGTTGGAGTAACAAAAATCTCGACAACAAAGTACCTTCCATAATGAAAAGGGTACCATCCATTGGAGTAACAAAAATATCGACAACAAACTACCTTCCATAATGACAAGGCTACCATCCATTGGAGTAACAAAAACTCGACAACAGACTACCTTCCATAATGACAAGGTTACCATCCATTGGAATAACAAAAATCTCGACAACAGAGTACCTTCCATAATGACAAGGCTACCATCCATTGGAGTAAAAAAAATCTCGACAACAGACTACCTTCCATAATTAGAAGGCTACCATCCCTTGGAGTAAAAAAATTCTCGACAACAGACTACCTTCCATAATGACAAGGCTACCATCCATTAGAGTAACAAAAATCTCGACAACAGACTACCTTACATAATGACAAGGTTACCATCCGTTGGAGTAACAAAAATCTCGACAACAAACTACCTTCCATAATGAAAAGGGTACCATCCATTGGAGTAACAAAAATCTCGACATCAGACTACCTTTCATAATGACAAGGCTACCATCCATTGGAGTAACAAAAATCTCGACAACAAACTGACTTCCATAATTACAAGGCTACCGTCCATTGGAGTAACAAATATCTCGATAATAGACTACCTTCCATAATGATAAGGTTACCATCCATTGGACTATCAAAATCCTCGACAACAGACTACCTTCCATAATGACAAGGCTACCATCCACTGGAATACCAAAAATCTCAACAACAGACTACTTCCATAATGACAAGGCTACTATCCATTGGAGTAACAAAAATCTGAACTACAGACTACCTTCCATAATGACAAGGCTACCATCCATTGGAGTAACAATAATCTCGACAACACACTAACTTCCATAATTACAAGGCTACCATCCATTGGAGTAACAAATATCTCGACAAAAGACTACCTTCCATAATAACAAGGCTACCATCCATTGGAGTAACCAAAATATCGACAACAGACTACCTTCCATAATGAGAAGGCTACCATCCATTGGAGTAAAAAAATTCTCGACAACAGACTACTTTCCATAATGACAACGCTACCGTCCATTGGAGTAACAAAAATCTCGACAACAGACTACCTTACATAATGACAATGCTACCATCCATTGGAGTAACAAAAATATCGACAACACACTATGTTCCATAATGACAAGGCTACCATCCATTGGAGTAACAAAAATCTCGACAACAGACTACCTTCCATAATGACAAGGCTACCATCCATTAGACTATCAAAAATCTCGACAGCAGACTACCTTTCATAATGACAAGGCTACCATCCATTGGAGTAACAAAAATCTCGACAACAAACTAACTTCCATAATTATAAGGCTACCATCCATTGGAGTAACAAATATCTCGACAATAGACTACCTTCCATAATGATAAGGCTACCATCCATTGGAGTAACAAATATCTCGACAACAGACTACCTTCCATAATGACAAGGCTACCATCCATTGGAGTAACAAAAATATCGACAACAGACTACCTTCCATAATGAGAAGGCTACCATCCATTGGAGTAAAAAAATTCTCGACAACAGACTACCTTCCATAATGACAACGCTACCATCCATTGGAGTAACAAAAATCTCGACAACAGACTACCTTACATAATGACAATGCTACCATCCATTGGAGTAACAAAAATATCGACAACACACTATGTTCCATAATGACAAGGCTACCATCCATTGGAGTAACAAAAATCTCGACAACAGACTACCTTCCATAATGACAAGGCTACCATCCATTAGACTATCAAAAATCTCGACAGCAGACTACCTTTCATAATGACAAGGCTACCATCCATTGGAGTAACAAAAATCTCGACAACAAACTAACTTCCATAATTACAAGGCTACCATCCAATGGAGTAACAAATATCCCGACAACAGACTACCTTCCATAATGATAAGGCTACCATCCATTGGACTATCAAAATCCTCGACAACAGACTACCTTCCATAATGACAAGGCTACCATCCAATGGAATACCAAAAATCTCAACAACAGACTTCTTCCATAATGACAAGGCTACCATCCATTAGAGTAACAAAAATCTGAACTACAGACTACCTTCCATAATGACAAGGCTACTATCCATTGGAGAAACAAAAATCTCGACAATAGATTAACTTCCATAATTACAAGGCTACCATCCATTGGAGTAACAAATATGTCGACAAAAGACTACCTTCCATAATGACAAGGCTACTATCCATTGGAGTAACCAAAATATCGACAAAAGACTACCTTCTTCAATGACAAGGCTAGCATCCGTTGGAGTAACAAAAATCTCGACAACAAACTACCTTCCATAATGAAAAGGGTACCATCCATTGGAGTAACAAAAATCTCGACAACAGACTACCTTCAATAATGACAAGGCTACCATCCATTAGACTATCAAAAATCTCGACAGCAGACTACCTTTCATAATGACAAGGCTACCATCCATTGGAGTAACAAAAATCTCGACAACAGACTAACTTCCATAATTACAAGGCTACCGTCCATTGGAGTAACAAATGTCTCGTAAATAGACTACCTTCCATAATGATAAGGCTACCATCCATTGGACTATCAAAATACTCGACAACAGACTACCTTCCATAATGACAAGGCTACCATCCAATGGAATACCAAAAATCTCAACAACAGACTACTTCCATAATGACAAGGCTGCCATCCATTGGAGTAACAAAAATCTGAACTATAGACTACCTTCCATAATGACAAGGCTACCATTCATTGGAGTAACAAAAATCTCGACAATAGAATAACTTCCATAATAACAAGGCTACCATCCATTGGAGTAACCAAAATATCGACAAAAGACTACCTTCTACAATGACAAGGCTAGCATCCGTTGGAGTAACAAAAATCTCGACAACAAACTACCTTCCATAATGAAAAGGGTACCATCCATTGGAGTAACAAAAATCTCGACAACAGACTACCTTTCATAATGACAAGGCTACCATCCATTGGAGTAACAAAAATCTCGACAACAAACTGACTTCCATAATTACAAGGCTACCATCCATTGGAGTAACAAATATCTCGATAATAGACTACCTTCCATAATGATAAGGCTACCATCCATTGGACTATCAAAATCCTCGACAACAGACTACCTTCCATAATGACAAGGCTACCATCCACTGGAATACCAAAAATCTCAACAACAGACTACTTCCATAATGACAAGGCTACTATCCATTGGAGTAACAAAAATCTGAACTACAGACTACCTTCCATAATGACAAGGCTACCATCCATTGGAGTAACAAAAATCTCGACAACACACTAACTTCCATAATTACAAGGCTACCATCCATTGGAGTAACAAATATCTCGACAAAAGACTACCTTCCATAATGACAAGGCTACCATCCATTGGAGTAACCAAAATATCGACAACAGACTACCTTCCATAATGAGAAGGCTACCATCCATTGGAGTAAAAAAATTCTCGACAACAGACTACTTTCCATAATGACAACGCTACCGTCCATTGGAGTAACAAAAATCTCGACAACAGACTACCTTACATAATGACAATGCTACCATCCATTGGAGTAACAAAAATATCGACAACACACTATGTTCCATAATGACAAGGCTACCATCCATTGGAGTAACAAAAATCTCGACAACAGACTACCTTCCATAATGACAAGGCTACCATCCATTAGACTATCAAAAATCTCGACAGCAGACTACCTTTCATAATGACAAGGCTACCATCCATTGGAGTAACAAAAATCTCGACAACAAACTAACTTCCATAATTATAAGGCTACCATCCATTGGAGTAACAAATATCTCGACAATAGACTACCTTCCATAATGATAAGGCTACCATCCATTGGAGTAACAAATATCTCGACAACACACTACCTTCCATAATGACAAGGCTACCATCCATTGGAGTAACAAAAATATCGACAACAGACTACCTTCCATAATGAGAAGGCTACCATCCATTGGAGTAAAAAAATTCTCGACAACAGACTACCTTCCATAATGACAACGCTACCATCCATTGGAGTAACAAAAATCTCGACAACAGACTACCTTACATAATGACAATGCTACCATCCATTGGAGTAACAAAAATATCGACAACACACTATGTTCCATAATGACAAGGCTACCATCCATTGGAGTAAGAAAAATCTCGACAACAGACTACCTTACATAATGACAATGCTACCATCCATTGGAGTAACAAAAATATCGACAACACACTATGTTCCATAATGACAAGGCTACCATCCATTGGAGTAACAAAAATCTCGACAATAGACTACCTTCCATAATGACAAGGCTACCATCCATTAGACTATCAAAAATCTCGACAGCAGACTACCTTTCATAATGACAAGGCTACCATCCATTGGAGTAACAAAAATCTCGACAACAAACTAACTTCCATAATTATAAGGCTACCATCCATTGGAGTAACAAATATCTCGACAATAGACTACCTTCCATAATGATAAGGCTACCATCCATTGGAGTAACAAATATCTCGACAACAGACTACCTTCCATAATGACAAGGCTACCATCCATTGGAGTAACAAAAATATCGACAACAGACTACCTTCCATAATGAGAAGGCTACCATCCATTGGAGTAAAAAAATTCTCGACAACAGACTACCTTCCATAATGACAACGCTACCATCCATTGGAGTAACAAAAATCTCGAAAACAGACTACCTTACATAATGACACTGCTACCATCCATTGGAGTAACAAAAATATCGACAACACACTATGTTCCATAATGACAAGGCTACCATCCAATGGAGTAACAAAAATCTCGACAACAGACTACCTTCCATAATGACAAGGCTACCATCCATTAGACTATCAAAAATCTCGACAGCAGACTACCTTTCATAATGACAAGGCTACCATCCATTGGAGTAACAAAAATCTCGACAACAAACTAACTTCCATAATTACAAGGCTACCATCCAATGGAGTACCAAATATCTCGACAACAGACTACCTTCCATAATGATAAGGCTACCATCCATTGGACTATCAAAATCCTCGACAACAGACTACATTCCATAATGACAAGGCTACCATCCAATGGAATACCAAAAATCTCAACAACATACTTCTTCCATAATGACAAGGCTACATCCATTAGAGTAACAAAAATCTGAACTACAGACTACCTTCCATAATGACAAGGCTACTATCCATTGGAGAAACAAAAATCTCGACAATAGACTAACTTCCATAATTACAAGGCTACCATCCATTGGAGTAACAAATATGTCGACAAAAGACTACCTTCCATAATGACAAGGCTACCATCCATTGGAGTAACCAAAATATCGACAATAGACTACCTTCTATAATGATAAGGCTAGCATCCATTGGAGTAACAAAAATCTCGACAACAAACTACCTTCCATAATGAAAAGGGTACCATCCATTTGAGTAACAAAAATATGGACAACAAACTACCTTCCATAATGACAAGGCTACCATCCATTGGAGTATTAGAAATATCGACAGCAGACTACCTTCCATAATTACAAGGCTACCATCCATTGGAGTAACAAAAATCTCGACAACAGACTAACTTCTATAATTACAAGGCTACCATCCATTGGAGTAACAAATATCTCGACAACAGACTACCTTTCATAATGATAAGGCTACCATCCATTGGACTATCAAAATCCTCGACAACAGACTACCTTCCATAATGACAAGGCTACCATCCAATGGAATACCAAAAATCTCAACAACAGACTCATTCCATAATGACAAGGCTACCATCCACTGGAGTAACAAAAATCTGAACTACAGACTACCTTCCATAATGACAAGGCTACCATCCATTGGAGTAACAAAAATCTCGACAACAGACTAACTTCAATAATTACAAAGCTACCATCCATTGGAGTAACAAATATCTCGACAAAAGACTACCTTCCATAATAATAAGGCTATCATCCATTTGAGTAACAAAAATCTCGAAAACAAACTACATTCCATAATGAAAAGGGTACAATCTATTGGAGTAACAAAAATATCGACAACAAACTACCTTCCATAATGACAAGGCTACCACCAATTGGAGTATTAAAAATATCGACAACAAACTACCTTCCGTAATTACAAGGATACCATCCATTAGAGTAACAAAAACTCGACAACAGACTTCCTTCCATAATGACAAGGTTACCATCCATTGCAATAAAAAAAATCTCGACAACAAACTACCTTCCATAATGACAAGGCTACCATCCAACAAAATAACAAAAATATCGACAACAGACTACCTTCCATAATGAGAAGGCTACCATCCATTGGATTAGCAAAATTCTCGACAACAGACTACCTTACATAATGACAATGCTACCATCCATTGGAGTAAGAAAAATATCAACAACAAACTATGTTCCGTAATGATAAGGCTACCATCCATTGGAGTAACAAATATCTCGACAACAAACTAACTTCCATAATGATAAGTCTACCATCCATTGGACTATCAAAATCCTCGACAACAGAATACCTTCCATAATGACAAGGCTACCATCCAATGGAATACCAAAAATCTCAACAACAGACTACCTTCCATAATGACAAGGCTACCATGCATTGGAGTAACAAAGATATCGACAACTTACTACCTTCCATAATGACAAGGCTACCATCCATTGGAGTAACAAAAATCTTGACAACAGACTAACTTCCATAATTACAAGGCTACCATCCATTGGAGTAACAAATATCTCGACAAAAGACTACCTTCCATAATGACAAGACTACCATCCATTGGAGTAACCAAAATATCTACAATAGACTACCTTCTATAATGACAAGGCTAGCATCCATTGGAGTAATAAAAATCTCGACAACAAACTACTTTCCATAATTAAAAGGGTACCATCCATTGGAGTAACAAAAATATCGACAACAAACTACCGTCCATAATGACAAGGCTACTGTTGTACCCCAAAATTTTCCCTTTCATATTCTTCAAGTTTGACAAGCATCATCTCAATTTGCTCAAGTCTACTAAAGGGTTGCATAGTTCAAACCATCCTCCTAAGCCATTCAAATTAGGGTTTTGGTTCTTGCAAGGAAGTTGAGGTTTTCAAAGGCTCAATCAACTGCAGGGGCAAAATGGTCATTTGGCAGTCAAAAGTCAAAATTTTTGGGCAACATCTTATTTTAAAGCCACAATCATAATTTGATCAAGTCTTGATCACGATTCCACAAGTATGCCTCAAAAATCATCAAGATGCAAAATTATCCAATGCTCATTTTGAAGGGGATGACATTTCCTAAAACTCATCTTCACATTCCAAGTCCAAGAAATGCTCTCACAAAAAGTTATCAATTTCAACATTATAGGTCATTTTCAAAAGTCAGCAAAAAGGTATTTTAAGTCAAAGACCATAACTTGAGATTGGTAAATCAAAATGACATGGGACCAATGGCATTGGTTAGAGGACTTCAAGACCTTTCCAAAATGTCCAAGAACATGTTCATATGATCAAAATTGAGCAAGATATGCATTGGAGAAGTTGGGAAATTTTTGTGAAATGGCAAAAGTCAACTATCCTTGAAACTTCAATTTTTGACAAAAGGGCCCACTTGCTTCCACTTGATTCAGCCTTGTCATGCCACACACGAGTCCCATGATTAATTTCAAGATCAAACATTTATTTTTCTATTTTACTTAATTTTTATTTATTTAATTCCTTTTAAATCTATAATAATTCAAATAAAATCTAAAAATCAATGGAATAGTGTCATTTGGATTTGAATAGCTTCCATACATCATGTGCCAGCTCACAAACTCATTCTAGGGTTATGTTGTACACCAAGTCTTGGTTTTGCATAAAAAAGGGAAAGTTTGTTAATGATAAAAGACCTAAGACTAATTCTCTCATATGCATGGATCAAGGCCTAGCTAATGACCTAATTCCCTTCTCATATATACACACAGTCTAAACCTAATTGGACACACGTGCAAAAGCTGCTACAGAGCCATAAACAAAATTAAAAAATTGAAGGAAAATTTGAAAACTGAATTCATTATTCAAGCACAATTCAAAGCCTAAAAGTGATTCAAACGCATTGCTGGGACATTCAAAAACAATTTGCAATCAAAAACGAGCCTTGAAGCTATCAAAATCATCCAGAACAAGTCACACGGATTGGTTTGTTTTCCATAATCGCACATCATTATTCATAAATTCTTAACCTCTTTTTTGGATGGATTTGTGTTAATAGGACCATTCTGAAGCTATTGGTATGATTTAATTTGATTATGGCGCCCTGAATCAGAATCCACCATTGGAGAAATCTAGGGTTTTTGAAGCTCTCAAATGGGGCTTTTCAGTATAAGTAAAATTAAAACCAATAATACCCATGGTTGAACTCAGAATGACAAGACGAATTCATTGATACCATCGCGCCCTTTTTATATGCCCTGTACGCCTAATCGCTATTATTGGCAGTTTTGCATTGTGGGGGTTAAAAACCCCCGCTATCTTGTTTTATTTTTGCAGATGAAACGAAGAAGGTGACTGCGTGTCTCAACATGGTTGGTCTATTCAAATAAATGGCGCGCGCGTGCTTTGATTTCAGGATATGTTATTGTATTATGTATTATTTAAATTGCTTATTATGTTAACAAAAGCATGCGTTTGGCTCAGTGGAGGAGAACTTGTCTGGTAATTACTGGGACCTGGGTTCGATTCCCAGGTCCACCCAAATCTCAATATTGTTTTTTCTAACAAATTCCATGCAGCTTCACAACAATATTCCACCATGTGCCTTCAATGATCAGCGCGACAGGTGTTCCCAATCATCAATCCAAAGGCCAGAAAATGATGAGCACCATGTTCCTTAGTCAACCATACACATATGATCAAGAAAGTCAACAGGCTTAAATTGATATTGGGCCAAAATTCCCAGAATAAAACCTCCATTGGGCCATCACACCCCCCTTGGTTTTTACTACTTTTACCTTTTCTTTTCCTTTTATTTTCTTTAATAATTATTAATATTATTTAATTAACTAACAAATTAATATTTTTAATAAATTCAGAGAATAAAAAATGTGAATATTTTTATTAATTATTACTATTTTTATTGATTAATTTATTTTTGTAGATAAATTCTAATTAATCAACTTAGTTTAATTTAGGTTTAATTTAAACCTTTTTCTCAATAAGGAAAATAAACTTAGAATTAGGTTTTACTAACTTTTAATTTTAATTCCTTTTGTTTTATTTTACATAAAAAAAACAAAAATATTTTTCTTGTAAATAAATAATTAATTAGTTTTTTTAGGTTTAATATTTCATTAAATTGTAAAAAAGGAAAAAAAAACTCATATTTTCTCAAAAGGGTCAAAAATCCTAGGATGTTCCAATTTAATTCTTTTCGCGCATTATTCTTATTCTTCATTATTCATGTACCTGTTTAAAGGATGTAATAGTTAATTAGGATTTACCGCTTTATTTACCTTTCCGTACTTATTTATCAAAACGGGTTTTTGTTTTTGGCGATGTATAGACCCGCGCCTTGTAATAGCGTAGATTCAAATTTCCGCACTTTATTCTCCGCACTCTTAACTGTTATTATGCCTGTAAGAATGAATGCCAAATAAAATAAATCCGTAGCTCACAAATAACATGTACAAGATAAACATTAACATGAAAACAACACACAAGCACATGCCACTCATAGGGTACGCCTCACTAGTTGCCTCGAACGTGGTCATCAAGTATAGGGTGTCTTAGAGGTCGCTCTCTTGTTTAAAGATCCAGTTGCCTCTAAACGGTTGCCTCGGATAAAAAAGGATCTAGGACATTAGGGTTACTTCTAAGGTGTCCTATTATTGCTTCGGTGACCACACTATCCCTAATAATCGAATTGACCCGAATACCTCCAACGATGGTGCTACCTACCTCTCAATGGTGGGATAGCACTATCTAAAGGACTCTTACACAGCCTAATTCCTTAGAGTAGGTAGATCTGATGGGTACTTGCTCTCTTTCTAAAAACAAAAACATCTTTTCACATTGACACTTTCAAAAAGTTTTCAAACAAAACATTTCATACACTCTTGAGGACAGATACAAGAGTTACTTAGAAATTTTTCAAACGAAACTTTTACAAAACCCACACACACTTGAAAAGCAAACAATTTTTGAAAACATAAGAGCAAGTACCTAAGAGTCCGTGGATAACCACAGATAGAAAGGGTGCTAACACCTTCCCTTTCTATAAATCTACCTCCCGAACCGAGAAACATTCTCAAAGAAGGAATTTTGCTGTGCTTTTGTCCTTTCCATTTTGGAGAACATAAAAGACAGTGGCGACTCTTGCTTACCGCGACATTTCGCGAACCAGCATTTCAAAACAGTCAGTTCTATTTCCACCGATCACAGAACTGGCGACTCTGCTGGGGATATTTAATAAGTGAGGTGTACCTTAGGATTAGACCACTCTTATGTTTTCAATTGCTTGATTTGTTTGCTTTAATATTATGGGCTTGTCTTGGAGTTTCATAGATCCTAACCCGGATCTGGGGCACCCTTTTTAGGTAGCAACAAACTGTGAGGGAACTGTGTGGGGTATACCGACATGATTGAAACAGTTGCTACGTTGATGTGGCACTTTGGTGAGTATCGGTAACCCTTGAGTCAATTCAAGGAGAGTACGGGGCCGCCGCGTGGTGTCGTGAAGCATAAACTGACCTTAGGAACCTTACTTGACCATCCTGGCCTCTTTAGGGGTAGTGAGATGACCGACTTTGGTGCAGTCCGAAGTTGGTTGATACTCGATACTACACTCATTGAGGGTTGTTTTCTTGGAATATTTTGATCGCCAGTTCAGTGGATAAATCGAAACAATGAACATAGAAAATAACCCAATGATATTGAGCTCCTTAGAACCCAGTTACTTTTGATAGGACAGGTTTTGAGCCCACCAACTTCAAGAGGGTAGTACCCCAAACATCATGCTGGCCTAAACTCTAAGGGCTGTCTTGTGTGACTTGTGTGCTTTCAAACTTGATTACTTGCATGCTTATTATCTAACACCCGAGTTCCTTGCAGGTTTTGTTTACAGTCCTTATTTGGGACTCATTACAGGGCCTACTTACATCATACCGTGCATAGCATAACATCATACCATTGCATGCATCCTACATAAAGACTAATCCATTTCAAGGATCTCAAGGGCTTGTGATGCAGGTCATGATGAACCAGAATGTCTAGCAAGGGGCAAAGGGGATTTATTTTCCTCTAGCCAAGGTTGATAACTTGAGTCAGGGGCTATGACCCACTCGATATGGTGAGCTTTGACTCTTGAAGAAGGACTCTCAACAACATGAAGTTCCTTCAATCAAGCTACCCAAATTCAAATTCTAACAAGTTTCTCTGTATACCCCGCGAGATCCTTGAAAACATCGCATGCATACATACATATCATTGCATTACAGGTACTCTATTCTACAGGTTTCTTAATCTTCTTCGCTGTTTATTTCAGCCATCATCATGAACCCTGAATCATCCAATGAATAAGCTATCAAGGCCCTCCAGGCCCAGAACGCCCAGTTCCAGGAGCTGGTCATGAGCTTAGCCCAGGGACAACAGGAATTGAAGACTTTGCTCTTGAAGAAGAAGAAGAAAAGGACTGTTTTGTTCAACCCTAGACGCAGATCTGGGAATGGATCACAAAATGAGGCTGAGTTGACCACCCCATCTGCTGGGAGAGACAGGCTACAAGGGAGAGAGGTTCCTAGTCCCGTGGTCTCCGACAACGAGACATATTTCAATGATGAACAGTACCCTCCTTCTGAGGACAAGTACAAGTAACTAGAGGACCGTCTAAATGCCATGGAGATTCAACAGGTGCCCGGGTTGGACTTTGGAGACCTAGGTTTATCTTATGGGGTGGTGATCCCTCACAAGTTCAAGGCACCTGCCTTTGTAAAATACGACGGGGCTTCCTGTCCTAAGTTGCACCTCCGTTCATACGCAAGGAAGATCCAGCCCTACACGGCAGACAAGAATCTATGGATCCATTTCTTCCAGGAAAGTCTTTCAGGGACTCAGCTCGAATGGTTCTATCAGCTGGATGGAACCAGTATTCGTAACTGGGAGGACTTGGCAACTGCTTTTTATAAGCAGTATCAGTATAATGCCGACCTCGCTCCTACGCATACCCAACTCCAGGGTATGTCACTGGGGACAGGTGAAGGTTTTAAGGAGTACGCGCAAAAGTGGAGAGACCTGGCTGGCAGGGTGCAGCCACCGTTGAATGACCGTGAACTCGTCGACATGTTCTTGGGGACCCTGTCTGGTCCTTTCTTCAACCATCTGATTACGAATTCTTCTGCTGGGTTCACAGATCTGATCTTAACTGGTGAGAGGATAGAAGCTGGTATCAAGTCCGGGAAGATACAAAATGGTGACTCCTCGAACGCTGAGAAGAAACCATTCAAGAAAGAGTCCAATGCTGCATACAGTCAGAAGGATCGTCGTGACCAACATGTAGGGGCAGTCCTGATCTCTGGTTCTACACCATGCCGACAACAGCAGAAGGGAAATCAGCGAAGGCCGGACGAGCCTAAAAGATAGTTCACCAACATTAATATGCCGTTTCCACAAGCATTGCAGCACATGTTGAAGATGAACCTGATTGCAGTGATCAACCCTCCTGGGAATCCTAAGACTTCTTCTCCAAGCTACAACCAAGATGCGAGGTGTGCTTATCATTCTGGTAGCCCGGGGCATGATACTGAGGACTGTTGGGTGCTGAAATACAAGATCCAGAATATGATTGACGCCAAAGAGATCGAATTCAGGCCTGCTGAGACTCACGATGTGATCACTGCTCCCTTGCCAAAACATGGCTAGGATTGAGAGACTCTTGTTCATTTAAATTCTGATATTGTATTTTTCTATGCTTATTCAAACAATTATTATGTCAAACTCTATTATTTCATTAATGCATTACACGTATCTGTTTTGAAGTAATTGTGTTCTCTATATTCAAAATTGCTTTTATTTTTTCTTGATGTTCAACTCTGGATTGAAAATTCTAAGCCTCTTAAGGGAGGATGACAAAAACAATACCACAATCTACAGTATGCTTTTGAACAGACCCCGCTGCTGAGGTACAGGCATTGTTTCAATTCCTAAACACTGCAATTATAAGGATGATAATCCCTCATTAACCCCTTTGAGCCAAAGAAGTAGGAGTTTTCTTTTCGAAAATTAAAACCCTTAATCATAACCTGGGGCTGGGTAGTTCTCTCAGCTGATCCAGGTGCACAACGAATGGCACCAAAGGAATCCTTCCAAAACAAAAGACAGTGATGGCTCCGAATAATCATAAAGACAGGCAGTCATTATCTCCCAAAAATAAAAGCCCATTAAGTCAAAACCTATGAAGGAGACTTACAAAATTGGGGCATCCCGCTGACTGTGATCATGAAAGAAATAGTTCAGGTAAAAAACAGGGATAACGAAACCAAAAAAGAAAGAGGTCCTACAAACCCTCAACCAAAAAAGGAATGACTGCCTATTCCAAATAAACTGTCAATATCCGAACCATCATTGGAACATCAAGACAAAGTCTAACGCATGATCAGATGAGTTTAGGATCGAAGAACATCACGAAGAACGGGTGGGTACAAATAAAATTTGAGCCTTTATCCTTTGTTTCTTGAACCGTGAACCAGGCCACGTTATAACCCTTAAAAGTCCTAGCTGAAGCATGGGTTAGTTCGAAAGCATATTGTTACCAAAGGTATCCTGACTCCTTAAGTCTTGCAGTAAAATAACGAGTTGACATCACATTTTACAAAATTTGCTTGTTTTACTGAAAAAACTGCATTTTCAAAAAAAAAAAAAAACTTCAAGACAGACATAAGCTTTGCATTCTTAAAATAACATTGTTTGCATATGACTATTCGTTCGAACATCAGAGAAATTCGCACGATGAATATCCAGTGAACAAAAGTCTTCTCAACAAAAGGATCACCTCAAGTGGAAAAACACTTCCAATCAAGGGGCACGACATGATCATTGTCCATCATCTGAGGCAGTCTAGTCAAGATTCAGAGAATCTCTCAAAAGGTCAAGTAGCCTGGAGAAAATCTCCGCCTGAGACACTTGGGGCATTGATATGAATCCCCGTAACGAATCTTGCATGATCAACAGAGACCTTCTGGTGGTATGACAACACTTTCGACAGTGACAACTCCTTACATTCTGAGAATGCAGACATAGTAAAAAGATACTACGCATGAACTAAAGACCCGCTAGGTTGACATACCTAGGCAAAAATAAGGGCTTCCCGGCGAACCAAAAGGGTTCGGGCAAAAATAAAGGATGAAATGAAAAAAATCTGTACAGCCGGCAAGTCGAAAACCTGAAAAGGTGGCTTGGGCAAAAATGGGTATCCCGGTGGACTGAAAACCCGAAAGGGCAGTCCAAGCAAAAATTAGGGATCAAAGCGTACGACTATGTCCCGTCATCTCGTAACTTGCCTACCAGAAGAAGATTTGTCAATCGGCAGTCATCAACCACCTCCACAAGTACCTTCTCCCACAGAAGCTGGGGCAATAAGAATTGTCCAAACTGTACAAGTTGCTCTGTCCACCGAGCTACCATCCATTGGAGTATTAAAAATATCAACAACAGACTACCTTCCATAATTACAAGGCTACCATCCATTGGAGTAACAAAAACTCGACAACAGACTACCTTCCATAATGACAAGGTTACCATCCATTGGAATAACAAAAATCTCGACAACAAACTGCCTTCCATAATGACAAGGCTACCATCCAACGAAATAAAAAAAATTTCGACAACAGACTACCTTCCATAATGAGAAGGCTACCATCCATTGGAGTGAAAAAATTCTCGACAACAGACTACCTTCCATAATGACAAGGCTACCATCCATTGGAGTAACAAAAATCTCGACAACACACTACCTTACATAATGACAATGCTACCATCCATTGGAATAACAAAAATTTAGACAACAGACTACCTTCCATAATGACAAGGCTACCATCCATTAGACCATCAAAAATATCGACAGTAGACTACCTTTTATAATGACAAGGCTACCATCCATTGGAGTAACAAAAATCTCGACAACAGAGTAACTTCCATAATTACAAGGCTACCATCCATTGGAGTAACAAATATCTCGACAACAGACTAACTTCCATAATGATAAGTCTACCATCCATTGGACTATTAAAATCCTCGACAACAGACTACCTTCCATAATGACAAGGCTACCATCCATTGGAGTATTAAAAATATCGACAACAAACTACCTTCCATAATTACAAGGATACCATCCATTAGAGTAACAAAAACTCGACAACGGACTTCCTTCCATAATGACAAGGTTACCATCCATTGGAATAAAAAAAATCTCGACAACAAACTACCTTCCATAATGACAAGGCTACCATCCAACGAAATAAAAAAATTCTCGACAACAGACTACCTTCCATAATGAGAAGGCTACCATCCATTGGATTAGCAAAATTCTCGACAACAGACTACCTTACATAATGACAATGCTACCATCCATTGGAGTAACAAAAATATCAACAACAAACTACGTTCCGTAATGATAAGGCTACCATCCATTGGAGTAACAAATATCTCGACAACAAACTAACTTCCATAATGATAACGCTACCATCCATTGGACTATCAAAATCCTCGACAACAGACTACCTTCCATAATGACATGGCTACCATCCAATGGAATACAAAAAATCTCAACAACAGACTACCTTCCATAATGACAAGGCTACCATGCATTGGAGTAACAAAGATATCGACAACTTACTACCTTCCATAATGACAAGGCTACCATCCATTGGAGTAACAAAAATCTCAACAACAGACTAACTTCCATAATTACAAGGCTACCATCCATTGGAGTAACAAATATCTCGACAAAAGACTACCTTCCATAATGAAAAGACTACCATCCATTGGAGTAACCAAAATATCGGCAATAGACTACCTTCTATAATGACAAGGCTAGCATCCATTGGAGTAACAAAAATCTCGACAACAAACTACCTTCCATAATGAAAAGGGTACCATCCATTGGAGTAACAAAAATATCGACAACAAACTACCTTACATAATGACAAGGCTACCATCCATTGGAGTATTAGAAATATCGACAACAGACTACCTTCCATAATTACAAGGCTACCATCCATTGGAGTAACAAATATATCGACAAAAGACTACCTTCCATAATGACAAGACTACCATCCATTGGAGTAACAAAAATATCGACAACAAACTACCTTCCATAATGACAAGGCTACCATCCATTGGAGTATTAAAAATATCGACAACAAACTACCTTCTATAATTACAAGGCTACCATCCATTGGAGTAACAAAAAGTCAACAACAGACTACCTTCCATAATGACAAGGCTACCATCCAACGAAATAACAAAAATCTCGACAACATACTACCTTCCATAATGAGAAGGCTACCATCCATTGGAGTATTAAAAATATCGACAGCAGAATACCTTTCATAATGATAAGGCTACCATCCATTGGAGTAACAAAAATCTCGACAGCAGACTAACTTCCATAATTACAAGGCTACCATCCATTGGAGTAACAAATATCTCGACAACAGACTAACATCCATAATGATAAGTCTACCATCCAATGGACTATCAAAATCCTCGACAATAGACTACCTTCCATAATGACAAGGCTACCATCCAATAGAATACCAAAAATCTCAACAACAGACTACCTTCGATAATGACAAGGCTACCATGCATTGGAGTAACAAAGATATCGACAACTTACTACCTTCCATAATGACAAGGCTACCATCCATTGGAGTAACAAAAATCTCGACAACAGACTAACTTCCATAATTACAAGGCTACCATCCATTGGAGTAACAAATATCTCGACAAAAGACTACCTTCCATAATGACAAGGCTACCATCCATTGGAGTATTAGAATTATCGACAACAGACTACCTTCCATAATTACAAGGCTACCATCCATTGGAGTAACAAAAAGTCAACAACAGACTACCTTCCATAATGACAAGGCTACCATCCAACGAAATAACAAAAATCTCGACAACAGACTACCTTCCATAATGAGAAGGCTACCATCCATTGGAGTATTAAAAATATCGACAACAGACTACCTTCCATAATGACAAGGTTACCATCCATTGGAATAAAAAAAATCTCGACAACAAACTACCTTCCATAATGACAAGGCTACCATCCAACGAAATAAAAAAATTCTCGACAACAGACTACCTTCCATAATGAGAAGGCTACCATCCATTGGATTAGCAAAATTCTCGACAACAGACTACCTTACATAATGACAATGCTACCATCCATTGGAGTAACAAAAATATCAACAACAAACTACGTTCCGTAATGATAAGGCTACCATCCATTGGAGTAACAAATATCTCGACAACAAACTAACTTCCATAATGATAACGCTACCATCCATTGGACTATCAAAATCCTCGACAACAGACTACCTTCCATAATGACAAGGCTACCATCCAATGGAATACAAAAAATCTCAACAACAGACTACCTTCCATAATGACAAGGCTACCATGCATTGGAGTAACAAAGATATCGACAACTTACTACCTTCCATAATGACAAGGCTACCATCCATTGGAGTAACAAAAATCTCAACAACAGACTAACTTCCATAATTACAAGGCTACCATCCATTGGAGTAACAAATATCTCGACAAAAGACTACCTTCCATAATGAAAAGACTACCATCCATTGGAGTAACCAAAATATCGGCAATAGACTACCTTCTATAATGACAAGGCTAGCATCCATTGGAGTAACAAAAATCTCGACAACAAACTACCTTCCATAATGAAAAGGGTACCATCCATTGGAGTAACAAAAATATCGACAACAAACTACCTTACATAATGACAAGGCTACCATCCATTGGAGTATTAGAAATATCGACAACAGACTACCTTCCATAATTACAAGGCTACCATCCATTGGAGTAACAAAAACTCGACCGCAGACTACCTTTCATAATGACAAGGCTACCATCCATTGGAGTAACAAAAATCTCGACAACAGACTAACTTCCATAATTACAAGGCTACCATCCATTGGAGTAACAAATATCTCGACAATAGACTAACTTCCATAATGATAAGGATACCATCCATTGGACTATCAAAATCCGCGACAACAAACTACCTTCCATAATGAAAAAATGGAATACCAAAAATCTCAACAACAGACTACCTTCCATAATGACAAGGCTACCATGCATTGGAGTAACAAAGACATCGACAACTTACTACCTTCCATAATGACAAGGCTACCATCCATTGGAGTAACAAAAATCTCGACAACAGACTAACTTCCATAATTACAAGGCTACCATCCATTGGAGTAACAAATATATCGACAAAAGACTACCTTCCATAATGACAAGACTACCATCCATTGGAGTAACAAAAATATCGACAACAAACTACCTTCCATAATGACAAGGCTACCATCCATTGGAGTATTAAAAATATCGACAACAAACTACCTTCTATAATTACAAGGCTACCATCCATTGGAGTAACAAAAAGTCAACAACAGACTACCTTCCATAATGACAAGGCTACCATCCAACGAAATAACAAAAATCTCGACAACAAACTACCTTCCATAATGAGAAGGCTACCATCCATTGGAGTATTAAAAATATCGACAGCAGAATACCTTTCATAATGATAAGGCTACCATCCATTGGAGTAACAAAAATCTCGACAGCAGACTAACTTCCATAATTACAAGGCTACCATCCATTGGAGTAACAAATATCTCGACAACAGACTAACATCCATAATGATAAGTCTACCATCCATTGGACTATCAAAATCCTCGACAATAGACTACCTTCCATAATGACAAGGCTACCATCCAATAGAATACCAAAAATCTCAACAACAGACTACCTTCGATAATGACAAGGCTACCATGCATTGGAGTAACAAAGATATCGACAACTTACTACCTTCCATAATGACAAGGCTACCATCCATTGGAGTAACAAAAATCTCGACAACAGACTAACTTCCATAATTACAAGGCTACCATCCATTGGAGTAACAAATATCTCGACAAAAGACTACCTTCCATAATGACAAGGCTACCATCCATTGGAGTATTAGAATTATCGACAACAGACTACCTTCCATAATTACAAGGCTACCATCCATTGGAGTAACAAAAAGTCAGCAACAGACTACCTTCCATAATGACAAGGCTACCATCCAACGAAATAACAAAAATCTCGACAACAGACTACCTTCCATAATGAGAAGGCTACCATCCATTGGAGTATTAAAAATATCGACAACAGACTACCTTTCATAATGACAAGGCTACCATCCATTGGAGTAACAAAAATCTCGACAGCAGACTAACTTCCATAATTACAAGGCTACCATCCTTTGGAGTAACAAATATCTTGACAACAGACTAACATCCATAATTATAAGTCTACCATCCATTGGACTATCAAAATCCTCGACAACAGACTACCTTCCATAATGACAAGGCTACCATCCAATGGAATACCAAAAATCTCAACAACAGACTACCTTCGATAATGACAAGGCTACCATGCATTGGAGTAACAAAGATATCGACAACTTACTACCTTCCATAATGACAAGGCTACCATCCATTGGAGTAACAAAAATCTCAACAACATACTAACTTCCATAATTACAAGGCTACCATCCATTGGAGTAACAAATATCTCGACAAAAGACTACCTTCGATAATGAAAAGACTACCATCCATTGGAGTAACCAATATATCGGCAATAGACTACCTTCTATAATGACAAGGCTAACATCCATTGGAGTAACAAAAATCTCGACAACAAACTACCTTCCATAATGAAAAGGGTACCATCCATTGGAGTAACAAAAATATCGACAACAAACTACCTTACATAATGACAAGGCTACCATCCATTGCAGTATTAGAAATATCGACAACAGACTACCTTCCATAATTACAAGGCTACCATCCATTGGAGTAACAAAAACTCGAGCGCAGACTACCTTTCATAATGACAAGGCTACCATCCATTGGAGTAACAAAAATCTCGACAACAGACTAACTTCCATAATTACAAGGCTACCATCCATTGGAGTGACAAATATCTCGACAACAGACTGACTTCCATAATGATAAGGATACCATCCATTGGACTATCAAAATCCTCGACAACAAACTACCTTCCATAATGAAAAAATGGAATACCAAAAATCTCAACAACAGACTACCTTCCATAATGACAAGGCTACCATGCATTGGAGTAACAAAGATATCGACAACTTACTACCTTCCATAATGACAAGGCTACCATCCATTGGAGTAACAAAAATCTCGACAACATACTAACTTCCATAATTACAAGGCTACCATCCATTGGAGTAACAAATATATCGACAAAAGACTACCTTCCATAATGACAAGACTACCATCCATTGGAGTAACCAAAATATCGACAATAGACTACCTTCTATAATGACAAGGCTATCATCCATTGGAGTAACAAAAATCTCAACAACAAACTACCTTCCATAATGAAAAGGGTACCATCCATTGGAGTAACAAAAATATCGAAAACAAACTACCTTCCATAATGACAAGGCTACCATCCATTGGAGTATTAAAAATATCGACAACAGACTACCTTCCATAATTACAAGGCTACCATCCATTGGAGTAACAAAAAGTTAACAACAGACTACCTTCCATAATGACAAGGCTAACATCCAACGAAATAACAAAAATCTCGACAACAGACTACCTTCCATAATGAGAAGGCTACCATCCATTGGAGTAACAAAAATCTCGACAGCAGACTAACTTCCTTAATTACAAGGCTACCATCCATTGGAGTAACAAATATCTCGACAACAGACTAACATCCATAATGATAAGTCTACCATCCATTTGACTATCAAAATCCTCGACAACAGACTACCTTCCATAATGACAAGGCTACCAACCAATGGAATACAAAAAATCTCAACAACAGACTACCTTCGATAATGACAAGGCTACCATGCATTGGAGTAACAAAGATATCGACAACTTACTACCTTCCATAATGACAAGGCTACCATCCATTGGAGTAACAAAAATCTCAACAACAGACTAACTTCCATAATTACAAGGCTACCATCCATTGGAGTAACAAATATCTCGACAAAAGACTACCTTCCATAATGACAAGGCTACCATCCATTGGAGTATTAGAATTATTGACAACAGACTACCTTCCATAATTACAAGGCTACCATCCATTGGAGTAACAAAAACTCGACAACAGATTACCTTCCATAATGACAAGGTTACCATCCATTAGAATAACAAAAATCTCGACAATAGACCACCTTCCATAATGACAAGGCTACCATCCAACGAAATAACAAAAATCTCGACAACAGACAACCTTCCATAATGACAAGGCTACCATCCATTGGAATGAAAAAATTCTCGACAACAGACTACCTTCCATAATGACAAGGCTACCATCCATTGGAGTAACAAAAATCTCGACAACAGACTACCTTACATAATGACAATGCTACCATCCATAGGAATAACAAAAATCTCGACAACAGACTACCTTCCATAATGACAAGGCTACCATCCATTGGAGTAACAAAAATCTCGACAACAGACTACCTTCCATAATGATAAGGCTACCATCCATTGGACTATCAAAATCCTCGACAATAGACTACCTTCCATAATGACAAGGCTACTATCCAATGGAATACCAAAAATCTCAACAACAGACTACCTTCCATAATGACAAGGCTACCATGCATTGGAGTAACAAAGATATCGACAACTTACTACCTTCCATAATGACAAGGCTACCATCCATTGGAGTAACAAAAATCTCGACAACAGACTAACTTCCATAATTACAAGGCTACCATCCATTGGAGTAACAAATATCTCGACAAAAGATTACCTTCCATAATGACAAGGCTACCATCCATTGGAGTATTAGAAATATCGACAACAGACTACCTTCCATAATTACAAGGCTACCATCCATTGGTGTAACAAAAACTCGACAACAGATTACCTTCCATAATGACAAGGTTACCATCCATTGGAATAACAAAAATCTCGACAATAAACTACCTTCCATAATGACAAGGCTACCATCAAACGAAATAACAAAAATCTCGACAACAGACAACCTTCCATAATGAGAAGGCTACCATCCATTGGAGTGAAAAAATTCTCGACAACAGACTACCTTCCATAATGACAAAGCTACCATCCATTGGAGTAACAAAAATCTCGACAACAGACGACCTTACATAATGACAATGCTACCATCCATTGGAATAACAAAAATCTCGACAACAGGCTACCTTCCATAATGACAAGGCTACCATCCATTGGAGTAACAAAAATCTCGACAACAGACTACCTTCCATAATGACAAGGCTACCATCCATTAGACTATCAAAAATCTCGACATCAGACTACCTCTCATAATGACAAGGCTACCATCCATTGGAGTAACAAAAATCTCGAAAACAGACTAACTTCCATAATTACAAGGCTACCATCCATTAGAGTAACAAATATCTCGACAATAGACTACCTTCCATAATAATAAGGCTACCATCCATTGGACTATCAAAATCCTCGACAATAGACTACCTTCCATAATGACAAGGCTACCATCCAATGGAATACCAAAAATCTCAACAACAGACTACTTCCATAATGACAAGGCTACCATCGATTGGAGTAACAAAAATCTGAACTACAGACTACCTTCCATAATGACAAAGCTACCATCCATTGGAGTAACAAAAATCTCGACAACAGACTAACTTCCATAATTACAAGGCTACCATCCATTGGAGGAACAAATATCTCGACAAAAGACTACCTTCCATAATAACAAGGCTACCATCCATTGGAGTAACCAAAATATCGACAATAGAATACCTTCTATAATGACAAGGCTATCATCCATTAGAGTAACAAAAATATCGACAACAAACTACCTTCCATAATGAAAAGGGTACCATCAATTGGAGTAACAAAAATATCAACAACAAACTACCTTCCATAATGACAAGGCTACCATCCATTAGAGCATTAAAAATATCAACAACAAACTACCTTCCATAATGACAAGGCAACCATCCATTGGAGTAACAAAAACCTCGACATCAGACTAACTTCCATAATTACAAGGCTACCATCCATTGGAGTAACAAATATCTCGACAACAAACTAACTTCCATAATGATAAGGCTACCATCCATTGGACTATCAAAATCCTCGACAAAAGACTACCTTCCATAATGAAAAGGCTACAATCCAATGGAATACCAAAAATCTCAACAACAGACTACCTTCCATAATGACAAGGCTACCATGCATTGGAGTAACAAAGATATCGACAACTTACTACCTTCCATAATGACAAGGCTACCATCCATTGGAGTAACCAAAATATCGACAATAGACTACCTTCTATAATGACAAGTCTACCATCCATTGGAGTACCAAATATCTCGACAACAAACTACCTTCCATAATGAAAAGGGTACCATCCATTGGAGTAACAAAAATATCGACAACAAACTACCTTCCATAATGACAAGGCTACCATCCATTGGAGTATTAAAAATATCGACAACAAACTACCTTCCATAATTACAAGGCTAATATCCATTGGAGTAACAAAAACTCGACAACAGACTACCTTCCATAATGACAAGGTTACCATCCATTGGAATAACAAAAATCTCGACAACAAACTACCTTCCATAATGACAAGGCTACCATCCAACGAAATAAAAAAAATCTCGACAACAGACAACCTTCCATAATGAGTTAGCTACCATCCATTGGAGTGAAAAAATTCTCGACAACAGACTACCTTCCATAATGACAAGGCTACCATCCATTGGAGTAACAAAAATCTCGACAACAGACTACCTTACATAATGACAATGCTACCATCCATTGGAATAACAAAAATCTCGACAAAAGACTACCTTCCATAATGACAAGTCTACCATTCAACGAAATAACAAAAATCTCGACAACAGACTACCTTCCATAATGAGAAGGCTACCATCCATTGGAGTAACAAATATCTCGACATCAAAATACCTTCAATAATGATAAGGCTACCATCCATTGGACTATCAAAATCCTCGACAACAGACTACCTTCCATAATGACAAGGCTACCATCCAATGGAATACCAAAAATCTCAACAACAGACCACTTCCATAATGACAAGGCTACCATCCATTGGAGTAAAAAAATTCTGAACTACAGACTACATTCCATAATGACAAGGCTACCATCCATTGGAGTAACAAAGATATCGACAACTTACTACCTTCCATAATGACAAGGCTACCATCCATTGGAGTAACCAAAATATCGACAATAGACTACCTTCTATAATGTCAAGGCTAGCATCCATTGGAGTAACAAAAATCTCGACAACAAACTACCTTCCATAATGAAAAGGGTACCATCCATTGGAGTAACAAAAATATCAACAACAAACTACCTTCCATAATGACAAGGTTACCATCCATTGGACTATCAAAATCCTCGACAACAGAATACCTTCCATAATGACAAGGCTACCATCCAAAGGAATACCAAAAATCTCAACAATAGACTACTTCCATAATGACAAGGCTACCATCCATTGGAGTAACAAAAATCTGAACTACAGACTACCTTCCATAATGACAAGGCTACCATCCATTGGAGTAACAAAAATCTCGACAACAGACTAACTTCCATAATTACAAGGCTACCATCCATTGGAGTAACAAATATCTCGACAAAAGACTACCTTCCATAATGACAAGGCTACCATCCATTGGAGTAACCAAAATATCGACAATAGACTACCTTCTATAATGACAAGGCTAGCATCCATTAGAGTAACAAAAATCTCGACAACAAACTACCTTTCATAATGAAAAAGGTACCATCCATTGGAGTAACAAAAATATTGACAACAAACTACCTTCCATAATGACAAGGCTACCATCCATTGGAGTATTAAAAATATCGACAACAAACTACCTTCCATAATTACAAGGCTAATATCCATTGGAGTAACAAAAACTCGACAACAGACTACCTTCCATAATGACAAGGTTACCATCCATTGGAATAACAAAAATCTAGACAACAAACTACCTTCCATAATGACAAGGCTACCATCCAACGAAATAACAAAAATCTCGACAACAGACAACCTTCCATAATGAGAAAGCTACAATCCATTGGAGTGAAAAAATTCTCGACAACAGACTACCTTCCATAATGACAAGGCTACCATCCATTGGAGTAACAAAAATCTCGACAACAGACTACCTTACATAATGACAATGCTACCATCCATTGGAATAATAAAAATCTCGACAAAAGACTACCTTCCATAATGACAAGTCTACCATCCAACGAAATAACAAAAATCTCGACAACAGACTACCTTCCATAATGAGAAGGCTACCATCCATTGGAGTAACAAATATCTCGACATCAAAATACCTTCCATAATGATAAGGCTACCATCCATTGGACTATCAAAATCCTCGACAACAGGCTACCTTCCATAATGACAAGGCTACCATCCAATGGAATACCAAAAATCTCAACAACAGACCACTTCCATAATGACAAGGCTACCATCCATTGGAGTAAAAAAATTCTGAACTACAGACTACCTTCCATAATGACAAGGCTACAATCCATTGGAGTAACAAATATCTCGACAAAAGACAACCTTCCATAATGACAAGGCTACCATCCATTGGAGTAACCAAAATATCGACAATAGACTACCTTCTATAATGACAAGGCTAGCATCCATTGGAGTAACAAAAATCTCGACAACAAACTACCTTCCATAATGAAAAGGGTACCATCCATTGGAGTAACAAAAATATCGACAACAAACTACCTTCCATAATGACAAGGCTACCATCCATTGAAGTATTAAAAATATCGACAACAAACTACCTTCCATAATTACAAGGCTAATATCCATTGGAGTAACAAAAACTCGACAACAGACTACCTTCCATAATGACAAGGTTACCATCCATTGGAATAACAAAAATCTCGACAATAGACTACCTTCCATAATGACAAGGCTACAATCCAACGAAATAACAAAAATGTCACCAACAGACAACCTTCCATAATGAGAAGGCTACCATCCATTGGAGTGAAAAAGTTCTCGACAACAGACTACCTTCCATAATGACAAGGCTACCATCCATTGGAGTAACAAAAATCTCGACAACAGACTACCTTACATAATGACAATGCTACCATCCATTGGAATAACAAAAATCTCGACAAAAGACTACCTTCCATAATGACAAGTCTACCATCCAACGAAATAACAAAAATCTCGACAACAGACTACCTTCCATAATGAGAAGGCTACCATCCATTGGAGTAACAAATATCTCAACAACAAAATACCTTCCATAATGATAAGGCTACCATCCATTGGACTATCAAGTTCCTCGACAACAGACTACCTTCCATAATGACAAGGCTACCATCCAATGGAATACCAAAAATCTCAACAACAGACCACTTCCATAATGACAAGGCTACCATCCATTGGAGTAAAAAAAATTCTGAACTACAGACTACCTTCCATAATGACAAGGCTAACATCCATTGGAGTAACAAAGATCTCGACAACAGACTAACTTCCATAATTACAAGGCTACCATCCATTGGAGTAACAAATATCTCGACAAAAGACAACCTTCCATAATGACAAGGCTACCATCCATTGGAGTAACCAAAATATCGACAATAGACTACCTTCTATAATGACAAGGCTAGGATCCATTGGAGTAACAAAAATATCGACAACAAACTACCTTCCATAATGAAAAGGGTACCATCCATTGGAGTAACAAAAATATCAACAACAAACTACCTTCCATAATGACAAGGCTACCATCCATTGGAGTATTAAAAATATCGACAACAAACTACCTTCCATAATTACAAGGCTAATATCCATTGGAGTAACAAAAACTCGACAACAGACTACCTTCCATAATGACAAGGTTACCATCCATTGGAATAACAAAAATCTCGACAACAAACTACCTTCCATAATGACAAGGCTACCATCCAACGAAATAACAAAAATCTCGACAACAGACAACCTTCCATAATGAGAAAGCTACAATCCATTGGAGTGAAAAAATTCTCGACAACAGACTACCTTCCATAATGACAAGGCTACCATCCATTGGAGTAACAAAAATCTCGACAACAGACTACCTTACATAATGACAATGCTACCATCCATTGGAATAACAAAAATCTCGACAAAAGACTACCTTCCATAATGACAAGTCTACCATCCAACGAAATAACAAAAATCTCGACAACAGACTACCTTCCATAATGAGAAGGCTACCATCCATTGGAGTAACAAATATCTCGACATCAAAATACCTTCCATAATGATAAGGCTACCATCCATTGGACTATCAAAATCTTCGACAACAGGCTACCTTCCATAATGACAAGGCTACCATCCAATGGAATACCAAAAATCTCAACAACAGACCACTTCCATAATGACAAGGCTACCATCCATTGGAGTAAAAAAATTCTGAACTACAGACTACCTTCCATAATGACAAGGCTACCATCCATTGGAGTAACAAATATCTCGACAAAAGACAACCTTCCATAATGACAAGGCTACCATCCATTGGAGTAACCAAAATATCGACAATAGACTACCTTCTATAATGACAAGGCTAGCCTCCATTGGAGTAACAAAAATCTCGACAACAGACTAACTTCCATAATTACAAGGCTACCATCCATTGGAGTAACAAATATCTCGACAAAAGATTACCTTCCATAATGACAAGGCTACCATCCATTGGAGTATTAGAAATATCGACAACAGACTACCTTCCATAATTACAAGGCTACCATCCATTGGTGTAACAAAAACTCGACAACAGATTACCTTCCATAATGACAAGGTTACCATCCATTGGAATAACAAAAATCTCGACAATAAACTACCTTCCATAATGACAAGGGATCCATCAAACGAAATAACAAAAATCTCGACAACAGACAACCTTCCATAATGAGAAGACTACCATCCATTGGAGTGAAAAAATTCTCGACAACAGACTACCTTCCATAATGACAAAGCTACCATCCATTGGAGTAACAAAAATCTCGACAACAGACGACCTTACATAATGACAATGCTACCATCCATTGGAATAACAAAAATCTCGACAACAGGCTACCTTCCATAATGACAAGGCTACCATCCATTGGAGTAACAAAAATCTCGACAACAAACTACCTTCCATAATAACAAGGCTACCATCCATTAGACTATCAAAAATCTCGACATCAGACTACCTCTCATAATGACAAGGCTACCATCCATTGGAGTAACAAAAATCTCGAAAATAGACTAACTTCCATAATTACAAGGCTACCATCCATTAGAGTAACAAATATCTCGACAATAGACTACCTTCCATAATAATAAGGCTACCATCCATTGGACTATCAAAATCCTCGACAATAGACTACCTTCCATAATGACAAGGCTACCATCCAATGGAATACCAAAAATCTCAACAACAGACTACTTCCATAATGACAAGGCTACCATCGATTGGAGTAACAAAAATCTGAACTACAGACTACCTTCCATAATGACAAAGCTACCATCCATTGGAGTAACAAAAATCTCGACAACAGACTAACTTCCATAATTACAAGGCTACCATCCATTGGAGGAACAAATATCTCGACAAAAGACTACCTTCCATAATAACAAGGCTACCATCCATTGGAGTAACCAAAATATCGACAATAGAATACCTTCTATAATGACAAGGCTATCATCCATTAGAGTAACAAAAATATCGACAACAAACTACCTTCCATAATGAAAAGGGTACCATCAATTGGAGTAACAAAAATATCAACAACAAACTACCTTCCATAATGACAAGGCTACCATCCATTAGAGCATTAAAAATATCAACAACAAACCACCTTCCATAATGACAAGGCAACCATCCATTGGAGTAACAAAAACCTCGACATCAGACTAACTTCCATAATTACAAGGCTACCATCCATTGGAGTAACAAATATCTCGACAACAAACTAACTTCCATAATGATAAGGCTACCATCCATTGGACTATCAAAATCCTCGACAAAAGACTACCTTCCATAATGAAAAGGCTACAATCCAATGGAATACCAAAAATCTCAACAACAGACTACCTTCCATAATGACAAGGCTACCATGCATTGGAGTAACAAAGATATCGACAACTTACTACCTTCCATAATGACAAGGCTACCATCCATTGGAGTAACCAAAATATCGACAATAGACTACCTTCTATAATGACAAGTCTACCATCCATTGGAGTAACAAATATCTCGACAACAAACTACCTTCCATAATGAAAAGGGTACCATCCATTGGAGTAACAAAAATATCGACAACAAACTACCTTCCATAATGACAAGGCTACCATCCATTGGAGTATTAAAAATATCGACAACAAACTACCTTCCATAATTACAAGGCTAATATCCATTGGAGTAACAAAAACTCGACAACAGACTACCTTCCATAATGACAAGGTTACCATCCATTGGAATAACAAAAATCTCGACAACAAACTACCTTCCATAATGACAAGGCTACCATCCAACGAAATAAAAAAAATCTCGACAACAGACAACCTTCCATAATGAGTTAGCTACCATCCATTGGAGTGAAAAAATTCTCGACAACAGACTACCTTCCATAATGACAAGGCTACCATCCATTGGAGTAACAAAAATCTCGACAACAGACTACCTTACATAATGACAATGCTACCATCCATTGGAATAACAAAAATCTCGACAAAAGACTACCTTCCATAATGACAAGTCTACCATTCAACGAAATAACAAAAATCTCGACAACAGACTACCTTCCATAATGAGAAGGCTACCATCCATTGGAGTAACAAATATCTCGACATCAAAATACCTTCAATAATGATAAGGCTACCATCCATTGGACTATCAAAATCCTCGACAACAGACTACCTTCCATAATGACAAGGCTACCATCCAATGGAATACCAAAAATCTCAACAACAGACCACTTCCATAATGACAAGGCTACCATCCATTGGAGTAAAAAAATTCTGAACTACAGACTACATTCCATAATGACAAGGCTACCATCCATTGGAGTAACAAAGATATCGACAACTTACTACCTTCCATAATGACAAGGCTACCATCCATTGGAGTAACCAAAATATCGACAATAGACTACCTTCTATAATGTCAAGGCTAGCATCCATTGGAGTAACAAAAATCTCGACAACAAACTACCTTCCATAATGAAAAGGGTACCATCCATTGGAGTAACAAAAATATCAACAACAAACTACCTTCCATAATGACAAGGCTACCATCCATTGGACTATCAAAATCCTCGACAACAGAATACCTTCCATAATGACAAGGCTACCATCCAAAGGAATACCAAAAATCTCAACAATAGACTACTTCCATAATGACAAGGCTACCATCCATTGGAGTAACAAAAATCTGAACTACAGACTACCTTCCATAATGACAAGGCTACCATCCATTGGAGTAACAAAAATCTCGACAACAGACTAACTTCCATAATTACAAGGCTACCATCCATTGGAGTAACAAATATCTCGACAAAAGACTACCTTCCATAATGACAAGGCTACCATCCATTGGAGTAACCAAAATATCGACAATAGACTACCTTCTATAATGACAAGGCTAGCATCCATTAGAGTAACAAAAATCTCGACAACAAACTACCTTTCATTATGAAAAAGGTACCATCCATTGGAGTAACAAAAATATTGACAACAAACTACCTTCCATAATGACAAGGCTACCATCCATTGGAGTATTAAAAATATCGACAACAAACTACCTTCCATAATTACAAGGCTAATATCCATTGGAGTAACAAAAACTCGACAACAGACTACCTTCCATAATGACAAGGTTACCATCCATTGGAATAACAAAAATCTCGACAACAAACTACCTTCCATAATGACAAGGCTACCATCCAACGAAATAACAAAAATCTCGACAACAGACAACCTTCCATAATGAGAAAGCTACAATCCATTGGAGTGAAAAAATTCTCGACAACAGACTACCTTCCATAATGACAAGGCTACCATCCATTGGAGTAACAAAAATCTCGACAACAGACTACCTTACATAATGACAATGCTACCATCCATTGGAATAACAAAAATCTCGACAAAAGACTACCTTCCATAATGACAAGTCTACCATCCAACGAAATAACAAAAATCTCGACAACAGACTACCTTCCATAATGAGAAGGCTACCATCCATTGGAGTAACAAATATCTCGACATCAAAATACCTTCCATAATGATAAGGCTACCATCCATTGGACTATCAAAATCCTCGACAACAGGCTACCTTCCATAATGACAAGGCTACCATCCAATGGAATACCAAAAATCTCAACAACAGACCACTTCCATAATGACAAGGCTACCATCCATTGGAGTAAAAAAATTCTGAACTACAGACTACCTTCCATAATGTCAAGGCTAGCATCCATTGGAGTAACAAAAATCTCGACAACAAACTACCTTCCATAATGAAAAGGGTACCATCCATTGGAGTAACCAAAATATCGACAATAGACTACCTTCTATAATGACAAGGCTAGCATCCATTGGAGTAACAAAAATCTCGACAACAAACTACCTTCCATAATTACAAGGCTACCATCCATTGGAGTAACAAATATCTCGACAAAAGATTACCTTCCATAATGACAAGGCTACCATCCATTGGAGTATTAGAAATATCGACAACAGACTACCTTCCATAATTACAAGGCTACCATCCATTGGTGTAACAAAAACTCGACAACAGATTACCTTCCATAATGACAAGGTTACCATCCATTGGAATAACAAAAATCTCGACAATAAACTACCTTCCATAATGACAAGGCTACCATCAAACGAAATAACAAAAATCTCGACAACAGACAACCTTCCATAATGAGAAGGCTACCATCCATTGGAGTGAAAAAATTCTCGACAACAGACTACCTTCCATAATGACAAAGCTACCATCCATTGGAGTAACAAAAATCTCGACAACAGACGACCTTACATAATGACAATGCTACCATCCATTGGATTAACAAAAATCTCGACAACAGGCTACCTTCCATAATGACAAGGCTACCATCCATTGGAGTAACAAAAATCTCGACAACAGACTACCTTCAATAATGACAAGGCTACCATCCATTAGACTATCAAAAATCTCGACATCAGACTACCTCTCATAATGACAAGGCTACCATCCATTGGAGTAACAAAAATCTCGAAAACAGACTAACTTCCATAATTACAAGGCTACCATCCATTAGAGTAACAAATATCTCGACAATAGACTACCTTCCATAATAATAAGGCTACCATCCATTGGACTATCAAAATCCTCGACAATAGACTACCTTCCATAATGACAAGGCTACCATCCAATGGAATACCAAAAATCTCAACAACAGACTACTTCCATAATGACAAGGCTACCATCGATTGGAGTAACAAAAATCTGAACTACAGACTACCTTCCATAATGACAAAGCTACCATCCATTGGAGTAACAAAAATCTCGACAACAGACTAACTTCCATAATTACAAGGCTACCATCCATTGGAGGAACAAATATCTCGACAAAAGACTACCTTCCATAATAACAAGGCTACCATCCATTGGAGTAACCAAAATATCGACAATAGAATACCTTCTATAATGACAAGGCTATCATCCATTAGAGTAACAAAAATATCGACAACAAACTACCTTCCATAATGAAAAGGGTACCATCAATTGGAGTAACAAAAATATCAACAACAAACTACCTTCCATAATGACAAGGCTACCATCCATTAGAGCATTAAAAATATCAACAACAAACTACCTTCCATAATGACAAGGCAACCATCCATTGGAGTAACAAAAACCTCGACATCAGACTAACTTCCATAATTACAAGGCTACCATCCATTGGAGTAACAAATATCTCGACAACAAACTAACTTCCATAATGATAAGGCTACCATCCATTGGACTATCAAAATCCTCGACAAAAGACTACCTTCCATAATGAAAAGGCTACAATCCAATGGAATACCAAAAATCTCAACAACAGACTACCTTCCATAATGACAAGGCTACCATGCATTGGAGTAACAAAGATATCGACAACTTACTACCTTCCATAATGACAAGGCTACCATCCATTGGAGTAACCAAAATATCGACAATAGACTACCTTCTATAATGACAAGTCTACCATCCATTGGAGTAACAAATATCTCGACAACAAACTACAATCCATAATGAAAAGGGTACCATCCATTGGAGTAACAAAAATATCGACAACAAACTACCTTCCATAATGACAAGGCTACCATCCATTGGAGTATTAAAAATATCGACAACAAACTACCTTCCATAATTACAAGGCTAATATCCATTGGAGTAACAAAAACTCGACAACAGACTACCTTCCATAATGACAAGGTTACCATCCATTGGAATAACAAAAATCTCGACAACAAACTACCTTCCATAATGACAAGGCTACCATCCAACGAAATAAAAAAAATCTCGACAACAGACAACCTTCCATAATGAGTTAGCTACCATCCATTGGAGTGAAAAAATTCTCCACAACAGACTACCTTCCATAATGACAAGGCTACCATCCATTGGAGTAACAAAAATCTCGACAACAGACTACCTTACATAATGACAATGCTACCATCCATTGGAATAACAAAAATCTCGACAAAAGACTACCTTCCATAATGACAAGTCTACCATTCAACGAAATAACAAAAATCTCGACAACAGACTACCTTCCATAATGAGAAGGCTACCATCCATTGGAGTAACAAATATCTCGACATCAAAATACCTTCAATAATGATAAGGCTACCATCCATTGGACTATCAAAATCCTCGACAACAGACTACCTTCCATAATGACAAGGCTACCATCCAATGGAATACCAAAAATCTCAACAACAGACCACTTCCATAATGACAAGGCTACCATCCATTGGAGTAAAAAAATTCTGAACTACAGACTACATTCCATAATGACAAGGCTACCATCCATTGGAGTAACAAAGATATCGACAACTTACTACCTTCCATAATGAAGAGGCTACCATCCATTGGAGTAACCAAAATATCGACAATAGACTACCTTCTATAATATCAAGGCTAGCATCCATTGGAGTAACAAAAATCTCGACAACAAACTACCTTCCATAATGAAAAGGGTACCATCCATTGGAGTAACAAAAATATCAACAACAAACTACCTTCCATAATGACAAGGCTACCATCCATTGGACTATCAAAATCCTCGACAACAGAATACCTTCCATAATGACAAGGCTACCATCCAAAGGAATACCAAAAATCTCAACAATAGACTACTTCCATAATGACAATGCTACCATCCATTGGAGTAACAAAAATCTGAACTACAGACTACCTTCCATAATGACAAGGCTACCATCCATTGGAGTAACAAAAATCTCGACAACAGACTAACTTCCATAATTACAAGGCTACCATCCATTGGAGTAACAAATATCTCGACAAAAGACTACCTTCCATAATGACAAGGCTACCATCCATTGGAGTAACCAAAATATCGACAATAGACTACCTTCTATAATGACAAGGCTAGCATCCATTAGAGTAACAAAAATCTCGACAACAAACTACCTTTCATAATGAAAAAGGTACCATCCATTGGAGTAACAAAAATATTGACAACAAACTACCTTCCATAATGACAAGGCTACCATCCATTGGAGTATTAAAAATATCGACAACAAACTACCTTCCATAATTACAAGGCTAATATCCATTGGAGTAACAAAAACTCGACAACAGACTACCTTCCATAATGACAAGGTTACCATCCATTGGAATAACAAAAATCTCGACAACAAACTACCTTCCATAATGACAAGGCTACCATCCAACGAAATAACAAAAATCTCGACAACAGACAACCTTCCATAATGAGAAAGCTACAATCCATTGGAGTGAAAAAATTCTCGACAACAGACTACCTTCCATAATGACAAGGCTACCATCCATTGGAGTAACAAAAATCTCGACAACAGACTACCTTACATAATGACAATGCTACCATCCATTGGAATAACAAAAATCTCGACAAAAGACTACCTTCCATAATGACAAGTCTACCATCCAACGAAATAACAAAAATCTCGACAACAGACTACCTTCCATAATGAGAAGGCTACCATCCATTGGAGTAACAAATATCTCGACATCAAAATACCTTCCATAATGATAAGGCTACCATCCATTGGACTATCAAAATCCTCGACAACAGGCTACCTTCCATAATGACAAGGCTACCATCCAATGGAATACCAAAAATCTCAACAACAGACCACTTCCATAATGACAAGGCTACCATCCATTGGAGTAAAAAAATTCTGAACTACAGACTACCTTCCATAATGACAAGGCTACCATCCATTGGAGTAACAAATATCTCGACAAAAGACAACCTTCCATAATGACAAGGCTACCATCCATTGGAGTAACCAAAATATCGACAATAGACTACCTTCTATAATGACAAGGCTAGCATCCATTGGAGTAACAAAAATCTCGACAACAAACTACCTTCCATAATGAAAAGGGTACCATCCATTGGAGTAACAAAAATATCGACAACAAACTACCTTCCATAATGACAAGGCTACCATCCATTGAAGTATTAAAAATATCGACAACAAACTACCTTCCATAATTACAAGGCTAATATCCATTGGAGTAACAAAAACTCGACAACAGACTACCTTCCATAATGACAAGGTTACCATCCATTGGAATAACAAAAATCTCGACAATAGACTACCTTCCATAATGACAAGGCTACAATCCAACGAAATAACAAAAATGTCACCAACAGACAACCTTCCATAATGAGAAGGCTACCATCCATTGGAGTGAAAAAATTCTCGACAACAGACTACCTTCCATAATGACAAGGCTACCATCCATTGGAGTAACAAAAATCTCGACAACAGACTACCTTACATAATGACAATGCTACCATCCATTGGAATAACAAAAATCTCGACAAAAGACTACCTTCCATAATGACAAGTCTACCATCCAACGAAATAACAAAAATCTCGACAACAGACTACCTTCCATAATGAGAAGGCTACCATCCATTGGAGTAACAAATATCTCAACAACAAAATACCTTCCATAATGATAAGGCTACCATCCATTGGACTATCAAGTTCCTCGACAACAGACTACCTTCCATAATGACAAGGCTACCATCCAATGGAATACCAAAAATCTCAACAACAGACCACTTCCATAATGACAAGGCTACCATCCATTGGAGTAAAAAAAATTCTGAACTACAGACTACCTTCCATAATGACAAGGCTACCATCCATTGGAGTAACAAAGATCTCGACAACAGACTAACTTCCATAATTACAAGGCTACCATCCATTGGAGTAACAAATATCTCGACAAAAGACAACCTTCCATAATGACAAGGCTACCATCCATTGGAGTAACCAAAATATCGACAATAGACTACCTTCTATAATGACAAGGCTAGCATCCATTGGAGTAACAAAAATCTCGACAACAAACTACCTTCCATAATGAAAAGGGTACCATCCATTGGAGTAACAAAAATATCGACAACAAACTACCTTCCATAATGACAAGGCTACCATCCATTGGAGTATTAAAAATATCGACAACAAACTACCTTCCATAATTACAAGGCTAATATCCATTGGAGTAACAAAAACTCGACAACAGACTACCTTCCATAATGACAAGGTTACCATCCATTGGAATAACAAAAATCTCGACAACAAACTACCTTCCATAATGACAAGGCTACCATCCAACGAAATAACAAAAATCTCGACAACAGACAACCTTCCATAATGAGGAAGCTACAATCCATTGGAGTGAAAAAATTCTCGACAACAGACTACCTTCCATAATGACAAGGCTACCATCCATTGGAGTAACAAAAATCTCGACAACAGACTACCTTACATAATGACAATGCTACCATCCATTGGAATAACAAAAATCTCGACAAAAGACTACCTTCCATAATGACAAGTCTACCATCCAACGAAATAACAAAAATCTCGACAACAGACTACCTTCCATAATGAGAAGGCTACCATCCATTGGAGTAACAAATATCTCGACATCAAAATACCTTCCATAATGATAAGGCTACCATCCATTGGACTATCAAAATCCTCGACAACAGGCTACCTTCCATAATGACAAGGCTACCATCCAATGGAATACCAAAAATCTCAACAACAGACCACTTCCATAATGACAAGGCTACCATCCATTGGAGTAAAAAAATTCTGAACTGCAGACTACCTTCCATAATGACAAGGCTACCATCCATTGGAGTAACAAATATCTCGACAAAAGACAACCTTCCATAATGACAAGGCTACCATCCATTGGAGTAACCAAAATATCGACAATAGACTACCTTCTATAATGACAAGGCTAGCATCCATTGGAGTAATTAAAAACCTCGACAACAAACTACCTTCCATAATGAAAAGAGTACCATCCATTGGAGTAACAAAAATATCGACAACAAACTACCTTCCATAATGACAAGGCTACCATCCATTAAAGTATTAAAAATATCGACAACAAACTACCTTCCATAATTACAAGGCTAATATCCATTGGAGTAACAAAAACTCGACAACAGACTACCTTCCATAATGACAAGGTTACCATCCATTGGAATAACAAAAATCTCGACAATAGACTACCTTCCATAATGACAAGGCTACAATCCAACGAAATAACAAAAATGTCACCAACAGACAACCTTCCATAATGAGAAGGCTACCATCCATTGGAGTGAAAAAATTCTTGACAACAGACTACCTTCCATAATGACAAGGCTACCATCCATTGGAGTAACAAAAATCTCGACAACAGACTACCTTACATAATGACAATGCTACCATCCATTGGAATAACAAAAATCTCGACAAAAGACTACCTTCCATAATGACAAGTCTACCATCCAACGAAATAACAAAAATCTCGACAACAGACTACCTTCCATAATGAGAAGGCTACCATCCATTGGAGTAACAAATATCTCGACATCAAAATAGCTTCAATAATGATAAGGCTACCATCCATTGGACTATCAAAATCCTCGACAACAGACTACCTTCCATAATGACAAGGCTACCATCCAATGGAATACCAAAAATCTCAACAACAGACCACTTCCATAATGACAAGGCTACCATCCATTGGAGTAAAAAAATTCTGAACTACAGACTACATTCCATAATGACAAGGCTACCATCCATTAGAGTAACAAAGATATCGACAACTTACTACCTTCCATAATGACAAGGCTACCATCCATTGGAGTAACCAAAATATCGACAATAGACTACCTTCTATAATGTCAAGGCTAGCATCCATTGGAGTAACAAAAATCTCGACAACAAACTACCTTTCATAATGAAAAGGGTACCATCCATTGGAGTAACAAAAATATCAACAACAAACTACCTTCCATAATGACAAGGCTACCATCCATTGGACTATCAAAATCCTCGACAACAGAATACCTTCCATAATGACAAGGCTACCATCCAAAGGAATACCAAAAATCTCAACAATAGACTACTTCCATAATGACAAGGCTACCATCCATTGGAGTAACAAAAATCTGAACTACAGACTACCTTCCATAATGACAAGGCTACCATCCATTGGAGTAACAAAAATCTCGACAACAGACTAACTTCCATAATTACAAGGCTACCATCCATTGGAGTAACAAATATCTCGACAAAAGACTACCTTCCATAATGACAAGGCTACCATCCATTGGAGTAACCAAAATATCGACAATAGACTACCTTCTATAATGACAAGGCTAGCATCCATTAGAGTAACAAAAATCTCGACAACAAACTACCTTTCATAATGAAAAGGGTACCATCCATTGGAGTAACAAAAATATCGACAACAAACTACCTTCCATAATGACAAGGCTACCATCCATTGGAGTATTAAAAATATCGACAACAAACTACCTTCCATAATTACAAGGCTAATATCCATTGGAGTAACAAAAACTCGACAACAGACTACCTTCCATAATGACAAGGTTACCATCCATTGGAATAACAAAAATCTCGACAACAAACTAACTTCCATAATGACAAGGCTACCATCCAACGAAATAACAAAAATCTCGACAACAGACAACCTTCCATAATGAGAAAGCTACAATCCATTGGAGTGAAAAAATTCTCGACAACAGACTACCTTCCATAATGACAAGGCTACCATCCATTGGAGTAACAAAAATCTCGACAACAGACTACCTTACATAATGACAATGCTACCATCCATTGGAATAACAAAAATATCGACAAAAGACTACCTTCCATAATGACAAGTCTACCATCCAACGAAATAACAAAAATCTCGACAACAGACTACCTTCCATAATGAGAAGGCTACCATCCATTGGAGTAACAAATATCTCGACATCAAAATACCTTCCATAATGATAAGGCTACCATCCATTGGACTATCAAAATCCTCGACAACAGGCTACCTTCCATAATGACAAGGCTACCATCCAATGGAATACCAAAAATCTCAACAACAGACCACTTCCATAATGACAAGGCTACCATCCATTGGAGTAAAAAAATTCTGAACTACAGACTACCTTCCATAATGACAAGGCTACCATCCATTGGAGTAACAAATATCTCGACAAAAGACAACCTTCCATAATGACAAGGCTACCATCCATTGGAGTAACCAAAATATCGACAATAGACTACCTTCTATAATGACAAGGCTAGCATCCATTGGAGTAACAAAAATCTCGACAACAAACTACCTTCCATAATGAAAAGGGTACCATCCATTGGAGTAACAAAAATATCGACAACAAACTACCTTCCATAATGACAAGGCTACCATCCATTGAAGTATTAAAAATATCGACAACAAACTAGCTTCCATAATTACAAGGCTAATATCCATTGGAGTAACAAAAACTCGACAATAGACTACCTTCCATAATGACAAGGTTACCATCCATTGGAATAACAAAAATCTCGACAATAGACTACCTTCCATAATGACAAGGCTACAATCCAACGAAATAACAAAAATGTCACCAACAGACAACCTTCCATAATGAGAAGGCTACCATCCATTGGAGTGAAAAAATTCTCGACAACAGACTACCTTCCATAATGACAAGGCTACCATCCATTGGAGTAACAAAAATCTCGACAACAGACTAGGTTACATAATGACAATGCTACCATCCATTGGAATAACAAAAATCTCGATAAAAGACTACCTTCCATAATGACAAGTCTACCATCCAACGAAATAACAAAAATCTCGACAACAGACTACCTTCCATAATGAGAAGGCTACCATCCATTGGAGTAACAAATATCTCGACAACAAAATACCTTCCATAATGATAAGGCTACCATCCATTGGACTATCAAAATCCTCGACAACAGACTACCTTCCATAATGACAAGGCTACCATCCAATGGAATACCAAAAATCTCAACAACAGACCACTTCCATAATGACAAGGCTACCATCCATTGGAGTAAAAAAAATTCTGAACTACATACTACCTTCCATAATGACAAGGCTACCATCCATTGGAGTAACAAAGATCTCGACAACAGACTAACTTCCATAATTACAAGGCTACCATCCATTGGAGTAACAAATATCTCGACAAAAGACAACCTTCCATAATGAAAAGGCTACCATCCATTGGAGTAACCAAAATATCGACAATAGACTACCTTCTATAATGACAAGGCTAGCATCCATTGGAGTAACAAAAATCTCGACAACAAACTACCTTCCATAATGAAAAGGGTACCATCCATTGGAGTAACAAATATCTCGACAACAAAATACCTTCCATAATGATAAGGCTACCATCCATTGGACTATCAAAATCCTCGACAACAGACTACCTTCCATAATGACAAGTCTACCATCCAACAAAATAACAAAAATCTCGACAATAGACTACTTTCCATAATGAGAAGGCTACCATCCATTGGAGTAACAAATATCTCGACAACAAAATACCTTCCATAATGATAAGGCTACCATCCATTGGACTATCAAAATCCTCGACAACAGACTACCTTCCATAATGACAAGGCTACCATCCAATGGAATACCAAAAATCTCAACAACAGACCACTTCCATAATGACAAGGCTACCATCCATTGGAGTAAAAAAAATTCTGAACTACATACTACCTTCCATAATGACAAGGCTACCATCCATTGGAGTAACAAAGATCTCGACAACAGACTAACTTCCATAATTACAAGGCTACCATCCATTGGAGTAACAAATATCTCGACAAAAGACAACCTTCCATAATGACAAGGCTACCATCCATTGGAGTAACCAAAATATCGACAATAGACTACCTTCTATAATGACAAGGCTAGCATCCATTGGAGTAACAAAAATCTCGACAACAAACTACCTTCCATAATGAAAAGGGTACCATCCATTGGAGTAACAAAAATATCGACAACAAACTACCTTCCATAATGACAAGGCTACCATCCATTGGAGTATTAAAAATATCGACAACAAACTACCTTCCATAATTACAAGGCTAATATCCATTGGAGTAACAAAAACTCGACAACAGACTACCTTCCATAATGACAAGGTTACCATCCATTGGAATAACAAAAATCTCGACAACAAACTACCTTCCATAATGACAAGGCTACCATCCAACGAAATAACAAAAATCTCGACGACAGACAACCTTCCATAATGAGAAAGCTACCATCCATTGGAGTGAAAAAATTCTCGACAACAGACTACCTTCCATAATGACAAGGCTACCATCCATTGGAGTAACAAAAATCTCGACAACAGACTACCTTACATAATGACAATGCTACCATCCATTGGAATAACAAAAATATCGACAAAAGACTACCTTCCATAATGACAAGTCTACCATCCAACGAAATAACAAAAATCTCGACAACAGACTACCTTCCATAATGAGAAGGCTACCATCCATTGGAGTAACAAATATCTCGACATCAAAATACCTTCAATAATGATAAGGCTACCATCCATTGGACTATAAAAAACCTAGACAACAGACTACCTTCCATAATGACAAGGCTACCATCCAATGGAATACCAAAAATCTCAACAACAGACCACTTCCATAATGACAAGGCTACCATCCATTGGAGTAAAAAAAATTCTGAACTACAGACTACCTTCCATAATGACAAGGCTACCATCCATTGGAGTAACAAAGATCTCGACAACAGACTACCTTCCATAATGACAAGGCAACCATCCATTGGAGTAACAAATATCTCGACAAAAGACAACCTTCCATAATGACAAGGCGCCCATCCATTGGAGTAACCAAAATATCGACAATAAACTACCTTCTATAATGACAAGGCTAGCATCCATTGGTGTAACAAAAATCTCGACAACAAACTACCTTCCATAATGAAAAGGGTACCATCCATTGGAGTAACAAAAATATCGACAACAAACTACCTTCCATAATGACAAGGCTACCATCCATTGAAGTATTAAAAATATCGACAACAAACTACCTTCCATAATTACAAGGCTAATATCCATTGGAGTAATAAAAACTCGACAACAGACTACCTTCCATAATGACAAGGTTACCATCCATTGGAATAACAAAAATCTCGACAACAAACTACCTTCCATAATGACAAGGCTACAATCCAACGAAATAACAAAAATGTCACCAACAGACAACCTTCCATAATGAGAAGGCTACCATCCATTGGAGTGAAAAAATTCTCGACAACAGACTACCTTCCATAATGACAACGCTACCATCCATTGGAGTAACAAAAATCTCGACAACAGACTAGGTTACATAATGACAATGCTACCATCCATTGGAATAACAAAAATCTCGACAAAAGACTACCTTCCATAATGACAAGTCTACCATCCAACGAAATAACAAAAATCTCGACAATAGACTACCTTCCATAATGAGAAGGCTACCATCCATTGGAGTAACAAATATCTCGACAACAAAATACCTTCCATAATGATAAGGCTACCATCCATTGGACTATCAAAATCCTCGACAACAGACAACCTTCCATAATGACAAGGCTACCATCCAATGGAATACCAAAAATCTCAACAACAGACCACTTCCATAATGACAAGGCTACCATCCATTGGAGTAAAAAAAATTTTGAACTACATAATACCTTCCATAATGACAAGGCTACCATCCATTGGAGTAACAAAGATCTCGACAACAGACTAACTTCCATAATTACAAGGCTACCATCCGTTGGAGTAACAAATATCTCGACAAAATTCAACCTTCCATAATGACAAGGCTACCATCCATTGGAGTAACCAAAATATCGACAATAGACTACCTTCTATAATGACAAGGCTAGCATCCATTGGAGTAACAAAAATCTCGACAACAAACTACCTTCCATAATGAAAGAGGTACCATCCATTGGAGTAACAAATATCTCGACAACAAAATACCTTCCATAATGATAAGGCTACCATCCATTGGACTATCAAAATCCTCGACAACAGACTACCTTCCATAATGACAAGTCTACCATCCAACGAAATAACAAAAATCTCGACAACAGACTACTTTCCATAATGAGAAGGCTACCATCCATTGGAGTAACAAATATCTCGACAACAAAATACCTTCCATAATGATAAGGCTACCATCCATTGGACTATCAAAATCCTCGACAACAGACTACCTTCCATAATGACAAGGCTACCATCCAATGGAATACCAAAAATCTCAACAACAGACCACTTCCATAATGACAAGGCTACCATCCATTGGAGTAAAAAAAATTCTGAACTACATACTACCTTCCATAATGACAAGGCTACCATCCATTGGAGTAACAAAGATCTCGACAACAGACTAACTTCCATAATTACAAGGCTACCATCCATTGGAGTAACAAATATCTCGACAAAAGACAACCTTCCATAATGACAAGGCTACCATCCATTGGAGTAACCAAAATATCGACAATAGACTACCTTCTATAATGACAAGGCTAGCATCCATTGGAGTAACAAAAATCTCGACAACAAACTACCTTCCATAATGAAAAGGGTACCATCCATTGGAGTAACAAAAATATCGACAACAAACTACCTTCCATAATGATAAGGCTACCATCCATTGGAGTATTAAAAATATCGACAACAAACTACCTTCCATAATTACAAGGCTAATATCCATTGGAGTAACAAAAACTCGACAACAGACTACCTTCCATAATGACAAGGTTACCATCCATTGGAATAACAAAAATCTCGACAACAAACTACCTTCCATAATGACAAGGCTACCATCCAACGAAATAACAAAAATCTCGACAACAGACAACCTTCCATAATGAGAAAGCTACCATCCATTGGAGTGAAAAAATTCTCGACAACAGACTACCTTCCATAATGACAAGGCTACCATCCATTGGAGTAACAAAAATCTCGACAACAGACTACCTTACATAATGATAATGCTACAATCCATTGGAATAACAAAAATCTCGACAAAAGACTACCTTCCATAATGACAAGTCTACCATCCAACGAAATAACAAAAATCTCGACAACAGACTACCTTCCATAATGAGAAGGCTACCATCCATTGGAGTAACAAATATCTCGACATCAAAATACCTTCAATAATGATAAGGCTACCATCCATTGGACTATCAAAATCCTAGACAACAGACTACCTTCCATAATGACAAGGCTACCATCCAATGGAATACAAAAAATCTCAACAACAGACCACTTCCATAATGACAAGGCTACCATCCATTGGAGTAAAAAAAATTCTGAACTACAGACTACCTTCCATAATGACAAGGCTACCATCCATTGGAGTAACAAAGATCTCGACAACAGACTACCTTCCATAATGACAAGGCAACCATCCATTGGAGTAACAAATATCTCGACAAAAGACAACCTTCCATAATGACAAGGCGCCCATCCATTGGAGTAACCAAAATATCGACAATAAACTACCTTCTATAATGACAAGGCTAGCATCCATTGGTGTAACAAAAATCTCGACAACAAACTACCTTCCATAATGAAAAGGGTACCATCCATTGGAGTAACAAAAATATCGACAACAAACTACCTTCCATAATGACAAGGCTACCATCCATTGAAGTATTAAAAATATCGACAACAAACTACCTTCCATAATTACAAGGCTAATATCCATTGGAGTAATAAAAACTCGACAACAGACTACCTTCCATAATGACAAGGTTACCATCCATTGGAATAACAAAAATCTCGACAACAAACTACCTTCCATAATGACAAGGCTACAATCCAACGAAATAACAAAAATGTCACCAACAGACAACCTTCCATAATGAGAAGGCTACCATCCATTGGAGTGACAAAATTCTCGACAACAGACTACCTTCCATAATGACAACGCTACCATCCATTGGAGTAACAAAAATCTCGACAACAGACTAGGTTACATAATGACAATGCTACCATCCATTGGAATAACAAAAATCTCGACAAAAGACTACCTTCCATAATGACAAGTCTACCATCCAACGAAATAACAAAAATCTCGACAATAGACTACCTTCCATAATGAGAAGGCTACCATCCATTGGAGTAACAAATATCTCGACAACAAAATACCTTCCATAATGATAAGGCTACCATCCATTGGACTATCAAAATCCTCGACAACAGACAACCTTCCATAATGACAAGGCTACCATCCAATGGAATACCAAAAATCTCAACAACAGACCACTTCCATAATGACAAGGCTACCATCCATTGGAGTAAAAAAAATTTTGAACTACATACTACCTTCCATAATGACAAGGCTACCATCCATTGGAGTAACAAAGATCTCGACAACAGACTAACTTCCATAATTACAAGGCTACCATCCGTTGGAGTAACAAATATCTCGACAAAATTCAACCTTCCATAATGACAAGGCTACCATCCATTGGAGTAACCAAAATATCGACAATAGACTACCTTCTATAATGACAAGGCTAGCATCCATTGGAGTAATAAAAATCTCGACAACAAACTACCTTCCATAATGAAAGAGGTACCATCCATTGGAGTAACAAATATCTCGACAACAAAATACCTTCCATAATGATAAGGCTACCATCCATTGGACTATCAAAATCCTCGACAACAGACTACCTTCCATAATGACAAGTCTACCATCCAACGAAATAACAAAAATCTCGACAACAGACTACTTTCCATAATGAGAAGGCTACCATCCATTGGAGTAACAAATATCTCGACAACAAAATACCTTCCATAATGATAAGGCTACCATCCATTGGACTATCAAAATCCTCGACAACAGACTACCTTCCATAATGACAAGGCTACCATCCAATGGAATACCAAAAATCTCAACAACAGACCACTTCCATAATGACAAGGCTACCATCCATTGGAGTAAAAAAAATTCTGAACTACATACTACCTTCCATAATGACAAGGCTACCATCCATTGGAGTAACAAAGATCTCGACAACAGACTAACTTCCATAATTACAAGGCTACCATCCATTGGAGTAACAAATATCTCGACAAAAGACAACCTTCCATAATGACAAGGCTACCATCCATTGGAGTAACCAAAATATCGACAATAGACTACCTTCTATAATGACAAGGCTAGCATCCATTGGAGTAACAAAAATCTCGACAACAAACTACCTTCCATAATGAAAAGGGTACCATCCATTGGAGTAACAAAAATATCGACAACAAACTACCTTCCATAATGATAAGGCTACCATCCATTGGAGTATTAAAAATATCGACAACAAAATACCTTCCATAATTACAAGGCTAATATCCATTGGAGTAACAAAAACTCGACAACAGACTACCTTCCATAATGACAAGGTTACCATCCATTGGAATAACAAAAATCTCGACAACAAACTACCTTCCATAATGACAAGGCTACCATCCAACGAAATAACAAAAATCTCGACAACAGACAACCTTCCATAATGAGAAAGCTACCATCCATTGGAGTGAAAAAATTCTCGACAACAGACTACCTTCCATAATGACAAGGCTACCATCCATTGGAGTAACAAAAATCTCGACAACAGACTACCTTACATAATGATAATGCTACCATCCATTGGAATAACAAAAATCTCGACAAAAGACTACCTTCCATAATGACAAGTCTACCATCCAACGAAATAACAAAAATCTCGACAACAGACTACCTTCCATAATGAGAAGGCTACCATCCATTGGAGTAACAAATATCTCGACATCAAAATACCTTCAATAATGATAAGGCTACCATCCATTGGACTATCAAAATCCTAGACAACAGACTACCTTCCATAATGACAAGGCTACCATCCAATGGAATACCAAAAATCTCAACAACAGACCACTTCCATAATGACAAGGCTACCATCCATTGGAGTAAAAAAAATTCTGAACTACAGACTACCTTCTATAATGACAAGGCTACCATCCATTGGAGTAACAAAGATCTCGACAACAGACTAACTTCCATAATTACAAGGCTACCATCCATTGGAGTAACAAATATCTCGACAAAAGACAACCTTCCATAATGACAAGGCTACCACCCATTGGAGTAACCAAAATATCGACAATAGACTACCTTCTATAATGACAAGGCTAGCATCCATTGGTGTAACAAAAATCTCGACAACAAACTACCTTCCATAATGAAAAGGGTACCATCCATTGGAGTAACAAAAATATCGACAACAAACTACCTTCCATAATGACAAGGCTACCATCCATTGGAGTATTAAAAATATCGACAACAAACTACCTTCCATAATTACAAGGCTAATATCCATTGGAGTAACAAAAACTCGACAACAGACTACCTTCCATAATGACAAGGTTACCATCCATTGGAATAACAAAAATCTCGACAACAAACTACCTTCCATAATGACAAGGCTACCATCCAACGAAATAAAAAAAATCTCGACAACAGACAACCTTCCATAATGAGAAGGCTACCATCCATTGGAGTGAAAAAATTCTCGACAACAGACTACCTTCCATAATGACAACGCTACCATCCATTGGAGTAACAAAAATCTCGACAACAGACTAGGTTACATAATGACAATGCTACCATCCATTGGAATAACAAAAATCTCGACAAAAGACTACCTTCCATAATGACAAGTCTACCATCCAACGAAATAACAAAAATCTCGACAATAGACTACCTTCCATAATGAGAAGGCTACCATCCATTGGAGTAACAAATATCTCGACAACAAAATACCTTCCATAATGATAAGGCTACCATCCATTGGACTATCAAAATCCTCGACAACAGACAACCTTCCATAATGACAAGGCTACCATCCAATGGAATACCAAAAATCTCAACAACAGACCACTTCCATAATGACAAGGCTACCATCCATTGGAGTAAAAAAAATTCTGAACTACATACTACCTTCCATAATGACAAGGCTACCATCCATTGGAGTAACAAAGATCTCGACAACAGACTAACTTCCATAATTACAAGGCTACCATCCGTTGGAGTAACAAATATCTCGACAAAATTCAACCTTCCATAATGACAAGGCTACCATCCATTGGAGTAACCAAAATATCGACAATAGACTACCTTCTATAATGACAAGGCTAGCATCCATTGGAGTAACAAAAATCTTGACAACAAACTACCTTCCATAATGAAAAGGGTACCATCCATTGGAGTAACAAATATCTCGACAACAAAATACCTTCCATAATGATAAGGCTACCATCCATTGGACTATCAAAATCCTCGACAACAGACTACCTTCCATAATGACAAGTCTACCATCCAACGAAATAACAAAAATCTCGACAACAGACTACTTTCCATAATGAGAAGGCTACCATCCATTGGAGTAACAAATATCTCGACAACAAAATACCTTCCATAATGATAAGGCTACCATCCATTGGACTATCAAAATCCTCGACAACAGACTACCTTCCATAATGACAAGGCTACCATCCAATGGAATACCAAAAATCTCAACAACAGACCACTTCCATAATGACAAGGCTACCATCCATTGGAGTAAAAAAAATTCTGAACTACATACTACCTTCCATAATGACAAGGCTACCATCCATTGGAGTAACAAAGATCTCGACAACAGACTAACTTCCATAATTACAAGGCTACCATCCATTGGAGTAACAAATATCTCGACAAAAGACAACCTTCCATAATGACAAGGCTACCATCCATTGGAGTAACCAAAATATCGACAATAGACTACCTTCTATAATGACAAGGCTAGCATCCATTGGAGTAACAAAAATCTCGACAACAAACTACCTTCCATAATGAAAAGGGTACCATCCATTGGAGTAACAAAAATATCGACAACAAACTACCTTCCATAATGACAAGGCTACCATCCATTGGAGTATTAAAAATATCGACAACAAACTACCTTCCATAATTACAAGGCTAATATCCATTGGAGTAACAAAAACTCGACAACAGACTACCTTCCATAATGACAAGGTTACCATCCATTGGAATAACAAAAATCTCGACAACAAACTACCTTCCATAATGACAAGGCTACCATCCAACGAAATAACAAAAATCTCGACAACAAACAACCTTCCATAATGAGAAAGCTACCATCCATTGGAGTGAAAAAATTCTCGACAACAGACTACCTTACATAATGACAATGCTACCATCCATTGGAATAACAAAAATCTCGACAAAAGACTACCTTCCATAATGACAAGTCTACCATCCAACGAAATAACAAAAATCTCGACAACAGACTACCTTCCATAATGAGAAGGCTACCATCCATTGGAGTAACAAATATCTCGACATCAAAATACCTTCAATAATGATAAGGCTACCATCCATTGGACTATCAAAATCCTCGACAACAGACTACCTTCCATAATGACAAGGCTACCATCCAATGGAATACCAAAAATCTCAACAACAGACCACTTCCATAATGACAAGGCTACCATCCATTGGAGTAAAAAAATTCTGAACTACAGACTACATTCCATAATGACAAGGCTACCATCCATTGGAGTAACAAAGATATCGACAACTTACTACCTTCCATAATGACAAGGCTACCATCCACTGGAGTAACCAAAATATCGACAATAGACTACCTTCTATAATGTCAAGGCTAGCATCCATTGGAGTAACAAAAATCTCGAAAACAAACTACCTTCCATAATGAAAAGGGTACCATCCATTGGAGTAACAAAAATATCAACAACAAACTACCTTCCATAATGACAAGGCTACCATCCATTGGACTATCAAAATCCTCGACAACAGACAACCTTCCATAATGACAAGGCTACCATCCAATGGAATACCAAAAATCTCAACAACAGACCACTTCCATAATGACAAGGCTACCATCCATTGGAGTAAAAAAAATTCTGAACTACATACTACCTTCCATAATGACAAGGCTACCATCCATTGGAGTAACAAAGATCTCGACAACAGACTAACTTCCATAATTACAAGGCTACCATCCATTGGAGTAACAAATATCTCGACAAAAGACAACCTTCCATAATGACAAGGCTACCATCCATTGGAGTAACCAAAATATCGACAATAGACTACCTTCTATAATGACAAGGCTAGCATCCATTGGAGTAACAAAAATCTCGACAACAAACTACCTTCCATAATGAAAAGGGTACCATCCATTGGAGTAACAAATATCTCGACAACAAAATACCTTCCATAATGATAAGGCTACCATCCATTGGACTATCAAAATCCTCGACAACAGACTACCTTCCATAAAGACAAGTCTACCATCCAACGAAATAACAAAAATCTCGACAACAGACTACTTTCCATAATGAGAAGGCTACCATCCATTGGAGTATCAAATATCTCGACAACAAAAAATACCTTCCATAATGATAAGGCTACCATCCATTGGACTATCAAAATCCTCGACAACAGACTACCTTCCATAATGACAAGGCTACCATCCAATGGAATACCAAAAATCTCAACAACAGACCACTTCCATAATGACAAGGCTACCATCCATTGGAGTAAAAAAAATCCTGAACTACATACTACCTTCCATAATGACAAGGCTACCATCCATTGGAGTAACAAAGATCTCGACAACAGACTAACTTCCATAATTACAAGGCTACCATCCATTGGAGTAACAAATATCTCGACAAAAGACAACCTTCCATAATGACAAGGCTACCATCCATTGGAGTAACCAAAATATCGACAATAGACTACCTTCTATAATGACAAGGCTAGCATCCATTGGAGTAACAAAAATCTCGACAACAAACTACCTTCCATAATGAAAAGGGTACCATCCATTGGAGTAACAAAAATATCGACAACAAACTACCTTCCATAATGACAAGGCTACCATCCATTGGAGTATTAAAAATATCGACAACAAACTACCTTCCATAATTACAAGGCTAATATCCATTGGAGTAACAAAAACTCGACAACAGACTACCTTCCATAATGACAAGGTTACCATCCATTGGAATAACAAAAATCTCGACAACAAACTACCTTCCATAATGACAAGGCTACCATCCAACGAAATAACAAAAATCTCGACAACAGACAACCTTCCATAATGAGAAAGCTACCATCCATTGGAGTGAAAAAATTCTCGACAACAGACTACCTTCCATAATGACAAGGCTACCATCCATTGGAGTAACAAAAATCTCGACAACAGACTACCTTACATAATGACAATGCTACCATCCATTGGAAAAACAAAAATCTCGACAAAAGACTACCTTCCATAATGACAAGTCTACCATCCAACGAAATAACAAAAATCTCGACAACAGACTACCTTCCATAATGAGAAGGCTACCATCCATTGGAGTAACAAATATCTCGACATCAAAATACCTTCAATAATGATAAGGCTACCATCCATTGGACTATCAAAATCCTCGACAACAGACTACCTTCCATAATGACAAGGCTACCATCCAATGGAATACCAAAAATCTCAACAACAGACCACTTCCATAATGACATGGCTACCATCCATTGGAGTAAAAAAATTCTGAACTATAGACTACATTCCATAATGACAAGGCTACCATCCATTGGAGTAACAAAGATATCGACAACTTACTACCTTCCATAATGACAAGGCTACCATCCATTGGAGTAACCAAAATATCGACAATAGACTACCTTCTATAATGTCAAGGCTAGCATCCATTGGAGTAACAAAAATCTCGACAACAAACTACCTTCCATAATGAAAAGGGTACCATCCATTGGAGTAACAAAAATATCAACAACAAACTACCTTCCATAATGACAAGGCTACCATCCATTGGACTATCAAAATCCTCGACAATAGAATACCTTCCATAATGACAAGGCTACCATCCAATGGAATACCAAAAATCTCAACAATAGACTACTTCCATAATGACAAGGCTTCCATCCATTGGAGTAACAAAAATCTGAACTACAGACTACCTTCCATAATGACAAGGCTACCATCCATTGGAGTAACAAAAATCTCGACAACAGACTAACTTCCATGATTACAAGGCTACCATCCATTGGAGTAACAAATATCTCGACAAAAGACTACCTTCCATAATGACAAGGCTACCATCCATTGGAGTAACCAAAATATCGACAATAGACTACCTTCTATAATGACAAGGCTAGCATCCATTAGAGTAACAAAAATCTCGACAACAAACTACCTTTCATAATGAAAAGGGTACCATCCATTGGAGTAACAAAAATATCGACAACAAACTACCTTCCATAATGACAAGGCTACCATCCATTGGAGTATTAAAAATATCGACAACAAACTACCTTCCATAATTACAAGGCTAATATCCATTGGAGTTTTAAAAACTCGACAACAGACTACCTTCCATAATGACAAGGTTACCATCCATTGGAATAATAAAAATCTCGACAACAAACTACCTTCCATAATGACAAGGCTACCATCCAACGAAATAACAAAAATCTCGACAACAGACAACCTTCCATAATGAGAAGGCTACCATCCATTAGAGTGAAAAAATTCTCGACAAAAGACTACCTTCCATAATGACAAGGCTACCATCCATTGGAGTAACAAAAATCTCGACAACAGACTACCTTACATAATGACAATGCTACCATCCATTGGAATAACAAAAATCTCGACATAAGACTACCTTCCATAATGACAAGTCTACCATCCAACGAAATAACAAAAATCTCGACAACAGACTACCTTCCATAATGAGAAGGCTACCATCCATTGGAGTAACAAATATCTCGACATCAAAATACCTTCCATAATGATAAGGCTACCATCCATTGGACTATCAAAATCCTCGACAACAGGCTACCTTCCATAATGACAAGGCTACCATCCAATGGAATACCAAAAATCTCAACAACAGACCACTTCCATAATGACAAGGCTACCATCCATTGGAGTAAAAAAAATTCTGAACTACATACTACCTTCCATAATGACAAGGCTACCATCCATTGGAGTAACAAAGATCTCGACAACAAACTAACTTCCATAATTACAAGGCTACCATCCATTGGAGTAACAAATATCTCGACAAAACACAACCTTCCATAATGACAAGGCTACCATCCATTGGAGTAACCAAAATATCGACAATAGACTACCTTCTATAATGACAAGGCTAGCATCCATTGGAGTAACAAAAATCTCGACAACAAACTACCTTCCATAATGAAAAGGGTACCATCCATTGGAGTAACAAAAATATCGACAACAAACTACCTTCCATAATGACAAGGCTACCATCCATTGGAGTATTAAAAATATCGACAACAAACTACCTTCCATAATTACAAGGCTAATATCCATTGGAGTAACAAAAACTCGACAACAGACTACCTTCCATAATGACAAGGTTACCATCCATTGGAATAACAAAAATCTCGACAACAAACTACCTTCCATAATGACAAGGCTACCATCCAACGAAATAACAAAAATCTCGACAACAGACAACCTTCCATAATGAGAAAGCTACCATCCATTGGAGTGAAAAAATTCTCGACAATAGACTACCTTACATAATGACAATGCTACCATCCATTGGAATAACAAAAATCTCGACAAAAGACTACCTTCCATAATGACAAGTCTACCATCCAACGAAATAACAAAAATCTCGACAACAGACTACCTTCCATAATGAGAAGGCTACCATCCATTGGAGTAACAAATATCTCGACATCAAAATACCTTCAATAATGATAAGGCTACCATCCATTGGACTATCAAAATCCTCGACAACAGACTACCTTCCATAATGACAAGGCTACCATCCAATGGAATACCAAAAATCTCAACAACAGACCACTTCCATAATGACAAGGCTACCATCCATTGGAGTAAAAAAATTCTGAACTACAGACTACATTCCATAATGACAAGGCTACCATCCATTGGAGTAACAAAGATATCGACAACTTACTACCTTCCATAATGACAAGGCTACCATCCATTGGAGTAACCAAAATATCGATAATAGACTACCTTCTATAATGTCAAGGCTAGCATCCATTGGAGTAACAAAAATCTCGACAACAAACTACCTTCCATAATGAAAAGGGTACCATCCATTGGAGTAACAAAAATATCAACAACAAACTACCTTCCATAATGACAAGGCTACCATCCATTGGACTATCAAAATCCTCGACAACAGACAACCTTCCATAATGACAAGGCTACCATCCAATGGAATACCAAAAATCTCAACAACAGACCACTTCCATAATGACAAGGCTACCATCCATTGGAGTAAAAAAAATTTTGAACTACATACTACCTTCCATAATGACAAGGCTACCATCCATTGGAGTAACAAAGATCTCGACAACAGACTAACTTCCATAATTACAAGGCTACCATCCATTGGAGTAACAAATATCTCGACAAAAGACAACCTTCCATAATGACAAGGCTACCATCCATTGGAGTAACCAAAATATCGACAATAGACTACCTTCTATAATGACAAGGCTAACATCCATTGGAGTAACAAAAATCTCGACAACAAACTACCTTCCATAATGAAAAGGGTACCATCCATTGGAGTAACAAATATCTCGACAACAAAATACCTTCCATAATGATAAGGCTACCATCCATTGGACTATCAAAATCCTCGACAACAGACTACCTTCCATAATGACAAGTCTACCATCCAACGAAATAACAAAAATCTCGACAACAGACTACTTTCTATAATGAGAAGGCTACCATCCATTGGAGTATCAAATATCTCGACAACAAAATACCTTCCATAATGATAAGGCTACCATCCATTGGACTATCAAAATCCTCGACAACAGACTACCTTCCATAATGACAAGGCTACCATCCAATGGAATACCAAAAATCTCAACAACAGACCACTTCCATAATGACAAGGCTACCATCCATTGGAGTAAAAAAATTCTGAACTACAGACTACATTCCATAATGACAAGGCTACCATCCATTGGAGTAACAAAGATATCGACAACTTACTACCTTCCATAATGACAAGGCTACCATCCATTGGAGTAACCAAAATATCGACAATAGACTACCTTCTATAATGTCAAGGCTAGCATCCATTGGAGTAACAAAAATCTCGACAACAAACTATCTTCCATAATGAAAAGGGTACCATCCATTGGAGTAACAAAAATATCAACAACAAACTACCTTCCATAATGACAAGGCTACCATCCATTGGACTATCAAAATCCTCGACAATAGAATACCTTCCATAATGACAAGGCTACCATCCAATGGAATACCAAAAATCTCAACAATAGACTACTTCCATAATGACAAGGCTTCCATCCATTGGAGTAACAAAAATCTGAACTACAGACTACCTTCCATAATGACAAGGCTACCATCCATTGGATTAACAAAAATCTCGACAACAGACTAACTTCCATGATTACAAGGCTACCATCCATTGGAGTAACAAATATCTCGACAAAAGACTACCTTCCATAATGACAAGGCTACCATCCATTGGAGTAACCAAAATATCGACAATAGACTACCTTCTATAATGACAAGGCTAGCATCCATTAGAGTAACAAAAATCTCGACAACAAACTACCTTTCATAATGAAAAGGGTACCATCCATTGGAGTAACAAAAATATCGACAACAAACTACCTTCCATAATGACAAGGCTACCATCCATTGGAGTATTAAAAATATCGACAACAAACTACCTTCCATAATTACAAGGCTAATATCCATTGGAGTAACAAAAACTCGACAACAGACTACCTTCCATAATGACAAGGTTACCATCCATTGGAATAATAAAAATCTCGACAACAAACTACCTTCCATAATGACAAGGCTACCATCCAACGAAATAACAAAAATCTCGACAACAGACAACCTTCCATAATGAGAAGGCTACCATCCATTAGAGTGAAAAAATTCTCGACAAAAGACTACCTTCCATAATGACAAGGCTACCATCCATTGGAGTAACAAAAATCTCGACAACAGACTACCTTACATAATGACAATGCTACCATCCATTGGAATAACAAAAATCTCGACATAAGACTACCTTCCATAATGACAAGTCTACCATCCAACGAAATAACAAAAATCTCGACAACAGACTACCTTCCATAATGAGAAGGCTACCATCCATTGGAGTAACAAATATCTCGACATCAAAATACCTTCCATAATGATAAGGCTACCATCCATTGGACTATCAAAATCCTCGACAACAGGCTACCTTCCATAATGACAAGGCTACCATCCAATGGAATACCAAAAATCTCAACAACAGACCACTTCCATAATGACAAGGCTACCATCCATAGGAGTAAAAAAATTCTGAACTACAGACTACCTTCCATAATGACAAGGCTACCATCCATTAGAGTAACAAATATCTCGACAAAAGACAACCTTCCATAATGACAAGGCTACCATCCATTGGAGTTACCAAAATATCGACAATAGACTACCTTCTATAATGACAAGGCTAGCATCCATTGGAGTAACAAAAATCTCGACAACAAACTACCTTCCATAATGAAAAGGGTACCATCCATTGGAGTAACAAAAATATTGACAACAAACTACCTTCCATAATGACAAGGCTACCATCCATTGAAGTATTAAAAATATCGACAACAAACTACCTTCCATTATTACAAGGCTAATATCCATTGGAGTAACAAAAACTCGACAACAGACTACCTTCCATAATGACAAGGTTACCATCCATTGGAATAACAAAAATCTCGACAATAGACTACCTTCCATAATGACAAGGCTACAATCCAACGAAATAACAAAAATGTCACCAACAGACAACCTTCCATAATGAGAAGGCTACCATCCATTGGAGTGAAAAAATTCTCGACAACAGACTACCTTCCATAATGACAAGGCTACCATCCATTGGAGTAACAAAAATCGCGACAACAGACTACCTTACATAATGACAATGCTACCATCCATTGGAATAACAAAAATCTCGACAAAAGAGTACCTTCCATAATGACAAGTCTACCATCCAACGAAATAACAAAAATCTCGACAATAGACTACCTTCCATAATGAGAAGGCTACCATCCATTGGAGTAACAAATATCTCGACAACAATATACCTTCCATAATGATAAGGCTACCATCCATTGGACTATCAAAATCCTCGACAACAGACTACCTTCCATAATGACAAGGCTACCATCCAATGGAATACCAAAAATCTCAACAACAGACCACTTCCATAATGACAAGGCTACCATCCATTGCAGTAAAAAAAATTCTGAACTACAGACTACCTTCCATAATGACAAGGCTACCATCCATTGGAGTAACAAAGATCTCGACAACAGACTAACTTCCATAATTACAAGGCTACCATCCATTGGAGTAACAAATATCTCGACAAAAGACAACCTTCCATAATGACAAGGCTACCATCCATTGGAGTAACCAAAATATCGACAATAAACTACCTTCTATAATGACAAGGCTAGCATCCATTGGAGTAACAAAAATCTCGACAACAAACTACCTTCCATAATGAAAAGGGTACCATCCATTGGAGTAACAAAAATATCGACAACAAACTACCTTCCATAATGACAAGGCTACCATCCATTGGAGTATTAAAAATATCGATAACAAACTACCTTCCATAATTACAAGGCTACCATCCATTGGAGTAACAAAAACTTGACAACAGACTACCTTCCATAATGACAAGGTTACCATCCATTGGAATAACAAAAATCTCGACAACAGACTCCCTTCCATAATTACAAGGCTACCATCCAACGAAATAAAAAAAATCTCGACAACAGACTCCCTTCCATAATGAGAAGGCTACCATCCATTAGAGTAAAAAAATTCTCGACAACAGACTACCTTCAATAATGACAAGGCCACCATCCATTGGAGTAACAAAAATCTCGACAACAGACTACCTTCCATAATGACAAGGCTACCATCCAACGAAATAACAAAAATCTCGACAACAGACAACCTTCCATAATGAGAAAGCTACCATCCATTGGAGTGAAAAAATTCTCGACAACAGACTACCTCCCATAATGACAAGGCTACCATTCATTGGAGTAACAAAAATCTCGACAACAGACTACCTTACATAATGACAATGCTACCATCCATTGGAATAACAAAAATCTCGACAAAAGACTACCTTCCATAATGACAAGTCTACCATCCAACGAAATAACAAAAATCTCGACAACAGACTACCTTCCATAATGAGAAGGCTACCATCCATTGGAGTAACAAATATCTTGACAACAAAATACCTTCCATAATGATAAGGCTACCATCCATTGGACTATCAAAATCCTCGACAACAGACTACCTTCCATAATGACAAGGCTACCATCCAATGGAATTCCAAAAATCACAACAATAGACCACTTCCATAATGACAAGGCTACCATCCATTGGAGTAAAAAAAATTCTGAACTACAGACTACCTTCCATAATGACAAGGCTACCATCCATTAGAGTAACAAAGATCTCGACAACAGACTAACTTCCATAATTACAAGGCTACCATCCATTGGAGTAACAAATATCTCGACAAAAGACAACCTTCCATAATGGCAAGGCTACAATCCATTGGAGTAACCAAAATATCGACAATAGACTACCTTCTATAATGACAAGGCTAGCATCCATTGGAGTAAAAAAAATCTCGACAACAAACTACCTTCCATAATGAAATGGGTACCATCCATTGGAGTAATAAAAATATCGACAACAAACTACCTTCCATAATGATAAGGCTACCATCCATTGGAGTATTAAAAATATCGACAACAAGCTACCTTCCATAATTACAAGGCTAATATCCATTGGAGTAACAAAAACTCGACAACAGACTACCTTCCATAATGACAAGGTTACCATCCATTGGAATAACAAAAATCTCGACAACAGACTACCTTCCATAATGACAAGGCTACCATCCAACAAAATAACAAAAATATCGACAACAGACAACCTTCCATAATGAGAAGGCTACCATCCATTGGAGTGAAAAAATTCTCGACAACAGACTACCTTCCATAATGACAAGGCTACCATCCAATGGAATACCAAAAATCTCAACAACAGACCACTTCCATAATGAGAAGGCTACCATCCATTGGAGTAAAAAAAATTCTGAACTACAGACTACCTTCCATAATGACAAGGCTACCATCCATTGGAGTAACAAAGATCTCGACAACAGACTAACTTCCATAATTACAAGGCTACCATCCATTGGAGTAACGAATATCTCGACAAAAGACAACCTTCCATAATGACAAGGCTACCATCCATTGGAGTAACCAAAATATCGACAATAGACTACCTTCTATAATGAAAAGGGTACCATCCATTGGAGTAACAAAAATATCGACAACAAACTAGCTTCCATAATGACAAGGCTCCCATCCATTGGAGTATTAAAAATATCGATAACAAACTACCTTCCATAATTACATGGCTACCATCCATTGGAGTAACAAAAACTCGACAACAGACTACCTTCCATAATGACAAGGTTACCATCCATTGGAAAAACAAAAATCTCGACAACAGACCCCCTTCCATAATTACAAGGCTCCCATCCAACGAAATAACAAAAATCTCGACAACAGACTACCTTCCATAATGAGAAGGCTACCATCCATTGGAGTAAAAAAATTCTCGACAACAGACTACCTTCCATAATGACAAGGCCACCATCCATTGGAGTAACAAAAATCTCGACAACAGACTACCTTCCATAATGACAAGGCTAGCATCCATTGGAATAACAAAAATCTCGACAAAAGACTACCTTCCATAATGACAAGTCTACCATCCAACGAAATAACAAAAATCTCGACAACAGACTACCTTCCATAATGAGAAGGCTTCCATCCAATGGAGTAACAAATATCTCGACAACAGACTACCTTCCATAATGACAAGGCTACCATCCAATGGAATACCAAAAATCTCAACAACAGACCACTTCCATAATGACAAGGCTACCATCCAATGGAACACCAAAAATCTCAACAACAGACCACTTCCATAATGTTAAGGCTACCATCCATTGGAGTAAAAAAAATTCTGAACTACAGACTACCTTCCATAATGACAAGGCTACCATCCATTGGAGTAACAAAGATCTCGACAACAGACTAACTTCCATATTACAAGGCTACCATCCATTGGAGTAACAAATATCTCGACAAAAGACATCCTTCCATAATGACAAGGCTACCATCCATTGGAGTAACCAAAATATCGACAATAGACTATCTTCTATAATGACAAGGCTAGCATCCATTGGAGTAACAAAAATCTCGACAAAAAACTACCTTCCATAATGAAAAGGGTACCATCCATTGGAGTAACAAAAATATCGACAACAAACTACCTTCCATAATGACAAGGCTACCATCCATTGGAGTATTAAAAATATCGATAACAAACTACCTTCCATAATTACAAGGCTACCATCCAATGGAGTAACAAAAACTCGACAATAGACTACCTTCCATAATGACAAGGTTACCATCCATTGGAATAACAAAAATCACGACAACAGACTCCCTTCCATAATTACAAGGCTACCATCCAACGAAATAAAAAAAATCTCGACAACAGACTACATTCCATAATGAGAAGGCTACCATCCATTGGAGTAAAAAAATTCTCGACAACAGACTACCTTCCATAATGACAAGGCCACCATCCATTGGAGTAACAAAAATCTCGACAACAGACTACCTTCCATAATGACAAGGCTACCATCCAACGAAATAACAAAAATCTCGACAACAGACAACCTTCCATAATGAGAAAGCTACCATCCATTGGAGTGAAAAAATTCTCGACAACAGACTACCTCCCATAATGACAAGGCTACCATTCATTGGAGTAACAAAAATCTCGACAACAGACTACCTTACATAATGACAATGCTACCATCCATTGGAATAACAAAAATCTCGACAAAAGACTACCTTCCATAATGACAAGTCTACCATCCAACGAAATAACAAAAATCTCGACAACAGACTACCTTCCATAATGAGAAGGCTACCATCCATTGGAGTAACAAATATCTTGACAACAAAATACCTTCCATAATGATAAGGCTACCATCCATTGGACTATCAAAATCCTCGACAACAGACTACCTTCCATAATGACAAGGCTACCATCCAATGGAATTCCAAAAATCACAACAATAGACCACTTCCATAATGACAAGGCTACCATCCATTGGAGTAAAAAAAATTCTGAACTACAGACTACCTTCCATAATGACAAGGCTACCATCCATTAGAGTAACAAAGATCTCGACAACAGACTAACTTCCATAATTACAAGGCTACCATCCATTGGAGTAACAAATATCTCGAAAAAGACAACCTTCCATAATGGCAAGGCTACAATCCATTGGAGTAACCAAAATATCGACAATAGACTACCTTCTACAATGACAAGGCTAGCATCCATTGGAGTAAAAAAAATCTCGACAACAAACTACCTTCCATAATGAAATGGGTACCATCCATTGGAGTAATAAAAATATCGACAACAAACTACCTTCCATAATGATAAGGCTACCATCCATTGGAGTATTAAAAATATCGACAACAAGCTACCTTCCATAATTACAAGGCTAATATCCATTGGAGTAACAAAAACTCGACAACAGACTACCTTCCATAATGACAAGGTTACCATCCATTGGAATAACAAAAATCTCGACAACAGACTACCTTCCATAATGACAAGGCTACCATCCAACAAAATAACAAAAATATCGACAACAGACAACCTTCCATAATGAGAAGGCTACCATCCATTGGAGTGAAAAAATTCTCGACAACAGACTACCTTCCATAATGACAAGGCTACCATCCAATGGAATACCAAAAATCTCAACAACAGACCACTTCCATAATGAGAAGGCTACCATCCATTGGAGTAAAAAAAATTCTGAACTACAGACTACCTTCCATAATGACAAGGCTACCATCCATTGGAGTAACAAAGATCTCGACAACAGACTAACTTCCATAATTACAAGGCTACCATCCATTGGAGTAACAAATATCTCGACAAAAGACAACCTTCCATAATGACAAGGCTACCATCCATTGGAGTAACCAAAATATCGACAATAGACTACCTTCTATAATGACAAGGCTAGCATCCATTGGAGTAACAAAAATCTCGACAACAAACTACCTTCCATAATGAAAAGGGTACCATCCATTGGAGTAACAAAAATCTCGACAACAAACTACCTTCCATAATGAAAAGGATACCATCCATTGGAGTAACAAAAATATCGATAACAAACTACCTTCCATAATTACATGGCTACCATCCATTGGAGTAACAAAAACTCGACAACAGACTACCTTCCATAATGACAAGGTTACCATCCATTGGAATAACAAAAATCTCGACAACAGACTCCCTTCCATAATTACAAGGCTCCCATCCAACGAAATAACAAAAATCTCGACAACAGACTACCTTCCATAATGAGAAGGCTACCATCCATTGGAGTAAAAAAATTCTCGACAACAGACTACCTTCCATAATGACAAGGCCACCATCCATTGGAGTAACAAAAATCTCGACAACAGACTACCTTCCATAATGACAAGGCTAGCATCCATTGGAATAACAAAAATCTCGACAAAAGACTACCTTCCATAATGACAAGTCTACCATCCAACGAAATAACAAAAATCTCGACAACAGACTACCTTCCATAATAAGAAGGCTACCATCCAATGGAGTAACAAATATCTCGACAACAGACTACCTTCCATAATGACAAGGCTACCATCCAATGGAATACCAAAAATTTCAACAACAGACCACTTCCATAATGACAAGGCTACCATCCAATGGAATACCAAAAATCTCAACAACAGACCACTTCCATAATGACAAGGCTACCATCCATTGGAGTAAAAAAAATTCTGAACTACAGACTACCTTCCATAATGACAAGGCTACCATCCATTGGAGTAACAAAGATCTCGACAACAGACTAACTTCCATATTACAAGGCTACCATCCATTGGAGTAACAAATATCTCGACAAAAGACATCCTTCCATAATGACAAGGCTACCATCCATTGGAGTAACCAAAATATCGACAATAGACTATCTTCTATAATGACAAGGCTAGCATCCATTGGAGTAACAAAAATCTCGACAAAAAACTACCTTCCATAATGAAAAGGGTACCATCCATTGGAGTAACAAAAATATCGACAACAAACTACCTTCCATAATGACAAGGCTACCATCCATTGGAGTATTAAAAATATCGATAACAAACTACCTTCCATAATTACAAGGCTACCATCCAATGGAGTAACAAAAACTCGACAATAGACTACCTTCCATAATGACAATGCTACCATCCATTGGAATAACAAAAATATCGACAAAAGACTCCCTTCCATAATTACAAGGCTACCATCCAACGAAATAAAAAAAATCTCGACAACAGACTACATTCCATAATGAGAAGGCTACCATCCATTGGAGTAAAAAAATTCTCGACAACAGACTACCTTCCATAATGACAAGGCCACCATCCATTGGAGTAACAAAAATCTCGACAACAGACTACCTTCCATAATGACAAGGCTACCATCCAACGAAATAACAAAAATCTCGACAACAGACAACCTTCCATAATGAGAAAGCTACCATCCATTGGAGTGAAAAAATTCTCGACAACAGACTACATCCCATAATGACAAGGCTACCATCCATTGGAGTAACAAAAATCTCGACAACAGACTACCTTACATAATGACAATGCTACCATCCATTGGAATAACAAAAATCTCGACAAAAGACTACCTTCCATAATGACAAGTCTACCATCCAACGAAATAACAAAAATCTCGACAACAGACTACCTTCCATAATGAAAAGGCTACCATCCATTGGAGTAACAAATATCTCGACAACGAAATACCTTCCATAATGATAAGGCTAAAATCCATTGGACTTTCAAAATTCTCGACAACAGACTACCTTCCATAATGACAAGGCTACCATCCAATGGAATACCAAAAATCTCAACAACAGACCACTTCCATAATGACAAGGCTACCATCCATTGGAGTAAAAAAAATTTTGAACTACAGACTACCTTCCATAATGACAAGGCTACCATCCATTGGAGTAACAAAGATCTCGACAACAGACTAACTTCCATAATTACAAGGCTACCATCCATTGGAGTTACAAATATCTCGACAAAAGACAACCTTCCATAATGACAAGGCTACAATCCATTGGAGTAACCAAAATATCGACAATAGACTACCTTCTATAATGACAAGGCTAACATCCATTGGAGTAACAAAAATCTCGACAACAAACTACCTTCCATAATTAAAAGGGTACCATCCATTGGAGTAACAAAAATATCGACAACAAACTACCTTCCATAATGACAAGGCCACCATCCATTGGAGTATTAAAAATATCGACAACAAACTACCTTCCATAATTACAAGGCTAATATCCATTGGAATAACAAAAACTCGACAACAGACTACCTTCCATAATGACAAGGTTACCATCCATTGGAATAACAAAAATCTTGACAACAGACTACCTTCCATAATGACAAGGCTACCATCCAACAAAATAACAAAAATATCGACAACAGACAACCTTCCATAATGAGAAGGCTACCATCCATTGGAGTGAAAAAATTCTCGACAACAGACTACCTTCCATAATGACAAGGCTACCATCCAATGGAATACCAAAAATATCAACAACAGACCACTTCCATAATGACAAGGCTACCATCCATTGGAGTATAAAAAATTCTGAACTACAGACTACCTTCCATAATGACAAGGCTACCATCCATTGGAGTAACAAAGATCTCGACAACATACTAACTTCCATAATTACAAGGCTACCATCCATTGGAGTAACAAATATCTCGACAAAAGACAACCTTCCATAATGACAAGGCTACCATCCATTGGAGTAACCAAAATATCGACAATAGACTACCTTCTATAATGACAAGGCTAGCATCCATTGGAGTAACAAAAATCTCGACAACAAACTACCTTCCATAATGAAAAGGATACCATCCATTGGAGTAACAAAAATATCGACAACAAACTACCTTCCATAATGACAAGGCTACCATCCATTGGAGTATTAAAAATATCGACAACAAATTACCTTCCATAATTACAAGGCTACCATCCATTGGAGTAACAAAAACTCGACAACAGACTACCTTCCATAATGACAAGGTTACCATCCATTGGAATAACAAAAGTCTCGACAACACACTCCCTTCCATAATTACAAGGCTACCATCCAACGAAATAAAAAAAATCTCGACAACAGACTACCTTCCATAATGAGAAGGCTACCATCCATTGGAGTAAAAAAATTCTCGACAACAGACTACCTTCCATAATGACAAGGCCACCATTCATTGGAGTAACAAAAATCTCGACAACAGACTACCTTCCATAATGACAAGGCTACCATCCAACGAAATAACAAAAATCTCGACAACAGACAACCTTCCATAATGAGAAAGCTACCATCCATTGGAGTGAAAAAATTCCTGACAACAGACTAACTTCCATAATGACAAGGCTACCATCCATTGGAGTAACAAAAATCTCGACAACAGACTACCTTACATAATGACAATGCTACCATCCATTAGAATAACAAAAATCTCGACAAAAGACTACCTTCCATAATGACAAGTCTACCATCCAACGAAATAACAAAAATCTCGACAACAGACTACCTTCCATAATGAGAAGGCTACCATCCATTGGAGTAACAAATATCTCGACAACAAAATACCTTCCATAATGATAAGGCTACCATCCATTGGACAATCAAAATCCTCGACAACAGACTACCTTCCATAATGACAAGGCTACCATCCAATGGAATACCAAAAATCTCAACAACAAACCACTTCCATAATGACAAGGGTACCATCCATTGGAGTAAAAAAAATTCTGAACTACAGACTACCTTCCATAATGACAAGGCTACCATCCATTGGAGTAACAAAGATCTCGACAACAAACTAACTTCCATAATTACAAGGCTACCATCCATTGGAGTAACAAATATCTCGACAAAAGACAACCTTCCATAATGACAAGGCTACAATCCATTGGAGTAACCAAAATATCGACAATAGACTACCTTCTATAATGACAAGGCTAGCATCCATTGGAGTAACAAAAATCTCGACAACAAACTACCTTCCATAATGAAAAGGGTACCATCCATTGGAGTAACAAAAATATCGACAACAAACTACCTTCCATAATGACAAGGCTACCATCCATTGGAGTATTAAAAATATCGACAACAAACTACCTTCCATAATTACAAGGCTAATATCCATTGGAGTAACAAAAACTCGACAACAAACTACCTTCCATAATGACAAGGTTACCATCCATTGGAATAACAAAAATCTCGACAACAGACTCCCTTCCATAATTACAAGGCTGCCATCCAACGAAATAAAAAAAATCTCGACAACAGACTACCTTCCATAATGAGAAGGCTACCATCCATTGGAGTAAAAAAATTCTTGACAACAGACTACCTTCCATAATGACAAGGCCACCATCCATTGGAGTAACAAAAATCTCGACAACAGACTACCTTACATAATGACAATGCTACCATCCATTGGAGTAACAAAAATATCGACAACACACTATGTTCCATAATGACAAAGCTACCATCCATTGGAGTAAAAAAAAATCTCGACAACAGACTACTTTCAATAATGACAAGGCTACCATTCATTAGACTATCAAAAATCTGGACAGCAGACTTCCTTTCATAATGACAAGGCTACCATCCATTGGAGTAACAAAAATCTCGACAACAGACTAACTTCCATAATTACAAGGCTACCATCCATTAGAGTAACAAATATCTCGACAACAGACTACCTTCCATAATGATAAGGCTACCATCCATTGGACTATCAAAATCCTCGACAACAGACTACCTTCCATAATGACTTGGCTACCATCCATTGGAGTAACAAAAATCTGAACTACAGACTACCTTCCATAATGACAAGGCTACCATCCATTGGAGTAACAAAAATCTCGACAACAGACTAACTTCCATAATTACAAGGCTATCATCCATTGGAGTAACCAAAATATCGACAATCGACTACCTTCCATAATGAAAAGGGTACCATCCATTGGAGTAACAAAAATATCGACAACAAACTACCTTCCATAATGACAAGGCTACCATTCATTGGAGTATTAAAAATATCGATAACAAGCTACCTTCAATAATTACAAGGCTAATATCCATTGGAGTAACAAAAACTCGACAACAGACTACCTTCCATAATGACAAGGTTACCATCCATTGGAATAACAAAAATCTTGACAACAGACTCCCTTCCATAATGAAAAGGCTACCATCCTACGAAATAACAAAAATCTCGACAACAGACTACCATCCATAATGAGAAGGCTACCATCCATTGGAGTAAAAAAATTCTCGACAACAGACTACCTTCCATAATGACAACGCCACCATCCGTTGGAGCAACAAAAATCTCGACAACATACTACCTTACATAATGACAATGCAATCATCCATTGGAGTAACAAAAATATCGACAACACACTATGTTCCATAATGACAAGGCTACCATGCATTGGAGTAACAAAAATCTCGACAACAGACTACCTTCCATAATGACAAGGCTACCATCCATTAGACTATGAAAAATCTCGACAGCAGACTACCTTTCATAATGACAAGTCTCCAATCCAACGAAATAACAAAAATCTCGACAACAGACTACCTTCCATAATGAGAAGGCTACCATCCATTGGAGTAACAAATATCTCGACAACAAAATACCTTCCATAATGATAAGGCTACCATCCATTGGACTATCAAAATCCTCGACAACAGACTACCTTCCATAATGACAAGGCTACCATCCAATGGAATACCAAAAATTTCAACAACAGACTACTTCCATAATGACAAGGCTACCATCCATTGGAGTAAAAAAAATTCTGAACTACAGACTACCTTCCATAATGACAAGGCTACCATCCATTGGACTAACAAAGATCTGGACAATAGACTAACTTCCATAATTACAAGGCTACCATCCATTGGAGTAACAAATATCTCGACAAAAGACAACCTTCCATAATGACAAGGCTAGCATCCATTGGAGTAACCAAAATATCGACAATAGACTACCTTCTATTATGACAAGGCTAGCATCCATTGGAGTATTAAAAATATCGATAACAAACTACCTTCCATAATTACAAGGCTACCATCCATTGGAGTAACAAAAACTCGACAACAGACTACCTTCCATAATGACAAGGTTACCATCCATTGGAATAACAAAAATCTCGACAACAGACTCCCTTCCATAATTACAAGGCTACCATCCAACGAAATAACAAAAATCTCGACAACAGACTACCTTCCATAATGAGAAGGCTACCATCCATTGGAGTAAAAAAATTTTCGACAACAGACTACCTTCCATAATGACAAGGCCACCATCCATTGGAATAACAAAAATCTCGACAACAGACTACCTTCCATAATGACAAGGCTACCATCCATTAGAGTAACAAAAATCACGACAACAGACTACCTTACATAATGACAATACTACCATCCATTGGAATAACAAAAATCTCGACAAAAGACTACCTTCCATAATGACAAGTCTACCATCCAACGAAATAACAAAAATCTCGACAACAGACTACCTTCCATAATGAGAAGGCTACCATCCATTGGAGTAACAAATATCTCAACAACAAAATACCTTCCATAATGATAAGGATACCATCCATTGGAGTAACAAAAATCTCGACAACAAACTACCTTGAATAATGAAAAGGGTACCATCCATTGGAGTAACAAATATATCGACAACAAACTACCTTCCATAATGACAAGGCTACCATCCATTGGAGTATTAAAAATATCGACAACAAACTACCTTCCATAATTACAAGGCTAATATCCATTGGAGTAACAAAAACTCGACAAGAGACTACCTTCCATAATGACAAGGTTACCATCCATTGGAATAACAAAAATCTCGACAACAGACTACCTTCCATAATGACAAGGCTACCATCCAACGAAATAACAAAAATATCGACAACAGACAACCTTCCATAATGAGAAGGCTACCATCCATTGGAGTGAAAAAATTCTCGACAACAGACTACCTTCCATAATGACAAGGCTACCATCCATTGGAGTAACAAAAATCTCGACAACAGACTACCTTACATAATGACAATGCTACCATCCATTGGAATAACAAAAATCTCGACAAAAGACTACCTTCCATAATGACAAGTCTACCATCCAACGAAATAACAAAAATCTCGACAACAGACTGCCTTCCATAATGAGAAGGCTACCATCCATTGGAGTAACAAATATCTCGACAACAAAATACCTTCCATAATGATAAGGCTACCATCCATTGGACTATCAAAATCCTCGACAACAGACTACCTTCCATAATGACAAGGCTACCATCCAATGGAATACCAAAAATCTCAACAACAGACCACTTCCATAATGACAAGGCTACCATCCATTGGAGTAAAAAAAATTCTGAACTACAAACTACCATCCATAATGACAAGGCTACCATCCATTGGAGTAACAAAGATCTCGACAATAGACTAACTTCCATAATTACAAGGCTACCATCCATTGGAGTAACAAATATCTCGACAAAAGACAACCTTCCATAATGACAAGGCTACCATCCATTGGAGTAACCAAAATATTGACAATAGACTACCTTCTATAATGACAAGGCTAGCATCCATTGGAGTAACAAAAATCTCGACAACAAACTACCTTCCATAATGACAAGGGTACCATCCATTGGAGTAACAAAAATATCGACAACAAACTACCTTCCATAATGACAAGGCTACCATCCATTGGAGTATTAAAAATATCGACAACAAACTACCTTGCATAATTACAAGGCTAATATCCATTGGAGTAACAAAATCTCGACAACAGACTACCTTCCATAATGACAAGGCCACCATCCATTGGAATAACAAAAATCTCGACAACAGACTACCTTCCATAATGACAAGGCTACCATCCATTGGAGTAACAAAAATCACGACAACAGACTACCTTACATAATGACAATGCTACCATCCATTGGAATAACAAAAATCTCGACAAAAGACTACCTTCCATAATGACAAGTCTACCATCCAACGAAATAACAAAAATCTCGACAACAGACTACCTTCCATAATGAGAAGGCTACCATCCATTGGAGTAACAAATATCTCGACAACAAAATACCTTCCATAATGATAAGGATACAATCCATTGGACTATCAAAATCCTCGACAACAGACTACCTTCCATAATGAGAAGGCTACCATCCAATGGAATACCAAAAATCTCAACAACAGACCACTTCCATAATGACAAGGCTACCATCCATTGGAGTAAAAAAAATTTTGAACTACAGACTACCTTCCATAATGACAAGGCTACCATCCATTGGAGTAACAAAGATCTCGACAACAGACTAACTTCCATAATTACAAGGCTACCATCCATTGGAGTAACAAAGATCTCGACAAAAGACAACCTTCCATAATGACAAGGCTACAATCCATTGGAGTAACCAAAATATCGACAATAGACTACCTTCTATAATGACAAGGCTAGCATCCATTGGAGTAACAAAAATCTCGACAACAAACTACCTTCAATAATGAAAAGGGTACCATCCATTGGAGTAACAAATATATCGACAACAAACTACCTTCCATAATGACAAGGCTACCATCCATTGGAGTATTAAAAATATCGACAACAAACTACCTTCCATAATTACAAGGCTAATATCCATTGGAGTAACAAAAACTCGACAACAGACTACCTTCCATAATGACAAGGTTACCATCCATTGGAATAACAAAAATCTCGACAACAGACTACCTTCCATAATGACAAGGCTACCATCCAACGAAATAACAAAAATATCGACAACAGACAACCTTCCATAATGAGAAGGCTACCATCCATTGGAGTGAAAAAATTCTCGACAACAGACTACCTTCCATAATGACAAGGCTACCATCCATTGGAGTAACAAAAATCTCGACAACAGACTACCTTACATAATGACAATGCTACCATCCATTGGAATAACAAAAATCTCGACAAAAGACTACCTTCCATAATGACAAGTCTACCATCCAACGAAATAACAAAAATCTCGACAACAGACTGCCTTCCATAATGAGAAGGCTACCATCCATTGGAGTAACAAATATCTCGACAACAAAATACCTTCCATAATGACAAGGCTACCATCCATTGGACTATCAAAATCCTCGACAACAGACTACCTTCCATAATGACAAGGCTACCATCCAATGGAATACCAAAAATCTCAACAACAAACCACTTCCATAATGACAAGGCTACCATCCATTAGAGTAAAAAAAATTATGAACTACAAACTACCATCCATAATGACAAGGCTACCATCCATTGGAGTAACAAAGATCTCGACAATAGACTAACTTCCATAATTACAAGGCTACCATCCATTGGAGTAACAAATATCTCGACAAAAGACAACCTTCCATAATGACAAGGCTACCATCCATTGGAGTAACCAAAATATTGACAATAGACTACCATCTATAATGACAAGGCTAGCATCCATTGGAGTAACAAAAATCTCGACAACAAACTACCTTCCATAATGACAAGGGTACCATCCATTGGAGTAACAAAAATATCGACAACAAACTACCTTCCATAATGACAAGGCTACCATCCATTGGAGTATTAAAAATATCGACAACAAACTACCTTCCATAATTACAAGGCTAATATCCATTGGAGTAACAAAAACTCGACAACAGACTACCTTCCATAATGACAAGGCCACCATCCATTGGAATAACAAAAATCTCGACAACAGACTACCTTCCATAATGACAAGGCTACCATCCATTGGAGTAACAAAAATCACGACAACAGACTATCTTACATAATGACAATGCTACCATCCATTGGAATAACAAAAATCTCGACAAAAGACTACCTTCCATAATGACAAGTCTACCATCCAACGAAATAACAAAAATCTCGACAACAGACTACCTTCCATAATGAGAAGGCTACCATCCATTGGAGTAACAAATATCTCGACAACAAAATACCTTCCATAATGATAAGGATACAATCCATTGGACTATCAAAATCCTCGACAACAGACTACCTTCCATAATGGCAAGGCTACCATCCAATGGAATACCAAAAACCTCAACAACAGACCACTTCCATAATGACAAGGCTACCATCCATTGGAGTAAAAAAAATTTTGAACTACAGACTACCTTCCATAATGACAAGGCTACCATCCATTGGAGTAACAAAGATCTCGACAACAGACTAACTTCCATAATTACAAGGCTACCATTCATTGGAGTAACAAATATCTCGACAAAAGACAACCTTCCATAATGACAAGGCTACAATCCATTGGAGTAACCAAAATATCGACATTAGACTACCTTCTATAATGACAAGGCTAGCATCCATTGGAGTAACAAAAATCTCGACAACAAACTACCTTCAATAATGAAAAGGGTACCATCCATTGGAGTAACAAATATATCGACAATAAACTACCTTCCATAATGACAAGGCTACCATCCATTGGAGTATTAAAAATATCGACAACAAACTACCTTCCATAATTACAAGGTTAATATCCATTGGAGTAACAAAAACTCGACAACAGACTACCTTCCATAATGACAAGGTTACCATCCATTGGAATAACAAAAATCTCGACAACAGACTACCTTCCATAATGACAAGGCTACCATCCAACGAAATAACAAAAATATCGACAACAGACAACCTTCCATAATGAGAAGGCTACCATCCATTGGAGTGAAAAAATTCTCGACAACAGACTACCTTCCATAATGACAAGGCTACCATCCATTGGAGTAAAAAAAATCTCGACAACAGACTACCTTACATAATGACAATGCTACCATCCATTGGAATAACAAAAATCTCGACAAAAGACTACCTTCCATAATGACAAGTCTACCATCCAACGAAATAACAAAAATCTCGACAACAGACTGCCTTCCATAATGAGAAGGCTACCATCCATTGGAGTAACAAATATCTCGACAACAAAATACCTTCCATAATGATAAGGCTACCATCCATTGGACTATCAAAATCCTCGACAACAGACTACCTTCCATAATGACAAGGCTACCATCCAATGGAATACCAAAAATCTCAACAACAAACCACTTCCATAATGACAAGGCTACCATCCATTGGAGTAAAAAAAATTCTGAACTACAAACTACCATCCATAATGACAAGGCTACCATCCATTGGAGTAACAAAGATCTCGACAATAGACTAACTTCCATAATTACAAGGCTACCATCCATTGGAGTAACAAATATCTCGACAAAAGACAACCTTCCATAATGACAAGGCTACCATCCATTGGAGTAACCAAAATATTGACAATAGACTACCATCTATAATGACAAGGCTAGCATCCATTGGAGTAACAAAAATCTCGACAACAAACTACCTTCCATAATGACAAGGGTACCATCCATTGGAGTAACAAAAATATCGACAACAAACTACCTTCCATAATGACAAGGCTACCATCCATTGGAGTATTAAAAATATCGACAACAAACTACCTTCCATAATTACAAGGCTAATATCCATTGGAGTAACAAAAACTCGACAACAGACTACCTTCCATAATGACAAGGTTACCATCCATTGGAATAACAAAAATCTCGACAACAGACTACCTTCCATAATGACAAGGCTACCATCCCACGAAATAACAAAAATATCGACAACAGACAACCTTCCATAATGAGAAGGCTACCATCCAATGGAGTGAAAAAATTCTCGACAACAGACTACCTTCCATAATGACAAGGCTACCATCCATTGGAGTAACAAAAATCTCGACAACAGACTACCTTACATAATGACAATGCTACCATCCATTGGAATAACAAAAATCTCGACAAAAGACTACCTTCCATAATGACAAGTCTACCATCCAACGAAATAACAAAAATCTCGACAACAGACTACCTTCCATAATGAGAAGGCTACCATCCATTAGAGTAACAAATATCTCGACAACAAAATACCTTCCATAATGATAAGGCTACCATCCATTGGACTATCAAAATCCTCGACAACAGACTACCTTCCATAATGACAAGGCTACCATCCAATGGAATACCAAAAATCTCAACAACAGACCACTTCCATAATGACAAGGCTACCATCCATTGGAGTAAAAAAAATTCTAACTACAAACTACCTTCCATAATGACAAGGCTACCATCCATTGGAGTAACAAAGATCTCGACAACAGACTAACTTCCATAATTACAAGGCTACCATCCATTGGAGTAACAAATATCTCGACGAAAGACAACCTTCCATAATGACAAGGCTACCATCCATTGGAGTAACCAAAATATCGACAATAGACTACCTTCTATAATGACAAGGCTAGCATCCATTGGAGTAACAAAAATCTCGACAACAAACTACCTTCCATAATGAAAAGGGTACCATCCATTGGAGTAACAAAAATATTGACAACAAACTACCTTCATTAATGACAAAGCTACCATCCATTGGAGTATTAAAAATATCGATAACAAACTACCTTCCATAATTACAAGGCTACCATGCGTTGGAGTAACAAAAACTCGACAATAGACTACCGTCCATAATGACAAGGTTACCATCCATTGGAATAACAAAAATCTCGACAACAGACTCCCTTCCATAATTACAAGGCTACCATCCATTAGAGTAACAAATATCTCGACAACAGACTACCTTCCATAATGAGAAGGCTACCATCCATTGGAGTAAAAAAATTCTCGACAACATACTACCTTTCATAATGACAAGGCCACCATCCATTGGAGTAAAAAAAATCTCGACAACAGACTACCTTACATAATGACAATGCTACCATCCATTGGAGTAACAAAAATATCGACAACACACTATGTTCCATAATGACAAAGCTACCATCCATTGGAGTAACAAAAATATCGATAACAAACTACCTTCCATAATTACAAGGCTACCATGCGTTGGAGTAACAAAAACTCGACAATAGACTACCGTCCATAATGACAAGGTTACCATCCATTGGAATAACAAAAATCTCGACAACAGACTCCCTTCCATAATTACAAGGCTACCATCCATTAGAGTAACAAATATCTCGACAACATACTACCTTCCATAATGAGAAGGCTACCATCCATTGGAGTAAAAAAATTCTCGACAACATACTACCTTTCATAATGACAAGGCCACCATCCATTGGAGTAAAAAAAATCTCGACAACAGACTACCTTACATAATGACAATGCTACCATCCATTGGAGTAACAAAAATATCGACAACACACTATGTTCCATAATGACAAAGCTACCATCCAATGGAATACCAAAAATCTCAACAACAGACTACTTCCATAATGACTTGGCTACCATCCATTGGAGTAACAAAAATCTTAACTACAGACTACCTTCCATAATGACAAGGCTACCATTCATTGAAGTAACAAAAATCTCGACAACAGAGTAACTTCCATATTTACAAGGCTACCATCCATTGGAGTAACAAATATCTCGAAAAAATACTACCTTCCATAATAACATGGCTACCATCCATTGGAGTAACCAAAATATCGACAATCGACTACCTTCTATAATGACAAGGCTAGCATCCATTAGAGTAACAAAAATCTCGACAACAAACTACCTTCCATAATGAAAATGGTACCATCCATTGGAGTAACAAAAATATCGACAACAAACTACCTTCCATAACGACAAGGCTACCATCCATTGGAGTATTAAAAATATCGATAACAAACTACCTTCCATAATTACAAGGCTAATATCCATTGGAGTAACAAAAACTCGACAACAGACTACCTTCCATAATGACAAGGTTACCATCCATTGGTATAACAAAAATCTCGACAACAGACTCCCTTCCATAATGAAAAGGCTACCATCCAACGAAATAACAAAAATCTCGACAAGAGACTACCTTCCATAATGAGAAGGCTACCATCCATTGGAGTAAAAAAATTCTCGACAACAGACTACCTTCCATAATGACAAGGCCACCATCCGTTGGAGCAACAAAAATCTCGACAACACACTATGTTCCATAATGACAAGGCTACCATCCATTGGAGTAACAAAAATCTCGACAACAGACTACCTTCCAGAATGACAAGGCTACCATCCATTAGACTATCAAAAATCTCGACAGCAGACTACCTTTCATAATGACAAGGCTACCATCCATTGGAGTAACAAAAATCTCGACAACAGACTAACTTCCATAATTACAAGGCTACCATCCATTAGAGTAACAAATATCTCGACAACAGACTAACTTCCATAATGATCAGGCTACCATCCATTGGACTATCAAAATCCTCGACAACAGACTACCTTCCATAATGACAAGGCTACCATCCAATGGAATACCAAAAATCTCAACAACAGACTACTTCAATAATGACAAGGCTACCATCCATTGGAGTAACAAAAATCTGAACTACAGACTACCTTCCATAATGAAAAGGCTACCATCCATTGGAGTAACAAAAATCTCGACAACAGACTAACTTCCATAATTACAAGGCTACCATCCATTGAAGTAACAAATATCTCGACAAAAGACTACCTTCCATAATAACAAGTCTACCATCCATTGGAGTAACCAAAATATTGACAAAAGAATACCTTCTATAATGACAAGGCTATCATCCATTAGAGTAACAAAAATCTCGACAACAAACTACCTTCCATAATGAAAAGGGTACCATCCATTGCAGTAACAAAAATATCGACAACAAACTACCTTCCATAATGACAAGGCTACCATCCATTGAAGTATTAAAAATATCGACAACAAACTACCTTCCATAATTACAAGGATACCATCCATTGGAGTAACAAAAACTCCAGAACAGATTACCTTCCATAATGACAAGGCTACCATCCATTGGAGTAACAAAAATCTCGAAACCAGACTAACTTCCATAATTATAAGGCTACCATCCATTGGAGTAACAAATATCTCGAAAAAAGACTACCTTCCATAATAACAAGGCTACCATCCATTGGAGTAACCAAAATATCGACAATAGACTACCTTCTATAATTACAAGGCTAGCATCCATTAGAGTAACAAAAATATCGATAACAAACTACCTTCCATAATGAAAAGGGTACCATCCATTGGAGTAACAAAAATATCGGCAACAAACTACCTTCCATAATGACAAGGCTACCATCCATTGGAGTATTAAAAATATCGACAACAAACTACCTTCCATAATTACAAGGCTAATATCCATTGGAGTAACAAAAACTCGACAACAGACTACCTTCCATAATGACAAGGTTACCATCCATTGGAATAACAAAAATCTCGACAACAGACTCCCTTCCATAATGAAAAGGCTACCATCTAACGAAATAAAAAAAATCTCGACAACAGACTACCTTCCATAATGAGAAGGCTACCATCCATTGGAGTAAAAAAATTCTCGACAACAGACTACCTTCCATAATGACAAGGCCACCATCCGTTGGAGCAACAAAAATCTCGACAACAGACAACCTTACATAATGACAATGCAACCATCCATTGGAGTAACAAAAATATCGACAACACACTATGTTCCATAATGACAAGGCTACCATCCATTGGATTAACAAAAATCTCGACAACAGACTACCTTCCATAATGACAAGGCTACCATCCATTAGACTATCAAAATTCTCGACAGCAGACTACCTTTCATAATGACAAGGCTACCATCCATTGGAGTTACAAAAATCTCGACAACAGACTAACTTCCATAATTACAAGGCTACCATCCATTGAAGTAACAAATATCTCGACAAAAGACTACCTTCCATAATAACAAGGCTACCATCCATTGGAGTAACCAAAATATTGACAATAGAATACCTTCTATAATGACAAGGCTATCATCCATTAGAGTAACAAAAATCTCGACATCAAACTACCTTCCATAATGAAAAGGGTACCATCCATTGCAGTAACAAAAATATCGAGAACAAACTACCTTCCATAATGACAAGGCTACCATCCATTGGAGTATTAAAAATATCGACAACAAACTACCTTCCATAATTACAAGGATACCATCCATTGGAGTAACAAAAACTCGACAACATATTACCTTCCATAATGACAAGTACACCATCCATTGGAGTAACAAAAATCTCGACAACAGACTAACTTCCATAATTAAAAGGCTACCATCCATTGGAGTAACAAATATCTCAAAAAAAGACTACCTTCCATAATAACAAGGCTACCATACATTTGAATAACCAAAATATCGAAAATAGACTACCTTCTATAATGACAAGGCTAGCATCCATTAGAGTAACAAAAATCTCGACAACAAACTACCTTACATAATGAAAAGGGTACCATCCATTGGAGTAACAAAAATATCGACAACAAACTACCTTTCATAATGACAAGGCTACCATCCATTGGAGTATTAAAAATATCGACAACAAACTACCTTCCATAATTACAAGGCTAATATCCATTGGAGTAACAAAAACTCGACAACAGACTACCTTCCATAATGACAAGGTTACCATCCATTGGAATAACAAAAATCTCGACAACAGACTCCCTTCCATAATTAAAAGGCTAGCATCCAACGAAATAACAAAAATCTCGACAACAGACTACCTTCCATAATGAGAAGGCTACCATCCATTGGAGTAAAAAAATTCTCGACAACAGACTACCTTCCATAATGACAAGGCCACCATCCGTTGGAGCAACAAAAATCTCGACAACAGACAACCTTACATAATGACAATGCAACCATCCATTGGAGTAACAAAAATATCGACAACACACTATGTTCCATAATGACAAGGCTACCTTGCATTGGAGTAACAAAAATCTCGACAACAGACTACCTTCCATAATGACAAGGCTACCATCCATTAGACTATCAAAAATTTCGACAGCAGACTACCTTTCATAATGACAAGGCTACCATCCATTGGAGTAAAAAAAATCTCGACAACAGACTAACTTCCATAATTACAAGGCTACCATCCATTAGAGTAACAAATATCTCAACAACAGACTACCTTCCATAATGATAAGGCTACCATCCATTGGACTATCAAAATCCTCGACAACAGATTACCTTTCATAATGACAAGGCTACCATCCAATGGAATACCAAAAATCTCAACAACAAACTACTTCCATAATGACTTGGCTACCATCCATTGGAGTAACAAAAATCTAAAATTAGACTACCTTCCATAATGACAAGGCTACCATCCATTGGAGTAACAAAAATCTCGACAACAGACTAACTTCCATAATTACAAGGCTACCATCCATTGGAGTAACAAATATCTCGAAAAAAGACTACCTTCCATAATAACAAGGCTACCATCCATTGGAGTAACCAAAATATCGTAAATAGACTACCTTCTATAATGACAAGGCTAGCATCCATTAGAGTAACAAAAATCTCGACAACAGACTACCTTCCATAATGAAAAGGGTACCATCCATTAGAGTAACAAAAATATCGACAACAAACAACCTTCCATAATGACAAGGCTACCATCCATTGGAGTATTAAAAATATCGATAACAAACTACCTTCCATAATTACAAGGCTAATATCCATTGGAGTAACAAAAACTCGACAACAGATTAACTTCCATAATGACAAGGTTACCATCCATTGGAATAACAAAAATCTCGACAACAGACTCCCTTCCATAATGAAAAGGCTACCATCCAACGAAATAACAAAAATCTCGACAACAGACTACCTTCCATAATGAGAAGGCTACCATCAATTGGAGTAAAAAAATTCTCGACAACAAACTACCTTCCATAATGACAAGGCCACCATCCGTTGGAGCAACAAAAATCTCGACAACAAACTACCTTACATAATGACAATGCAACCATCCATTGGAGTAACAAAAATATTGACAACACACTATGTTCCATAATGACAAGGCTACCATCCATTGGAGTAACAAAAATCTCGACAACAGACTACCTTCCATAATGACAAGGCTACCATCCATTAGACTATCAAAAATCTCGACAGCAGACTACCTTTCATAATGACAAGGGTACCATCCATTGGAGTAACAAAAATCTCGACAACAGACTAAATTCCATAATTACAAGGCTACCATCCATTAGAGTAACAAATATCTCGACAACAGACTAACTTCCATAATGATAAGGCTACCATCCATTGGACTATCAAAATCCTCGACAACAGACTACCTTCCATAATGACAAGGCTACCATCCAATGGAATACCAAAAATCTCAACAATAGACTACTTCCATAATGACAAGGCTACCATCCATTCGAGTAACAAAAATCTGAACTACATACTACCTTCCATAATGAAAAGGCTACCATCCATTGGAGTAACAAAAATCTCGACAACAGACTAACTTCCATAATGACAAGGCTACCATCCATTGGAGTAACAAATATCTCGACAAAAGACTACCTTCCATAATAACAAGGCTACCATCCATTGGAGTAACCAATATATTGACAATAGAATACCTTCTATAATGACAAGGCTATCATCCATTAGAGTAACAAAAATCTCGACAATAAACTACCTTTCATAATGAAAAGGGTACCATCCATTGCAGTAACAAAAATATCGACAACAAACTAACTTCCATAATGACAAGGCTATCATCCATTGGAGTATTAAAAATATCGACAACAAACTACCTTCCATAATTACAAGGATACCATCCATTGGAGTAACAAAAACTCGACAACAGATTACCTTCCATAATGACAAGGCTACCATCCATTGGAGTAAGAAAAATCTCGACAACAGACTAACTTCCATAATTATAAGGCTACCATCCATTGGAGTAACAAATATCTCAAAAAAAGACTACCTTCCATAATAACAAGGCTACCATCCATTGGAGTAACCAAAATATCGACAATAGACTACCTTCTATAATGACAAGGCTATCATCCATTAGAGTAACAAAAATCTCGACAATAAACTACCTTTCATAATGAAAAGGGTACCATCCATTGCAGTAACAAAAATATCGACAACAAACTACCTTCCATAATGACAAGGCTACCATCCATTGGAGTATTAAAAATATCGACAACAAACTACCTTCCATAATTACAAGGATACCATCCATTGGAGTAACAAAAACTCGACAACAGATTACCTTCCATAATGACAAGGCTACCATCCATTGGAGTAACAAAAATCTCAACAACAAACTAACTTCCATAATTATAAGGCTACCATCCATTGGAGTAACAAATATCTCGAAAAAAGACTACCTTCCATAATAACAAAGCTACCATCCATTGGAGTAACCAAAATATCGACAATAGGCTACCTTTTATAATGACAAGGCTAGCATCCATTAGAGTACCAAAAATATCGACAACAAACTACCTTCCATAATGAAAAGGGTACCATCCATTGGAGTAACAAAAATATCGACAACAAACTACCTTCCATAATGACAAGGCTACCATCCATTGGAGTATTAAAAATATCGACAACAAACTACCTTCCATAATTACAAGGCTAATATCCATTGGAGTAACAAAAACTCGACAACAGACTACCTTCCATAATGACAAGGTTACCATCCATTGGAATAACAAAAATCTCGACAACAGACTCCCTTCCATAATGAAAAGGCTACCATCCAACGAAATAACAAAAATCTCGACAACAGACTACCTTCAATAATGAGAAGGCCACCATCCGTTGGAGCAACAAAAAATCTCGATAATAGACTACCTTACATAATGACAATGCAACCATCCATTGGAGTAACAAAAATATCGACAACACACTATGTTCCATAATGACAAGGCTACCATCCATTGGAGTAACAAAAATCTCGACAACAGACTACCTTCCATAATGACAAGGCTACCATCCATTAGACTATCAAAAATCTCGACAGCAGACTACCTTTCATAATGACAAGGCTACCATCCATTGGAGTAACAAAAATCTCGACAACAGACTAAATTCCATAATTACAAGGCTACCATCCATTAGAGTAACAAATATCTCGACAACAGACTAACTTCCATAATGATAAGGCTACCATCCATTGGACTATCAAAATCCTCGACAACAGACTACCTTCCATAATGACAAGGCTACCATCCAATGGAATACCAAAAATCTCAACAATAGACTACTTCCATAATGACAAGGCTACCATCCATTCGAGTAACAAAAATCTGAACTACATACTACCTTCCATAATGAAAAGGCTACCATCCATTGGAGTAACAAAAATCTCGACAACAGACTAACTTCCATAATGACAAGGCTACCATCCATTGGAGTAATAAATATCTCGACAAAAGACTACCTTCCATAATAACAAGGCTACCATCCATTGGAGTAACCAAAATATTCACACTAGAATACCTTCTATAATGACAAGGCTATCATCCATTAGAGTAACAAAAATCTCGACAAAAAACTACATTCCATAATGAAAAGGGTACCATCCATTGCAGTAACAAAAATATCGACAACAAACTACCTTCCATAATGACAAGGCTACCATCCATTGGAGTATAAAAAATATCGACAACAAACTACCTTCCATAATTACAAGGATACCATCCATTGGAGTAACAAAAACTCGACAACAGATTACCTTCCATAATGACAAGGTTACCATCCATTGGAATAACAAAAATCTCGACAACGGACTACCTAACATAATGACAAGGCTACCATCCAATGAAATAACAAAAATCTCGACAACAGATTACCTTCCATAATGAGAAGGATACCATCCATTGGAGTAGCAAAATTCTCGACAACAGACTACCTTCCATAATGACAAGGCTACCATCCATTGGAGTAACAAAAATCTCGACATCAGACTACCTTAAAAAATTACAATGCTACCATCCATTGGAGTAATAAAAATATCGACAACAAACTACGTTCCGTAATGATAAGGCTACCATCCATTGGAGTAACAAAAATATCGACAACAGACTACCTTCCATATTGACAAGGATACCATCCATTAGACCATCAAAAATCTCGACAGCAGACTACCTTTCATAATGACAAGGCTACCATCCATTGGAGTAACAAAACTCTCGACAACAGACTAACTTCCATAATTACAAGGCTACCATCCATTGGAGTAATAAATATCTCGACAACAGACTAAATTCCATATTGATAAGGCTACCGTCCATTGGACTATCAAAATCCTCGACACCAGACTACCTTCCATAATGACAAGGCTACCATCCAATGGAATACCAAATATCTCAACAACAGACTACCTTCCATAATGACAAGGCTACCATGCATTGGAGTAACAAAGATATCGACAACTTACTACCTTCGATAATGACAAGGCTACCATCCATTGGAGTAACCAAAATATTGACAATAGACTACCTTCTATAATGACAAGGCTAGCATCCATTGGAGTAACAAAAATCTCGACAACAAACTACCTTTCATAATGAAAAGGGTACCATCCATTGGAGTAAAAAAAATATCGAAAACAAACTACCATCCATTAGACTATCAAAAATATCGACAGCAGACTACCTTTCATAATAACAAGGCTATCATCCATTGGAGTAACAAAAACCTCGACAACAGACTAACTTCCATAATTACATGGCTACCATCCATTGGAGTAACAAAAATCTCGACAACTGACTACCTTCCATAATGAGAAGGCTACCATCCATTGGAGCAGCAAAATTCTCGACAACAGACTACCTTCCATAATGACAAGGCTACCATCCATTGGAGTAACAAAAATCTCGACATCAGACTACCTTACATAATGACAATGCTACCATCCATTGGAGTAACAAAAATATCGACAACAAACTACGTTCCGTAATGATAAGGCTACCATCCGTTGGAGTTTCAAAAATCTCGACAGCAGACTACCTTTCATAATGACATGGCTATCATCCATTGGAGTTACAAAAATCTCGACAACAGACTAACTTCCATAATTACAAGGCTACCATCCATTGGAGTAACAAATATCTCGACAACAGACTAACTTCCATAATGATAAGGCTACCATCCATTAGACTATCAAAATCCTCGACAACAGACTACCTTCCATAATGACAAGGCTACCATCCAATGGAATACCAAAAACCCCAACAATAGTCTACCTTCCATAATGACAAGGCTACCATGCATTGGAGTAACAAAGATATCGACAACTTACTACATTCCATAATGACTAGGCTACCATCCATTGGAGTAACCAAAATATCGACAATAGACTACATTCTATAATATCAAGGCTAGCATCCATTGGAGTAACAAAAATATTGACAACAAACTACCTTCCATAATGACAAGGCCACCATCCATTAGACTATCAAAAATATCGACAACAGACTACCTTTCATAATGACAAGGCTACCATCCATTGGAGTAACAAAAATCTCGACAACAGACTAAATTCCATAATTACAAGGCTACCATCCATTAGAGTAACAAATATCTCGACAACAGACTAACTTCCATAATGATAAGGCTACCATCCATTGGACTATCAAAATCCTCGACAACAGACTACCTTCCATAATGACAAGGCTACCATCCAATGGAATACCAAAAATCTCAACAATAGACTACTTCCATAATGACAAGGCTACCATCCATTCGAGTAACAAAAATCTGAACTACATACTACCTTCCATAATGAAAAGGCTACCATCCATTGGAGTAACAAAAATCTCGACAACAGATAAACTTCCATAATGACAAGGCTACCATCCATTGGAGTAATAAATATCTCGACAAAAGACTACCTTCCATAATAACAAGGCTACCATCCATTGGAGTAACCAAAATATTCACACTAGAATACCTTCTATAATGACAAGGCTATCATCCATTAGAGTAACAAAAATCTCGACAAAAAACTACATTCCATAATGAAAAGGGTACCATCCATTGCAGTAACAAAAATATCGACAACAAACTACCTTCCATATTGACAAGGCTACCATCCATTGGAGTATAAAAAATATCGACAACAAACTACCTTCCATAATTACAAGGATACCATCCATTGGAGTAACAAAAACTCGACAACAGATTACCTTCCATAATGACAAGGTTACCATCCATTGGAATAACAAAAATCTCGACAACGGACTACCTAACATAATGACAAGGCTACCATCCAATGAAATAACAAAAATCTCGACAACAGATTACCTTCCATAATGAGAAGGATACCATCCATTGGAGTAGCAAAATTCTCGACAACAGACTACCTTCCATAATGACAAGGCTACCATCCATTGGAGTAACAAAAATCTCGACATCAGACTACCTTAAAAAATTACAATGCTACCATCCATTGGAGTAATAAAAATATCGACAACAAACTACGTTCCGTAATGATAAGGCTACCATCCATTGGAGTAACAAAAATATCGACAACAGACTACCTTCCATATTGACAAGGATACCATCCATTAGACCATCAAAAATCTCGACAGCAGACTACCTTTCATAATGACAAGGCTACCATCCATTGGAGTAACAAAACTCTCGACAACAGACTAACTTCCATAATTACAAGGCTACCATCCATTGGAGTAATAAATATCTCGACAACAGACTAAATTCCATATTGATAAGGCTACCGTCCATTGGACTATCAAAATCCTCGACACCAGACTACCTTCCATAATGACAAGGCTACCATCCAATGGAATACCAAATATCTCAACAACAGACTACCTTCCATAATGACAGGGCTACCATGCATTGGAGTAACAAAGATATCGACAACTTACTACCTTCGATAATGACAAGGCTACCATCCATTGGAGTAACCAAAATATCGACAATAGACTACCCTCTATAATGACAAGGCTAGCATCCATTGGAGTAACAAAAATCTCGACAACAAACTACCTTTCATAATGAAAAGGGTACCATCCATTGGAGTAAAAAAAATACCGACAACAAACTACCATCCATTAGACTATCAAAAATATCGACAGCAGACTACCTTTCATAATAACAAGGCTATCATCCATTGGAGTAACAAAAACCTCGACAACAGACTAACTTCCATAATTACATGGCTACCATCCATTGGAGTAACAAAAATCTCGACAACTGACTACCTTCCATAATGAGAAGGCTACCATCCATTGGAGCAGCAAAATTCTCGACAACAGACTACCTTCCATAATGACAAGGCTACCATCCATTGGAGTAACAAAAATCTCGACATCAGACTACCTTACATAATGACAATGCTACCATCCATTGGAGTAACAAAAATATCGACAACAAACTACGTTCCGTAATGATAAAGCTACCATCCGTTGGAGTTTCAAAAATCTCGACAGCAGACTACCTTTCATAATGACATGGCTATCATCCATTGGAGTTACAAAAATCTCGACAACAGACTAACTTCCATAATTACAAGGCTACCATCCATTGGAGTAACAAATATCTCGACAACAGACTAACTTCCATAATGATAAGGCTACCATCCATTAGAATATCAAAATCCTCGACAACAGACTACCTTCCATAATGACAAGGCTACCATCCAATGGAATACCAAAAACCCCAACAATAGACTACCTTCCATAATGACAAGGCTACCATGCATTGGAGTAACAAAGATATCGACAACTTACTACATTCCATAATGACTAGGCTACCATCCATTGGAGTAACCAAAATATCGACAATAGACTACATTCTATAATATCAAGGCTAGCATCCATTGGAGTAACAAAAATATTGACAACAAACTACCTTCCATAATGACAAGGCCACCATCCATTAGACTATCAAAAATATCGACAACAGACTACCTTTCATAATGACAAGGCTACCATCCATTGGAGTAACAAAAATCTCGACAACAGACTAACTTCCATAATTACAAGGCTACCATCCATTGGAGTAACAAATATCTCGACAACAGAATACCTTCCATAATGATAAGGCTACCATCCATTGGAATATCAAAATCCTCGACAACAGACTACCTTCCATAATGACAAGGCTAGCATCCATTGGAGTAACAAAAATCTCGACAACAAACTACCTTCCATAATGAAAAGGGTACCATCCATTGGAGTAACAGAAATATCGACAACAAACTACCTTCCATAATGACAAGGCTACCATCCATTAGAGTATTAAAAATATCGACAACAAACTACCTTCCATAATTACAAGGCTACCATCCATTGGAGTAACAAAAACTCGACAACAGACTACCTTCCATAATGACAAGGTTACCATCCATTGGAATAACAAAAATCTCGACAATAGACTACCTTCCATAATGACAAGGCTACCATCAAACGAAATAACAAAAATCTCAACAATAGTCTACCTTCCATAATGACAAGGCTACCATCCATTGGATTGAAAAAATTCTCGACCACAGACTACCTTCCATAATGACAAGGCTACCATCCATTGGAGTAACAAAAATCTCGACAACAGACTACATTACATAATGACAATGCTATCATCCATTGGAGTAACAAAAATCTCGACAACACACTATGTTCCATAATCACAAGGCTACTATCCATTGGAGTAACCAATATCTTGACAACAGACTACCTTCCATAATGATAAGGCTACCATCCATTGGACTATCAAAATCCTCGACAACAGACTACCTCCATAATGACAAGGCTACCATCCAATGGAATACCAAAAATCTCAACAACAGATTACTCCCATAATGACAAGGCTACCATCTATTGGAGTAGCAAAAATTTGAACTACAGACTACCTTCCATAATGACAGGGCTACCATCCATTGGAGTAACAAAAATCTCGACAACAGACTAACTTCCCTAATTACAAGGCTACCATCCATTGGAGTAACAAATATCTCGACAAAAGACTACCTTCCATAATGACAAGGCTACCATCCATTGGAGTAACCAAAATATCGACAATAGACTACCTTCTATAATATCAAGGCTAGCATCCATTGGAGTAACAAAAATCTCGACAACAAACTACCTTCCATAATGAAAAGGCCACCATCCATTAGACTATCAAAAATATCGACAACAGACTAACTTTCATAATGACAAGGCTACCATCCATTGGAGTGACAAAAATATCGACAACAGACTAACTTTCATAATGACAAGGCTACCATCCATTGGAGTAACAAATATCTCGACAACAGACTACCTTCCATAATGATAAGGCTACCATCCATTGGAATATCAAAATCCTCAACAACAGACTACCTTCCATAATGACAAGGCTACATTCCAATGGAATACCAAAAACCTCAATAACAAACTACTTCCATAATGACAAGGCTACCATCCATTAGAGTAACAAAAAATCTGAACTATAGACTACCTTCCATAATGACAAGGCTACCATCCATTGGAGTAACAAAAATCTCGACAATAGACTAACTTCCATAATTACAAGGCTACCATCCATTGGAGTAACAAATATCTCGACAAAAGTCTACCGTCCATAATGACAAGGATACCATCCATTGGAGTAACCAAAATATCGACAATAGACTACCTTCTATAATGACAAGGCTAGCATCCATTGGAGTAACACAAATCTCGACAACAAACTACCTTCCATAATTACAAGGCTACCATCCATTGGAGTAACAAAAACTCGACAACAGACTACCTTCCATAATGACAAGGTTACCATCCATTGGAATAACAAAAATCTCGACAACAGATTACCTTCCATAATAACAAGGCTACCATCCAACGAAATAACAAAAATCTCGACAACAGACTACCTTCCATAATGAGAAGGCTACCATCCATTGGAGTGAAAAAATTCTCGACAACTGACTACCTTCCAGAATGACAAGGCTACCATCCATTGGAGTAACAAAAATCTCGACAACAGACTACCTTCCATAATGACAAGGGTACCATCCATTAGACTATCAAAAATCTTGACAACAGACTACCTTTCATAATGACAAGGCTACCATCCATTGGAGTAACAAAAATCTCGACAACAGACTATCTTCCATAATTACAAGGCTACCATCCATTAAAGTAACAAATATCTCGACAACAGGCTACCTTCTATAATGATAAGGCTACCATCCATTGGACTATCAAAATCCTCGACAATAGACTACCTTCCATAATGACAAGGCTACCATCCAAAGGAATACCAAAAATCTCAACAACAGACTACTTCCATAATGACAAGGCTACTATCCATTGGAGTAACAAAAATCACAACTACAGACTACCTTCCAAAATGACAAGGCTACCATCCATTGGAGTAACAAAAATCTCGACCACAGACTAACTTCCATAATTACAAGGCACCCATCCATTGGAGTAACAAATATCTCGACAAAAGACTACCTTCTATAATAACAAGGCTACCATCATTTGGAGTAACCAAAATAACGACAATAGAATACCTTCTATAATGACAAGGCTATCATCCATTAGAGTAACAAAAATCTGGACAACAAACTACCTTTCATAATGAAAAGGGTACCATCCATTGGAGTAACAAAAATATCGACAACAAACTACCTTCCATAATGACAAGGCTACCATCCATTGGAGTATTAAAAATATCGACAACAAACTACCTTCCATAATTACAAGGATACCATCCAACGAAATAACAAAAATCTCGACAACAGACTACCTACCATAATGAGAAGGCTACCATCCATTGGATTAGCAAAATTCTCGACAACAGACTACCTTCCATAATGACAAGGCTACCATCCATTGGAGTAACAAAAATCTCGACATTAGACTACCTTACATAATGACAATGCTACCATCAATTGGAGTAATAAAAATATCGACAACAAACTACGTTCCTTAATGATAAGGCTACCATCCATTGGAGTAACAAAAATCTCGACAACAGACCACCTTTCATAATGACAAGGATACCATCCATTAGACCATCAAAAATCTCGACAGCAGACCACCTTCCATAATTACAAGGCTACCATCCATTGGAGTAACAAATATCTCGACAACAGACTAACTTCCATAATGATAAGGCTACCATCCATTGGACTATCAAAATCCTCGACAACAGACTACCTTCCATAATAAAATTGCTACCATCCAATGGAATACCAAAAATCTCAACAACAGACTACCTTCCATAATGACAAGGCTACCATGCATTGGAGTAACAAAGATATCAACAACTTACTAGCTTCCATAATGACAAGGCTACCATCCATTGGAGTAACCAAAATATCGACAATAGACTACCTTCTATAATATCAAGGCTAGCATCCATTGGAGTAACAAAAATCTCGACAACAAACTACCTTCCATAATGAAAAGGGTACCATCCATTGGAGTAACAAAAATATCGACAATAAACTACCTTCCATAATGACAATGCTACCATTCATTAGACTATCAAAAATCTCGATAGAAGACTACCTTTCATAATGACAAGGCTACCATCCATTGAAGTAACAAAAATCTCGACAACAGACTAAATTCCATAATTACAAGGATACCATCCATTGGAGTAACAAATATCTCGACAATAAACTACCTTCCATAATGATAAGTGTAGGTGTTTAGGTATTGGCTTGCATTTTTGGTAAATTCCAAGTGTATGTGTGAATGTCATGACCGATGTCATAACATTCTAGTTCAGGTTGCACTAACTCTTTAGGTACATGTGCAGAAAAATATTGTAACTCAAATACGGATGTTTATAAGTGTGTATCTGAGCATGTTTGCAAAATGATCACATTTTGCTAATCAGTAGACAGGTTTTCTCAGATGTCATAACAGATGTTATGACATCCTGTTCTGAACTAGCAGGATTACAGGATTGGATAAGTCTGAGTTTTTTCAGGAAATAACTCAGTCCTTCCTAAACAGAATCCTGCGTTTTCTAAGGAGTAACCTAGCTCAATCCTAACCTGATCAACAAAGTACTGTGACCTGGTCTTTAGGTCAAACGGAATCAACCCTAGGTTTTTGGAAACCCTAACTGAAGTTGCAGCTGCTATATATTCAACAGAGCTGCGGTTTTTGAAGCTATCCCTGCTGATTGATTAGAAGATCAAGTTTGTAATCTGTATAGATTTGTGTATTGTACTCCAAGCAATTATCATTGTGATAAGTGTCTTGGAATAGGCTTCAATTGTAAGGGTTGTGTAGCACTCAAAGCTTTGAAGCAAGAGTGTTTGAATGTTACTTGACTAAAGCTGTGAAGTAGAGTCAAGTTAGTTGTGTACATCACTCAAAGCTGTGAAGCACGAGTGATTGTGTTACTTGATTAAAAAGCTGTGAAGCTTAATCAAGAGTGTGTTTTGAAGAGTGTCTTCATCAATTCTCAAGTCAAATTGGTTTATGTATCACTGCTGTGATTGAGGGGGAGTGAGTAGGAACTCAGGTTTAAGTTGTACTTAGATTAGAATTGCATTAGGTAGGTCTTAAGTGAAGGAGATAAACTGGTTGGTTTATTCCTGAATTAACATCTCTTATAGTGGATTCTCTCCCTGGCTTGGTAGCCCCCAGAGTAGGTGTTGTTGCACACTGAACTGGGTAAACAATTGACTGTGTTATTTACTGCTTTTGTATTTACTGTCATATAGTAAGTCAGATACGGTGTCATAACATCGGACGTGACATTAAGTATCTGTAGCCAGAATTTCAATTGGCATCAGAGCAGGCACCCTGCCTGTATTACTGGGTGAGATCTAGGGATATCACTTTCTGGCACTATGGACAAAGAAGGAGTTTTTGGAAATAGACCACCCATTCTGGATGGACCTAATTATGACTACTGGAAATCTCGTATGATTGCCTTCCTAAAATCTCTGGACAAAAAGGCTTGGAGAGCTGCTGATAAAGGATGGATTCATCCCACCATAACTGAGGAAGATGGGACAATCAGTCTGAAGCCTGAGGAAGATTGGAGTAAAGAAGAAGATGAGCTAGCCCTGGGAAATTCCAAAGCTCTAAATGCCTTGTTCAATGGAATTGATAGAAATATTTTCAGATTAGTTCATCAATATGAACTGGCCAAGGAAGTTTGGGACACTCTCAAAACTACTCATGAGGGAACTTCCAAAGTAAAAATGTCAAGGCTTCAGATGTTGACCACTAAGTTTGAGAATCTAAAAATGATGGAAGATGAAACCATTCATGAGTTTCACATGAACATCTTGGAGATTGCCAACACCTCAGGAGCACTGGGAGAAAAAATGTCAGAAGAAAAATTGGTGAGGAAGATTCTCAGATCCTTGCCTAAAAGATTTGCAATGAAGGTGACTGCCATAGAGGAAGCCCAGGACATTAGCAAGTTGAAAGTAGATGAACTTATTGGGTCTCTTCAGACTTTTGAGATGGGAATCACTAATGATGATGTCAAAAAGAACAAGAGCATAGCACTTATGTCCAACACTGATGTTGAAGAAAACATTTCAGAAGCTATAGCCATGCTAGGAAGACAGTTCAACAAACTCATCAAAAGAATAGATCCAAAGTCAAGGTCTAATGTTCATAACATTTCCTCTGACATTGACAGTTCCAGCAAAAGACCAAGGTCAGATGAGAAGGGAGTTCAAGGCAGAGGAATTCAATGCCATGGTTGTGAAGGATATGGGCATATTCGAGCTGAATGTCCTACCTTTCTTAAGAAACAAAAAGGAATGACAGTTACTTGGTCCGACTGTGATTCAGAAAGTAATTCTGAAGAAGAGACTGCCAAACGAGTTACTGCTTTAACTGGTGTTTGTACCTCTGAAAGTGATGAAGAGGTGACTTTTGAAGAACTGGCTGAAACGTACAAGGAATTGTGTATCAGAAGTACTGAAGTCTGTGTGCAGAATAAGAAACAATCAAAACTCATCATAAAGATGGAGGCTGAAAAACGGGCAAACCTTGAAACTATAAGTCTTCTAGAAGGAGAAGTTCAATTGCTGAACTCACAACTGGATCAAATGACAAAATCTGTCAAGATGTTGACAAATGGAACTGACAAATTGGAAGAGATCCTACAGATTGGACAAAATGTGGGAAATAAATCTGGTCTAGGATTTATGAAAGCAACGAAATCTGGTTCTGGTAGGCAAATGTCAAAACAGATGTCTCAACACAACTCTCGACATCAGGAACAGAAACATATGAGGAAAAGGTACCAAAGATGGAAATGTCATCATTGTGGTAGATATGGCCACATAAAGCGTTTCTGCTTCAGATTACATGGATACCCTAATCAGAATTCAGGTGTCAAACCTAAGTCTAAAAAGGTACCACATGCTCCTCAATGGAAGAAAAAGGCTACTGCACTGATAGCTCACACTTCCCTGAGGGTCTCTGCAAAAGAAGACTGGTACTTTGACAGTGGATGTTCCAGACATATGACTGGAATCAAGAACCTCCTCAATAATGTTAAGCCTCACACCACCAGTTTTGTGACCTTTGGAGATGGGGCTAAAGGTGAAATCAAAGGAGTTGGTGATTTGAACTGCCCTGGAGTTCCAAGTCTAAATGAAGTACTGCTGGTGAAAGGACTGACCGCTAATCTCATTAGTATCAGTCAACTGTGTGATCTAGGATTCAAGGTCAATTTCTCAAAATCTGAATGCCTTGTAATCAATGACAAACAAGAGATAATAATGAAAGGAGTCAGATCCAAAGACAACTGTTACTTATGGGAGGCTGAGAACACTAATTTCTCATCTGTGTGTTGCAAAAGAGGTGAAACTGTGGCACCAAAAACTTGGCCATCTTCACCTAAGGGGTATGAAGAGGATCATCTCCTTGGAGGCAGTCAGAGGGATTCCAAAACTGCTAATTGATGAAGGAAGAGTTTGTGGTGAATGTCAGGTGGGTAAGCAGACAAGGATGTCACATCCAAAGTCAAGACATCTGACCACCACTAAGGTTCTAGAACTCCTCCATATGGATCTGATGGGACCAATGCAAGTAGAAAGCCTTGGTGGTAAAAGATATGCCTATGTGGTTGTGGATGATTTTTCCAGATTCACCTGGATTAATTTCATTAGAGAAAAATCAGATGCATTTGAAGTATTTAGAGAACTGTGCAAAAGAATTCAAAGAGAGAAGGAAGTATGTATTGTCAGAATCAGAAGTGATCATGGAAAGGAATTTGAAAACAGCAAGTTTGATGACTTCTGTGCTTCAGAAGGAATCAGTCATGAGTTTTCTTCTCCCATAACACCTCAGCAAAATGGAGTTGTGGAAAGAAAAAACAGGACCATACAAGAATCTGCCAGAGCAATGTTACATGCCAAAAAACTTCCTATGTATTTTTGGGCTGAAGCTATGAATACAGCTTGTTATGTTCATAACAGGGTCACCTTGAGAAAGGGAACCTCATCCACCATATATGAACTCTGGAAAGGAAGAAAACCAACTGTGAAGTACTTCCATGTGTTTGGCAGCAAATGCTATATCCTGTCTGATCGGGAACAGAGAAGAAAACTGGACTCCAAAAGTGATGAAGGCATATTTCTAGGATACTCCTCAAACAGCAGAGCTTATAGAGTATTCAACTCCAGAACCAAAACCATGATGGAATCGATAAATGTCATAATTGATGACTATCATGAAGAAACAGATGTTCCTTGTACTGTTGAGACATTCTTTGAGACTTCAACCCAACAGGATGATCTACCCAACTCCACCACAACAGAATCAGAATCAAAGGAAGCTAGCAAGACTCCTTCCATCAGAATTCAGAAGGATCATCCAAAAGAGCTCATCATAGGAGATCCTAATAGTGGAGTCATCACAAGATCAAGAGAAATCATCTCAAATTCTTGTTTTGTGTCCAAAATAGAACCAAGAAATGTCAAGGAAGCCTTGACTGATGAATATTGGATTGGTGCAATGCAAGATGAACTGAACCAATTCAAGCAGCATGAAGTTTGGGAACTGGTTCCTAGACCTGAAGGAACTAACATCATTGGGACAAAATGGATATTCAAGAACAAGTCAGATGCTGAAGGAGTTGTCACCAGAAATAAGGCGAGACTTGTTGCTCAAGGATACACCCAAGTTGAAGGGGTTGACTTTGATGAAACCTTTGCACCTGTAGCCAGGTTGGAATCAATCAGACTCTTGTTGTCAATTGCTTGTCTTCTGAAGTTCAAGTTATTTCAGATGGATGTGAAAAGTGCCTTTCTAAATGGGTACTTAAATGAGGAAGCTTATGTGGAACAACCTAAAGGTTTTGTGGATCCAACCAATCCTGATCATGTCTACAAATTGAGAAAAGCTCTATATGGGCTGAAACAAGCTCCTAGAGCATGGTATGACAGGTTAACAAAGTTTCTCTCAGACAAAGGCTACAGAAAAGGAGGCTTGGACAAAACTCTATTTGTCAAAACTGAAGGAGGGAAGTTGATGGTTGCCCAAATATATGTTGATGACATAGTGTTTGGCGGAATGTCAGAACATATGGTTAAACACTTTGCTGACCAGATGCAGGCTGAATTTGAAATGAGTCTCATGGGAGAACTAACTTATTTTCTTGGACTACAAGTCTCACAGATGGAGGACTCAATCTTCTTATCTCAAAGCAAGTATGCTAAGAATATTGTAAAGAAGTTTGGTATGGAGAATGCAAGTCACAAAAGGACTCCTGCTCCTACTCATCTAAAGCTCTCCAAAGATTCAAGTGGGGTCAAGGTGGATCAAAGTCTGTACAGAAGCATGATAGGAAGCTTGTTGTACTTAACTGCCAGCAGACCTGATATTTCCTTTGCAGTTGGAGTTTGTGCTAGATACCAAGCTGATCCCAAAGTCAGTCATATCAATCAAGTGAAGAGAATTTTGAAGTATGTAAGTGGTACTTACAACTATGGATTGTTGTATACTCATGGCTGTGAACCGACTCTGACTGGCTACTGTGATGCTGATTGGGCTGGTAGTGCTGATGATAGAAAAAGCACCTCTGGAGGATGTTTCTTTTTGGGAAGTAATCTGGTTTCCTGGTTCAGCAAGAAACAGAATTGTGTGTCTCTTTCCACCGCTGAAGCTGAATATATTGCAGCTGGCAGTAGCTGCTCTCAAATGTTATGGATGAAACAGATGCTCACTGAGTATAACGTCACACAAGATGTTATGACATTATACTGTGACAATCTGAGTACAATCAACATATCCAAGAATCCCATTCAGCATAGCAGGACCAAACATATTGACATACGACATCACTTTATTAGAGACCTTGTAGAAGAAAAGACCATCAAATTGGAACATGTTACCACTGAGCTACAGCTGGCTGACATTTTTACCAAGGCTTTGGATGCAAATCAATTTGAAAACTTAAGGGGTAAGCTGGGTATTTGCCAACATGAGGAATTTTAGCAATTAATTTTGCTTAAAACAAAGACCAAAGGACTTATGCATGTTCTGATTGGTTTAAAATTGTATTTTCTCATTTCCTACAACTGTTTTAAGAAGTTGAATAGGCACTCCTTTGCTTCGTTCCTCTCTCGTCTTCTCATCAATCAGGAATTTCTTCTCATTTGCTGTTGGTCCTTCAAAACTGACAAAATGTCTCAAACGCCATCATCATCCAATACGACCATCTCAACCTCTTCATCTGATCAAGATTCTGGGATAATCTCTTCCTGTCTGGACTCTGATGTTCTGGAGATTTGTTCTCATAGAATTAACTCCACCAAGACCAAAGAATTGAGAACAAGACATACAGGTAATCCATCTCATCCTTCCTCTTCAGTACCCCCTGAAATTGCAAATAGGGAAGGGACAGCCTATGTTAATCAAGCAATAGCAAAAATTGTTTCCCGAATTCTGAACGAGAACCACTCAGTTCCTGGCATTTCTGTTCCTCTGAACCAAGAAAACTCAAATGCTGAAACAAATCCAAATGTCTCTAAGAATGTTGAGACATCAAACAAAGAGAGAAATGCTGACATTGCTCACAAGAAAAGAAAGAAGCCTGAATCCTCTGAGTCTGATGACAGTGCTTGAAGGATGATTGCTGCTTGGTGGTGTTACTGGTGGAGTTTGGAAGTATGTTCTGCTGTTGTCTGCTGCTGATCTCATTATTTTGTCTTGGATAACTGTATAACTTTATAAACATGTAATCTTTGGCCCATTTGTGGCTAAAGTGGGGGAGAATATTTGGTACTGCTTAATTAGTACTTAACACTATATTTTTCAAGGCTACCTTCCATAATGACAAGGCTACCATCCAACGAATTAACAAAAAATTCGACAACAGACTACCTTCCATAATGACAAGGTTACAATCCATTAGAATAAAAAAAAACTCGACAACAAACTACCTTCCATAATGACAAGTTTACCATCCATTAGAGTATCAAAAGTTTGGACAATAGACTACCTTCCATAATTACAAGGGTACCATCCATTGGAATAACAAAAATATTGACAACAGACTACCTTCCATAATGACAAGGTTACCATCCATTGGAATAACAAAAATCTCTATAAAAGACTACCTTCCATAATGACAAGGCTACCATCCAACGAAATGATAAAAAATTTGACAATAGACTACCTTCCATAATGACAAGGCTACCATCCAACGAAATAAAAAAAATTTCGACAACAGACTACCTTCCATAATGACAAGGTTACCATCCATTGGAATAAAAAAAAACTCGACAACAAACTACCTTCCATAATGATAAGGTTACCATCCATTAGAGTAACAAAAGTATCAACAACAGACTACCTTCCATAATTACAATGGTACCATCCATTGGAATAACAGAAATCTTGAGAACAGACTACCTTCCATAATGAGAAGGTTACCATCAATTGGAATAACAAAAATCTCGATAATAGACTACCTTCCATAATGACAAGGCTACCATCCATTGGACTATCGAAAATCTCGACAGGAGACTACCTTCCATAATGAAAAGGCTTCCATCCATTGGAGTAACATTAATCTCGACAACAGACTAGCTTCCATAATGACAAGGCTACCATCCATTGGAGTAACATAAATCTCAATGAAAGACTAACTTCCATAATGACAAGGCTACAATTAAACGAAATAAGAAAAATATCGACAACAGACTACCATCCATAATTACAAGGTTACCATCCATTGGAATAAAAAAAATCTCGACAAAAGACTACCTTCCATAATGACAAGGCTACCATCCAACGAAATAACAAAAATTTCGACAACAGACTACCTTCCATAATGACAAGGATACAGTCCATTGGAATAAAAAAAACTCGACAACAAACTACCTTCCATAATGACAAGGTTACCATCCATTAGAGTATCAAAAGTTTGGGCAACAGACTACCTTCCATAATTACAAGGGTACCATCCATTGGAATAACAAAAATCTTGACAACAGACTACCTTCCATAATGACAAAGTTACCATCCATTGGAATAACAAAAATCTCGACAAAAGACTACCTTCCATAATGACAAGGCTACCATCCAACGAAATAAAATTTTTTTTGACAATAGACTACCTTCCATAATGACAAGGCTACCATCCAACGAAATAACAAAAATTTCGACAACAGACTACCTTCCATAATGACAAGGTTACCATCCATTGGAATAAAAAAAAACTCGACAACAAACTACCTTCCATAATGACAAGGTTACCATCCATTAGAGTATCAAAAGTTTGGACAACAGACTACCTTCCATAATTACAAGAGTACCATCCATTGGAATAACAAAAATCTTGACAACAGACTACCTTCCATAATGACAAGGTTACCATCAATTGGAATAACAAAAATCTCTACAAAAGACTACCTTCCATAATGACAAGGCTACCATCCAATGAAATAACAAAAATTTCGACAATAGACTACCTTCCATAATGACAAGGCTACCATCCAACGAAATAAAAAAAATTTCGACAAGAGACTACCTTCCATAATGACAAGGTTACCATCCATTGGAATAAAAAAAAACTCCACAACAAACTACCTTCCATAATGACAAGGTTACCATCCATAAGAGTAACAAAAGTATCGACAACAGACTACCTTCCATAATTACAAGGGTACCATCCATTGGAATAACAAAAATCTTGAGAATAGACTACCTTCCATAATGACAAGGTTACCATCAATTGGAATAACAAAAATCTCGATAATAGACTACCTTCCATAATGACAAGGCTACCATCCATTGGACTATCAAAAATCTCGACAGCAGACTACCTTCCATAATGACAAGGGTACCATCCATTAGAATAACAAAAATCTTGACAGCAGACAACCTTCCATAATGACAAGGCTACCATCCATTGGAATAACAAAAATATCGACAAAAGACCACCTTCCATAATGAAAAGGCTACCATCCAACGAAATAACAAAATCTTCGACAATAGACTACCTTCCATAATGACAAGGCGACCATCCAACGAAATAACAAAAATTTCGACAACAGACTACCTTCCTTAATGACAAGCTTACCATCCATTGGAATAAAAAAAACTCGACAACAAACTACCTTCCATAATGACAAGGTTACCATCCATTAGAGTAACAAAAGTATCGACAACAGACTACCTTCCATAATTACAAGGGTACCATCCATTGGAATAACAAAAATCTTGAGAACAGACTACCTTCCATAATGACAAGGTTACCATCAATTGTAATAACAAAAATCTCGATAATAGACTACCTTCCATAATGACAAGGCTACCATCCATTGGAGTAACATAAATCTCAATGAAAGACCACCTTCCATAATGACAAGGCTACCATTAAACGAAATAACAAAAATATCGACAAGAGACTACCATCCATAATTACAAGGTTACCATCCATTGGAATAACAAAAATCTCGACAAAAGACTACCTTCCATAATGACAAGGCTACCATCCAACGAATTAACAAAAAATTCGACAACAGACTACCTTCCATAATGACAAGGTTACAATCCATTAGAATAAAAAAAAACTCGACAACAAACTACCTTCCATAATGACAAGTTTACCATCCATTAGAGTATCAAAAGTTTGGACAATAGACTACCTTCCATAATTACAAGGGTACCATCCATTGGAATAACAAAAATCTTGACAACAGACTACCTTCCATAATGACAAGGTTACCATCCATTGGAATAACAAAAATCTCTATAAAAGACTACCTTCCATAATGACAAGGCTACCATCCAACGAAATGATAAAAAATTTGACAATAGACTACCTTCCATAATGACAAGGCTACCATCCAACGAAATAAAAAAAATTTCGACAACAGACTACCTTCCATAATGACAAGGTTACCATCCATTGGAATAAAAAAAAACTCGACAACAAACTACCTTCCATAATGATAAGGTTACCATCCATTAGAGTAACAAAAGTATCAACAACAGACTACCTTCCATAATTACAATGGTACCATCCATTGGAATAACAGAAATCTTGAGAACAGACTACCTTCCATAATGAGAAGGTTACCATCAATTGGAATAACAAAAATCTCGATAATAGACTACCTTCCATAATGACAAGGCTACCATCCATTGGACTATCGAAAATCTCGACAGGAGACTACCTTCCATAATGAAAAGGCTTCCATCCATTGGAGTAACATTAATCTCGACAACAGACTAGCTTCCATAATGACAAGGCTACCATCCATTGGAGTAACATAAATCTCAATGAAAGACTAACTTCCATAATGACAAGGCTACAATTAAACGAAATAAGAAAAATATCGACAACAGACTACCATCCATAATTACAAGGTTACCATCCATTGGAATAAAAAAAATCTCGACAAAAGACTACCTTCCATAATGACAAGGCTACCATCCAACGAAATAACAAAAATTTCGACAACAGACTACCTTCCATAATGACAAGGTTACAGTCCATTGGAATAAAAAAAACTCGACAACAAACTACCTTCCATAATGACAAGGTTACCATCCATTAGAGTATCAAAAGTTTGGGCAACAGACTACCTTCCATAATTACAAGGGTACCATCCATTGGAATAACAAAAATCTTGACAACAGACTACCTTCCATAATGACAAAGTTACCATCCATTGGAATAACAAAAATCTCGACAAAAGACTACCTTCCATAATGACAAGGCTACCATCCAACGAAATAAAATTTTTTTTTACAATAGACTACCTTCCATAATGACAAGGCTACCATCCAACGAAATAACAAAAATTTCGACAACAGACTACCTTCCATAATGACAAGGTTACCATCCATTGGAATAAAAAAAAACTCGACAACAAACTACCTTCCATAATGACAAGGTTACCATCCATTAGAGTATCAAAAGTTTGGACAACAGACTACCTTCCATAATTACAAGAGTACCATCCATTGGAATAACAAAAATCTTGACAACAGACTACCTTCCATAATGACAAGGTTACCATCAATTGGAATAACAAAAATCTCTACAAAAGACTACCTTCCATAATGACAAGGCTACCATCCAACGAAATAACAAAAATTTCGACAATAGACTACCTTCCATAATGACAAGGCTACCATCCAACGAAATAAAAAAAATTTCGACAAGAGACTACCTTCCATAATGACAAGGTTACCATCCATTGGAATAAAAAAAAACTCCACAACAAACTACCTTCCATAATGACAAGGTTACCATCCATAAGAGTAACAAAAGTATCGACAACAGACTACCTTCCATAATTACAAGGGTACCATCCATTGGAATAACAAAAATCTTGAGAACAGACTACCTTCCATAATGACAAGGTTACCATCCATTAGAGTATCAAAAGTTTGGGCAACAGACTACCTTCCATAATTACGAGGGTACCATCCATTGGAATAACAAAAATCTTGACAACAGACTACCTTCCATAATGACAAAGTTACCATCCATTGGAATAACAAAAATCTCGACAAAAGACTACCTTCCATAATGACAAGGCTACCATCCAACGAAATAAAATTTTTTTTGACAATAGACTACCGTCCATAATGACAAGGCTACCATCCAACGAAATAACAAAAATTTCGACAACAGACTACCTTCCATAATGACAAGGTTACCATCCATTGGAATAAAAAAAAACTCGACAACAAACTACCTTCCATAATGACAAGGTTACCATCCATTAGAGTATCAAAAGTTTGGACAACAGACTACCTTCCATAATTACAAGAGTACCATCCATTGGAATAACAAAAATCTTGACAACAGACTACCTTCCATAATGACAAGGTTACCATCAATTGGAATAACAAAAATCTCTACAAAAGACTACCTTCCATAATGACAAGGCTACCATCCAACGAAATAACAAAAATTTCGACAATAGACTACCTTCCATAATGACAAGGCTACCATCCAACGAAATAAAAAAATTTTCGACAAGAGACTACCTTCCATAATGACAAGGTTACCATCCATTGGAATAAACAAAAACTCCACAACAAACTACCTTCCATAATGACAAGGTTACCATCCATAAGAGTAACAAAAGTATCGACAACAGACTACCTTCCATAATTACAAGGGTACCATCCATTGGAATAACAAAAATCTTGAGAACAGACTACCTTCCATAATGACAAGGTTACCATCAATTGGAATAACAAAAATCTCGATAATAGACTACCTTCCATAATGACAAGGCTACCATCCATTGGACTATCAAAAATCTCGACAGCAGACTACCTTCCATAATGACAAGGGTACCATCCATTGGAATAACAAAAATCTTGACAGCAGACTACCTTCCATAATGACAAGGCTACCATCCATTGGAATAACAAAAATATCGACAAAAGACTACCTTCCATAATGAAAAGTCTACCATCCAACGAAATAACAAAAATTTCGACAATAGAATACCTTCCATAATGACAAGGCTACCATCCAACAAAATAACAAAAATTTCGACAACAGACTACCTTCCATAATGACAAGCTTACCATCCATTGGAATAAAAAAAAACTCGACAACAAACTACCTTCCATAATGACATGGTTACCATGCATTAGAGTAACAAAAGTATCGACAACAAACTACCTTCCATAATTACAAGGGTACCATCCATTGGAATAACAGAAATCTTGAGAACAGACTACTTTCCATAATGACAAGGTTACCATCAATTGGAATAACAAAAATCTCGATAATAGACTACATTCCATAATGACAAGGCTACCATCCATTGGACTATCAAAAATCTCGACAGGAGACTACCTTCCATAATAAAAAGGCTTCCATCCATTGGAGTAACATTAATCTCGACAATAGACTAGCTTCCGTAATGACAAGGCTACCATCCATTGGAGTAACATAAATCTCAATGAAAGACTAACTACCATAATGACAAGGCTACCATTAAACGAAATAACAAAAATATTGACAACAGACTACCATCCATAATTACAAGGTTACCATCCATTGGAATAACAAAAATCTCGACAAAAGACTACCTTCCATAATGACAAGGCTACCATCCAACGAAATAACAAAAATTTCAACAACAGACTACCTTCCATAATGACAAGGTTACAGTCCATTGGAATAAAAAAAACTCGACAACAAACTACCTTCCATAATGACAAGGTTACCATCCATTAGAGTATCAAAAGTTTAGACAACAGACTACCTTCCATAATTACAAGGGTACCATCCATTGGAATAACAAAAACCTTGATAGCAGACTACCTTCCATAATGACAAGGTTACCATCCATTGGAATAACAAAAATCTCTACAAAAGACTACCTTCCATAATGACAAGGCTACCATCCAATGAAATAACAAAAATTTCGACAATAGACTATCTTCCATAATGACAAGGCTACCATCCAACGAAATAACAAAAATTTCGACAACACACTACCTTCCATAATGACAAGGTTACCATCCATTGGAATAAAAAAAAACTCGACAACAAACTACCTTCCATAATGACAAGGTTACCATCCATTAGAGTAACAAAAGTATCGACAACAGACTACCTTCCATAATTACAAGGGTACCATCCATTGGAATAACAGAAATCTTGAGATCAGACTACCTTCAATAATGACAAGGTTACCATCAATTGGAATAACAAAAATCTCGATAATAGACTACCTTCCATAATGACAAGGCTACCATCCATTGGACTATCAAAAATCTCGACAGGAGACTACCTTCCATAATGAAAAGGCTTCCATCCATTGGATTAACATTAATCTCGACAACAGACTAGCTTCCATAATGACAAGGCTACCATCCATTGGAGTAACATAAATCTCAATGAAAGACTAACTTCCATAATGACAAGGCTTCCATTAAACGAAATAACAAAAATATCGACAACAGACTACCATCCATAATTACAAGGTTACCATCCATTGGAATAAAAAAAAACTCGACAACAAACTACCTCCCATAATGACAAGGTTACCATCCTTTAGAGTAACAAAAGTATCGACAACAGACTACCTTCCATAATTACAAGGGTACCATCAATTGGAATAACAAAAATCTTGAGAACAGACTACCTTCCTTAATGACAAGGTTACCATCAATTGGAATAACAAAAATCTCGATAATAGACTACCTTCCATAATGACAAGGCTACCATCCATTGGAATATCAAAAATCTCGACAGCAGACTACCTTCCGTAATGAAAAGGCTTCCGTCCATTGGAGTAACATTAATCTCGGCAACAGACTAGCTTCCATAATGACAAGGCTACCATCCATTGGAGTAACATAAATCTCAATGAAAGACTACCTTCCATAATGACAAGGCTACCATTAAACGAAATAACAAAAATATCGACAACATTCTACCATCCATAATTACAAGGTTACCATCCATTGGAATAACAAAAATCTCGACAAAAGACTACCTGCCATAATGACAAGGCTACCATCCAACGAATTAACAAAAAATTCGACAACAGACTACCTTCCATAATGACAAGGTTACAATCCATTAGAATAAAAAAAACTCGACAACAAACTACCTTCCATAATGACAAGGTTACCATCCATTAGAGTATCAAAAGTTTGGACCACAGACTACCTTCCATAATTACAAGGGTACCATCCATTGGAATAACAGGAATCTTGAGAACAGACTACCTTCAAAAATGACAAGGTTACCATCAATTGGAATAACAAAAATCTCGATAATAGACTACCTTCCATAATGACAAGGCTACCATCCATTGGACTATCAAAAATCTCGACAGGAGACTACCTTCCATAATGAAAAGGCTTCCATCCATTGGATTAACATTAATCTCGACAACAGACTAGCTTCCATAATGACAAGGCTACCATCCATTGGAGTAACATAAATCTCAATGAAAGACTAACTTCCATAATGACAAGGCTACCATTAAACGAAATAACAAAAATATCGACAACAGACTACCATCCATAATTACAAGGTTACCATCCATTGGAATAACAAAAATCTCGACAAAAGACTACCTTCCATAATGACAAGGCTACCATCCAACGAAATAACAAAAATTTCGACAACAGACTACCTTCCATAATGACAAGCTTACCATCCATTGGAATAAAAAAAAACTCGACAACAAACTACCTCCCATAATGACAAGGTTACCATCCTTTAGAGTAACAAAAGTATCGACAACAGACTACCTTCCATAATTACAAGGGTACCATCAATTGGAATAACAAAAATCTTGAGAACAGACTACCTTCCTTAATGACAAGGTTACCATCAATTGGAATAACAAAAATCTCGATAATAGACTACCTTCCATAATGACAAGGCTACCATCCATTAGAATATCAAAAATCTCGACAGCAGACTACCTTCCGTAATGAAAAGGCTTCCGTCCATTGGAGTAACATTAATCTCGGCAACAGACTAGCTTCCATAATGACAAGGCTACCATCCATTGGAGTAACATAAATCTCAATGAAAGACTACCTTCCATAATGACAAGGCTACCATTAAACTAAATAACAAAAATATCGACAACAGACTACCATCCATAATTACAAGGTTACCATCCATTGGAATAACAAAAATCTCGACAAAAGACTACCTTCCATAATGACAAGGCTACCATCCAACGAATTAACAAAAAATTCGACAACAGACTACCTTCCATAATGACAAGGTTACAATCCATTAGAATAAAAAAAAACTCAACAACAAACTACCTTCCATAATGACAAGGTTACCATCCATTAGAGTATCAAAAGTTTGGACAACAGACTACCTTCCATAATTACAAGGGTACCATCCATTGGAATAACAAAAATGTTGAAAACAGACTACCTTCCATAATTACAAGGTTACCATCCATTGGAATAACAAAAATCTCTACAAAAGACTACCTTCCATAATGACAAGGCTACCATCCAACGAAATAACAAAAATTTCAACAACAGACTACCTTCCATAATGACAAGGTTACAGTCCATTGGAATAAAAAAAACTCGACAACAAACTACCTTCCATAATGACAAGGTTACCATCCATTAGAGTATCAAAAGTTTAGACAACAGACTACCTTCCATAATTACTAGGGTACCATCCATTGGAATAACAAAAATCTTGACAGCAGACTACCTTCCATAATGACAAGGTTACCATCCATTGGAATAACAAAAATCTCTACAAAAGACTACCTTCCATAATGACAAGGCTACCATCCAACGAAATAACAAAAATTTCGACAATAGACTATCTTCCATAATGACAAGGCTACCATCCAACGAAATAAAAAAAAATTTCGACAACAGACTACCTTCTATAATGACAAGGTTACCATCCATTGGAATAAAAAAAAACTCGACAACAAACTACCTTCCATAATGACAAGGTTACCATCCATTAGAGTAACAAAAGTATCGACAACAAACTACCTTCCATAATTACAAGGGTACCATCCATTGGAATAACAGAAATCTTGAGAACAGACTACTTTCCATAATGACAAGGTTACCATCAATTGGAATAACAAAAATCTCGATAATAGACTACCTTCCATAATGACAAGGCTACCATCCATTGGACTATCAAAAATCTCGACAGGAGACTACCTTCCATAATGAAAAGGCTTCCATTTATTGGAGTAACATTAATCTCGACAATAGACTAGCTTCCGTAATGACAAGGCTACCATCCACTGGAGTAACATAAATCTCAATGAAAGACTAACTAACATAATGACAAGGCTACCATTAAACGAAATAACAAAAATATTGACAACAGACTACCATCCATAATTACAAGGTTACCATCCATTGGAATAACAAAAATCTCGACAAAAGACTACCTTCCATAATGACAAGGCTACCATCCAACGAAATAACAAAAATTTCGACAACAGACTACCTTCCATAATGACAAGGTTACAGTCCATTGGAATAAAAAAAACTCGACAACAAACTACCTTCCATAATGACAAGGTTACCATCCATTAGAGTATCAAAAGTTTAGACAACAGACTACCTTCCATAATTACAAGGGTACCATCCATTGGAATAACAAAAACCTTGACAGCAGACTACCTTCCATAATGACAAGGTTACCATCCATTGGAATAACAAAAATCTCTACAAAAGACTACCTTCCATAATGACAAGGCTACCATCCAATGAAATAACAAAAATTTCGATAATAGACTATCTTCCATAATGACAAGGCTACCATCCAACGAAATAACAAAAATTTCGACAACACACTACCTTCCATAATGACAAGGTTACCATCCATTGGAATAAAAAAAAACTCGACAACAAACTACCTTCCATAATGACAAGGTTACCATCCATTAGAGTAACAAAAGTATCGACAACAGACTACCTTCCATAATTACAAGGGTACCATCCATTGGAATAACAGAAATCTTGAGAACAGACTACCTTCAAAAATGACAAGGTTACCATCAATTGGAATAACAAAAATCTCGATAATAGACTACCTTCCATAATGACAAGGCTACCATCCATTGGACTATCAAAAATCTCGACAGGAGACTACCTTCCATAATGAAAAGGCTTCCATCCATTGGATTAACATTAATCTCGACAACAGACTAGCTTCCATAATGACAAGGCTACCATCCATTGGAGTAACATAAATCTCAATGAAAGACTAACTTCCATAATGACAAGGCTACCATTAAACGAAATAACAAAAATATCGACAACAGACTACCATCCATAATTACAAGGTTACCATCCATTGGAATAACAAAAATCTGGACAAAAGACTACCTTCCATAATGACAAGGCTACCATCCAACGAAATAACAAAAATTTCGACAACAGACTACCTTCCATAATGACAAGCTTACCATCCAATGGAATAAAAAAAAACTCGACAACAAACTACCTCCCATAATGACAAGGTTACCATCCTTTAGAGTAACAAAAGTATCGACAACAGACTACCTTCCATAATTACAAGGGTACCATCAATTGGAATAACAAAAATCTTGAGAACAGACTACCTTCCTTAATGACAAGGTTACCATCAATTGGAATAACAAAAATCTCGATAATAGACTACCTTCCATAATGACAAGGCTACCATCCATTGGAATATCAAAAATCTCGACAGCAGACTACCTTCCGTAATGAAAAGGCTTCCGTCCATTGGAGTAACATTAATCTCGGCAACAGACTAGCTTCCATAATGACAAGGCTACCATCCATTGGAGTAACATAAATCTCAATGAAAGACTACCTTCCATAATGACAAGGCTACCATTAAACGAAATAACAAAAATATCGACAACAGACTACCATCCATAATTACAAGGTTACCATCCATTGGAATAACAAAAATCTCGACAAAAGACTACCTTCCATAATGACAAGGCTACCATCCAACGAATTAACAAAAAATTCGACAACAGACTACCTTCCATAATGACAAGGTTACAATCCATTAGAATAAAAAAAAACTCGACAACAAACTACCTTCCATAATGACAAGGTTACCATCCATTAGAGTATCAAAAGTTTGGACAACAGACTACCTTCCATAATTACAAGGGTACCATCCATTGGAATAACAAAAATGTTGACAACAGACTACCTTCCATAATGACAAGGTTACCATCCATTGGAATAACAAAAATCTCTACAAAACACTACCTTTCATAATGACAAGGCTACCATCCAACGAAATAATAAATTTTTTGACAATAAACTACCTTCCATAATAACAAGGCTACCATCCAACGAAATAAAAAAATTTTGACAACAGACTACCTTCCATAATGACAAGGTTACCATCCATTGGAATAAAAAAAAACTCGACAAAAAACTACCTTCCATAATGACAAGGTTACCATCCATTAGAGTAACAAAAGTATCGACAACAGACTAGCTTCCATAATTACAATGGTACCATCCATTGGAATAACAGAAATCTTGAGAACATACTACCTTCCATAATGACAAGGTTACCATCAATTGGAATAACAAAAATCTCGATAATAGACTACCTTCCATAATGACAAGGCTACCATCCATTGGACTATCAAAAATCTCGACATCAGACTACCTTCCATAATGAAAAGGCTTCCATCCATTGGAGTAACATTATCTCGACAATAGACTAGCTTCCATAATGACAAGGCTACCATCCATTGGAGTAACATAAATCTCAATGAAAGACTACCTTCCATAATGACAAGGCTACCATTAAACGAAATAACAAAAATATCGACAACAGACTACCATCCATAATTACAAGGTTACCATCCATTAGAATAACAAAAATCTCGACAAAAGACTACCTTCCATAATGACAAGGCTACCATCCAACGAAATAACAAAAATTTCGACAACAGACTACCTTCCATAATGACAATGTTACACTCCATTGGAATAAAAAAAAACTCGACAACAAACTACCTTCCATATTGACAAGGTTACCATCCATTAGAGTATCAAAAGTTTGGACACAGGATAACTTCCATAATTACAAGGTTACCATCCATTGGAATAACAAAAATCTTGGCAACAGACTACCTTCCATAATGACAAGGTTACCATCCATTGGAATAACAAAAATCTCGACAAAAGACTACCTTCCGTAATGACAAGGCTACCATCCAACGAAATAACAAAATTTTTGACAATAGACTACCTTCCATAATGACAAGGTTACCATCCATCAGAATAAAGAAAAACTCGAAAACAAACTACCTTCCATAATGACAAGGTTACCATCCATTGGAGTAACAAAAATATCGACAACAAACTACCTTCCATAATTACAAGGGTACCATCCATTGGAATAACAAAAATCTCGACAACAACCAACCTTCCATAAGGACAAGGTTACCATCCACTAGAATAATAAAAATCTCGACAATAGACTACCTTCCATAATGACATGGCTACCATTCATTGGACTATCAAAAATCTCGACAACAGACTACCTTCCATAATTACAAGGCTACCATCCATTGGAGTAACAAATATCTCGACAACAGACTACCTTCCATAATGACAAGGCTACCATCCATTGGACTAACAAAAATCTCAACAACAGACTACCTTCCATAATGACAAGGCTATCATCCATTGGAGTACCAAAAATCTGAACAATAAACTACCTTCCATAATGACAACACTACCATCCATTGGACTAAAAAAAATCTCAATGAAAGACTACCTTCCATAATGACAAGGATACCATCCATTGGAGTAACAAAAATCTCAAAAACAAACTAACTTCCATAATTACAAGGCTACCATCCATTGGAGTAACAAATATCTTGACAAAAGGCTACCTTCCATAATGACAAGGCTACCATCCACTGGAGTAACCAAAATATCGACAACAGACTACCTTCTATAATAACAAGGCTAGCATCCATTGGAGTAACAAAAATCTCGACAACAAACTACCTTCCATAATGAAAAGGATACCATCCATTGGAGTAACAAAAATATCGACAACAAACTACCTTCCATAATGACAATTCTACCATCCATTAGAGTATCAAAAATATTGACAACAAACTAACTTCCATAATGACAAGGATACCATCCATTGGAATAACAAAAATCTCGACTACAAACTACCTTCCATAATGACAATGCTACCATCAAACGAAATAACAAAAATCTCAACAACAGACTACCTTCCATAATTACCAGGTTACCATCCATTGGAATAACAAAAATTTTGACAACAAACTACCTTCCATAATGACAAGGCTACCATCCAACGAAATAACAAAAATTTCGACAACAAACTACCATTCATAATGACAAGGTTACCATAAATTGGAATAAAAAAAACTCGACAACAAACTACCTTCCATACTTTCAAGGTTACCATCCATTGGAGTAACAAAAATATCGACAATAGACTACCTTCCATTATTACAAGGCTACTATCCATTAGAGTAGCAAAAACTCGACAACAAACTACCTTCCATAATGACAAGGTTACCATCCATTGGAATAACAAAAATCTCGATAACAGACTACCTTCCATAATGATAAGGATACCATCCATTGGAATAAAAAAAATCTCGACAACAGACTACTTTCCATAATGACAACGCTACCATCCAACGAAATAACAAAATTTTTGACAACAAACTACCTTCCATAATGACAAGGTTACCATCCATTGGAATAATAAAAAACTCGACAACTGACTACCTTCCATAATTACAAGGCTACCATATATTGAAGTAACAAATATCTCGACAAAGCACTACCTTCATTAATGACAAGGCTACCATCCATTGGAGTAACCAAAATATCAACAATAGACTACCTTCTATAATGACAAGGCTATCATCCAATGGAGTAACAAAAATCACGACAACAAACTACCTTCCATAATGAAAAGGATACCATCCATTGGAGTAACAAAAATATCGACAACACACTACCTTCCATAATGACAAGGCTACCATCCATTGGAGTAACAAAAATATCGACAATAGACTACCTTCCATAATGACAAGGCTACCATCCATTGGAGTAACAAAAATATTGACAATAAACTACCATCCATAATTACAAGGCTACCATACATTGGAGTAACAAAAAAATCGACAACAGACTACCTTCCATAATGACAAGGTTACCATCCATCGGAATAAGAAAATTATCGACAACAGACTACCTTCCATAATGACAAGGCTACCATCAAACGAAATAAAATAAATATCGACAACAGACTACCTTCCATAATGACAAGGCTACCATCCATTGGAGTAACAAAAATATTGACAACAAACTACCTTCCATAATTACAAGGCTACCATCCATTGGAGTAACAAAAATCTCGACAAGAGACTACCTTCCATAATGACAAGGTTAGCATCCATTAGAATAAGAAAAATCTCGACAACAGACTACCTTCCATAATGACAAGGTTACCATCCATTGGAATAACAAAAATCCTTACAACACACTACCTTCCATAATGACAAGGTTACCATCCTTTGGAATAAATAAAAAATCGACAACAAACTACCTTCCATAATGACAAGGCTTCCATCCAACGAAATAACAAAAATATCGAAAACAGACTACCTTCCATAATTACAAGGTTACCATCCATTGGAATAACAAAAATCTTGACAACAGACTACCTTCCAAAATTACAAGGTTACCATCCATTGGAATAACAAAAATCTCGACAACAGACTACCTTCCATAATGACAAGGCTACCATCCAACGAAATAACAAAAATCTCGATAACAAACTTCCTTCCATAATGACAAGGTTACCATTCATTGGAATAACAAAAAACTCGACAACAAACTACCTTCCATAATGACAAGGTTACAATCCATTGGAGTAACAAAAATATCGACAACAGACAACCTTCCATAATTACAAGGCTACCATCCATTTGAGTAAAAAAAACTCGACAACATACTACCTTCGGTAATGACAAGGTTACCATCCATTGGAATAACAAAAATCTCGACAACAGAATACCTTCCATAATGACAAGGCTACCATCCATTGGAATAATAAAAAACTCGACAACATACTACCTTCCATAATGACAATGTTACAATCCATTGGAGTAACAAAAATATCGACAACAGACTACCTTCTGTAATGAGAAGGCTACCATCCATTGGAGTAACAAAATTCTAGACAACAGACTACCTTCCGTAATGGCAAGGTTAACATCCATTGGAGTTACAAAAATCTCGACAACAGACTACCTTACATAATGACAATGCTACCATCGATTGGAGTAACAAAAATATCGACAACACACTACGTTCCATAATGACCAGGCTACCATCCATTGGAGTAACAAGAATATCGACAACAAACTACCTTCCATAATGACAAGGCTACCATCCATTGGACTCTCAAAAATATCGACAACAGAATACCTTCCATAATGACAAGGTACCATCCATTGGAGTAACAAAAATCTTGACAACTGACTAACTTCTATAATTACAAGGCTACCATCCATTGCATTAACAAATATCTCGACAACAGACTACCTTCCATAATGACAAGGCTACCATCCATTAGACTATCAAAAATCTCGACAATAGACTACCTTCCATAATGACAAGGATAGCATCCAGTGGAATAACAAAAATCTCAACAACAGACTACCTTCCATAATTACAAGGCTATCACCCATTGGAGTACCAAAAATATGAACAATAGACTACCTTCAATAATGACAAGGCTACCATCCATTGGAGTAACAAAAATCTCGAAAACAGACTAACTTCCATAATTACAAGGCTACCATCCATTGGAGTAACAAATATCTCGACAAAATATTACCTTCCATAATGACAAGGGTACCATCCAATGGAGTAACCAAAATATCGACAATAGACTAACTTCTATAATGACAAGGCTAGCATCCATTGGAGTAACAAAAATCTCGACAACAAACTACCTTCCATAATGAAAAGGATACCCTCCATAATGACAAGGCTACCATCCATTGGAGTATCAAAAATATCGACAACAAAATACCTTCCATAATAACAAGGATACCTTCCATTAGAGTAACAAAAATCTCGACAACATAATAGCTTCCACAATGACAAGGCTACCATCCATTGGAGTAACAAAGATTTCGACAATAGACTACCTTCCATAATGAAAAGGCTAGCATCCATTGGAGTAACATTAATGTCGACAGCAGACTAGTTTCCATAATGACAAGGCTACCATCCATTGGAGAAACATAAATCTCAATGAAAGACAACCTTCCATAATGACAACTCTACCATCCATTGGAGTAACATAAATCTCAATGAAAGACTACCTTCCATAATGACAAGTCTACCATCCATTGGAGTAACATAAATCTCAACGAAAGACTACCTTCCATAATGACAAGTCTACCATCCATTGGAGTAACATAAATCTCAACGAAAGACTACCTTCCATAATGACAACTCTACAATCCATTGGAGTAACAAAAATATCGACAACAGACTACCTTACATAATGACAAGGTTACCATCCATTGGAATAACAAAAACTCGACAATAGACTACCTTCCATAATGAGAAGGCTACCATCCATTGGAGTAACAAAATTCTCGACAACATACTACCTTCCGTAATGGCAAGGCTACCATCCATTGGAGTTACAAAAATCTCGACAACAGACTACCTTACGTAATGATAATGCTACCATCCATTGGATTAAGAAAAATATCAACAACACACTATGTTCCATAATGACCAGGCTACCATCCATTGGAGTAAAAAAATATCGACAATAAACTACCTTCCATAATGATAAGGCTACCATCCATTGGACACTCAAAAATCTCGACAGCAGACTACCTTCCATAATGACAAGGCTACCATCCATTGGAGTAACAAAAATCTTGACAACTGACTAACTTCTATAATTACAAGGCTACCATCCATTGGAGTAACAAATATCTCGACAACAGACTACCTTCCATAATGACAAGGCTACCATCCATTGGACTATCAAAAATCTCGACTACAAACTACCTTCCATAATGACAAGGCTACCATCCAGTGGAAGAACAAAAATCTCAACAACAGACTACCTTCCATAATGACAAGGTTACCATCCATTGGAATAAGAAAAATCTTGACAACATACTACCTTCCATAATGACAAGGTTACCATCCATTGGAATAAATAAAAACTCGACAACAAACTACCTTCCATAATGACAAGGCTACCATCCAACGAAATAACAAAAATATCGACAACAAACTACCTTCCATAATGACAAGGTTACCATCCATTGGAATAACAAAAATCTTGACAATAGACTACCTTCCATAATGATAAGGTTACCATCCATTGGAATAACAAAAATCTCTACAACACACTACCTTCCATAATGACAAGGCTACCATCCAAGGAAATAACAAAAATCTCGACAACAAACTACCTTCCATAATGAAAAGGTTACCATTCATTGGAATAACAAAAAACTCGACAACAAACTACTTTAAATAATGACAAGGTTACAATCCATTGGAGTAACAAAAATATCGACAACAGACTACCTTCCATAATTACAAGGATACCATCCATTTGAGTAACAAAAACTCGACAACAGACTACCTTCCGTAATGTCAAGGTTACCATCCATTGGAATAACAAAAATCTCGACAACAGACTACCTTCCATAATGTTAAGGCTACCATCCAACGAAATAACAAAAATCTCGAGAACAGACTACCTTCCATAATGACAAGGTTACCATTCATTGGAATAACAAAAAACTCGACAACAACCTACCTTCCATAATGACAAGGTTACAATCCATTGGAGTAACAAAAATATCGACAACAGACTACCTTCCATAATGACAAGGTTACCATCCATTGGAATAACAAAAACTCGACAACAAACTACCTTCCATAATGAGAAGGATACCATCCATTGGAGTAACAAAATTCTCGACAACAGATTACCTTCCATAATGGCAAGGCTACCATCCATTGGAGTTACAAAAATCTCAACAACAGACTACCTTATATAATGACAATGCTACCATCCATTGGATTAAGAAAAATATCAACAACACGCTACATTCCATAATGACCAGGCTACCATCCATTGGAGTAACAAAAACATCGACAATAAACTACCTTCCATAATGACAAGGCTACCATCCATTGGACTCTCAAAAATCTCGACAGCAGACTACCTTCCATAATGACAAGGCTATCATCCATTGAAGTACCAAAAATCTGAACAATAGACTACCTTCAATAATGACAAGGCTACCATCCATTGGAGTAACAAAAATCTCGACAAAATAGTACCTTCCATAATGAAAAGGCTACCATCCATTGGAGTAACAAAAATACCGACAATAGACTACCATCTATAATGACAAGGCTAGCATCCATTGGAGTAACAAAAATCTTGACAACAAACTACCTTCCATAATGAAAAGGATACCATCCATTGGAGTAACAAAAATATCGACAACAAACTACCTTCCATAATGACAAGGCTACCATCTATTGGAGTATCAAAAATATCGACAACAAACTACCTTCCATAATGACAAGGATACCATCCATTGGAATAGCAAAAATTTCGACAACAAACTACCTTCCATAATGACAACGCTACCATCAAAAGAAATAAAAAAAATCTCGACAACAGACTACCTTCCATAATTACAAGGTTACCATCCATTGTAATAAAAAATCTCGACAACCGACTACCTTGCATAATGACAAGGCTACCATCCAACGAAATAACAAAAATTTCGACAACAGACTACCTTCCATAATGACAAGGTTACCATCCATTGGAATAAAAAAAACTAGACAACAAACTACCTTCCATAATGACAAGGTTAACATCCATTGGAGTAACAAAAATATCGACAACAGACTACCTTCCATAATTACAAGGATACCATCCATTTGAGTAACAAAAACTCGACAACAGACTACCTTCCGTAATGTCAAGGTTACCATCCATTGGAATAACAAAAATCTCGACAACAGACTACCTTCCATAATGTTAAGGCTACCATCCAACGAAATAACAAAAATCTCGAGAACAGACTACCTTCCATAATGACAAGGTTACCATTCATTGGAATAACAAAAAACTCGACAACAACCTACCTTCCATAATGACAAGGTTACAATCCATTGGAGTAACAAAAATATCGACAACAGACTACCTTCCATAATGACAAGGTTACCATCCATTGGAATAACAAAAACTCGACAACAAACTACCTTCCATAATGAGAAGGATACCATCCATTGGAGTAACAAAATTCTCGACAACAGATTACCTTCCATAATGGCAAGGCTACCATCCATTGGAGTTACAAAAATCTCAACAACAGACTACCTTACATAATGACAATGCTACCATCCATTGGATTAAGAAAAATATCAACAACACGCTACATTCCATAATGACCAGGCTACCATCCATTGGAGTAACAAAAACATCGACAATAAACTACCTTCCATAATGACAAGGCTACCATCCATTGGACTCTCAAAAATCTCGACAGCAGACTACCTTCCATAATGACAAGGCTATCATCCATTGAAGTACCAAAAATCTGAACAATAGACTACCTTCAATAATGACAAGGCTACCATCCATTGGAGTAACAAAAATCTCGACAAAATAGTACCTTCCATAATGAAAAGGCTACCATCCATTGGAGTAACAAAAATACCGACAATAGACTACCATCTATAATGACAAGGCTAGCATCCATTGGAGTAACAAAAATCTTGACAACAAACTACCTTCCATAATGAAAAGGATACCATCCATTGGAGTAACAAAAATATCGACAACAAACTACCTTCCATAATGACAAGGCTACCATCTATTGGAGTATCAAAAATATCGACAACAAACTACCTTCCATAATGACAAGGATACCATCCATTGGAATAGCAAAAATTTCGACAACAAACTACCTTCCATAATGACAACGCTACCATCAAAAGAAATAAAAAAATCTCGACAACAGACTACCTTCCATAATTACAAGGTTACCATCCATTGTAATAAAAAAATCTCGACAACCGACTACCTTGCATAATGACAAGGCTACCATCCAACGAAATAACAAAAATTTCGACAACAGACTACCTTCCATAATGACAAGGTTACCATCCATTGGAATAAAAAAAACTAGACAACAAACTACCTTCCATAATGACAAGGTTAACATCCATTGGAGTAACAAAAATATCGACAACAGACTACCTTCCATAATTACAACGCTACTATCCATTGGAGTAACAAAAACTCGACAACAAACTACCTTCCATAATGACAAGGTTACCATTCATTGGAATAACAAAAATATCGACAACAGACTACCTTCCATAATGACAATGCTACCGTCCATTGGAGTAACAAAATAATCGACAACAGACTACATTCCATAATGACAAGCCTACCATCCATTGGAGTAACAAAAATATCGATAATAGACTACCTTCCATAATGACAAGGCTACCATCCATTGGAGTAAGAAAAATATTAACAACAAACGACTTTCCATAATTACAAGGCTACCATCCATTGGAGTAACAAAAAACTAGACAAAAGACTACCTTCCATAATGACAAGGTTACCATCCATTGGAATAAAAAAAAATAGACAACAAACTACCTTCCATAATGACAAGGTTAACATCCATTGGAGTAACAAAAATATCGACAACAGACTACCTTCCATAATTACAATGCTACTATCCATTGGAGTAACAAAAACTCGACAACAGACTACCTTCCATAATGACAAGTTTACCATTCATTGGAATAAAAAAAATATCGACAACAGACTACCTTCCATAATGACAATGCTACTATCCATTGGAGTAACAAAAATATCGACAACAGACTACGTTCCATAATGACAAGCCTACCATCCATTGGAGTAACAAAAATATCGACAATAGACTACCTTCCATAATGACAAGGCTACCATCCATTGGAGTAAGAAAGATATTAACAACAAACGACTTTCCATAATTACAAGGATACCATCCATTGGAGTAACAAAAAACTCGACAACAGACTACCTTCCATAATGACAAGGTTACCATCCATTGGAATAAGAAAAATCTCGACAACACACTACCTTCCATAATGACAAGGCTACCATCAAACAAAATAACAAAAATCTCGACAACAGACTACCTTCCATAATGACAAGGCTACCATCCATTGGAGTAACAAAAATATTGACAACTGACTAACTTCTATAATTACAAGGCTACCATCCATTGGAATAACAAATATATCGACAACAGACTACCTTCCATAATGACAAGGCTACCATCCATAGGACTATCAAAAATCTCGACAACAGACTACCTTCCATAATGACAAGACTACCATCCAGTGGAATAACAAAAATCTCATCAACAAACTACCTTGCATAATGACAAGGCTATCATCCATTGGAGTACCAAAAATCTGAACAATAGACTACATTCCATAATGACAAGGCTACCATCCATTGGAGTAACAAAAATCTCGAAAATAGACTAACTTCCATAATAACAAGGCTACCATCCATTGGAGTAACAAAGATCTCGACAAAAGACTACCTTCCATAATGACAAGGCTACCATCCATTGGAGTAACCAAAATATTGACAATAGACTACCTTCTATAATGACAAGGCTAGCATCCATTGGAGTAACAAAAATCTCGACAACAAACTACCTTCCATAATGAAAAGGATACCATCCATTGGAGTAACAGAAATATCGACAACAAACTACCTTCCATAATGACAAGACTACCATCCATGGGAGTATCAAAAATATCGACAGCAAACTACCTTCCATAATGACAAGGATACCATCATTTGGAATAGCAAAAATTTCGACAACAAACTACCTTCCATAATGACAACGCTACCATCAAAAGAAATAAAAAAAATCTCGACAACAGACTACCTTCCATAATTACAAGGTTACCATCCATTGTAATAAAAAAATCTCGACAACCGACTACCTTGCATAATGACAAGGCTACCATCCAACGAAATAACAAAAATTTCGACAACAGACTACCTTCCATAATGACAAGGTTACCATCCATTGGAATAAAAAAAACTAGACAACAAACTACCTTCCATAATGACAAGGTTAACATCCATTGGAGTAACAAAAATATCGACAACAGACTACCTTCCATAATTACAACGCTACTATCCATTGGAGTAACAAAAACTCGACAACAAACTACCTTCCATAATGACAAGGTTACCATTCATTGGAATAACAAAAATATCGACAACAGACTACCTTCCATAATGACAATGCTACCGTCCATTGGAGTAACAAAATAATCGACAACAGACTACATTCCATAATGACAAGCCTACCATCCATTGGAGTAACAAAAATATCGATAATAGACTACCTTCCATAATGACAAGGCTACCATCCATTGGAGTAAGAAAAATATTAACAACAAACGACTTTCCATAATTACAAGGCTACCATCCATTGGAGTAACAAAAAACTAGACAACAGACTACCTTCCATAATGACAAGGTTACCATCCATTGGAATAAAAAAAAATAGACAACAAACTACCTTCCATAATGACAAGGTTAACATCCATTGGAGTAACAAAAATATCGACAACAGACTACCTTCCATAATTACAATGCTACTATCCATTGGAGTAACAAAAACTCGACAACAGACTACCTTCCATAATGACAAGTTTACCATTCATTGGAATAAAAAAAATATCGACAACAGACTACCTTCCATAATGACAATGCTACTGTCCATTGGAGTAACAAAAATATCGACAACAGACTACATTCCATAATGACAAGCCTACCATCCATTGGAGTAACAAAAATATCGACAATAGACTACCTTCCATAATGACAAGGCTACCATCCATTGGAGTAAGAAAGATATTAACAACAAACGACTTTCCATAATTACAAGGATACCATCCATTGGAGTAACAAAAAACTCGACAACAGACTACCTTCCATAATGACAAGGTTACCATCCATTGGAATAAGAAAAATCTCGACAACAGACTACCTTCCATAATGACAAGGCAACCATCAAACAAAATAACAAAAATCTCGACAACAGACTACCTTCCATAATGACAAGGCTACCATCCATTGGAGTAACAAAAATATTGACAACTGACTAACTTCTATAATTACAAGGCTACCATCCATTGGAATAACAAATATATCGACAACAGACTACCTTCCATAATGACAAGGCTACCATCCATAGGACTATCAAAAATCTCGACAACAGACTACCTTCCATAATGACAAGACTACCATCCAGTGGAATAACAAAAATCTCATCAACAAACTACCTTCCATAATGACAAGGCTATCATCCATTGGAGTACCAAAAATCTGAACAATAGACTACCTTCCATAATGACAAGGCTACCATCCATTGGAGTAACAAAAATCTCGAAAATAGACTAACTTCCATAATTACAATGCTACCATCCATTGGAGTAACAAAGATCTCGACAAAAGACTACCTTCCATAATGACAAGGCTACCATCCATTGGAGTAACCAAAATATTGACAATAGACTACCTTCTATAATGACAAGGCTAGCATCCATTGGAGTAACAAAAATCTCGACAACAAACTACCTTCCATAATGAAAAGGATACCATCCATTGGAGTAACAGAAATATCGACAATAAACTACCTTCCATAATGACAAGACTACCATCCATGGAAGTATCAAAAATATCGACAGCAAACTACCTTCCATAATGACAAGGATACCATCCATTGGAATAACAAAAATCTCGACAACAAACTACCTTCCATAATGACAATGCTACCATCAAAAGAAATAACAAAAATCTTGACAATAGACTACCTTCCATAATTACCAGGTTACCATCCATTGGAATAACAAAAATCTCGACAACAGACACTCTTGCATAATGACAAGGCTACCATCCAACGAAATAACAAAAAGTTCGACAACAGACTACCTTCCATAATGACAAGGTTACCATCCATTGGAATAAAAAAAAACTTGACAACAAACTACCTTCAATAATGTCAATGTTAACATCCATTTGAGTAACAAAAATATTGACAAATGACTAACTTCTATAATTACAAGGCTACCATCCATTGGATTAACAAATATATCGACAACAGACTACCTTCCATAATGACAAGGCTACCATCCATAGGACTATTAAAAATCTCGACAACAGAATACCTTCCATAATGACAAGGCTACCATCCAACGAAATAACAAAAATCTCGACAACAGACTACCTTCCATAATTATAAGGTTACCATTCATTGGAATAACAAAAAACTCGACAACATACTACCTTCCATAATGACAAGGTTACAATCCATTGGAGTAACAAAAATATCGACAATAGACTACCTTCCGTAATCAGAAGGCTACCATCCATTGGAGTAACAAAATTCTAGACAACAGACTACCTTCCGTAATGGCAAGGCTAACATCCATTGGAGTTACAAAAATCTCGACAACAGACTACCTTACATAATGACAATGCTACCATCGATTGGAGTAACAAAAATATCGATAACACACTACGTTCCATAATGACCAGGCTACCATCCATTGGAGTAACAAGAATATCGACAATAAACTACCTTCCATAATGACAAGGCTACCATCCATTGGACTCCTAAAAATATCGACAACAGACTACCTTCCATAATGACAAGGCTACCATCCATTGGAGTAACAAAAATCTCGACAACTGACTAACTTCTATAATTACAAGGCTACCATCCATTGCAGTAACAAATATCTCGACAACAGACTACCTTCCATAATGACAAGGCTACCATCCATTAGACTATCAAAAATCTTGACAATAGACTACCTTCCATAATGACAAGGCTAGCATCCAGTGGAATAACAAAAATCTCAACAACAGACTACCTTCCATAATTACAAGGCTATCATCCATTGGAGTACCAAAAATCTGAACAATAGACTACCTTCAATAATGACAAGGCTACCATCCATTGGAGTAACAAAAATCTCGAAAACAGACTAAATTCCATAATTACAAGGCTACCATCCATTGGAGTAACAAATATCTCGACAAAAGGTTACCTTCCATAATGACAAGGCTACCATCCATTGGAGTAACCAAAATATCGACAATGGACTAACTTCTATAATGACAAGGCTAGCATCCATTGGAGTAACAAAAATCTCGACAACAAACTACCTTCCATAATGAAAAGGATACCCTCCATTGGAGTAACAAAAATATCGAGAACAAACTACCTTCCATAATGACAAGGCTACCATCCATTGGAGTATCAAAAATATCGACAACAAAATACCTTCCATAATAACAAGGATACCTTCCATTAGTGTAACAAAAATCTCGACAACATAATAACTTCCACAATGACAAGGCTACCATCCATTGGAGTAACAAAGATTTCGACAATAGACTACCTTCCATAATGAAAAGGCTACCATCCATTGGAGTAACATTAATGTCGACAGCAGACTAGTTTCCATAATGACAAGGCTACCATCCATTGGAGTAACATAAATCTCAATGAAAGACAACCTTCCATAATGACAACTCTACCATCCATTGGAGTAACATAAATCTCAATGAAAGACTACCTTCCATAATGACAACTCTACCATCCATTGGAGTAACATAAATCTCAATGAAAGACTACCTTCCATAATGACAAGTCTACCATCCATTGGAGTAACATAAATCTCAACGAAAGACTACCTTCCATAATGACAACTCTACAATCCATTGGAGTAACAAAAATATCGACAACAGACTACCTTACATAATGACAAGGTTACCATCCATTGGAATAACAAAAACTCGACAATAGACTACCTTCCATAATGAGAAGGCTACCATCCATTGGAGTAACAAAATTCTCGACAACATACTACCTTCCGTAATGGCAAGGCTACCATCCATTGGAGTTACAAAAATCTCGACAACAGACTACCTTACATAATGATAATGCTACCATCCATTGGATTAAGAAAAATATCAACAACACACTACGTTCCATAATGACCAGGCTACCATCCATTGGAGTAAAAAAATATCGACAATAAACTACCTTCCATAATGATAAGGCTACCATCCATTGGACTCTCAAAAATCTCGACAGCAGACTACCTTCCATAATGACAAGGCTACCATCCATTGGAGTAACAAAAATCTTGACAACTGACTAACTTCTATAATTACAAGGCTACCATCCATTGGAGTAACAAATATCTCGACAATAGACTACCTTCCATAATGACAAGGCTACCATCCATTGGACTATCAAAAATCTCGACTACAGACTACCTTCCATAATGACAAGGCTACCATCCAGTGGAAGAACAAAAATCTGAACAACAGACTACCTTCCATAATGACAAGGTTACCATCCATTGGAATAACAAAAATCTTGACAACATACTACCTTCCATAATGACAAGGTTACCATCCATTGGAATAAATAAAAACTCGACAACAAACTACCTTCCATAATGACAAGGCTACCATCAACCGAAATAACAAAAATATCGACAACAGACTACCTTCCATAATGACAAGGTTACCATCCATTGGAATAAAAAAAATCTTGACAATAGACTACCTTCCATAATGATAAGGTTACCATCCATTGGAATAACAAAAATCTCGACAACACATTACCTTCCATAATGACAAGGCTACCATCCAAGGAAATAACAAAAATCTCAACAACAAACTACCTTCCATAATGAAAAGGTTACCATTCATTGGAATAACAAAAAACTCGACAACAAACTACCTTCCATAATGACAAGGTTACAATCCATTGGAGTAACAAAAATATCGACAACAGACTACCTTCCATAATTACAAGGATACCATCCATTTGAGTAACAAAAACTCGACAACAGACTACCTTCCGTAATGTCAAGGTTACCATCCATTGGAATAACAAAAATCTCGACAACAGACTACCTTCCATAATGACTAGGCTACCATCCAACGAAATAACAAAAATCTCGAGAACAGACTACCTTCCATAATGACAAGGTTACCATTCATTGGAATAACAAAAAACTCGACAACAACCTACCTTCCATAATGACAAGGTTACAATCCATTGGAGTAACAAAAATATCGACAACAGACTACCTTCCATAATGACAAGGTTACCATCCATTGGAATAACAAAAACTCGACAACAGACTACCTTCCATAATGAGAAGGATACCATCCATTGGAGTAACAAAATTCTCGACAACAGATTACCTTCCATAATGGCAAGGCTACCATCCATTGGAGTTACAAAAATCTCAACAACAGACTACCTTACATAATGACAATGCTACCATCCACTGGATTAATAAAAATATCAACAACACACTACATTCCATAATGACCAGGCTACCATCCATTGGAGTAACAAAAACATCGACAATAAACTACCTTCCATAATGACAAGGCTGCCATCCATTGGACTCAAAAATCTCGACAGCAGACTACCTTCCATAATGACAAGGCTATCATCCATTGAAGTACCAAAAATCTGAACAATAGACTACCTTCAATAATGACAAGGCTACCATCCATTGGAGTAACAAAAATCTCGACAAAAGAGTACCTTCCATAATGAAAAGGCTACCATCCATTGGAGTAACCAAAATATCGACAATAGACTACCTTCTATAATGACAAGGCTAGCATCCATTGGAGTAACAAAAATCTTGACAACAAACTACCTTCCATAATGAAAAGGATACCATCCATTGGAGTAACAAAAATATCGACAACAAACTACCTTCCATAATGACAAGGCTACCATCTATTGGAGTATCAAAAATATCGACAACAAACTACCTTCCATAATGACAAGGATACCATCCATTGGAATAACAAAAATTTCGACAACAAACTACCTTCCATAATGACAACGCTACCATCAAAAGAAATAACAAAAATCTCGACAACCGACTACCTTGCATAATGACAAGGCTACCATCCAACGAAATAACAAAAATTTCGACAACAGACTACCTTCCATAATGACAAGGTTACCATCCATTGGAATAAAAAAAACTAGACAACAAACTACCTTCCATAATGACAAGGTTAACATCCATTGGAGTAACAAAAATATCGACAACAGACTACCTTCCATAATTACAACGCTACTATCCATTGGAGTAACAAAAACTCGACAACAGACTACCTTCCATAACGACAAGGTTACCATTCATTGGAATAACAAAAATATCGACAACAGACTACCTTCCATAATGACAATGCTACTGTCCATTGGAGTAACAAAAATATCGACAACAGACTACATTCCATAATGACAAGCCTACCATCCATTGGAGTAACAAAAATATCGACAATAGACTACCTTCCATAATGACAAGGCTACCATCCATTGGAGTAAGAAAAATATTAACAACAAACGACTTTCCATAATTACAAGGCTACCATCCATTGGAGTAACAAAAAACTCGACAACAGACTACCTTCCATAATGACAAGGTTACCATCCATTGGAATAAAAAAAACTAGACAACAAACTACCTTCCATAATGACAAGGTTAACATCCATTGGAGTAACAAAAATATCGACAACAGACTACCTTCCATAATTACAACGCTACTATCCATTGGAGTAACAAAAACTCGACAATAGACTACCTTCCATAATGACAAGGTTACCATTCATTGGAATAACAAAAATATCGACAACAGACTACCTTCCATAATGACAATGCTACCGTCCATTGGAGTAACAAAAATATCGACAACAGACTACATTCCATAATGACAAGCCTACCATCCATTGGAGTAACAAAAATATCGACAATAGACTACCTTCCATAATGACAAGGCTACCATCCATTGGAGTAAGAAAAATATTAACAACAAACGACTTTCCATAATTACAAGGCTACCATCCATTGGAGTAACAAAAAACTCGACAACAGACTACCTTCCATAATGACAAGGTTACCATCCATTGGAATAAGAAAAATCTCGACAACAGACTACCTTCCATAATGACAAGGCTACCATCCATTGGAATAACAAAAATCTCGACAACAGACTACCTTCCATAATGACAAGGCTACCATCCATTGGAGTAACAAAAATATTGACAACTGACTAACTTCTATAATTACAAGGCTACCATCCATTGGAATAACAAATATATCGACAACAGACTACCTTCCATAATGACAAGGCTACCATCCATAGGACTATCAAAAATCTCGACAACAGACTACCTTCCATAATGACAAGGCTACCATCCAATGGAATAACAAAAATCTGAACAATAGACTACCTTCCATAATGACAAGGCTACCATCCATTGGAGTAACAAAAATCTCGAAAATAGACTAACTTCCATAATTACAAGGCTACCATCCATTGGAGTAACAAAGATCTCGACAAAAGACTACCTTCCATAATGACAAGGCTACCATCCATTGGAGTAACCAAAATATCGACAATAGACTACCTTATATAATGACAAGGCTAGCATCCATTGGAGTAACAAAAATCTCGACAACAAACTACCTTCCATAATGAAAAGGATACCATCCATTGGAGTAACAGAAATATCGACAACAAACTACCTTCCATAATGACAAGACTACCATCCATGGGAGTATCAAAAATATCGACAGCAAACAACCTCCCATAATCACAAGGATACCATCCATTGGAATAACAAAAATCTCGACAACAAACTACCTTCCATAATGACAATGCTACCATCAAAAGAAATAACAAAAATCTCGACAACAGACTACCTACCATAATTAGCAGGTTACCATCCATTGGAATAACAAAAGACTACCTTCCATAATGACAAGGCTACCATCCAACGAAATAACGAAAAGTTCGACAACAGACTACCTTCCATAATGACAAGGTTACCATACATTGGAATAAAAAAAAACTTGACAACAAACTACCTTCCATAATGTCAATGTTAACATCCATTGGAGTAACAAAAATATTGACAACAAATTACCTTCCATAATTACAATTCTAATATCCATTGGAGTAACAAAAACTCGACAACAGACTACCTTCCATAATGAAAAGGTTACAATTCATTGGAATAGAAAAAATATCGATAACAGACTACCTTCCATAATGACAATGCTACCATCCATTGCAGTAACAAAAATATCGACAACAGACTACATTCCATAATGACAAGGCTCCCATCCATTGGAGTAACAAAAATATCAACAATAGACTACCTTCCATAATGACAAGGCTACCATCCATTGGAGTAACAAAATTATTAACAACAAACTACCTTCCATAATTACAAGGCTACCATCCATTGGAGTAACAAAAACCTCGATAAAAGACTACCTTCCATAATGACAAGGTTACCATTCATTGGAATAAGAAAACTCTCGACAACAGACTACCTTCCATAATGATAAGGCTACCATCCAACGAAATAACAAAAATCTCTAGAACAGACTACCTTCCATAATGACAAGGCTACCATCCATTGTAGTAACAAAAATATGGACAACAAACTACCTTCCACAATTAGAGGCTACCATCCACTGAAGTAACAAAAATCTCGACAACCGACTACCTTGCATAATGACAAGGCTACCATCCAACGAAATAACAAAAATTTCGACAACAGACTACCTTCCATAATGACAAGGTTACCATCCATTGGAATAAAAAAAACTAGACAACAAACTACCTTCCATAATGACAAGGTTAACATCCATTGGAGTAACAAAAATATCGACAACAGACTACCTTCCATAATTACAACGCTACTATCCATTGGAGTAACAAAAACTCGACAACAGACTACCTTCCATAACGACAAGGTTACCATTCATTGGAATAACAAAAATATCGACAACAGACTACCTTCCATAATGACAATGCTACTGTCCATTGGAGTAACAAAAATATCGACAACAGACTACATTCCATAATGACAAGCCTACCATCCATTGGAGTAACAAAAATATCGACAATAGACTACCTTCCATAATGACAAGGCTACCATCCATTGGAGTAAGAAAAATATTAACAACAAACGACTTTCCATAATTACAAGGCTACCATCCATTGGAGTAACAAAAAACTCGACAACAGACTACCTTCCATAATGACAAGGTTACCATCCATTGGAATAAAAAAAACTAGACAACAAACTACCTTCCATAATGACAAGGTTAACATCCATTGGAGTAACAAAAATATCGACAACAGACTACCTTCCATAATTACAACGCTACTATCCATTGGAGTAACAAAAACTCGACAATAGACTACCTTCCATAATGACAAGGTTACCATTCATTGGAATAACAAAAATATCGACAACAGACTACCTTCCATAATGACAATGCTACCGTCCATTGGAGTAACAAAAATATCGACAACAGACTACATTCCATAATGACAAGCCTACCATCCATTGGAGTAACAAAAATATCGACAATAGACTACCTTCCATAATGACAAGGCTACCATCCATTGGAGTAAGAAAAATATTAACAACAAACGACTTTCCATAATTACAAGGCTACCATCCATTGGAGTAACAAAAAACTCGACAACAGACTACCTTCCATAATGACAAGGTTACCATCCATTGGAATAAGAAAAATCTCGACAACAGACTACCTTCCATAATGACAAGGCTACCATCCATTGGAATAACAAAAATCTCGACAACAGACTACCTTCCATAATGACAAGGCTACCATCCATTGGAGTAACAAAAATATTGACAACTGACTAACTTCTATAATTACAAGGCTACCATCCATTGGAATAACAAATATATCGACAACAGACTACCTTCCATAATGACAAGGCTACCATCCATAGGACTATCAAAAATCTCGACAACAGACTACCTTCCATAATGACAAGGCTACCATCCAATGGAATAACAAAAATCTGAACAATAGACTACCTTCCATAATGACAAGGCTACCATCCATTGGAGTAACAAAAATCTCGAAAATAGACTAACTTCCATAATTACAAGGCTACCATCCATTGGAGTAACAAAGATCTCGACAAAAGACTACCTTCCATAATGACAAGGCTACCATCCATTGGAGTAACCAAAATATCGACAATAGACTACCTTATATAATGACAAGGCTAGCATCCATTGGAGTAACAAAAATCTCGACAACAAACTACCTTCCATAATGAAAAGGATACCATCCATTGGAGTAACAGAAATATCGACAACAAACTACCTTCCATAATGACAAGACTACCATCCATGGGAGTATCAAAAATATCGACAGCAAACAACCTCCCATAATCACAAGGATACCATCCATTGGAATAACAAAAATCTCGACAACAAACTACCTTCCATAATGACAATGCTACCATCAAAAGAAATAACAAAAATCTCGACAACAGACTACCTACCATAATTAGCAGGTTACCATCCATTGGAATAACAAAAGACTACCTTCCATAATGACAAGGCTACCATCCAACGAAATAACGAAAAGTTCGACAACAGACTACCTTCCATAATGACAAGGTTACCATACATTGGAATAAAAAAAAACTTGACAACAAACTACCTTCCATAATGTCAATGTTAACATCCATTGGAGTAACAAAAATATTGACAACAAATTACCTTCCATAATTACAATTCTAATATCCATTGGAGTAACAAAAACTCGACAACAGACTACCTTCCAGAATGAAAAGGTTACAATTCATTGGAATAGAAAAAATATCGATAACAGACTACCTTCCATAATGACAATGCTACCATCCATTGCAGTAACAAAAATATCGACAACAGACTACATTCCATAATGACAAGGCTCCCATCCATTGGAGTAACAAAAATATCAACAATAGACTACCTTCCATAATGACAAGGCTACCATCCATTGGAGTAACAAAATTATTAACAACAAACTACCTTCCATAATTACAAGGCTACCATCCATTGGAGTAACAAAAACCTCGATAAAAGACTACCTTCCATAATGACAAGGTTACCATTCATTGGAATAAGAAAACTCTCGACAACAGACTACCTTCCATAATGATAAGGCTACCATCCAACGAAATAACAAAAATCTCTAGAACAGACTACCTTCCATAATGACAAGGCTACCATCCATTGTAGTAACAAAAATATGGACAACAAACTACCTTCCACAATTAGAGGCTACCATCCACTGAAGTAACAAAAAACTCGACAAGAGACTACCTTCCATAATGACAATGCTACCATCCAACGAAATAATGAAAATTTCGACAACAAACTACCTTCCATAATGACAAGGTTACCATCCATTGGAATAAAAAAAACTCGACAACAAACTACCTTCCATAATGACAAGGTTACCATCCATTGGAGTAACAAAAATATCGACAATAGACTACCTTCCATAATTACAAGGTTACCCTCCATTGGAATAACAAAAATCTTGACATAAGACTACCTTCCATAATGACAAGGTTACCATCCATTGGAATAACAAAAATATCGACAATAGACTACCTTCCATATTGACAAGGCTACAATCCATAGAAATAAGAAAAATCTCGACAACTGACTACCTTACATAATGACAAGGTTACCATTCATTGGAATAACAAAAAACTCGACAAGAGACTACCTTCCATAATGAAAAGGTTACAATCCATTGGACTAACAAAAATATCAACAACAAACTACCTTGCATAATTACAAGGCTACCATCCATTGGAGTAACAAAAACTCGACAACAGACTACCTTCCGTAATGACAAGGTTTCCATCCATTGGAATAATAAAAATCTCGACGACATACTACCTTCCATAATGACAAGGCTACCATCCAACGAAATAACAAAAATCTCGACAACAGACTACCTTCCATAATGAGAAGGCTACCATCCATTGGAGTAACAAAATTCTCGACAACAGACTACCTTCTGTAATGGCAAGGCTACCATCCATTAGAGTAAAAAAAATCTCGACAACTGACTACCTTACATAATGACAATGCTACCATCCATTGGAGTAACAAAAATATCGACAACACACTACGTTCCATAATGACAAGGCTACCATCCATTGGAGTAACAAAAATCTTGACAACAAACTACCTTCCATAATGACAAGGCTACCATCCAATGGACTATCAAAAATCTCGACAGCAAACTACCTTCCATAATGACAAGGCTACCATCCAATGGAATAACAAAAATCTCAACAATAGACTACCTTCGATAATGACAAGGCTATCATCCATTGGAGTATCAAATATCTGAACAATAGACTACCTTCCTAAATGACAACGCTACCATCCATTGGACTAACAAAAATCTCAATGAAAGACTACCTTCCACAGTGACAAGGCTACCATCCATTGGAGTAACAAAAATCTCGAAAGCAGACTAACTTCCATAATTACAAGGCTACCATCCATTGGAGTAACAAATTTCTCGACAAAAGACTACCTTCCATAATGACAACGCTACCATCCATTGGAGTAACCAAAATATCGACAACAGACTACCTTCTATAATGACAAGGCTAGCATCCATTGGAGTATCAAAAATATCGACAGCAAACTACCTTCCATAATGAAAAGGATAACATCCATTGGAGTAACAAAAATATCGACAACAAACTTCCTTACATAATGACAAGGCTACCATCAAACGAAATAACAAAAATCTCGACAACAGACTATCTTCCATAATTACCACGTTACCATCCATTGGAATAACAAAAATCTCGACAACAAACTACCTTCCAAAATGACAAGGCTACCATCCAACGAAATAACAAAAATTTCGACAACAAACTACCTTCCATAATGACAAGGTTACCATTCATTGGAATAACAAAAAACTCAACAACAGACTACCTTCCATAATGACAAGGTTACAATCCATTGGACTAACCAAAATATCGACAACAGACTACCTTCCATAATGACAAGGCTACCATCCATTGGAGTAACAAAAATATTGACAACTGACTAACTTCTATAATTACAAGGCTACCATCCATTGGAATAACAAATATATCGACAACAGACTACCTTCCATAATGACAAGGCTACCATCCATAGGACTATCAAAAATCTCGACAACAGACTACCTTCCATAATGACAAGGCTACCATCCAATGGAATAACAAAAATCTCATCAACAGACTACCTTCCATAATGACAAGGCTATCATCCATTGGAGTACCAAAAATCTGAACAATAGACTACCTTCCATAATGACAAGGCTACCATCCATTGGAGTAACAAAAATCTCGAAAATAGACTAACTTCCATAATTACAAGGCTACCATCCATTGGAGTAACAAAGATCTCGACAAAAGATTACCTTCCATAATGACAAGGCTACCATCCATTGGAGTAACCAAAATATCGACAATAGACTACCTTCTATAATGACAAGGCTAGCATCCATTGGAGTAACAAAAATCTCGACAACAAACTACCTTCCATAATGAAAAGGATACCATCCATTGGAGTAACAGAAATATCGACAACAAACTACCTTCCATAATGACAAGACTACCATCCATGGGAGTATCAAAAATATCGACAGCAAACAACCTTCCATAATGACAAGGATACCATCCATTGGAATAACAAAAATCTCGACAACAAACTACCTTCCATAATGACAATGCTACCATCAAAAGAAATAACAAAAATCTCGACAACAGACTACCTACCATAATTAGCAGGTTACCATCCATTGGAATAACAAAAATCTCGACAACAGACTACCTTGCATAATGACAAGGCTACCATCAAAAGAAATAACGAAAAGTTCGACAACAGACTACCTTCCATAATGACAAGGTTACCATACATTGGAATTAAAAAAAACTTGACAACAAACTACCTTCCATAATGTCAATGTTAACATCCATTGGAGTAACAAAAATATTGACAACAAATTACCTTCCATAATTACAATTCTATTATCCATTGGAGTAACAAAAACTCGACAACAGACTACCTTCCATAATGAAAAGGTTACAATTCATTGGAATAGCAAAAATATCGATAACAGACTACCTTCCATAATGACAATGCTACCATCCATTGCAGTAACAAAAATATCGACAACAGACTACATTCCATAATGACAAGGCTCCCATCCATTGGAGTAACAAAAATATCAACAATAGACTACCTTCCATAATGACAAGGCTACCATCCATTGGAGTAACAAAAATATTAACAACAAACTACCTTCCATAATTACAAGGCTACCATCCATTGGAGTAACAAAAACCTCGATAAAAGACTACCTTCCATAATGACAAGGTTACCATTCATTGGAATAAGAAAACTCTCGACAACAGACTACCTTCCATAATGATAAGGCTACCATCCAACGAAATAACAAAAATCTCTAGAACAGACTACCTTCCATAATGACAAGGCTACCATCCATTGTAGTAACAAAAATATGGACAACAAACTACCTTCCACAATTAGAGGCTACCATCCACTTGAAGTAACAAAAAACTCGACAAGAGACTACCTTCCATAATGACAATGCTACCATCCAACGAAATAATGAAAATTTCGACAACAAACTACCTTCCATGATGACAAGGTTACCATCCATTGGAATAAAAAAAACTCGACAACAAACTACCTTCCATAATGACAAGGTTACCATCCATTGGAGTAACAAAAATATCGACAATAGACTACCTTCCATAATTACAAGGTTACCCTCCATTGGAATAACAAAAATCTTGACATAAGACTACCTTCCATAATGACAAGGTTACCATGCATTGGAATAACAAAAATATCGACAATAGACTACCTTCCATATTGACAAGGCTACAATCCATAGAAATAAGAAAAATCTCGACAACTGACTACCTTACATAATGACAAGTTTACCATTCATTGGAATAACAAAAAACTCGACAAGAGACTACCTTCCATAATGAAAAGGTTACAATCCATTGGACTAACAAAACTATCAACAACAAACTACCTTGCATAATTACAAGGCTACCATCCATTGGAGTAACAAAAACTCGACAACAGACTACCTTCCGTAATGACAAGGTTTCCATCCATTGGAATAATAAAAATCTCGACGACATACTACCTTCCATAATGACAAGGCTACCATCCAACGAAATAACAAAAATCTCGACAACAGACTACCTTCCATAATGAGAAGGCTACCATCCATTGGAGTAACAAAATTCTCGACAACAGACTACCTTCTGTAATGGCAAGGCTACCATCCATTAGAGTAAAAAAAATCTCGACAACTGACTACCTTACATAATGACAATGCTACCATCCATTGGAGTAACAAAAATATCGACAACACACTACGTTCCATAATGACAAGGCTACCATCCATTGGAGTAACAAAAATCTTGACAACAAACTACCTTCCATAATGACAAGGCTACCATCCAATGGACTATCAAAAATCTCGACAGCAGACTACCTTCCATAATGACAAGGCTACCATCCAATGGAATAACAAAAATCTCAACAATAGACTACCTTCGATAATGACAAGGCTATCATCCATTGGAGTATAAAATATCTGAACAATAGACTACCTTCCTAAATGACAACGCTACCATCCATTGGACTAACAAAAATCTCAATGAAAGACTACCTTCCACAATGACAAGGCTACCATCCATTGGAGTAACAAAAATATCGAAAACAGACTAACTTCCATAATTACAAGGCTACCATCCATTGGAGTAACAAATATCTCGACAAAAGACTACCTTCCATAATGACAACGCTACCATCCATTGGAGTAACCAAAATATCGACAACAGACTACCTTCTATAATGACAAGGCTAGCATCCATTGGAGTATCAAAAATATCGACAGCAAACTACCTTCCATAATGAAAAGGATAACATCCATTGGAGTAACAAAAATATCGACAACAAACTTCCTTACATAATGACAAGGCTACGATCAAACGAAATAACAAAAATCTCGACAACAGACTACCTTCCATAATTACCACGTTACCATCCATTGGAATAACAAAAATCTCGACAACAAACTACCTTCCAAAATGACAAGGCTACCATCCAACGAAATAACAAAAATTTCGACAACAAACTACCTTCCATAATGACAAGGTTACCATTCATTGGAATAACAAAAAACTCAACAACAGACTACCTTCCATAATGACAAGGTTACAATCCATTGGACTAACCAAAATATCGACAACAGACTACCTTCCATAATTACAAGGCTACCATCCATTGGAGTAACAAAAACTCGACAACAGACTACCTTCCATAATGACAAGGCTACCATCCATTGGAATAACAAAAATCTCGACAACAGACTACCTTCCATAATGACAAGGCTACCATCCATTGGAGTAACAAAAATATTGACAACTGACTAACTTCTATAATTACAAGGCTACCATCCATTGGAATAACAAATATATCGACAACAGACTACCTTCCATAATGACAAGGCTACCATCCATAGGACTATCAAAAATCTCGACAACAGACTACCTTCCATAATGACAAGGCTACCATCCAATGGAATAACAAAAATCTCATCAACAGACTACCTTCCATAATGACAAGGCTATCATCCATTGGAGTACCAAAAATCTGAACAATAGACTACCTTCCATAATGACAAGGCTACCATCCATTGGAGTAACAAAAATCTCGAAAATAGACTAACTTCCATAATTACAAGGCTACCATCCATTGGAGTAACAAAGATCTCGACAAAAGACTACCTTCCATAATGACAAGGCTACCATCCATTGGAGTAACCAAAATATCGACAATAGACTACCTTCTATAATGACAAGGCTAGCATCCATTGTAGTAACAAAAATCTCGACAACAAACTACCTTCCATAATGAAAAGGATACCATCCATTGGAGTAACAGAAATATCGACAACAAACTACCTTCCATAATGACAAGACTACCATCCATGGGAGTATCAAAAATATCGACAGCAAACAACCTTCCATAATGACAAGGATACCATCCATTGGAATAACAAAAATCTCGACAACAAACTACCTTCCATAATGACAATGCTACCATCAAAAGAAATAACAAAAATCTCGACAACAGACTACCTACCATAATTAGCAGGTTACCATCCATTGGAATAACAAAAATCTCGACAACAGACTACCTTGCATAATGACAAGGCTACCATCAAAAGAAATAACGAAAAGTTCGACAACAGACTACCTTCCATAATGACAAGGTTACCATACATTGGAATAAAAAAAACTTGACAACAAACTACCTTCCATAATGTCAATGTTAACATCCATTGGAGTAACAAAAATATTGACAACAAATTACCTTCCATAATTACAATTCTATTATCCATTGGAGTAACAAAAACTCGACAACTGACTACCTTCCATAATGAAAAGGTTACAATTCATTGGAATAGCAAAAATATCGATAACAGACTACCTTCCATAATGACAATGCTACCGTCCATTGCAGTAACAAAAATATCGACAACAGACTACATTCCATAATGACAAGGCTCCCATCCATTGGAGTAACAAAAATATCAACAATAGACTACCTTCCATAATGACAAGGCTACCATCCATTGGAGTAACAAAAATATTAACAACAAACTACCTTCCATAATTACAAGGCTACCATCCATTGGAGTAACAAAAACCTCGATAAAAGACTACCTTCCATAATGACAAGGTTACCATTCATTGGAATAAGAAAACTCTCGACAACAGACTACCTTCCATAATGATAAGGCTACCATCCAACGAAATAACAAAAATCTCTAGAACAGACTACCTTCCATAATGACAAGGCTACCATCCATTGTAGTAACAAAAATATGGACAACAAACTACCTTCCACAATTAGAGGCTACCATCCACTGAAGTAACAAAAAACTCGACAAGAGACTACCTTCCATAATGACAATGCTACGATCCAACGAAATAATGAAAATTTCGACAACAAACTACCTTCCATGATGACAAGGTTACCATCCATTGGAATAAAAAAAACTCGACAACAAACTACCTTCCATAATGACAAGGTTACCATCCATTGGAGTAACAAAAATATCGACAATAGACTACCTTCCATAATTACAAGGTTACCCTCCATTGGAATAACAAAAATCTTGACATAAGACTACCTTCCATAATGACAAGGTTACCATCCATTGGAATAACAAAAATATCGACAATAGACTACCTTCCATATTGACAAGGCTACAATCCATAGAAATAAGAAAAATCTCGACAACTGACTACCTTACATAATGACAAGTTTACCATTCATTGGAATAACAAAAAACTCGACAAGAGACTACCTTCCATAATGAAAAGGTTACAATCCATTGGACTAACAAAAATATCAACAACAAACTACCTTGCATAATTACAAGGCTACCATCCATTGGAGTAACAAAAACTCGACAACAGACTACCTTCCGTAATGACAAGGTTTCCATCCATTGGAATAATAAAAATCTCGACGACATACTACCTTCCATAATGACAAGGCTACCATCCAACGAAATAACAAAAATCTCGACAACAGACTACCTTCCATAATGAGAAGGCTACCATCCATTGGAGTAACAAAATTCTCGACAACAGACTACCTTCTGTAATGGCAAGGCTACCATCCATTAGAGTAAAAAAAATCTCGACAACTGACTACCTTACATAATGACAATGCTACCATCCATTGGAGTAACAAAAATATCGACAACACACTACGTTCCATAATGACAAGGCTACCATCCATTGGAGTAACAAAAATCTTGACAACAAACTACCTTCCATAATGACAAGGCTACCATCCAATGGACTATCAAAAATCTCGACAGCAGACTACCTTCCATAATGACAAGGCTACCATCCAATGGAATAACAAAAATCTCAACAATAGACTACCTTCGATAATGACAAGGCTATCATCCATTGGAGTATAAAATATCTGAACAATAGACTACCTTCCTAAATGACAACGCTACCATCCATTGGACTAACAAAAATCTCAATGAAAGACTACCTTCCACAATGACAAGGCTACCATCCATTGGAGTAACAAAAATATCGAAAACAGACTAACTTCCATAATTACAAGGCTACCATCCATTGGAGTAACAAATATCTCGACAAAAGACTACCTTCCATAATGACAACGCTACCATCCATTGGAGTAACCAAAATATCGACAACAGACTACCTTCTATAATGACAAGGCTAGCATCCATTGGAGTATCAAAAATATCGACAGCAAACTACCTTCCATAATGAAAAGGATAACATCCATTGGAGTAACAAAAACATCGACAACAAACTTCCTTACATAATGACAAGGCTACGATCAAACGAAATAACAAAAATCTCGACAACAGACTACCTTCCATAATTACCACGTTACCATCCATTGGAATAACAAAAATCTCGACAACAAACTACCTTCCAAAATGACAAGGCTACCATCCAACGAAATAACAAAAATTTCGACAACAAACTACCTTCCATAATGACAAGGTTACCATTCATTGGAATAACAAAAAACTCAACAACAGACTACCTTCCATAATGACAAGGTTACAATCCATTGGACTAACCAAAATATCGACAACAGACTACCTTCCATAATTACAAGGCTACCATCCATTGGAGTAACAAAAACTCGACAACAGACTACCTTCCATAATGACAAGGCTACCATCCATTGGAATAACAAAAATCTCGACAACAGACTACCTTCCATAATGACAAGGCTACCATCCATTGGAGTAACAAAAATATTGACAACTGACTAACTTCTATAATTACAAGGCTACCATCCATTGGAATAACAAATATATCGACAACAGACTACCTTCCATAATGACAAGGCTACCATCCATAGGACTATCAAAAATCTCGACAACAGACTACCTTCCATAATGACAAGGCTACCATCCAATGGAATAACAAAAATCTCATCAACAGACTACCTTCCATAATGACAAGGCTATCATCCATTGGAGTACCAAAAATCTGAACAATAGACTACCTTCCATAATGACAAGGCTACCATCCATTGGAGTAACAAAAATCTCGAAAATAGACTAACTTCCATAATTACAAGGCTACCATCCATTGGAGTAACAAAGATCTCGACAAAAGACTACCTTCCATAATGACAAGGCTACCATCCATTGGAGTAACCAAAATATCGACAATAGACTACCTTCTATAATGACAAGGCTAGCATCCATTGGAGTAACAAAAATCTCGACAACAAACTACCTTCCATAATGAAAAGGATACCATCCATTGGAGTAACAGAAATATCGACAACAAACTACCTTCCATAATGACAAGACTACCATCCATGGGAGTATCAAAAATATCGACAGCAAACAACCTTCCATAATGACAAGGATACCATCCATTGGAATAACAAAAATCTCGACAACAAACTACCTTCCATAATGACAATGCTACCATCAAAAGAAATAACAAAAATCTCGACAACAGACTACCTACCATAATTAGCAGGTTACCATCCATTGGAATAACAAAAATCTCGACAACAGACTACCTTGCATAATGACAAGGCTACCATCAAAAGAAATAACGAAAAGTTCGACAACAGACTACCTTCCATAATGACAAGGTTACCATACATTGGAATAAAAAAAACTTGACAACAAACTACCTTCCATAATGTCAATGTTAACATCCATTGGAGTAACAAAAATATTGACAACAAATTACCTTCCATAATTACAATTCTATTATCCATTGGAGTAACAAAAACTCGACAACAGACTACCTTCCATAATGAAAAGGTTACAATTCATTGGAATAGCAAAAATATCGATAACAGACTACCTTCCATAATGACAATGCTACCATCCATTGCAGTAACAAAAATATCGACAACAGACTACATTCCATAATGACAAGGCTCCCATCCATTGGAGTAACAAAAATATCAACAATAGACTACCTTCCATAATGACAAGGCTACCATCCATTGGAGTAACAAAAATATTAACAACAAACTACCTTCCATAATTACAAGGCTACCATCCATTGGAGTAACAAAAACCTCGATAAAAGACTACCTTCCATAATGACAAGGTTACCATTCATTGGAATAAGAAAACTCTCGACAACAGACTACCTTCCATAATGATAAGGCTACCATCCAACGAAATAACAAAAATCTCTAGAACAGACTACCTTCCATAATGACAAGGCTACCATCCATTGTAGTAACAAAAATATGGACAACAAACTACCTTCCACAATTAGAGGCTACCATCCACTGAAGTAACAAAAAACTCGACAAGAGACTACCTTCCATAATGACAATGCTACGATCCAACGAAATAATGAAAATTTCGACAACAAACTACCTTCCATGATGACAAGGTTACCATCCATTGGAATAAAAAAAACTCGACAACAAACTACCTTCCATAATGACAAGGTTACCATCCATTGGAGTAACAAAAATATCGACAATAGACTACCTTCCATAATTACAAGGTTACCCTCCATTGGAATAACAAAAATCTTGACATAAGACTACCTTCCATAATGACAAGGTTACGATCCATTGGAATAACAAAAATATCGACAATAGACTACCTTCCATATTGACAAGGCTACAATCCATAGAAATAAGAAAAATCTCGACAACTGACTACCTTACATAATGACAAGTTTACCATTCATTGGAATAACAAAAAACTCGACAAGAGACTACCTTCCATAATGAAAAGGTTACAATCCATTGGACTAACAAAAATATCAACAACAAACTACCTTGCATAATTACAAGGCTACCATCCATTGGAGTAACAAAAACTCGACAACAGACTACCTTCCGTAATGACAAGGTTTCCATCCATTGGAATAATAAAAATCTCGACGACATACTACCTTCCATAATGACAAGGCTACCATCCAACGAAATAACAAAAATCTCGACAACAGACTACCTTCCATAATGAGAAGGCTACCATCCATTGGAGTAACAAAATTCTCGACAACAGACTACCTTCTGTAATGGCAAGGCTACCATCCATTAGAGTAAAAAAAATCTCGACAACTGACTACCTTACATAATGACAATGCTACCATCCATTGGAGTAACAAAAATATCGACAACACACTACGTTCCATAATGACAAGGCTACCATCCATTGGAGTAACAAAAATCTTGACAACAAACTACCTTCCATAATGACAAGGCTACCATCCAATGGACTATCAAAAATCTCGACAGCAGACTACCTTCCATAATGACAAGGCTACCATCCAATGGAATAACAAAAATCTCAACAATAGACTACCTTCGATAATGACAAGGCTATCATCCATTGGAGTATAAAATATCTGAACAATAGACTACCTTCCTAAATGACAACGCTACCATCCATTGGACTAACAAAAATCTCAATGAAAGACTACCTTCCACAATGACAAGGCTACCATCCATTGGAGTAACAAAAATATCGAAAACAGACTAACTTCCATAATTACAAGGCTACCATCCATTGGAGTAACAAATATCTCGACAAAAGACTACCTTCCATAATGACAACGCTACCATCCATTGGAGTAACCAAAATATCGACAACAGACTACCTTCTATAATGACAAGGCTAGCATCCATTGGAGTATCAAAAATATCGACAGCAAACTACCTTCCATAATGAAAAGGATAACATCCATTGGAGTAACAAAAATATCGACAACAAACTTCCTTACATAATGACAAGGCTACGATCAAACGAAATAACAAAAATCTCGACAACAGACTACCTTCCATAATTACCACGTTACCATCCATTGGAATAACAAAAATCTCGACAACAAACTACCTTCCAAAATGACAAGGCTACCATCCAACGAAATAACAAAAATTTCGACAACAAACTACCTTCCATAATGACAAGGTTACCATTCATTGGAATAACAAAAAACTCAACAACAGACTACCTTCCATAATGACAAGGTTACAATCCATTGGACTAACCAAAATATCGACAACAGACTACCTTCCATAATTACAAGGCTACCATCCATTGGAGTAACAAAAACTCGACAACAGACTACATTCCATAATGACAAGGTTACCATCCATTGGAATAACAAAAATCTCGACAACATACTACCTTCCATAATGACAAGGATACCATCCAACGAAATAATAAAAATCTCGACATCAAACTACTTTCCATAATGACAACGCTACAATCAAAACAAATAACAAAAATCTCGACAAAAAACTACCTTCCATAATTACCAGGTTACCATCCATTGGAATAACAAAAATCTCGACAACAGACTACCTTGCATAATGACAAGGCTACCATCCAACAAAATTAAAAAAATCTCGACAGTAGACTACCTTCCATAATGACAAGGATACCATCCATTGGAGTAAAAAAGATATCAACAACAGACTACCTTCCATAATGACAAGGCTACCATCCATTGGAGTAACAAGTATCTCAACAACAGACTACATTCCATAATGACAAGGATACCATCCATTGGAGTAACAAAAATATCGACAATAGACTACCTTCCATAATGACAAGGCTACCATCCATTTGAGTAAGCAAAATATTAACAACAGACTACCTTCCATAATTATAAGGCTACCATCCATTGGAGTAACAAAAAACTCGACAACAGACTACCTTCCATAATGACAAGGTTACCATCCATTGGAATAAGAAAAATCTCGACAGTAGACTACCTTCCATAATGACAAGGCTACCATTAAACGAAATAACAAAGAGCTCGACAACAGACTACCTTCCATAATGACAAGGCTACCATCCATTGGAGTAACAAAAATCTCGACAACAGACTACCTTCCATAAATAAAAGGCTACCATCCATTGGACTATCAAAAATCTCGTCAACAGACTACCTTCCATAATGATAAGGCTACCATCCAGTGGAATAACAAAAATCTCAACAACAGACTAACTTCCATAATGACAAGGTTACCATTCATTGGAATAACAAAAAACTCGACAACAGACTACCTTCCATAATGACAAGGTTACAATCCATTGGACTAACAAAAATATCGACAACAGACTACCTTCCATAATTACAAGGCTACCATCCATTAGAGTAACAAAAACTCGACAACAGACTACCTTCCATAATGACAAGGTTACCATCAATTGGAATAACAAAAATCTCGACAACATACTACCTTCCATAATGACAAGAATACCATCCAACGAAATAACAAAAATCTCGACAACATACTACCTTCAATAATGAGAAGGCTACCATCCATTGGAGTAACAAAATTCTCGACAACAAACTACCTTCCATAATGACAAGGATACCATCCATTGGAATAACAAAAATCTCGACAACAAACTACTTTCCATAATGACAACGCTACCATCAAAAGAAATAACAAAAATCTCGACAACAAACTACCTTCCATAATTACCAGGTTACCATCCATTGGATTAACAAAAATCTCGACAACAGACTACCTTGCATAATGGCAAGGCTACCATCCAACAAAATAACAAAAATCTCGATAGAAGACTACCTTCCATAATGACAAGGATACCATCCATTGGAGTAAAAAAGATATCAACAACAGACTACCTTCGATAATGACAAGGCTACCATCCATTGGAGTAAGAAAAATCTCGACAACAAACTACCTTCCATAATGACAAGGCTACCATCCATTGGACTATCATAAATCTCAACAGCAGACTACCTTCCATAATGACAAGGCTACCATCCATTGGAGTAACAAAAATCTTGACAACTGACTAACTTCCATAATTATAAGGCTACCATCCATTGGAGTAACAAGTATGTCGACAATAGACTACATTCCATAATGACAAGGATACCATCCATTGGAGTAACAAAAATATCGACAATAGACTAGCTTCCATAATGACAAGGCTACCATCCATTGGACTAAGAAAAATATTAACAACAAACTACCTTCCATAATTACAAGGCTACCATCCATTGGAGTAACAAAAAACTCGACACCAGACTACCTTCCATAATGACAAGGTTACCATCCATTGGAATAAGAAAAATCTCGATAGTAGACTACCTTCCATAATGACAAGGCTACCATTAAACGAAATAACAAAAAGCTCGACAACAGACTACCTTCCATAATGACAAGGCTACCATCCATTGGAGTAACAAAAATATTGACAACTGACTAACTTCTATATAATTACAAGGCTACCATCCATTGGAGTAACAAATATCTCGACAACAGACTACCTTCCATAATGACAAGGTTACCATTCATTGGAATAACAAAAAACTGGACAACAAACTAACTTCCATAATGACAAGGTTACAATCCATTGGACTAACAAAAATATCGACAACAGACTACCTTCCATAATTACAAGGCTACCATCCATTGGAGTAACAAAAACTCGACAACAGACTACCTTCCATAATGACAAGGTTACCATCAATTGGAATAACAAAAAACTCGACAACATACTACCTTCCATAATGACAAGAATACCATCCAACGAAATAACAAAAATCTCGACAACAGACTACCTTCCATAATGAGAAGGCTACCATCCATTGGAGTAACAAAATTCTCGACAACAAACTACCTTCCATAATGACAAAGGATACCATCCATTGGAATAACAAAAATCTCGACAACAAACTACTTTCCATAATGACAACGCTACCATCAAAAGAAATAACAAAAATCTCGACAACAAACTACCTTCCATAAGTACCAGGTTACCATCCATTGGAATAAGAAAAATCTCGACAACAGACTACCTTGCATAATGGCAAGGCTACCATCCAACAAAATAACAAAAATCTCGACAGCAGACTACATTCCATAATGACAAGGATACCATGCATTGGAGTAAAAAAGATATCAACAACAGACTACCTTCCATAATGACAATGCTACCATCCATTGGAGTAACAAAAATCTCGACAACAAACTACCTTCCATAATGACAAGGCTACCATCCATTGGACTATCATAAATCTCAACAGCAGACTACCTTCCATAATGACAAGGCTACCATCCATTGGAGTAACAAAAATCTTGACAACTGACTAACTTCCATAATTACAAGGCTACCATCCATTGGAGTAACAAGTATGTCGACAATAGACTACATTCCATAATGACAATGATACCATCCATTGGAGTAACAAAAATATCGACAATAGACTAGCTTCCATTATGACAAGGCTACCATCCATTAGACTAAGAAAAATATTAACAACAAACTACCTTCCATAATTACAAGGCTACCATCCATTGGAGTAACAAAAAACTCGACACCAGACTACCTTCCATAATGACAAGGTTACCATCCATTGGAATAAGAAAAATCTCGATAGTAGACTACCTTCCATAATGACAAGGCTACCATTAAACGAAATAACAAAAAGCTCGACAACAGACTACCTTCCATAATGACAAGGCTACCATCCATTGGAGAAACAAAAATATTGACAACTGACTAACTTCTATATAATTACAAGGCTACCATCCATTGGAGTAACAAATATCTCGACAACAGACTACCTTCCATAATGACAAGGTTACCATTCATTGGAATAACAAAAAACTTGACAACAAACTAACTTCCATAATGACAAGGTTACAATCCATTGGACTAACAAAAATATCGACAACAGACTACCTTCCATAATTACAAGGCTACCATCCATTGGAGTAACAAAAACTCGACAACAGACTACCTTCCATAATGACAAGGTTACCATCAATTGGAATAACAAAAAACTCGACAACATACTACCTTCCATAATGACAAGAATACCATCCAACGAAATAACAAAAATCTCGACAACAGACTACCTTCCATAATGAGAAGGCTACCATCCATTGGAGTAACAAAATTCTCGACAACAAACTACCTTCCATAATGACAAAGGATACCATCCATTGGAATAACAAAAATCTCGACAACAAACTACTTTCCATAATGACAACGCTACCATCAAAAGAAATAACAAAAATCTCGACAACAAACTACCTTCCATAAGTACCAGGTTACCATCCATTGGAATAACAAAAATCACGACAACAGACTACCTTGCATAATGGCAAGGCTACCATCCAACAAAATAACAAAAATCTCGACAGCAGACTACCTTCCATAATGACAAGGATACCATGCATTGGAGTAAAAAAGATATCAACAACAGACTACCTTCCATAATGACAATGCTACCATCCATTGGAGTAACAAAAATCTCGACAACAAACTATCTTCCATAATGACAAGGCTACCATCCATTGGACTATCATAAATCTCAACAGCAGACTACCTTCCATAATGACAAGGCTACCATCCATTGGAGTAACAAAAATCTTGACAACTGACTAACTTCCATAATTACAAGGCTACCATCCATTAGAGTAACAAGTATGTCGACAATAGACTACATTCAATAATGACAAGGATATCATCCATTGGAGTAACAAAAATATCGACAATAGACTAGCTTCCATAATGACAAGGCTACCATCCATTGGACTAAGAAAAATATTAACAACAAACTACCTTCCATAATTACAAGGCTACCATCCATTGGAGTAACAAAAAACTCGACACCAGACTACCTTCCATAATGACAAGGTTACCATCCATTGGAATAAGAAAAATCTCGATAGTAGACTACCTTCCATAATGACAAGGCTACCATTAAACGAAATAACAAAAAGCTCGACAACAGACTACCTTCCATAATGACAAGGCTACCATCCATTGGAGAAACAAAAATATTGACAACTGACTAACTTCTATATAATTACAAGGCTACCATCCATTGGAGTAACAAATATCTCGACAACAGACTACCTTCCATAATGACAAGGTTACCATTCATTGGAATAACAAAAAACTCGACAACAAACTACCTTCCATAATGACAAGGTTACAATCCATTGGACTAACAAAAATATCGACAACAGACTACCTTCCATAATTACAAGGCTACCATCCATTGGAGTAACAAAAACTCGACAACAGACTACCTTCCATAATGACAAGGTTACCATCCATGGGAATAACAAAAATCTCGACAACATACTACCTTCCATAATGACAAGAATACCATCCAACGAAATAACAAAAATCTCGAGAACAGACTACCTTCCATAATGAGAAGGCTACCATCCATTGGAGTAAAATATTATCGACAACAAACTACCTTCCATAATGACAAGGATACCATCCATTGGAATAACAAAAATCTCGACAACAAACTACTTTCCATAATGACAACGCTACCATAAAAAAAATAACAAAAATCTCGACAACAGACTACCTTCCATAATTACCAGGTTAGCATCCATTGGAATAACAAAAATCTCGACAACAGACTACCTTGCATAATGACAAGGCTACCATCCAACGAAATAACAAAAAGTTCGACAACATACTACCTTCCATAATGACAAGGTTACCATACATTGGAATAAAAAAAAAAACTTGACAACAAACTACCTTCCATAATGTCAATGTTAACATCCATTGGAGTAACAAAAATATTGACAACAGACTACCTTCCATAATTACAATGCTATTATCCATTGGAGTAACAAAAACTCGACAACAGACTACCTTCCATAATGAAAAGGTTACAATTCATTGGAATAGCAAAAATATCGATAACAGACTACCTTCCATAATGAGAATGCTACCATCCATTGCAGTAACAAAAATATCGACAACAGGCTACATTCCATAATGACAAGGCTCCCATCCATTGGAGTAACAAAAATATCAACAATAGACTACCTTCCATAATGACAAGGCTACCATCCATTGGAGTAACAAAAATATTAACAACAAACATCCTTCCATAATTACAAGGCTACCATCCATTGGAGTAACAAAAAACTCGACACCAGACTACCTTCCATAATGACAAGGTTACCATCCATTGGAATAAGAAAAATCTCGATAATAGACTACCTTCCATAATGACAAGGCTACCATTAAACGAAATAACAAAAAGCTCGACAACAGACTACCTTCCATAATGACAAGGCTACCATCCATTGGAGAAACAAAAATATTGACAACTGACTAACTTCTATATAATTACAAGGCTACCATCCATTGGAGTAACAAATATCTCGACAACAGACTACCTTCCATAATGACAAGGTTACCATTCATTGGAATAACAAAAAACTCGACAACAAACTACCTTCCATAATGACAAGGTTACAATCCATTGGACTAACAAAAATATCGACAACAGACTACCTTCCATAATTACAAGGCTACCATCCATTGGAGTAACAAAAACTCGACAACAGACTACCTTCCATAATGACAAGGTTACCATCCATGGGAATAACAAAAATCTCGACAACATACTACCTTCCATAATGACAAGAATACCATCCAACGAAATAACAAAAATCTCGAGAACAGACTACCTTCCATAATGAGAAGGGTACCATCCATTGGAGTAAAATATTATCGACAACAAACTACCTTCCATAATGACAAGGATACCATCCATTGGAATAACAAAAATCTCGACAACAAACTACTTTCCATAATGACAACGCTACCATAAAAAAAATAACAAAAATCTCGACAACAGACTACCTTCCATAATTACCAGGTTAGCATCCATTGGAATAACAAAAATCTCAACAACAGACTACCTTGCATAATGACAAGGCTACCATCCAACGAAATAACAAAAAGTTCGACAACAGACTACCTTCCATAATGACAAGGTTACCATACATTGGAATAAAAAAAAAACTTGACAACAAACTACCTTCCATAATGTCAATGTTAACATCCATTGGAGTAACAAAAATATTGACAACAGACTACCTTCCATAATTACAATGCTATTATCCATTGGAGTAACAAAAACTCGACAACAGACTACCTTCCATAATGAAAAGGTTACAATTCATTGGAATAGCAAAAATATCCATAACAGACTACCTTCCATAATGAGAATGCTACCATCCATTGCAGTAACAAAAATATAGACAACAGGCTACATTCCATAATGACAAGGCTCCCATCCATTGGAGTAACAAAAATATCAACAATAGACTACCTTCCATAATGACAAGGCTACCATCCATTGGAGTAACAAAAATATTAACAACAAACTACCTTCCATAATTACAAGGCTACCATCCATTGGAGTAACAAAAAACTCGATAAAAGACTACCTTCTATAATGACAAGGTTACCATTCATTGGAATAAGAAAACTCTCGACAACAGACTACCTTCCATAATGATAAGGCTACCATCAAACAAAATAACAAAAATCTCGACAACAGACTACCTTCCATAATGACAAGGCTACCATCCATTGTAGTAACAAAAATATGGACAACAAACTACCTTCCACAATTAGAGGCTACCATCCACTGAAGTAACAAAAAACTTGACAAGAGACTACCTTCCATAATGACAATGCTACCATCCAACGAAATAATGAAAATTTCGACAACAAACTACCTTCCGTAATGACAAGGTTACCATCCATTGGAATAAAAAAAACTCGACAACAAACTACCTTCCATAATGACAAGGTTACCATCCATTGGAGTAACAAAAATATCGGCAATAGACTACCTTCCATAATTACAAGGTTACCCTCCATTGGAATAACAAAAATCTTGACATAAGACTACCTTCCATAATGACAAGGTTACCATCCATTGGAATAATAAAAATATCGACAATAGACTACCTTCCGTAATGACAAGGTTTCCATCCATTGGAATATCAAAAATCTCGACGATATACTACCTTCCATAATGACAAGGCTACCATCCAACGAAATAACAAAAATCTCGACAACAGACTACCTTCCATAATGAGAAGGCTACCATCCATTGGAGTAACAAAATTCTCGACAACAGACTAGCTTCTGCAATTGCAAGGCTACCATCCATTAGAGGAAAAAAAATCTCGACAACTGACTACCTTACATAATGACAATGCTACCATCCATTGGAGTAACAAAAATATCGACAACACACTACGTTCCATAATGACAAGGCTACCATCCATTGGAGTAACAAAAATCTCGACAACAAACTACCTTCCATAATGACAAGGCTACCATCCAATGGACTATCAAAAATCTCGACAGCAGACTACCTTCCATAATGACAAGGCTACCATCCAATGGAATAACAAAAATCTCAACAATAGACTACCTTCGATAATGACAAGGCTATCATCCATTGGAGTATCAAATATCTGAACAATAGACTACCTTCCTAAATGACAAAGCTACCATCCATTGGACTAACAAAAATCTCAATGAAAGACTACCTTCAACAATGACAAGGCTACCATCTATTGGAGTAACAAAAATCTCGAAAATAGACTAACTTCCATAATTACAAGGCTACCTTCCATTGGAGTAACAAATATCTCGACAAAAGACTACCTTCCATAATCACAAGGCTACCATCCATTGGAGTAACAAAAATATCGACAATAGACTACCTTCTATAATGACAAGGCTAGCATCCATTGGAGTATCAAAAATATCGACAACAAACTACCTTACATAATGACAAGGCTACCATCAAACGAAATAACAAAAATCTCGACAACAGACTACCTTCCATAATTACCACGTTACCATCCATTGGAATAACAAAAATCTCGACAACAAACTACCTTCCAAAATGACAAGGCTAGCATCCAACGAAATAACAAAAATTTCGACAACAAACTACCTTCCATAATGACAAGGTTACCATTCATTGGAATAACAAAAAACTCGACAATAGACTACCTTCCATAATGACAAGGTTACAATCCATTGGACTAACAAAAATATCGACAACAGACTACCTTCCATAATTACAAGGCTACAATCCATTGGAGTAACAAAAACTCGACAACAGACTACATTCCATAATGACAAGGTTACCATCCATTGGAATAACAAAAATCTCGACAACATACTACCTTCCATAATGACAAGGATACCATCCAATGAAATAATAAAACTCTCGACAACAAACTACTTTCCATAATGACAACGCTACAATCAAAACAAATAACAAAAATCTCGACAACAAACTACCTTCCATAATTACCAGGTTACCATCCATTGGAATAACAAAAATCTCGACAACAGACTACCTTGCATAATGACAAGGCTACCATCCAACAAAATTAAAAAAATCTCGACAACAGACTACCTTCCATAATGACAAGGATACCATCCATTGGAGTAAAAAAGATATCAACAACAGACTACCTTCTATAATGACAAGGCTACCATCCATTGGAGTAACAAGTATCTCGACAACAGACAACATTCCATAATGACAAGGATACCATCCATTGGAGTAACAAAAATATCGACAATAGAATACCTTCCATAATGACAAGGCTACCATCCATTGGAGTAAGAAAAATATTAACAAAAAACTACCTTCCATAATTATAAGGCTACCATCCATTGGAGTAACAAAAAACTCGACAACAAACTACCTTCCATAATGACAAGGTTACCATCCATTGGAATAAGAAAAATCTCGACAGTAGACTACCTTCCATAATGACAAGGCTACCATTAAACGAAATAACAAAAAGCTCGACAACAGACTACCTTCCATAATGACAAGTCTACCATCCATTGGAGTAACAAAAATATTGACAACTGACTAACTTCTATAATTACAAGGCTACCATCCATTGGAGTAACAAATATCTCGACAACAGACTACCTTCCATAATGAAAAGGCTACCATCCATTGGACTATCAAAAATCTCGACAACAGACTACCTTCCATAATGACAGGGCTCACATCCAGTGGAATAACAAAAATCTCAACAACAGACTAACTTCCATAATAACAAGGTTACCATTCATTGGAATAACAAAAAACTCGACAACAGACTACCTTCCATAATGACAAGGTTACAATCCATTGGACTAACAAAAATATCGACAACAGACTACCTTCCATAATTACAAGGCTACCATCCATTGGAGTAACAAAAACTCGACAACAGACTACCTTCCATAATGACAAGGTTAACATCAATTGGAATAACAAAAATCTCGACAACATACTACCTTCCATAATGACAAGAATACCATCGAACGAAATAACAAAAATCTCGACAACAGACTACCTTCCATAATGAGAAGGCTACCATCCATTGGAGTAACAAAATTCTCGACAACAAACTACCTTCCATAATGACAAGGATACCATCCATTGGAATAACAAAAATCTCTACAACAAACTACTTTCCATAATGACAACGCTACCATCAAAAGAAATAACAAAAATCTCGACAACAAACTACCTTCCATAATTACCAGGTTACCATCCATTGGAATAACAAAAATCTCGACAACAGACTACCTTGCATAATGGCAAGGCTACCATCCAACAAAATAACAAAAATCTCGACAGCAGACTACCTTCCATAATGACAAGGATACCATCCATTGGAGTAAAAAAGATATCAACAACAGACTACCTTCCATAATGACAAGGCTACCATCCATTGGTATAACAAAAATCTCGACAACAAACTACCTTCCATAATGACAAGGCTACCATCCATTGGACTATCATAAATCTCAACAACAGACTACCTTCCATAATGACAAGGCTACCATCCATTGGAGTAACAAAAATCTTGACAACTGACTAACTTCCATAATTACAAGGCTACCATCCATTGGAGTAACAAGTATCTCGACAACAGACTACATTCCATAATGACAAGGATACCATCCATTGGAGTAACAAAAATATCGACAATAGACTAGCTTCCATAATGACAAGGCTACCATCCATTGGACTAAGAAAAATATTAACAACAAACTACCTTCCATAATTACAAGGCTACCATCCATTGGAGTAACAAAAAACTCGACAACAGACTACCTTCCATAACGACAAGGTTACCATCCATTGGAATAAGAAAAATCTCGATAGTAGACTACCTTCCATAATGACAAGGCTACCATTAAACGAAATAACAAAAAGCTCGACAACAGACTACCTTCCATAATGACAAGTCTACCATCCATTGGAGTAACAAAAATATTGACAACTGACTAACTTCTATAATTACAAGGCTACCATCCATTGGAGTAACAAATATCTAGACAACAGACTACCTTCCATAATGAAAAGGCTACCAACCATTGGACTATCAAAAATCTCGACAACAGACTACCTTCAATAATGACAAGGCTACCATCCAGTGGAATAACAAAAATCTCAACAACAGACTAACTTCCATAATGACAAGGCTACAATCCATTGGAATAACAAAAAACTCGACAACAGACTACCTTCCATAATGACAAGGTTACAATCCATTGGAATAACAAAAATCTCGACAACATACTACCTTCCATAATGACAAGAATACCATCGAACGAAATAACAAAAATCTCGACAATAGACTACCTTCCAAAATGAGAAGGCTACCATCCATTGGCGTAACAAAATTCTCGACAACAAACTACCTTCCATAATGACAAGGATACCATCCATTGGAATAACAAAAATCTCTACAACAAACTACTTTCCATAATGACAACGCTACCATCAAAAGAAATAACAAAAATCTCGACAACAAACTACCTTCCATAATTACCAGGTTACCATCCATTGGAATAACAAAAATCTCGACAACAGACTACCTTGCATAATGGCAAGGCTACCATCCAACAAAATAACAAAAATCTCGACAGCAGCCTACCTTCCATAATGACAAGGATACCATCCATTGGAGTAAAAAAGATATCAACAACAGACTACCTTCCATAATGACAAGGCTACCATCCATTGGATTAACAAAAATCTCGACAACAAACTACCTTCCATAATGACAAGGCTACCATCCATTGGACTATCATAAATCTCAACAGCAGACTACCTTCCATAATGACAAGGCTACCATCCATTGGAGTAACAAAAATCTTGACAACTGACTAACTTCCATAATTACAAGGCTACCATCCATTGGAGTAACAAGTATCTCGAAACCAGACTACATTCCATAATGACAAGGATACCATCCATTGGAGTAACAAAAATATCGACAATAGACTAGCTTCCATAATGACAAGGCTACCATCCATTGGACTAAGAAAAATATTAACAACAAACTACCTTCCATAATTACAAGGCTACCATCCATTGGAGTAACAAAAAACTCGACAACAAACTACCTTCCATAATGACAAGGTTACCATCCATTGGAATAAGAAAAATCTCGATAGTAGACTACCTTCCATAATGACAAGGCTACCATTAAACGAAATAACAAAAATCTCGACAACAGACTACCTTCCATAATGACAAGGCTACCATCCATTGGAGTAACAAAAATATTGACAACTGACTAACTTCTATAATTACAAGGCTACCATCCATTGGAGTAACAAATATCTCGACAACAGACTACCTTCCATAATGACAAGGTTACCATTCATTGGAATAACAAAAAACTCGACAACAAACTACCTTCCATAATGACAAGGTTACAATCCATTGGACTAACAAAAATATCGACAACAGACTACCTTCCATAATTACAAGGCTACCATCCATTGGAGTAACAAAAACTCGACAACAGACTACCTTCCATAATGACAAGGTTACCATCCATGGGAATAACAAAAATCTCGAAAACATACTACCTTCCATAATGACAAGAATACCATCCAACGAAATAACAAAAATCTCGAGAACAAACTACCTTCCATAATGAGAAGGCTACCATCCATTGGAGTAACAAAATTCTCGACAACATACTAACTTCCATAATGACAACGCTACCATCAAAAGAAATAACAAAAATCTCGACAACAGACTACCTTCCATAATTACCAGGTTACCATCCATTGGAATAACAAAAATCTCGACAACAGACTACCTTGCATAATGACAAGGCTACCATCCAACGAAATAACAAAAAGTTCGACAACAGACTACCTTCCATAATGACAAGGTTACCATACATTGGAATAAAAAAAAAATTGACAACAAACTACGTTCCATAATGTCAATGTTAACATCCATTGGAGTAACAAAAATATTGACAACAGACAACCTTCCATAATTACAATGCTATTATCCATTGGAGTAACAAAAACTCGACAACAGACTACCTTCCATAATGAAAAGGTTACAATTCATTGGAATAGCAAAAATATCGATAACAGACTACCTTCCATAATGAGAATGCTACCATCCATTGCAATAACAAAAATATCGACAACAGACTACATTCCATAATGACAAGGCTCCCATCCATTGGAGTAACAAAAATATCAACAATAGACTACCTTCCATAATGACAAGGCTACCATCCATTGGAGTAACAAAAATATTAACAACAAACTACCTTCCATAATTACAAGGCTACCATCCATTGGAGTAACAAAAAACTCGATAAAAGACTACCTTCCATAATGACAAGGTTACCATTCATTGGAATAAGAAAACTCTCGACAACAGACTACCTTCCATAATGATAAGGCTACCATCAAACGAAATAACAAAAATCTCGACAACAGACAACCTTCCATAATGACAAGGCTACCATCCATTGTAGTAACAAAAATATGGACAACAAACTACCTTCCACAATTAGAGGCTACCATCCACTGAGGTAACAAAAAACTCGACAAGAGACTACCTTCCATAATGACAATGCTACCATCCAACGAAATAATGAAAATTTCGACAACAAAATACCTTCCGTAATGACAAGGTTACCATCCATTGGAATAAAAAAAAACTCGACAACAAACTACCTTCCATAATGACAAGGTTACCATCCATTGGAGTAACAAAAATATCGACAATAGACTACCTTCCATAATTACAAGGTTACCCTCCATTGGAATAACAAAAATCTTGACATAAGACTACCTTCCATAATGACAAGGATACCATTCATTGGAATAACAAAAAACTCGACAAGAGACTACCTTCCATAATGAAAAGGTTACAATCCATTGGACTAACAAAAATATCAACAACAAACTACCTTCCATAATTAGAAGGCTACCATCCATTGGAGTAACAAAAACTCGAAAATAGACTACCTTCCGTAATGACAAGGTTTCCATCCATTGGAATAACAAAAATCTCGACGACATACTACCTTCCATAATGACAAGGCTACCATCCAACGAAATAACAAAAATATCGACAACAGACTACCTTCTGTAATGGCAAGGCTACCATCCATTAGAGTAAAAAAAATCTCGACAACTGACTACCTTACATAATGAGAATGCTACCATCCATTGGAGTAACAAAAATATCGACAACACACTACGTTCCATAATGACAAGGCTACCATCCATTGGAGTAACAAAAATATCGACAACAAACTACCTTCCATAATGACAAGGCTACCATCCAATGGACTATCAAAAATCTCGACAGCAGACTACCTTCCATAATGACAAGGCTACCATCCAATGGAATAACAAAAATCTCAACAATAGACTACCTTCGATAATGACAAGGCTATCATCCATTGGAGTATCAAATATCTGAACAATAGACTACCTTCCTAAATGACAAAGCTACCATCCATTGGACTAACAAAAATCTCAATGAAAGACTACCTTCTACAATGACAAGGCTACCATCCATTGGAGTAACAAAAATCTCGAAAACAGACTAACTTCCATAATTACAAGGCTACCATCCATTGGAGTAACAAATATCTCAACAAAACACTACCTTCCATAATGACAAGGCTACCATCCATTGGAGTAACCAAAATATCGACAACAGACTACCTTCTATAATGACAAGGCTAGCATCCATTGGAGTATCAAAAATATCGACAGCAAACTACCTTCCATAATGAAAAGGATACCATCCATTGGAGTAACAAAAATATCGACAACAAACTACCTTACATAATGACGAGGCTACCATCAAACGAAATAACCAAAATCTCGACAACAGACTACCTTCCATAATTTCCACGTTACCATCCATTGGAATAACAAAAATCTCTACAACAAACTACCTTCCAAAATGACAAGGCTACCATCCAACGAAATAACAAAAATTTCGACAACAAACTACCTTCCATAATGACAAGGTTACCATTCATTGGAATAACAAAAAACTCGACAACAGACTACCTTCCATAATGACAAGGTTACAATCCATTGGACTAACAAAAATATCGACAACAGACTACCTTCCATAATTACAAGGCTACCATCCATTGGAGTAACAAAAACTCGACAAAAGACTACATTCCATAATGACAAGGTTACCATCCATTGGAATAACAAAAATCTCGACAACATACTACCTTCCATAATGACAAGGATACCATCCAACGAAATAATAAAAATCTCGACAACAAACTACTTTCCATAATGACAAAGCTACAATCAAAACAAATAACAAAAATCTCGACAACAAACTACCTTCAATAATTACCAGTTTACCATCCATTGGAATAACAAAAATCTCGACAACAGACTACCTTGCATAATGACAAGGCTACCATCCAACAAAATTAAAAAAATCTCGACAGCAGACTACCTTCCATAATGACAAGGATACCATCCATTGGAGTAAAAAAGATATCAACAACAGACTACCTTCCATAATGACAAGGCTACCATCCATTGGAGTAACAAGTATCTCGACAACAGACTACATTCCATAATGACAAGGATACCATCCATTGGAGTAACAAAAATATCGACAATAGACTACCTTCCATAATGACAAGGCTACCATCCATTGGAGTAAGAAAAATATTAACAACAAACTACCTTCCATAATTATAAGGCTACCATCCATTGGAATAACAAAAAACTCGACAACACACTACCTTCCATAATGACAAGGTAACCATCCATTGGAATAAGAAAAATCTCGACAACACACTACCTTCCATAATGACAAGGTAACCATCCATTGGAATAAGAAAAATCTCGACAGTAGACTACCTTCCATAATGACAAGGCTACCATTAAACGAAATAACAAAAAGCTCGACAACAGACTACCTTCCATTGGAGTAACAAAAATATTGACAACTGACTAACTTCTATAATTACAAGGCTACCATCCATTGGAGTAACAAATATCTCGACAACAGACTACCTTCCATAATGAAAAGGCTACCATCCATTGGACTATCAAAAATCTCGACAACAGACTACCTTCCATAATGACAAGGCTACCATCCAGTGCAATAACAAAAATCTCAACAACAGACTAACTTCCAAAATGACAATGTTACCATTCATTGGAATAACAAAAAACTCGACAACAGACTACCTTCCATAATGACAAGGTTACAATCCATTGGACTAACAAAAATATCGACAACAGACTACCTTCCATAATTACAAGGCTACCATCCATTGGAGTAACAAAAACTCGACAACATACTACCTTCCATAATGACAAGGTTAACATCAATTGGAATAACAAAAATCTCGACAACATACTACCTTCCATAATGACAAGAATACCATCGAACGAAATAACAAAAATCTCGACAACAGACTACCTTCCATAATGAGAAGGCTACCATCCATTGGAGTAACAAAATTCTCGACAACAAACTACCTTCCATAATGACAAGGATACCATCCATTTGAATAACAAAAATCTCGACAACAAACTACTTTCCATAATGACAACGCTACCATCAAAAGAAATAACAAAAATCTCGACAACAAACTACCTTGCATAATGGCAAGGCTACCATCCAACAAAATAACAAAAATCTCGACAGCAGACTACCTTCCATAATGACAAGGATACCATCCATTGGAGTAAAAAAGATATCAACAACAGACTACCTTCCATAATGACAAGGCTACCATCCATTGGAGTAACAAAAATCTCGACAACAAACTACCTTCCATAATGACAAGGCTACCATCCATTGGACTATCATAAATCTCAACAGCAGACTACCTTCCATAATGACAAGGCTACCATCCATTGGAGTAACAAAAATCTTGACAACTGACTAACTTCCATAATTACAAGGCTACCATCCATTGGAGTAACCAGTATCTCGACAACAGACTACATTCCATAATGACAAGGATACCATACATTGGAGTAACAAACATATCGACAAAAGACTAGCTTTCATAATGACAAGGCTACCATCCATTGGACTAAGAAAAATATTAACAACAAACTACCTTCCATAATTACAAGGCTACCATCCATTGGAGTAAAAAAAAACTCGACAACAGACTACCTTCCATAATGACAAGGTTACCATCCATTGGAATAAGAAAAATCTCGATAGTAGACTACCTTCCATAATGACAAGGCTACCATTAAACGAAATAACAAAAAGCTCGACAACAGACTACCTTCCATAATGACAAGGCTACCATCCATTGGAGTAACAAAAATATTGACAACTGACTAACTTCTATAATTACAAGGCTACCATCCATTGGAGTAACAAATATCTCGACAACAGACTAACTTCCATAATGACAAGGTTACCATTCATTGGAATAACAAAAAACTCGACAACAAACTACCTTCCATAATGACAAGGTTACAATCCATTGGACTAACAAAAATATCGACAATAGACTACCTTCCATAATTACAAGGCTACCATCCATTGGAGTAACAAAAACTCGACAACAGACTACCTTCCATAATGACAAGGTTACCATCCATGGGAATAACAAAAATCTCGACAACATACTACCTTCCATAATGACAAGAATACCATCCAACGAAATAAAAAAAATCTCGACAACAGACTACCTTCCATAATGAGAAGGCTACCATCCATTGGAGTAAAAAATTATCGACAACAAACTACCTTCCATAATGACAAGGATACCATCCATTGGAATAACAAAAATCTCGACAACAAACTACTTTCCATAATGACAACGCTACCATCAAAAGAAATAACAAAAATCTCGACAACAAAATACCTTCCATAATTACCAGGTTACCATCCATTGGAATAACAAAAATCTCGACAAGAGACTACCTTGCATAATGACAAGGCTACCATCCAACGAAATAACAAAAATCTTGACAGCAGACTACCTTTCATAATGATAAGGATACCATCCATTGGAGTAAAAAAGATATCAACAACGGACTACCTTCCATAATGACAAGGCTACCATCCACTGGAGTAACAAAAATCTCGACAACAAACTACCTTTCATAATGACAAGGCTACCATCCATTAGACTATCAAAAATCTCGACCGCAGACTACCTTCCACAATGACAAGGCTACCATCCATTGGAGTAACAAAAATCTTGACAACTGACTAACTTCCATAATTACAAGGCTATCGTCCATTGGAGTAACAAGTATCTCGACAACAGACTACATTCCATATTGACAAGGATACCATCCATTGAAGTAACAAAAATATCGACAACAAACTACCTTCCATAATGACAAGGCTACCATCCATTGGAGTAACAAAAAACTCGACAACAGACTACCTTCCATAATGACAAGGTTACCGTCCATTGGAATAAGAAAAATCTCGACAATAGACTACCTTCTATAATGACAAGGCTACCATCGAACGAAATAACAAAAAGCTCGACAACAGACTACCTTCCATAATGACAAGGCTACCGTCCATTGGAGTAACAAAAATATTGACAACTGACTAACTTCTATAATTACAAGGCTACCATCCATTGGAGTAAAAAATATCTCGACAACAGACTACCTTCCATAATGACAAGGCTACCATCCATTGGACTATCAAAAATCTCGACAACAGACTACCTTCCATAATGACAAGGCTACCATCCAGTGGAATAACAAAAATCTCAACAACAGACTACCTTCCATAATGACAAGGCTATCATCCATTGGAGTACCAAAAATCTAAACAATAGACTACCTTCCATAATGACAAGGCTACCATCCATTGGAGTAAGAAAAATCTCGAAAACATACTAACTTCCATAATTACAAGTCTAACATCCATTGGAGTAACAAATATCTCGAAAAAAGACTACCTTTCATAATGACATGGCTATCATCAGTTTGGAGTAACCAAAATATCGACAATAGACTACCTTCTATAATGACAAGGATACCATCCATTGGAATAACACAAATCTCGACAACAGACTACCTTGCATAATGACAAGGCTACCATCCAACGAAATAACAAAATTTTTGACAACAGACTACCTTCCATAATGACTAGGTTACCATCCATTGGAATAAAAAAAACTCGACAACAAACTACCTTCCATAATGTCAAGGTTAACATCCATTGGAGTAACAAAAATATCGACAAGAGACTACCTTCCATAATTACAATGCTACTATCCATTGGAGTAACAAAAACTCGACAACATACTACCTTCCATAATGACATGGTTACCATTCATTGGAATTACAAAAATATCGACAACAGACTACCTTCCATAATGACATTGCTACCATCCATTGGAGTAACAAAAATATCGACAACAGACTACATTCCATAATGACAAGGCTACCATCCAGTGGAGTAACAAAAATATCGACAACAGACTACATTCCATAATGACAAGGCTACCGTCCATTGGAGTAACAAAAATATCGACAATAGACTACCTTCCATAATGACAAGGCTACAATCCATTGGAGTAAGAAAAATATTAACAACAAACTACCTTCCATAATTACAAGGCTACCATTCATTGGACTAACAAAAAACTCGACAACAGACTACCTTCAATAATGACAAGGTTACCATCCATTGGAATAAGAAAAATCTCGACAACAGACTACCTTGCATAATGACAAGGCTACCATCCAATGAAATAACAAAAAGCTCGACAACAGACTACCTTCCACAATGACAAGGATACCATCCATTGGAGTAAAAAAGATATCAACAACAGACTACCTTCCCTAATTAGAGGCTACCATCCATTGGAGTAACAAAAAACTCGACAAGAGACTACCTTCCATAATGACAAGGTTACCATCCATTGGAATAATAAAAATCTCGACAACAGACTACCTTCCATAATGACAAGGCTACCATTAAAGAAAATAACAAAAATATCGACAACAGACTACCTTCCATAATTACTAGGTTACCATCCATTGGAATAACAAAAATCTCGACAACAGACTACCTTCCATAATGACAAGGCTACCATCCCACGAAATAACAAAAATTTCGACAACAGACTACCTTCCATAATGACAAGGTTACTATCCATTGGAATAAAAAAAAACTCGACAACAAACTACCTTCCATAATGACAAGGTTACCATCCATTGGAGTAACAAAAATATCCATAACAGACTACCTTCCATAATTACAAGGTTACCCTCCATTGGAATAACAAAAATCTTGACAACAGACTACCTTCCATAATGACAAGGTTACCATCCATTGGAGAAAGAAAAATATTAACAACAAACTACCTTCCATAATTACAAGGCTATCATCCATTGGAGTTACAAAAAACTCGACAATAGACTACCTTCAATAATGACAAGGTTACCATCCATTGGAATAAGAAAAATCTCGACCACAGACTACCTTCCATAATGACAAGGCTACCATCAAACGAAATAACAAATATCTCGACAACAGACTACCTTCCATAATGACAAGGCTACCATCCATTGGAGTAACAAAAATATTGACAACAAACTACCTTCCATAATTAGAGGCTACCATCCATTGGAGTAATAAAAAACTCGACAAGAGACTACCTTCCATAATGACAAGGTTACCATCCATTGGAATAATAAAAATCTCGACAACAGACTACCTTCCATAATGACAAGGCTACCATTGAAGAAAATAACAAAAATATCGACAAAATACTACCTTGCATAATTACAAGGTTACCATCCATTGGAATAACAAAAATCTCGACAACAGACTACCTTCCAAAATGACAAGGTTACCATCCATTGGAATTAAAAAAAAACTCGACAACAAACTACCTTCCATAATGACAAGGTTATCATCCATTGGAGTAACAAAAATATCGACAACAGACTACCTTCTATAATTACAAGATTACCCTACATTGGAATAACAAAAATCTTGACAACAGATTACCTTCCATAATGACAAGGTTACCATCCATTGGAATAACAAAAATATTGACAATAGACTAACTTCCATATTGACAAGGCTACCATCCAACGAAATAAGAAAAATCTCGACAATTGACTACCTTCCATAATGACAAGGTTACCATTCATTGGAATAACAAAAACCTCGACAATAGACTACCTTCAATAATGACAAGGTTACAATCCATTGGACTACCAAAAATATCAACAACAGACTACCTTCCATAATTACAAGGCTACCATCCATTGGAGTAACAAAAACTCGACAATAGACTACCTTCCGTAATAACAAGGTTTCCATCCATTGGAATAACAAAAATCTCGACAACATACAACCTTCCATAATGACAAGGCTACCATCCAACGAAATAACAAAAATCTCGACAACAGACTACCTTTCATAATGAGAAGGCTACCATCCATTGGAGTAACAAAATTCTCGACAAAAGACTACCTTCCGTAATGGCAAGGCTACCATCCATTAGAGTAAAAAAAATATCGACAATAGACTACCTTACATAATGACAAGGCTATCATCCATTGCAGTAACAAAAATATCGACAACACACTACGTTCCATAATAACAAGGCTGGCATCCAGTGGAGTAACAAAAATCTCGAAAACAAACTACATTCCATAATGACAAGGCTACCATCCATTGGAATATCAAAAATCTCGACAGTAGACTACCTTCCATAAGGACAAGGCTTTCATCCGTTAGAGTAACAAAAATCTTGATAACTGACTAACTTCCATAATTACAAGGCTACCATCCATTGGACTATCAAAAATCTCGACAACAGACTACCTTCGATAATGACAAGGCAACCATCCAGTGGAATAACAAAAATCTCAACAATAGACTACCTTCCATAATGACATGGCTATCATCCATTGGAGTACCAAAAATCTGTACAATAGACTACCTTCCATAATGACAATGCTACCATCCATTGGACTAACAAAAATCTAAATGAAAGACTACTTTCCATAATGACAAGGCTACTGAAATTCTGGCTGCAGATACACAATGTCACGTTCAATGTTATGACACCGTATCTGACTCACTATATGACAGTAAATACAAAAGCAATAAAGAACACAGTCAATTGTTTACCCAGTTCAGTGTGCAACAACACCTACTCTGGGGGCTACCAAGCCAGGGAGGAAATCCACTATAAGAGATGTTAATTCAGGAATAAACCAACCAGTTTATCTCCTTCACTTAAGACCTACCCAATGCAATTTCAATCTAAGTACAACTTAAACCTGAGTTCCTACTCACTCCCCCTCAATCACAGCAGTGATACATAAAACAATTTGACTAATGAATTGATGAAGGCAGTCTTCAAAAACATACACTTGATTAAGCTTCACAGCTTTTTAATCAAGCAACATAACCACTCTTGCTTCACAGCTTTGAGTGATACACAAACTAACTTGACTCTGCTTCACAGCTTTAGTCAAGGGACATTCAAACACTCTTGCTTCAAAGCTTTGAGTGCTACACAACCCTTACAATTAAAAACCTATTCCAAGTCACTTACCACAATGATAATTGCTTGGAGTACAATAATTAAACCTATACAGTTTACAAATGATCTTCTGATCACCAAGGGATTACTTGCAAAACAGCAGCTCTGTTGAATATATAGCAGCTGCAACTTCAGTTAGGGTTTCCACAAAAACCTAGGGTTAATTCCGTTTGACCTCAAGACCAGGTCACAGGACTTTTTTAACCAGGTTAGGGTTGAGCTAGGTTACCCCTCAGAAAACGCAGGATTCTGTTCTGAAAAGACTGAGTTATTTTCCTGAAAAAACTCAGACTTATCCAACCTGCAAACCTGTTAGTTCAGAACAGGATGTTTTAACATCTGTTATGACATCTGAGAAAACATGTCTACTGATTTAGTAAAATGTGATCATTTTGCAAAATGCTCAGATACACACTTATAAACATCAGTACCTGAATGACAATATTTTTCTGCAAAGGTACCTAATGAATCAGTACAAACTAAACTAGAATGTTATGACATCAGTCATGACATTCACATATACACTTGGGTTTTACCAAAAATGCAAGCCAATACCTAAACAACTACAAACTCCCCCTTTGGCAGATTTTTGGCTAAAGACCCTAAGCAATCAGAGATAGATAGCAGCAGAAATAAATGACTGCAGAAAAATAGAATGTCTAATTGAGCAAGTACATATTAAGTACCAAAATATTCTCCCCCTCTTTAGCCACAAATGGGCCAAAGATACATGTTCATAATGATTATACAGTTATCCAAAACAAATAATAAGAGCAGCAGCAGAAAAAATAAGCTGAACACACTTCCAAACTCCACCAGATATCAGCACCAACCAGCAACACCACCAAACAGCAACTAACCTTTAAGCACTGTCATCAGACTCAGAGGAGCTAGTTTCTTCAATGTTGAGATGACCTTCAGCTTCTACACCTTCTTCCCTTCTGTTTCCTTCAGCTTCCTCCTTTTCCAACCTGGAAATTAGGATTTCTAGGGTCTTTTTCCTAGCATCCAGCTCTTTGCAAGTCTCTTTTAACACAACTATGACATCAGATGTCTTGGACTGGGTCTTCACAGACGATGTCTCAGCTGATGTTATGACAATATCTGGAGCATGAGATCCCTGAAACAGTTTGTAGTGCAAGCCAAGGGCAGGAGCTCTTTTGCAGGCTGTATCTCTTGCCACAAGGATATCAGGGTATTGTGAAAGGATAACTCCACAAAGGAGGGAGGGAAAGGCGATTGGTCCTTTAACAGCATAACTGCCAGCATGCTTTAAAGTTTGTTCAAAGATGTACCTGCCATAGTCAAAAGCAGTCTTGGTTCCCACAGCATAAATAAATCTCCCAAATCCTGTGGAGATAGTTGATTTATGATTTGTAGGCACCCAGTTGGCTGCACCTATTTTATGCAGGATGGCAAATTTCATGCTGAGTTTGCTAGCATTCAGCTTGCCTTTCAAGGGCCAGCACTTTACTTGCCTGGCTGTGATGGTTTGACAAACTTCATTGTCAGTGGCCTCCAGATCAGGACAATCCTCATTTGTTCTTCCAAGAAACTTGTTAATTTCTGATGGAGAGAACTTGACCCTTCTTCCTCTAACAAAAACACTTTCAAAGTCAGCTGACCTTCCATCAGCACAATCATTAGACAAGTTCACTACAAACTCCTTGACCAGATTTTCATAACATTTGTTAAATTTTATCACTGTCTTCATCAGTCCAGCATTCTTGATCAGGTCCATGATGTCTTTGCACTCCAAGGCATCATTGTTGAGTTCTCTCTCTAAAGCTATTCTCTTTAAGCAAACATATTTCCATCTGTTTGCATTGTCAGGATGATGAAAAGAGATGTTGTCTGTTGGGACTTCAGGTACTCTAGCAATTTTGCTGGAGGGGAGCTTCCTTCTGATAGGAGTTTCTTCAGCATCAATCTCAAATTCTGATTCCTCATCAGAATCAGAAGATTCAGGTTCTTTTCTCTTCTTAGAGATTGGTTGTCTAGCAGTATGCACCTGGGCCTTCTTCCCTTTTGTCTGAATACTTTTCTCAGCCATGCCTTCAGCCTTGGATTTCTTAGCAGCAGGTTTATCTTTGGACACACATTTTGCATCATTCTGATTACTCTTTCTTTTCATCAATCTCCTAGCTATGCTAGGGTTCACATTAGCAATCAGATCATTATCTGAGTAATCCTCATCCACATCAATGATAGGTGGATCAGCTGCCTTTTCTGAAGGGTTCTGAATGTTGTCTTTTTGTGTCACAACATTCTCAGTGACATCTACATTCTCAGAGACTTCCACATTTGGGATTTCTGATTGATTTAAAGGGACAGAAATCCCCGGTACAGGTTGGTTTCCACTCAGTATACTAGTAACAAGCCTAGCAATGGCTTGATGAACTTGAACTGATCCTTCTCTATTTGGTACAGAAGAAGAAGGATGAGAAGAATTACCAGAGGCTGTAGCTTGAGCTCTTCCTGCATGTCTAGTTCTTAGCTTTTTGACTTTGGCTGGGTCAGTTGCCATCTCTCTGAGAGGAGTGACCTCAAGAACTTCAGATTCTATGCATGTGGTGATTGCTCTAGAGTCTTGGTCAGATGATGAAGATGATGAGGATGATGAAGTCGCCTTGGTTGAAGATGATGTCTGAGACATTTTGATTGACTTTGAGTAACGATAGCAATTTGAGAAAAATCTTTGATTGAGAGGAGGAAACAGGTTGCAAGGACGAGAGAGGTAGGAGGCAAAAGGGAGTCTTTTCAACTTCTTAAAGATTTTTAAAGAATTGGGAAAGCATATGATTAACCCACTAAAGATAGACTTAATAAAATTAACTCCTTCAACCTTTATTTTAAGCAAAATTAATTGCTATAATTTCTCATGTTGGTAAATACCCAACCTGCCCCTCAAATTTTCAAGTTTATTTCCAACAAGAGCCTTGGTAGAAGAATCAGTCAGCTGAAGCTTAAAGAAGCTATGTTCCAGTTTAAATGACTTCTTCTCTATAGAGTCAATGTGCTTGTTCCTGTTATGCTGAATAGGGTTCAAGGAAATATTGATTGTATTCAGATTGTCACAACACAATGTCACAACATCTTGTGTGACATTATACTCAGTGAGCATCTGTTTTGACCAGATATTTTGAGAACAGTTTTTCCTAGCAGCAACTATTTCCGCACAGAGTTGGGAAGACATTCTTTTGATATGAATCATAGTTCTGGTTGATTCTTGAATAATTTTCTGTTTGTCCAGTCCATTTTGATGGAGAGTTATAAGAGAGGAGATTTCAAGCCTCATTTCTTCAGGGAAACAGAATTTATTAGACTTGTTATTTCCAACATCCTTGTCAAGATAACTTATGGTTCTGACAACACATCCTTCTTCAAGTTTACTTCCCACATCACATACATTATCAACCTATAGTTTTGGAGTTCTTTTGACTGCTTCCATAGAAATAGCTCTTTTCATTCTTCTTAGATGAAGAGGACCAAGCTTATGCTGCCACAGTTTCATCTCTTTTTCTTCTTTGGTAATTGGACACATAGTGGAGATATCAGTGTTCTCAGGCTGCCATAAGTAGCAGTTATCTTCGGATCTGATTCCTCTCATTACAACTTCTAGTTTTTCATTAATTACTAGACATTCAGATTTTGAGAAGTTGACCTTGAATCCTAGATCACATAATTGACTGATACTAATGAGATTAGCAGTCAGCCCTTTTACCAGCAGTACTTTATTCAGACTTGGAACTCCAGGACAGTCCAAATTACCAACTCCTTTGACTTTACCTTTAGCACCATCTCCAAAGGTCACAAAACTGGTGGTGTGAGGCTTAACATTATTGAGGAGACTTTTCATTCCAGTCATGTGTCTGGAACATCCACTGTCAAAGTACCAGCCTTCCTTTGCAGACACTCTCAGGGAAGTATGGGCTATCAGGGCAGTAGCCTTTTTCTTCCAATGAGGAGTATGTGGTACCCTTTTTGGCTTAGGTTTAGCACCTGAGTTTTGACTAGGGTATCCATGCAATTTGAAGCAGAAGGGCTTTATGTGTCCATACCTCCCACAATGATGACATCTCCATCTTTGGTATTTTTTCTTCATGTATTTCTGATGTTGAGAGTTGTGTTGAGACATCTTCTTTGACAATTGTTTAACATGCCTGATCTTCTTGTCTGCACCAGGTTTCTTAGCTTCCACAAATCCTAGACCAAATTTGTTTCCCACATTTTGTCCAACTTGAAGGATCTCTTCCAATTTATCTGATCCATTGGTCAACATCTTGACAGATTTTGTCATTTGGTTCAGTTGTGAGTTCAGTAATTGAACTTCCCCTTCTAGGTGACTTATAGTTTCAAGATCTGCCCTTTTTTCAGCCTCCAGCTTTATAATGAGTTTTGATTGTTTCTCATTTTGCACACAGACTTCAGCACTTCGGATACACAATTTCTTGTAGGTATCAGCCAGTTCTTCAAATGTCACTTCTTCATCACTAGTGTCACTTTCAGAAGTACAAACACTAGTTAGAGCAGTAACTAGTTTGGCAGATTTTTCTTCAGAATTACTTTCTGAATCATAGTCAGACCAAGTAACAGTCATTCCTTTCTTTTGTTTCTTAAGAAAGGTAGGACATTCAGCTCGAATATGTCCATATCCTTCACATCCATGGCATTGAATACCTCTGCCTTGGTTTCCCTTTTCTTCTGACCTTGGTCTTCTGCTAGAACTGTCAATGTCAGAGGGAATGTTATGAACATTAGACCTTGACTTTGGATCCATTCTTTTGATGAGCTTGTTGAACTGTCTTCCAAGCATGGCAATAGCTTCTGAAATATTTTCTTCTTCATCCTCCTTGTTTTCAACATCAGTGTTGGATACAAGTGCTATGCTTTTGTTCTTCTTGTCACCATTATCAGTGATCCCCATCTCAAAAGTCTGAAGAGACCCAATAAGTTCATCCACTTTCAACTTGCTAATGTCCTGGGCTTCCTCTATGGCAGTTACCTTCATTGCAAATCTTTTAGGCAAGGATCTGAGAATCTTCCTCACCAGTTTTTCTTTTGACATCTTTTCTCCCAGTGCTCCTGAGGTGTTGGCAATCTCCAAGATGTTCTTGTGAAACTCATGAATGGTTTCATCTTCCATCATTTTTAGATTCTCAAACTTGGTAGTCAACATCTGAAGCCTTGACATTTTTACTTTGGGAGTGCCCTCATGAGTATTTTTGAGAGTGTCCCAAACTTCCTTGGCCAGTTCATATTGATGTACTAGTCTGAAAATGTTTCTATCAATTCCATTGAACAAGGCATTTAAAGCTTTGGAATTTCCCAGGGCTAACTCATCTTCTTCTTTACTCCAATCTTCCTCAGGCTTCAGACTGATTGTCCCATCTTTCTCAGTTATGGTGGGATGGATCCATCCTTTGTCAGCAGCTCTCCAAGCCTTTTTGTCCAGAGATTTTAGGAAGGCAATCATACGAGGTTTCCAGTAGTCATAATTAGTTCCATCCAGAATGGGTGGTCTATTTCCAAAAACTCCTTCTTTGTCCATAGTGCCAGAAAGTGATATCCCTAGATCTCACCCAGTAATACAGGCAGGGTGCCTGCTCTGATGCCAATTGAAATTCTGGCTGCAGATACACAATGTCACGTTCAATGTTATGACACCGTATCTGACTCACTATATGACAGTAAATACAAAAGCAATAAAGAACACAGTCAATTGTTTACCCAGTTCAGTGTGCAACAACACCTACTCTGGGGGCTACCAAGCCAGGGAGGAAATCCACTATAAGAGATGTTAATTCAGGAATAAACCAACCAGTTTATCTCCTTCACGTAAGACCTACCCAATGCAATTTCAATCTAAGTACAACTTAAACCTGAATTCCTACTCACTCCCCCTAAATCACAGCAGTGATACATAAAACAATTTGACTAATGAATTGATGAAGGCACTCTTCAAAAACATACACTTGATTAAGCTTCACAGCTTTTTAATCAAGCAACACAACCACTCTTGCTTCACAGCTTTGAGTGATACACAAACTAACTTGACTCTGCTTCACAGCTTTAGTCAAGGGACATTCAAACACTCTTGCTTCAAAGCTTTGAGTGCTACACAACCCTTACAATTAAAAACCTATTCCAAGTCACTTACCACAATGATAATTGCTTGGAGTACAATAATTAAACCTATACAGTTTACAAATGATCTTCTGATCACCAAGGGATTACTTGCAAAACAGCAGCTCTGTTGAATATATAGCAGCTGCAACTTCAGTTAGGGTTTCCACAAAAACCTAGGGTTAATTCCGTTTGACCTCAAGACCAGGTCACAAGACTTTATTAACCAGGTTAGGGCTGAGCTAGGTTACCCCTCAGAAAACGCAGGATTCTGTTCTGAAAAGACTGAGTTATTTTCCTGAAAAAACTCAGACTTATCCAACCTGCAAACCTGTTAGTTCAGAACAGGATGTCTTAACATCTGTTATGACATCTGAGAAAACCTGTCTACTGATTTAGTAAAATGTGATCATTTTGCAAAATGCTCAGATACACACTTATAAACATCAGTACGTGAATGACAATATTTTTCTGCAAAGGTACCTAATGAATCAGTACAAACTAAACTAGAATCTTATGACATCAGTCATGACATTCACATATACACTTGGGTTTTACCAAAAATGCAAGCCAATACCTAAACAACTACAGCTACCATTCATTGGAGTAACAAAAATCTCGAAAATAGACTAACTTCCATAATTACAAGGCTACCATCCATTGGAGTAAAAAATATCTCCACAAAAGACTACCTTCCATAATGACAAGGCTACCATCCATTCGAGTAACCAAAATATCGACAACAGACTACCTTCTATAATGATAAGGCTAGCATCCATTGGAGTAACAAAAATCTCGACAACAAACTACCTTCCAAAATGAAAATGTTACCATCCATTGGAATAACAAAAATCCCAACAACAAACTACCTTCCATAATGACAAGGCTACCATCCAACGAAATAACAAAAATTTCGACAACAAACTACCTTCCATAATGACAAGGATACCATTCATTGGAATACCAAAAAACTCGACAACAGAATACCTTCCATAATGACAAGGTTACAATCCATTGGACTAACAAAAATATCGACAACAGACTACCTTCCATAATTACAAGGCTACCATCCATTGGAGTAACAAAAACTCGACAACAGACTACCTTCCATAATGACAAGGTTACCATTCATTGGAATAACAAAAATATCGACAACAGACTACCTTCCATAATGACAATGCTACCATCCATTGGAGTAACAAAAATATCGACAACAGACTACCTTCCATAATGACAATGCTACCATCCATTGGAGTAACAAAAATATCGACAACAGACTACCTTCCTTAATGAGAAGGCTACCATCCATTGGAGTAACAAAATTCTCGACAACAGACTACCTTCCGTAATGGCAAGGCTACCATATATTAGAGTAAAAAAAATCTCGACAACATACTACCTTACCTAATGACAAGGCTAACATCCATTGGAGTAACAAAAATATCGACAACACACTACGTTCCATAATGACAAGTCTACCATCCAGTGGAGTAACAAAAATCTCGAAAACAAACTACATTCCATAATGACAAGGCTATCATCCATTAGAATATCAAAAATCTCAATAGCAGACTACCTTCCATAATGACAAGGTTACCATCCTTTGGAGTAACAAAAATCTTGACAACTGACTAACTTCCATAATTACAAGGTTACCATTTATTGGACTATCAAAAATCTCGATAACAGACTACCTTCCATAATGACAAGGCTACCATCCAGTGGAATAATAAAAATCTCAACAATAGACTACCTTCCATAATGACATGGCTATCATCCATTGGAGTACCAAAAATTTGAACAATAGACTACCTTCCATAATGACAATGCTACCATCCATTGGACTAACAAAAATCTCAATGAAAGACTACTTTCCATAATGACAAGGCTACCATCCATTGGAGTAACAAAAATCTCGAAAACAGACTAACTTCCATAATTACAAGGCTACCATCCATTGGAGTAACAAATATCTCCACAAAAGACTACCTTCCATAATGACAAGGCTACCATCCATTCGAGTAACCAAAATATCGACAACAGACTACCTTCTATAATGACAAGGCTAGCATCCATTGGAGTAACAAAAATCTCGAAAACAAATTACCTTTCATAATGAAAATGTTACCATCCATTGGAATAACAGAAATCTCGACAACAAACTACCTTCCATAATAACAAGGCTACCATCCAACGAAATAACAAAAATTTCGACAACAAACTACCTTCCATAATGACAAGGTTACCATTCATTGAAATAACAAAAAACTCGACAACAGACTACCTTCCATAATGACAAGGTTACAATCCATTGGACTAACAAAAATATCGACAACAGACTACCTTCCATAATTACAAGGCTACCATCCATTGGAGTAACAAAAACTCGACAACAGACTACCTTCCATATTGACAACGTTACCATTCGTTGGAATAATAAAAATATCTACAACAGACTACCTTCCATAATGACAATGCTACCATCTATTGGAGTAACAAAAATATCGACAACAGACTACATTCCATAATGACAAGGCTACCATACATTGGAGTAACAAAAATATCGATAACAGACTACATTCCATAATGACAAGGCTACCATCCATTGGAGTAACAAAAATATCGACAATAGACTACTTTCCATAATGACAAGGCTACCATCCATTGGAGTAAGAAAAATATTAACAACAAACTACCTTCCATAACTACAAGGCTACCATCCATTGGAGTAACAAAAAACTCGACAATAGACTACCTTCAATAATGACAAGGTTACCATCCATTGGCATAAGAAAAATCTCGACAACAGACTACCTTGCATAATGATAAGGCTACCATCCAGCGAAATATCAAAAATCTCGACAGTAGACTACCTTCCATAATGAGAAGGATACCATCCATTGAGTATAAAATATATCAACATTAGACTACCTTCCATAATGACAAGGCTACCATCCATTGGAGTAACAAAAATCTCGACAACAAACTACCTTCCATAATGACAAGGCTACCATCCATTGGACTAACAAAAATCTCGACAGCAGACCACCTTCCATAATGACAAGGATACCATCCATTGGAATAACAAAAATCTAGACAACAAACTATCTTCCATAATGATAAGGCTACCATCAAACGAAATAACAAAATTCTCGACAACAGACTACCTTCCATAATTACCAGGTTACCATCCATTGGAATAACAAAAATCTGGACAACAAACTACCTTCCATAATGACAAGGCTACCATCCAACGAAATAACAAAAATTTCGACAACAAACTACCTTTTATAATGACAAGGTTACCATTCAGGGAATAACAAAAAACTCGACAACAGACTACCTTCCATAATGACAAGGTTAAAATCCATTGGACTAACAAATATATCGACAACAGACTACCTTCCATATTTACAAGGCTTCCATCCATTGGAGTAACAAAAACTCGACAACAGACTACCTTCCATAATGACAAGGTTACCATTCATTGGAATAACAAAAATATCGACAACAGACTACCTTCCATAATGACAATGCTACCATCCATTTGAGTAACAAAAATATCGACAACAGACTACATTCCATAATGACAAGGCTACCATCCATTGGAGTAACAAAAATATCGACAAAAGACTACATTCCATAATGACAAGGCTACCATCCATTGGAGTAAGAAAAACATCGACAATAGACTACCTTCCATAATGACAAGGCTACCATCCATCGGAGTAAGAAAAATATTAACAACAACTACCTTCCATAATTACAAGGCTACCATCCATTGAAGTAACAAAAAACTCGACAACAGACTACCTTCAATAATGACAAGGTTTCCATCCATTGGAATAAGAAAAATCACGACAACAGACTACCTTGCATAATGACAAGGCTACCATCCAACGAAATAACAAAAATCTCGACAGTAGACTACCTTCCATAATGACAAGGCTACCATACATTGGAGTAACAAAAATATCGATAACAGACTACATTCCATAATGACAAGGCTACCATCCATTGGAGTAACAAAAATATCGACAATAGACTACCTTCCATAATGACAAGGCTACCATCCATTGGAGTAAGAAAAATATTAACAACAAACTACCTTCCATAACTAAAAGACTACCATCCATTGGAGTAACAAAAAACTCGACAACAGACTACCTTCAATAATCACAAGGTTACCATCCATTGGCATAAGAAAAATATCGACCACAGACTACCTTGCATAATGACAAGGCTACCATCCAACGAAATATCAAAAATATCGACAGTAGACTACCTTCAATAATGATAAGGATACCATCCATTGGAGTAAAAAAGATATCAACAACAGACTACCTTCCATAATGACAAGGCTACAATCCATTGGAGTAACAAAAATCTCAACAACAAACTACCTTCCATAATGACATGGCTGCCATCCATTGGACTATCAAAAATCTCGACAGCAGACCACCTTCCATAATGACAAGGATACCATCCATTGGAATAACAAAAATCTAGACAACAAACTATCTTCCATAATGATAAGGCTACCATCAAACGAAATAAAAAAATTCTCGACAACAGACTAACTTCCATAATTACCAGGTTACCATCCATTGGAATAACAAAAATCTGGACAACAAACTACCTTCCATAATGACAAGGCTACCATCCAACGAAATAACAAAAATTTCGACAACAGACTACCTTCCATAATGAGAAGGCTACCATCCATTGGAGTAACAAAATTCTCGACAAAAGACTACCTTCCGTAATGGCAAGGCTACCATCCGTTAGAGTAAAAAAAATCTCGACAATAGACTACCTTACATAATGACAAGGCTATCATCCATTGCAGTAACAAAAATATCGACAACACACTACGTTCCATAATGACAAGGCTACCATCCAGTGGAGTAACAAAAATATCGAAAACAAACTACATTCCATAATGACAAGGCTACCATCCATTGGAATATCAAAAATCTCGACAGCAGACTACCTTCCATAATGACAAGGCTTTCATCCGTTGGAGTAACAAAAATCTTGATAACTGACTAACTTCCATAATAACAAGGCTACCATCCATTGGACTATCAAAAATCTCGACAACAGACTACCTTCCATAATGACAAGGCTACCATCCAGTGGAATAACAAAAATCTCAACAATAGACTACCTTCCATAATGACATGGCTATCATCCATTGGAGTACCAAAAATCTGAACAACAGACTACCTTCCATAATGACAAGGCTACCATCCATTGGACTAACAAAAATCTAAATGAAAGACTACTTTCCATAATGACAAGGCTACCATCTATTGGAGTAACAAAAATCTCGAAAGCAGACTAACTTCCATAATTACAAGGCTACCATCCATTGGAGTAAAAAATATCTCCACAAAAGACTACCTTCCATAATGATAAGGCTAGCATCCATTGGAGTAACCAAAATATCGACAACAGACTACCTTCTATAATGATAAGGCTAGCATCCATTGGAGTAACAAAAATCTCGACAATAAACTACCTTCCATAATGAAAATGTTACCATCCATTGGAATAACAAAAATCTCAACAACAAACTACCTTCCATAATGACAAGGCTACCATCCAACGAAATAACAAAAATTTCGACAACAAACTACCTTCCATAATGACAAGGATACCATTCATTGGAATAACAAAAAACTCGACAACAGAATACCTCCCATAATGACAAGGTTACAATCCATTGGACTAACAAAAATATCGACAACAGACTACCTTCCATAATTACAAGGCTACCATCCATTGGAGTAACAAAAACTCGACAATAGACTACCTTCCATAATGACAAGGTTACCATTCATTGGAATAACAAAAATATCGACAACAGACTACCTTCCATAATGACAATGCTACCATCCATTGGAGTAACAAAAATATCGACAATAGACTACCTTCCATAATGACAATGCTACCATCCATTGGAGTAACAAAAATATCGACAACAGACTACCTTCCTTAATGAGAAGGCTACCATCCATTGGAGTAACAAAATTCTCGACAACAGACTACCTTCCGTAATGGCAAGGCTACCATATATTAGAGTAAAAAAATATCGACAACAGACTACCTTACCTAATGACAAGGCTAACATCCATTGGAGTAACAAAAATATCGACAACACACTACGTTCCATAATGACAAGGCTACCATCCAGTGGAGTAACAAAAATCTCGAAAACAAACTACATTCCATAATGACAAGGCTATCATCCATTGGAATATCAAAAATCTCGATAGCAGACTACCTTCCATAATGACAAGGCTACCATCCTTTGGAGTAACAAAAATCTCGAAAACAAACTACATTCCATAATTACAAGGTTACCATCCATTGGACTATCAAAAATCTCGACAACAGACTACCTTCCATAATGACAAGGCTACCATCCAGTGGAATAATAAAAAACTCGACAACAGACTACCTTCAATAATGACAAGGTTACCATCCATTGGCATAAGAAAAATCTCGACAACAGACTACCTTGCATAATGACAAGGCTACCATCCAACGAAATATCAAAAATATCGACAGTAGACTACCTTCCATAATGAGAAGGATACCATCCATTGGAGTAAAAAAGATATCAACAACAGACTACCTTCCATAATGACAAGGCTACCATCCATTGGAGTAACAAAAATCTCGACAACAAACTACCTTCCATAATGACAAGGCTACCATCCATTGGATTATCAAAAATCTCGACAGTAGACCACCTTCCATAATGACAAGGATACCATCCATTGGAATAACAAAAATCTAGACAACAAACTATCTTCCATAATGATAAGGCTACCATCAAACGAAATAACAAAATTCTCGACAATAGACTACCTTCCATAATTACCAGGTTACCATCCATTGGAATAACTAAAATCTGGACAACAAACTACCTTCCATAATGACAAGGCTACCATCCAACGAAATAACAAAAATTTCAAAAACAAACTACCTTCCATAATGACAAGGTTACCATTCATTGGAATAACAAAAAACTCGACAACAGACTACCTTCCATAATAACAAGGTTAAAATCCATTGGACTAACAAATATATCGACAACAGACTACCTTCCATATTTACAAGGCTTCCATCCATTGGAGTAACAAAATGTCGACAATAGACTACCTTCCATAATGACAAGGTTACCATTCATTGGAATAACAAAAATATCGACAACAGACTACCTTCCATAATGACAATGCTACCATTCATTGGAGTAACAAAAATATCGACAACAGACTACATTCAATAATGACAAGGCTACCATCCATTAAAGTTACAAAAATATCGACAAAAGGCTACATTCCATAATGACAAGGCTACCATCCATTGGAGTAACAAAAACATCGACAATAGACTACCTTCCATAATGACAAGGCTACCATCCATTGGAGTAAGAAAAATATTAACAACAAACTACCTTCCATAATTACAAGGCTACCATCCATTGAAGTGACAAAAAACTCGACAACAGACTACCTTCAATAATGACAAGGTTACCATCCATTGGAATAAGAAAAATCTCGACAACAGACTACCTTGCATAATGACAAGGCTACCATCCAACGAAATAACAAAAATCTCGACAGTAGACTACCTTCCATAATGACAAGGATACCATCCATTAGAGTAAAAAAGATATCAACAATAAACTACCTTCCATAATGACAAGGCTACCATCCTTTGGAGTAACAAAAATCTCGACAACAAACTACCTTCCATAATGACAAGGCTACCATCCATTGGACTATCAAAAATCGCGACAGCAGACAACCTTCCATAATGACAAGGCTACCATCCATTGGAGTAACAAGTATCTCGACCACAGACTACATTCCATAATGACAAGGATACCATCCATTGGAGTAACAAAAATGTTGACAATACACTACCTTCCATAATGACAAGGCTACCATCCATTGGAGTAAGAAAAATATTAATAACAAACTACCTTCCATAATTACAAGGCTACCATCCATTGGAGTAACAAAAATCTCGAAAACAGACTAACTTCCATAATTACAAGGCTACCATCCATTGGAGTAACAAATATCTCGAAAAAATACTACCTTCTATAATGACAAGTCTATTATCCATTGGAGTAACCAAAATATCGACAACAGACTACCTTCTATAATGACAAGGCTAGCATACAATGGAGTAAAAAAAATATCGACAACAAACTACCTTCCATAATGACAAGGCTACCATCCATTGGAGTATCAAAAATATCGACAGCAAACTACCTTCCATAATGATAAGGATACCATCCATTGGAATAACAAAAATCTCGACAACAAACTATCTTCCATAATGATAAGGCTACCATCAAACGAAATAACAAAAATCTCGACAACAGACTACCTTCCATAATTACCAGGTTACAATCCATTGGAATAACAAAAAACTCGACAATAGACTACCTTCCATAATGACAAGGTTAAAATCCATTGGACTAACAAATATATCGACAACAGACTACCTTCCATATTTACAAGGCTTCCATCCATTGGAGTAACAAAAAGTCGACAATAGACTACCTTCCATAATGACAAGGTTACCATTCATTGGAATAACAAAAATATCGACAACAGACTACCTTCCATAATGAAAATGCTACCATTCATTGGAGTAACAAAAATATCGACAACAGACTACATTCCATAATGACAAGGCTACCATCCATTGGAGTTACAAAAATATCGACAAAAGGCTACATTCCATAATGACAAGGCTACCATCCATTGGAGTAACAAAAACATCGACAATAGACTACCTTCCATAATGACAAGGATACCATCCATTGGAGTAAGAAAAATATTAACAACAAACTACCTTCCATAATTACAAGGCTACCATCCATTGAAGTAACAAAAAACTCGACAACAGACTACCTTCAATAATGACAAGGTTACCATCCATTGGAATAAGAAAAATCTCGACAACAGACTACCTTGCATAATGACAAGGCTACCATCCAACGAAATAACAAAAATCTCGACAGTAGACTACCTTCCATAATGACAAGGATACCATCCATTAGAGTAAAAAAGATATCAACAACAAACTACCTTCCATAATGACAAGGCTACCATCCTTTGGAGTAACAAAAATCTCGACAACAAACTACCTTCCATAATGACAAGGCTACCATCCATTGGACTATCAAAAATCGCGACAGCAGACAACCTTCCATAATGACAAGGCTACCATCCATTGGAGTAACAAGTATCTCGACCACAGACTACATTCCATAATGACAAGGATACCATCCATTGGAGTAACAAAAATGTTGACAATACACTACCTTCCATAATGACAAGGCTACCATCCATTGGAGTAAGAAAAATATTAATAACAAACTACCTTCCATAATTACAAGGCTACCATCCATTGGAGTAACAAAAATCTCAAAACCAGACTAACTTCCATAATTACAAGGCTACCATCTATTGGAGTAACAAATATCTCGAAAAAATACTACCTTCTATAATGACAAGTCTATTATCCATTGGAGTAACCAAAATATCGACAACAGACTACCTTCTATAATGACAAGGCTAGCATACATTGGAGTAAAAAAAATATCGACAACAAACTACCTTCCATAATGACAAGGCTACCATCCATTGGAGTATCAAAAATATCAACAGCAAACTACCTTCCATAATGATAAGGATACCATCCATTGGAATAACAAAAATCTCGACAACAAACTCTCTTCCATAATGATAAGGCTACCATCAAACGAAATAACAAAAATCTCGACAACAGACTACCTTCCATAATTACCAGGTTACAATCCATTGGAATAACAAAAATCTCGACAACAGACTACCTTCCATATTGACAAGGCTACCATCCAACGAAATAACAAAAATCTCGACAACAGACTACCTTCCATAATGACAAGGTTACCATTCATTGGAATAACAAAAAACTCGACAACAGAATACCTTCCATAATGACAAGGTTACAATCCATTGGACTAACAAAAATATCGACAACAAACTACCTTCCATAATTACAAGGCTACCATCCATTGGAGTAACAAAAACTTGACAACAGACTACCTTCCATAATGACAAGGTTACCATTCATTGGAATAACAAAAATATCGACAACAGACTACCTTCCATAATGACAATGCTACCATCCATTGGAGTAACAAAAATATCGACTACAAACTACCTTCCATAATGACAATGCTACCATCCATTGGAGTAACAAAAATATCGACAACAGGCTACCTTCCATAATGAGAAGGCTACCATCCATTGGAGTAACAAAATTCTCGACAATAGACTACCTTCCGTAATGGCAAGGCTACCATCCATTAGAGTAAAAAAAATCTCGACAACAGACTACCTTACATAATGACAAGGTTATCATCCATTGGAGTAACAAAAATATCGACAACACACTACGTTCCATAATGACAAGGCTACCATCCAGTGGAGTAACAAAAATCTCGAAAACAAACTACATTCCATAATGACAAGGCTACCATCCATTGGAATATTAAAAATCTCGATAGCAGACTACCTTCCATAATGACAAGGCTACCATCTGTTGGAGTAACAAAAATCTTGACAACTGACTTACTTCCATAATGACAAGGTTACAATCCATTGGACTAACAAAAATATCGACAACAGACTACCTTCCATAATTACAAGGATACCATCCATTGGAGTAACAAAAACTCGACAACAGACTACCTTCCATAATGACAATGCTACCATCCATTGGAGTAACAAAAATATCGACTACAAACTACCTTCCATAATGACAATGCTACCATCCATTGGAGTAACAAAAATATCGACAACAGACTACCTTCCATAATGAGAAGGCTACCATCCATTGGAGTAACAAAATTCTCGACAATAGACTACCTTCCGTAATGGCAAGGCTACCATCCATTAGAGTAAAAAAAATCTCGACAACAGACTACCTTACATAATGACAAGGTTATCATCCATTGGAGTAACAAAAATATCGACAAAACACTACGTTCCATAATGACAAGGCTACCATCCAGTGGAGTAACAAAAATCTTGAAAACAAACTACATTCCATAATGACAAGGCTATCATCCATTGGAATATCAAAAATCTCAATAGCAGACTACCTTCCATAATGACAAGGCTACCATCCTTTGGAGTAACAAAAATCTTGACAACTGACTAACTTCCATAATTACAAGGTTACCATTTATTGGACTATCAAAAATCTCGATAACAGACTACCTTCCATAATGACAAGGCTACCATCCAGTGGAATAATAAAAATCTCAACAATAGACTACCTTCCATAATGACATGGCTATCATCCATTGGAGTACCAGAAATTTGAACAATAGACTACCTTCCATAATGACAATGCTACCATCCATTGGACTAACAAAAATCTCAATGAAAGACTACTTTCCATAATGACAAGGCTACCATCCATTGGAGTAACAAAAATCTCGAAAACAGACTAACTTCCATAATTACAAGGCTACCATCCATTGGAGTAACAAATATCTCCACAAAAGACTACCTTCCATAATGACAAGGCTACCATCCATTCGAGTAACCAAAATATCGACAACAGACTACCTTCTATAATGACAAGGCTAGCATCCATTGGAGTAAAAAAAATCTCGACAACAAACTACCTTCCATAATGAAAATGTTACCATCCATTGGAATAACAGAAATCTCGACAACAAACTACCTTCCATAATAACAAGGCTACCATCCAACGAAATAACAAAAATTTCGACAACAAACTACCTTCCATAATGACATGGTTACCATTCATTGGAATAACAAAAAACTCGACAACAGACTACCTTCCATAATGACAAGGTTAAAATCCATTGGACTAACAAATATATCGACAACAGACTACCTTCCATATTTACCAGGCTTCCATCCATTGGAGTAACAAAATCTCGACAACAGACTACCTTACATAATGACAAGGTTATCATCCATTGGAGTAACAAAAATATCGACAAAACACTACGTTCCATAATGACAAGGCTACCATCCAGTGGAGTAACAAAAATCTTGAAAACAAACTACATTCCATAATGACAAGGCTATCATCCATTGGAATATCAAAAATCTCAATAGCAGACTACCTTCCATAATGACAAGGCTACCATCCTTTGGAGTAACAAAAATCTTGACAACTGACTAACTTCCATAATTACAAGGTTACCATTTATTGGACTATCAAAAATCTCGATAACAGACTACCTTCCATAATGACAAGGCTACCATCCAGTGGAATAATAAAAATCTCAACAATAGACTACCTTCCATAATGACATGGCTATCATCCATTGGAGTACCAGAAATTTGAACAATAGACTACCTTCCATAATGACAATGCTACCATCCATTGGACTAACAAAAATCTCAATGAAAGACTACTTTCCATAATGACAAGGCTACCATCCATTGGAGTAACAAAAATCTCGAAAACAGACTAACTTCCATAATTACAAGGCTACCATCCATTGGAGTAACAAATATCTCCACAAAAGACTACCTTCCATAATGACAAGGCTACCATCCATTCGAGTAACCAAAATATCGACAACAGACTACCTTCTATAATGACAAGGCTAGCATCCATTGGAGTAAAAAAAATCTCGACAACAAACTACCTTCCATAATGAAAATGTTACCATCCATTGGAATAACAGAAATCTCGACAACAAACTACCTTCCATAATAACAAGGCTACCATCCAACGAAATAACAAAAATTTCGACAACAAACTACCTTCCATAATGACATGGTTACCATTCATTGGAATAACAAAAAACTCGACAACAGACTACCTTCCATAATGACAAGGTTAAAATCCATTGGACTAACAAATATATCGACAACAGACTACCTTCCATATTTACCAGGCTTCCATCCATTGGAGTAACAAAAACTCGACAACAGACTACCTTCCATAATGACAAGGTTACCATTCATTGGAATAACAAAAATATCGACAACAGACTACCTTCCATAATGACAATGCTACCATCCATTTGAGTAACAAAAATATCGACAACAGACTACATTCCATAATGACAAGGCTACCATCCATTGGAGTAACAAAAATATCGACAAAAGACTACATTCCATAATGACAAGGCTACCATCCATTGGAGTAACAAAAACATCGACAATAGACTACCTTCCATAATGACAAGGCTACCATCCATTGGAGTAAGAAAAATATTAACAACAAACTACCTTCCATAATTACAAGGCTAACATCCATTGAAGTAACAAAAAACACGACAACAGACTACCTTTAATAATGACAAGGTTTCCATCCATTGGAATAAGAAAAATCCCGACAACAAACTACCTTGCATAATGACAAGGCTACCATCCAACGAAATAACAAAAATCTCGACAGTAGACTACCTTCCATAATGACAAGGCTACCATACATTGGAGTAACAAAAATATCGATAACAGACTACATTCCATAATGACAAGGCTACCATCCATTGGAGTAACAAAAATATCGACAATAGACTACCTTCCATAATGACAAGGCTACCATCCATTGGAGTAAGAAAAATATTAACAACAAACTGCCTTCCATAACTACAAGGCTACCATCCATTGGAGTAACAAAAAACTCGACAACAGACTACCTTCAATAATGACAAGGTTACCATCCATTGGCATAAGAAAAATCTCGACAACAGACTACCTTGCATAATGACAAGGCTACCATCCAACGAAATATCAAAAATATCGACAGTAGACTACCTTCCATAATGAGAAGGATACCATCCATTGGAGTAAAAAAGATATCAACAACAGACTACCTTCCATATTTACAAGGCTTCCATCCATTGGAGTAACAAAAACTCGACAACAGACTACCTTCCATAATGACAAGGTTACCATTCATTGGAATAACAAAAATATCGACAACAGACTACCTTCCATAATGACAATGCTACCATCCATTTGAGTAACAAAAATATCGACAACAGACTACATCCATTATGACTAGGCTACCATCCATTGGAGTAACAAAAATATCGACAAAAGACTACATTCCATAATGACAAGGCTACCATCCATTGGAGTAACAAAAACATCGACAATAGACTACCTTCCATAATGACAAGGCTACCATCCATTGGAGTAAGAAAAATATTAACAACAAACTACCTTCCATAATTACAAGGCTAACATCCATTGAAGTAACAAAAAACTCGACAACAGACTACCTTCAATAATGACAAGGTTTCCATCCATTGGAATAAGAAAAATCACGACAACAAACTACCTTGCATAATGACAAGGCTACCATCCAACGAAATAACAAAAATCTCGACAGTAGACTACCTTCCATAATGACAAGGCTACCATACATTGGAGTAACAAAAATATCGATAACAGACTACATTCCATAATGACAAGGCTACCATCCATTGGAGTAACAAAAATATCGACAATAGACTACCTTCCATAATGACAAGGCTACCATCCATTGGAGTAACAAAAATATTAACAACAAACTGCCTTCCATAACTACAAGGCTACCATCCATTGGAGTAACAAAAAACTCGACAACAGACTACCTTCAATAATGACAAGGTTACCATCCATTCGCATAAGAAAAATCTCGACAACAGACTACCTTGCATAATGACAAGGCTACCATCCAACGAAATATCAAAAATATTGACAGTAGACTACCTTCCATAATGAGAAGGATACCATCCATTGGAGTAAAAAAGATATCAACAACATACTACCTTCCATAATGACAAGGCTACCATCCATTGGAGTAACAAAAATCTCGACAACAAACTACCTTCCATAATGACAAGGCTGCCATCCATTGGACTATCAAAAATCTCGACAGCAGACCACCTTCCATAATGACAAGGATACCATCCATTGGAATAACAAAAATCTAGACAACAAACTATCTTCCATAATGATAAGGCTACCATCAAACGAAATAAAAAAATTCTCGACAACAGACTACCTTCCATAATTACCAGGTTACCATCCATTGGAATAACAAAAATCTGGACAACAAACTACCTTCCATAATGACAAGGCTACCATCCAACGAAATAACAAAAATTTCGACAACAGACTACCTTCCATAATGATAAGGCTACCATCCATTGGAGTAGCAAAATTCTCGACAAAAGACTACCTTCCGTAATGGCAAGGCTACCATCCATTAGAGTAAAAAAAATCTCGACAATAGACTACCTTACATAATGACAAGGCTATCATCCATTGCAGTAACAAAAATATCGACAACACACTACGTTCCATAATGACAAGGCTACCATCCAGTGGAGTAACAAAAATCTCGAAAACAAACTACATTCCATAATGACAAGGCTACCATCCATTGGACTATCAAAAATCTCGACAACAAACTACCTTCCATAATGATAAGGCTACCATCCAGTGGAATAACAAAAATCTCAACAATAGACTACCTTCCATAATGACATGGCTATCATCCATTGGAGTACCAAAAATCTGAACAACAGACTACCTTCCATAATGACAAGGCTACCATCCATTGGACTAACAAAAATCTAAATGAAAGACTACTTTCCATAATGACAAGGATACCATCCATTGGAGTAACAAAAATCTCGAAAACAGACTAACTTCCATAATTACAAGGCTACCATCCATTGGAGTAAAAAATATCTCCACAAAAGACTACCTTCCATAATGATATGGCTAGCATCCATTGGAGTAACCAAAATATCGACAACAGACTACCTTCTATAATGATAAGGCTAGCATCCATTGGAGTAACAAAAATCTCGACAACAAACTACCTTCCATAATGAAAATGTTACCATCCATTGGAATAACAAAAATCTCAACAACAAACTACCTTTCATAATGACAAGGCTACCATCCAACGAAATAACAAAAATTTCGACAACAAACTACCTTCCATAATGACAAGGATACCATTCATTGGAATAACAAAAAACTCGACAACAAAATACCTTCCATAATGACAAGGTTACAATCCATTGGACTAACAAAAATATCGACAACAGACTACCTTCCATAATTACAAGGCTACCATCCATTGGAGTAACAAAAACTCGACAACAGACTACCTTCCATAATGACAAGGTTACCATTCATTGGAATAACATAAATATCGACAACAGACTACCTTCCATAATGACAATGCTACCATCCATTGGAGTAACAAAAATATCGACAACAGACTACCTTCCATAATGACAATGCTACCATCCATTGGAGTAACAAAAATATCGACAACAGACTACCTTCCTTAATGAGAAGGCTACCATCCATTGGAGTAACAAAATTCTCAACAACAGACTACCTTCCGTAATGGCAAGGCTACCATATATTAGAGTAAAAAAAATCTCGATAACATACTACCTTACCTAATGACAAGGCTAACATCCATTGGAGTAACAAAAATATCGACAACACACTACGTTCCATAATGACAAGGCTACCATCCAGTGGAGTAACAAAAATCTCGAAAACAAACTACATTCCATAATGACAAGGCTATCATCCATTGGAATATCAAAAATCTCGATAGCAGACTACCTTCCATAATGACAAGGCTACCATCCTTTGGAGTAACAAAAATCTTGACAACTGACTAACTTCCATAATTACAAGGTAACCATCCATTGGACTATCAAAAATCTCGACAACAGACTACCTTCCATAATGACAAGGCTACCATCCAGTGGAATAATAAAAAACTCGACAACAGACTACCTTCAATAATGACAAGGTTACCATCCATTGGCATAAGAAAATTCTCGACAACAGACTACCTTGCATAATGACAAGGCTACCATCCAACGAAATATCAAAAATATCGACAGTAGACTACCTTCCATAATGAGAAGGATACCATCCATTGGAGTAAAAAAGATATCAACAACAGACTACCTTCCATAATGACAAGGCTACCATCCATTGGAGTAACAAAAATCTCGACAACAAACTACCTTCCATAATGACAAGGCTACCATCCATTGGACTATCAAAAATCTCGACAGCAGACAACCTTCCATAATGACAAGGATACCATCCATTGGAATAACAAAAATCTAGACAACAAACTATCTTCCATAATGATAAGGCTACCATCAAACGAAATAACAAAATTCTCGACAACAGACTACCTTCCATAATTACCAGGTTACCATCCATTGGAATAACAACAATCTGGACAACAAACTACCTTCCATAATGACAAGGCTACCATCCAACGAAATAACAAAAATTTCGAAAACAAACTACCTTCCATAATGACAAGGTTACCATTCATTGGAATAACAAAAAACTCGACAACAGACTACCTTCCATAATGAGAAGGTTAAAATCCATTGGACTAACAAATATATCGACAACAAACTACCTTCCATATTTACAAGGCTTCCATCCATTGGAGTAACAAAAAGTCGACAATAGACTACATTCCATAATGACAAGGCTACCATCCATTGAAGTAACAAAAAACTCGACAACAGACTACCTTCAATAATGACAAGGTTACCATCCATTGGAATAAGAAAAATCTCAACAACAGACTACCTTGCATAATGACAAGGCTACCATCCAACGAAATAACAAAAATCTCGACAGTAGACTACCTTCCATAATGACAAGGATACCATCCATTAGAGTAAAAAAGATATCAACAACAGACTACCTTCCATAATGACAAGGCTACCATCCTTTGGAGTAACAAAAATCTCGACAACAAACTACCTTCCATAATGACAAGGCTACCATCCATTGGACTATCAAAAATCGCGACAGCAGATAACCTTCCATAATGACAAGGCTACCATCCATTGGAGTAACAAGTATCTCGACCACAGACTACATTCCATAATGACAAGGATACCATCCATTGGAGTAACAAAAATGTGGACAATACACTACCTTCCATAATGACAAGGCTACCATCCATTGGAGTAAGAAAAATATTAATAACAAACTACCTTCCATAATTACAAGGCTACCATCCATTGGAGTAACAAAAATCTCGAAAATAGACTAACTTCCATAATTACAAGGCTACCATCCATTGGAGTAACAAATGTCTCGAAAAAATACTACCTTCTATAATGACAAGTCTATTATCCATTGTAGTAACCAAAAATCGACAACAGACTACCTTCTATAATGACAAGGCTAGCATACATTGGAGTAATAAAAATATCGACAACTAACTACCTTCCATAATGACAAGGCTACCATCCATTGGAGTATCAAAAATATCGACAGCAAACTACCTTCCATAATGATAAGGATACCATCCATTGGAATAACAAAAATCTCGACAATAGACTACCTTCCGTAATGGCAAGGCTACCATCCATTAGAGTAAAAAAAATCTCGACAACAGACTACCTTACATAATGACAAGGTTATCATCCATTGGAGTAACAAAAATATCGACAACACACTACGTTCCATAATGACAAGGCTACCATCCAGTGGAGTAACAAAAATCTCGAAAACAAACTACATTCCATAATGACAAGGCTACCATCCATTGGAATATCAAAAATCTCGATAGCAGACTACCTTCCATAATGACAAGGCTACCATCTGTTGGAGTAACAAAAATCTTGACAACTGACTTACTTCCATAATGACAAGGTTACAATCCATTGGACTAACAAAAATATCGACAACAGACTACCTTCCATAATTACAAGGATACCATCCATTGGAGTAACAAAAACTCGATAACAGACTACCTTCCATAATGACAATGCTACCATCCATTGGAGTAACAAAAATATCGACTACAAACTACCTTCCATAATGACAATGCTACCATCCGTTGGAGTAACAAAAATATCGACAACAGACTACCTTCCATAATGAGAAGGCTACCATCCATGGGAGTAACAAAATTCTCGACAATAGACTACCTTCCGTAATGGCAAGGCTACCATCCATTAGAGTAAAAAAATCTCGACAACAGACTACCTTACATAATGACAAGGTTATCATCCATTGGAGTACCAAAAATATCGACAACACACTACGTTCCATAATGACAAGGCTACCATCCAGTGGAGTAACAAAAATCTCGAAAACAAACTACATTCCATAATGACAAGGCTACCATCCATTGGAATATCAAAAATCTCGATAGCAGACTACCTTCCATAATGACAAGGCTACCATCTGTTGGAGTAACAAAAATCTTGACAACTGACTTACTTCCATAATTACAAGGTTACCATCCATTGGACTATCAAAAATCTCGACAACAGACTACCTTCCATAATGACAAGGCTACCATCCATTGGAGTAACAAGTATCTCGACAACAGACTACATTCCATAATGACAAGGATACCATCCATTGGAGTAACAAAAATATGGACAATAGACTACCTTCCATAATGACAAGGCTACCATCCATTGGAGTAAGAAAAATATTAACAACAAACTACCTTCCATAATTACAAGGCTACCATCCATTGGAGCAACAAAAAACTCGAAAACAGACTAACTTCCATAATTACAAGGCTACCATCCATTGGAGTAAAAAATATCTCGACAAAATACTACCTTCCATAATGACATGGCTACCATCCATTAGAGTAACCAAAATATCGACAACAGACTACCTTCTATAATGACAAGGCTAGCATCCATTGGAGTAACAAAAATATCGACAACAAACTACCTTCCATAATGACAAGGTTACCATTCATTGGAATAACAAAAATATCGACAATAGACTACCTTCCATAATGCCAATGCTACCATCCATTGGAGTAACAAAAATATCGACAACAGACTACATCCCATAATGACAAGGCTACCATCCATTGGAGTAACAAAAATATCGACAAAAGACTACATTCCATAATGAAAAGGCTACCATCCATTGAAGTAACAAAAACATCGACAATAGACTACCTTCCATAATTACAAGGCTACCATCCATTGGAGTAACAAAAAACTTGACAACAGACTACCTTCAATAATGACAAGGTTACCATCCATTGGAATAAGAAAAATCTCGACAACAGACTACCTTGCATAATGACAAGGCTACCATCCAACGAATTAACAAAATTCTCGACAGTAGACTACCTTCCATAATGACAAGGATACCATCCATTGGAGTAAAAAAGATATCAACAACAAACTACCTTCCATAATGACTAGGCTACCATCCATTGGAGTAACAAAAATCTCGACAACAAACAACCTTCCATAATGACAAGGCTACCATCCATTGGACTATCAAAAATCGCGACAGCAGACAACCTTCCATAATGACAATGCTACCATCCATTGGAGTAACAAGTATCTCGACAACAGACTACATTCCATAATGACAAGGATACCATCCATTGGAGTAACAAAAATATCGACAATAGACTACCTTCCATAATGACAAGGCTACCATCCATTGGAGTAAGAAAAATATTAACAACAAACTACCTTCCATAATTACAAGGCTACCATCCATTGGAGCAACAAAAAACTCGAAAACAGACTAACTTCCATAATTACAAGGCTACCATCCATTGGAGTAACAAATATCTCGACAAAATACTACCTTCCATAATGACATGGCTACCATCCATTAGAGTAACCAAAATATCGACAACAGACTACCTTCTATAATGACAAGGCTAGCATCCATTGGAGTAACAAAAATATCGACAACAAACTACCTTCCATAATGACAAGGTTACCATTCATTGGAATAACAAAAATATCGACAATAGACTACCTTCCATAATGCCAATGCTACCATCCATTGGAGTAACAAAAATATCGACAACAGACTACATCCCATAATGACAAGGCTACCATCCATTGGAGTAACAAAAATATCGACAAAAGACTACATTCCATAATGAAAAGGCTACCATCCATTGAAGTAACAAAAACATCGACAATAGACTACCTTCCATAATTACAAGGCTACCATCCATTAGAGTAACAAAAAACTAGACAACAGACTACCTTCAATAATGACAAGGTTACCATCCATTGGAATAAGAAAAATCTCGACAACAGACTACCTTGCATAATGACAAGGCTACCATCCAACGAATTAACAAAATTCTCGACAGTAGACTACCTTCCATAATTACAAGGATACCATCCATTGGAGTAAAAAAGATATCAACAACAGACTACCTTCCATAATGACTAGGCTACCATCCATTGGAGTAACAAAAATCTCGACAACAAACAACCTTCCATAATGACAAGGCTACCATCCATTGGACTATCAAAAATCGCGACAGCAGACAACCTTCCATAATGACAAGGCTACCATCCATTGGAGTAACAAGTATCTCGACAACAGACTACATTCCATAATGACAAGGATACCATCCATTGGAGTAACAAAAATATCGACAATAGACTACCTTCCATAATGACAAGGCTACCATACATTGGAGTAAGAAAAATATTAACAACAAACTACCTTCCATAATTACAAGGCTACCATCCATTGGAGCAACAAAAAACTCGAAAACAGACTAACTTCCATAATTACAAGGCTACCATCCATTGGAGTAACAAATATCTCGACAAAATACTACCTTCCATAATGACATGGCTACCATCCATTAGAGTAACCAAAATATCGACAACAGACTACCTTCTATAATGACAAGGCTAGCATCCATTGGAGTAACAAAAATATCGACAACAAACTACCTTCCATAATGACAAGGTTACCATTCATTGGAATAACAAAAATATCGACAATAGACTACCTTCCATAATGCCAATGCTACCATCCATTGGAGTAACAAAAATATCGACAACAGACTACATCCCATAATTACAAGGCTACCATCCATTGGAGTAACAAAAATATCGACAAAAGACTACATTCCATAATGAAAAGGCTACCATCCATTGAAGTAACAAAAACATCGACAATAGACTACCTTCCATAATTACAAGGCTACCATCCATTGGAGTAACAAAAAACTAGACACAGACTACCTTCAATAATGACAAGGTTACCATCCATTGGAATAAGAAAAATCTCGACAACAGACTACCTTGCATAATGACAAGGCTACCATCCAACGAATTAACAAAATTCTCGACAGTAGACTACCTTCCATAATGACAAGGATACCATCCATTGGAGTAAAAAAGATATCAACAACAGACTACCTTCCATAATGACTAGGCTACCATCCATTGGAGTAACAAAAATCTCGACAACAAACAACCTTCCATAATGACAAGGCTACCATCCATTGGACTATCAAAAATCGCGACAGCAGACAACCTTCCATAATGACAAGGCTACCATCCATTGGAGTAACAAGTATCTCGACAACAGACTACATTCCATAATGACAAGGATACCATCCATTGGAGTAACAAAAATATCGACAATAGACTACCTTCCATAATGACAAGGCTACCATCCATTGGAGTAAGAAAAATATTAACAACAAACTACCTTCCATAATTACAAGGCTACCATCCATTGCAGCAACAAAAAACTCGAAAACAGACTAACTTCCATAATTACAAGGCTACCATCCATTGGAGTAACAAATATCTCGACAAAATACTACCTTCCATAATGACATGGCTACCATCCATTAGAGTAACCAAAATATCGACAACAGACTACCTTCTATAATGACAAGGCTAGCATCCATTGGAGTAACAAAAATATCGACAACAAACTACCTTCCATAATGACAAGGTTACCATTCATTGGAATAACAAAAATATCGACAATAGACTACCTTCCATAATGCCAATGCTACCATCCATTGGAGTAACAAAAATATCGACAACAGACTACATCCCATAATGACAAGGCTACCATCCATTGGAGTAACAAAAATATCGACAAAAGACTACATTCCATAATGAAAAGGCTACCATCCATTGAAGTAACAAAAACATCGACAATAGACTACCTTCCATAATTACAAGGCTACCATCCATTGGAGTAACAAAAAACTAGACACAGACTACCTTCAATAATGACAAGGTTACCATCCATTGGAATAAGAAAAATCTCGACAACAGACTACCTTGCATAATGACAAGGCTACCATCCAACGAATTAACAAAATTCTCGACAGTAGACTACCTTCCATAATGACAAGGATACCATCCATTAGAGTAAAAAAGATATCAACAACAGACTACCTTCCATAATGACTAGGCTACCATCCATTGGAGTAACAAAAATCTCGACAACAAACAACCTTCCATAATGACAAGGCTACCATCCATTGGACTATCAAAAATCGCGACAGCAGACAACCTTCCATAATGACAAGGCTACCATCCATTGGAGTAACAAGTATCTCGACAACAGACTACATTCCATAATGACAAGGATACCATCCATTGGAGTAACAAAAATATCGACAATAGACTACCTTCCATAATGACAAGGCTACCATCCATTGGAGTAAGAAAAATATTAACAACAAACTACCTTCCATAATTACAAGGCTACCATCCATTGCAGCAACAAAAAACTCGAAAACAGACTAACTTCCATAATTACAAGGCTAACATCCATTGGAGTAACAAATATCTCGACAAAATACTACTTTCCATAATGACATGGCTACCATCCATTGGAGTAACCAAAATATCGACAACAGAATACCTTCTATAATGACAAGGCTAGCATCCATTGGAGTAACAAAAATATCGACAACAAACTACCTTCCATAATGACAAGGTTACCATTCATTGGAATAACAAAAATATCGACAATAGACTACCTTCCATAATGCCAATGCTACCATCCATTAGAGTAACAAAAATATCGACAACAGACTACATCCCATAATGACAAGGCTACCATCCATTGGAGTAACAAAAATATCGACAAAAGACTACATTCCATAATGAAAAGGCTACCATCCATTGAAGTAACAAAAACATCGATAATAGACTACCTTCCATAATTACAAGGCTACCATCCATTGGAGTAACAAAAAACTCGACAACAGACTACCTTCAATAATGACAAGGTTACCATCCATTGGAATAAGAAAAATCTCGACAACAGACTACCTTGCATAATGACAAGGCTACCATCCAACGAATTAACAAAATTCTCGACAGTAGACTACCTTCCATAATGACAAGGATACCATCCATTGGAGTAAAAAATATATCAACAACAGACTACCTTCCATAATGACTAGGCTACCATCCATTGGAGTAACAAAAATCTCGACAACAAACAACCTTCCATAATGACAAGGCTACCATCCATTGGACTATCAAAAATCGCGACAGCAGACAACCTTCCATAATGACAAGGCTACCATCCATTGGAGTAATAAGTATCTCGACAACAGACTACATTCCATAATGACAAGGATACCATCCATTGGAGTAACAAAAATGTTGACAATAGACTACCTTCCATAATGACAAGGCTACCATCCATTGGAGTAAGAAAAATATTAATAACAAACTACCTTCCATAATTACAAGGCTACCATCCATTGGAGTAACAAAAATCTCGAAAACAGACTAACTTCCATAATTACAAGGCTACCATCCATTGGAGTAACAAATATCTCGAAAAAATACTACCTTCTATAATGACATGTCTATTATCCATTGGAGTAACCAAAATATCGACAACAGACTACCTTCTATAATGACAAGGCTAGCATACATTGGAGTAAAAAAAATATCGACAACAAACTACCTTCCATAATGACAAGTCTTCCATCCATTGGAGTATCAAAAATATCGACAGCAAACTACCTTCCATAATGATAAGGATACCATCCATTGGAATAACAAAAATCTCGACAACAAACTATCTTCCATAATGATAAGGCTACCATCAAACGAAATAACAAAAATCTCGACAACAGACTACCTTCCATAATTACAAGGTTACAATCCATTGGAATAACAAAAATCTCGACAACAGACTACCTTCCATAATGACAAGGCTACCATCCAACGAAATAAAAAAAACCTCGACAACAGACTACCTTCCATAATGACAAGGTTACAATCCATTGGACTAACAAAAATATCGAAAACAGACTACCTTCCATAATTACAAGGCTACCATCCATTGGAGTAACAAAAACTCGACAACAGACTACCTTCCATAATGACAAGGTTACCATTCATTGGAATAACAAAAATATCGACAACAGACTACCTTCCATAATGACAATGCTACCATCCATTGGAGTAACAAAAATATCGACTACAAACTACCTTCCATAATGACAATGCTACCATCCATTGGAGTAACAAAAATATCGACAACAGACTACCTTCCATAATGAGAAGGCTACCATCCATTGGAGTAACAAAATTCTCGACAATAGACTACCTTCCGTAATGGCAAGGCTACCATCCATTAGAGTAAAAAAAATCTCGACAACAGACTACCTTACATAATGACAAGGTTATCATCCATTGGAGTAACAAAAATATCGACAACACACTACGTTCCATAATGACAAGGCTACCATCCAGTGGAGTAACAAAAATCTCGAAAACAAACTACATTCCATAATGACAAGGCTACCATCCATTGGAATATCAAAAATCTCGATAGCAGACTACCTTCCATAATGACAAGGCTACCATCTGTTGGAGTAACAAAAATCTTGACAACTGACTTACTTCCATAATTTCAAGGTTACCATCCATTGGACTATCAAAAATCTCGACAACAGACTACCTTCCATAATGACAAGGCTACCGTCCAGTGGAATAACAAAAATATCAACAATAGACTACCTTCCATAATGACATGGCTATCATCCATTGGAGTACCAAAAATTTGAACAATAAACTACCTTCCATAATGACAATGCTACCATCCATTGGACTAACAAAAATCTCAATGAAAGACTACTTTCCATAATGACAAGGCTACCATCCATTGGAGTAACAAAAATCTCGAAAATAGACTAACTTCCATAATTACAAGGCTACCATCCATTGGAGTAACAAATATCTCCACAAAAGACTACCTTCCATAATGACAAGGCTACCATCCAGTCGAGTAACCAAAATATTGACAACAGACTACCTTCTATAATGACAAGGCTATCATCAATTGGAGTAACAAAAATCTCAACAACAAACTACCTTCCATAATGAAAATGTTACCATCCATTGGAATAACAAAAATCTCGACAACAAACTACCTTCCATAATAACAAGGCTACCATCCAACGAAATAACAAAAATTTCGACAACAAACTACTTTCCATAATGACAAGGTTACCATTCATTGGAATAACAAAAAACTCGACAACAAACTACCTTCCATAATGACAAGGTTACAATCCATTGGACTAACAAAATTATCGACAACAGACTACCTTCCATAATTACAAGGCTACCATCCATTGGAGTAACAAAAACTCGACAAAAGACTACCTTCCATAATGACAAGGTTACCATTCATTGGAATAATAAAAATATCTACAACAGACTACCTTCCATAATGACAATGCTACCATCTATTGGAGTAACAAAAATATCGACAACAGACTACATTCCATAATAACAAGGCTACCATCCATTGGAGTAACAAAAATATCGATAACAGACTACATTCCATAATGACAAGGCTACCATCCATTGGAGTAACAAAAATATCGACAATAAACTACCTCCCATAATGACAAGGCTACCATCCATTGGAGTAAGAAAAATATTAACAACAAACTACCTTCCATAACTACAAGGCTACCATCCATTGGAGAAACAAAAAACTCGACAACAGACTACCTTCAATAATGACAAGGTTACCATCCATTGGCATAAGAAAAATCTTGACAACAGACTACCTTGCATAATGACAAGGCTACCATCCAACGAAATATCAAAAATCTCGACAGTAGACTACCTTCCATAATGAGAAGGATACCATCCATTGGAGTAAATAAGATATCAACAACAGACTACCTTCCATAATGAGAAGGCTACCATCCATTGGAGTAACAAAAATCTCGACAACAAATTACCTTCCATAATGACAAGGCTACCATCCATTGGACTATCAAAAATCTCGACAGCAGACCACCTTCCATAATGACAAGGCTTCCATCCATTGGAGTAAGAAAAATCTTCACAACTGACTAACTTCCATAATTACAAGGCTACCATCCATTGGAGTAACAAGTATCTCGACAACAAACTACATTCCATAATGACAAGGCTACCATCCATTGGAGTAAGAAAAATATTAACAACAAACTACCTTCCATAATTACAAGGCTACCATCCATTAGAGTAACAAAAAACTCGAAAACAGACTAACTTCCATAATTACATGGCTACAATCCATTGGAGTAACCAAAATATCGACAACAGACTACCTTCCATAATTACAAGGCTACCATCCATTGGAGTAACAAAAAACTCGACAACAGACTACCTTCAATAATGACAAGGTTACCATCCATTGGAATAAGAAAAATCTCGACAACAGACTACCTTGCATAATGACAAGGCTACCATCCAACGAAATAACAAAAATATCGACAGTAGACTACCTTCCATAATGACAAGGATACCATCCATTGGAGTAAAAAAGATATCAACAACAGACTACCTTCCATAATGACAAGGCTACCATCCATTGGAGTAACAAAAATATCGACAATAGACTACCTTCCATAATGACAAGGCTACCATCCATTGGAGTAAGAAAAATATTAACAACAAACTACCTTCCATAATTACAAGGCTACCATCCATTGGAGCAACAAAAAACTCGAAAACAGACTAACTTCCATAATTACAAGGCTACCATCCATTGGAGTAACAAATATCTCGACAAAATACTACCTTCCATAATGACATGGCTACCATCCATTAGAGTAACCAAAATATCGACAATAGACTACCTTCTATAATGACAAGGCTAGCATCCATTGGAGTAACAAAAATATCGACAACAAACTACCTTCCATAATGACAAGGTTACCATTCATTGGAATAACAAAAATATCGACAATAGACTACCTTCCATAATGCCAATGCTACCATCCATTGGAGTAACAAAAATATCGACAACAGACTACATCCCATAATGACAAGGCTACCATCCATTGGAGTAACAAAAATATCGACAAAAGACTACATTCCATAATGAAAAGGCTACCATCCATTGAAGTAACAAAAACATCGACAATAGACTACCTTCCATAATTACAAGGCTACCATCCATTGGAGTAACAAAAAACTAGACACAGACTACCTTCAATAATGACAAGGTTACCATCCATTGGAATAAGAAAAATCTCGACAACAGACTACCTTGCATAATGACAAGGCTACCATCCAACGAATTAACAAAATTCTCGACAGTAGACTACCTTCCATAATGACAAGGATACCATCCATTGGAGTAAAAAAGATATCAACAACAGACTACCTTCCATAATGACTAGGCTACCATCCATTGGAGTAACAAAAATCTCGACAACAAACAACCTTCCATAATGACAAGGCTACCATCCATTGGACTATCAAAAATCGCGACAGCAGACAACCTTCCATAATGACAAGGCTACCATCCATTGGAGTAACAAGTATCTCGACAACAGACTACATTCCATAATGACAAGGATACCATCCATTGGAGTAACAAAAATATCGACAATAGACTACCTTCCATAATGACAAGGCTACCATCCATTGGAGTAAGAAAAATATTAACAACAAACTACCTTCCATAATTACAAGGCTACCATCCATTGCAGCAACAAAAAACTCGAAAACAGACTAACTTCCATAATTACAAGGCTACCATCCATTGGAGTAACAAATATCTCGACAAAATACTACTTTCCATAATGACATGGCTACCATCCATTGGAGTAACCAAAATATCGACAACAGACTACCTTCTATAATGACAAGGCTAGCATCCATTGGAGTAACAAAAATATCGACAACAAACTACCTTCCATAATGACAAGGTTACCATTCATTGGAATAACAAAAATATCGACAATAGACTACCTTCCATAATGCCAATGCTACCATCCATTAGAGTAACAAAAATATCGACAACAGACTACATCCCATAATGACAAGGCTACCATCCATTGGAGTAACAAAAATATCGACAAAAGACTACATTCCATAATGAAAAGGCTACCATCCATTGAAGTAACAAAAACATCGACAATAGACTACCTTCCATAATTACAAGGCTACCATCCATTGGAGTAACAAAAAAACTCGACAACAGACTACCTTCAATAATGACAAGGTTACCATCCATTGGAATAAGAAAAATCTCGACAACAGACTACCTTGCATAATGACAAGGCTACCATCCAACGAATTAACAAAATTCTCGACAGTAGACTACCTTCCATAATGACAAGGATACCATCCATTGGAGTAAAAAATATATCAACAACAGACTACCTTCCATAATGACTAGGCTACCATCCATTGGAGTAACAAAAATCTCGACAACAAACAACCTTCCATAATGACAAGGCTACCATCCATTGGACTATCAAAAATCGCGACAGCAGACAACCTTCCATAATGACAAGGCTACCATCCATTGGAGTAATAAGTATCTCGACAACAGACTACATTCCATAATGACAAGGATACCATCCATTGGAGTAACAAAAATGTTGACAATAGACTACCTTCCATAATGACAAGGCTACCATCCATTGGAGTAAGAAAAATATTAATAACAAACTACCTTCCATAATTACAAGGCTACCATCCATTGGAGTAACAAAAATCTCGAAAACAGACTAACTTCCATAATTACAAGGCTACCATCCATTGGAGTCACAAATATCTCGAAAAAATACTACCTTCTATAATGACATGTCTATTATCCATTGGAGTAACCAAAATATCGACAACAGACTACCTTCTATAATGACAAGGCTAGCATACATTGGAGTAAAAAAAATATCGACAACAAACTACCTTCCATAATGACAAGTCTTCCATCCATTGGAGTATCAAAAATATCGACAGCAAACTACCTTCCATAATGATAAGGATACCATCCATTGGAATAACAAAAATCTCGACAACAAACTATCTTCCATAATGATAAGGCTACCATCAAACGAAATAACAAAAATCTCGACAACAGACTACCTTCCATAATTACAAGGTTACAATCCATTGGAATAACAAAAATCTCGACAACAGACTACCTTCCATAATGACAAGGCTACCATCCAACGAAATAAAAAAAACCTCGACAACAGACTACCTTCCATAATGACAAGGTTACAATCCATTGGACTAACAAAAATATCGAAAACAGACTACCTTCCATAATTACAAGGCTACCATCCATTGGAGTAACAAAAACTCGACAACAGACTACCTTCCATAATGACAAGGTTACCATTCATTGGAATAACAAAAATATCGACAACAGACTACCTTCCATAATGACAATGCTACCATCCATTGGAGTAACAAAAATATCGACTACAAACTACCTTCCATAATGACAATGCTACCATCCATTGGAGTAACAAAAATATCGACAACAGACTACCTTCCATAATGAGAAGGCTACCATCCATTGGAGTAACAAAATTCTCGACAATAGACTACCTTCCGTAATGGCAAGGCTACCATCCATTAGAGTAAAAAAAATCTCGACAACAGACTACCTTACATAATGACAAGGTTATCATCCATTGGAGTAACAAAAATATCGACAACACACTACGTTCCATAATGACAAGGCTACCATCCAGTGGAGTAACAAAAATCTCGAAAACAAACTACATTCCATAATGACAAGGCTACCATCCATTGGAATATCAAAAATCTCGATAGCAGACTACCTTCCATAATGACAAGGCTACCATCTGTTGGAGTAACAAAAATCTTGACAACTGACTTACTTCCATAATTTCAAGGTTACCATCCATTGGACTATCAAAAATCTCGACAACAGACTACCTTCCATAATGACAAGGCTACCATCCAGTGGAATAACAAAAATATCAACAATAGACTACCTTCCATAATGACATGGCTATCATCCATTGGAGTACCAAAAATTTGAACAATAAACTACCTTCCATAATGACAATGCTACCATCCATTGGACTAACAAAAATCTCAATGAAAGACTACTTTCCATAATGACAAGGCTACCATCCATTGGAGTAACAAAAATCTCGAAAATAGACTAACTTCCATAATTACAAGGCTACCATCCATTGGAGTAACAAATATCTCCACAAAAGACTACCTTCCATAATGACAAGGCTACCATCCAGTCGAGTAACCAAAATATTGACAACAGACTACCTTCTATAATGACAAGGCTATCATCAATTGGAGTAACAAAAATCTCAACAACAAACTACCTTCCATAATGAAAATGTTACCATCCATTGGAATAACAAAAATCTCGACAACAAACTACCTTCCATAATAACAAGGCTACCATCCAACGAAATAACAAAAATTTCGACAACAAACTACTTTCCATAATGACAAGGTTACCATTCATTGGAATAACAAAAAACTCGACAACAAACTACCTTCCATAATGACAAGGTTACAATCCATTGGACTAACAAAATTATCGACAACAGACTACCTTCCATAATTACAAGGCTACCATCCATTGGAGTAACAAAAACTCGACAAAAGACTACCTTCCATAATGACAAGGTTACCATTCATTGGAATAATAAAAATATCTACAACAGACTACCTTCCATAATGACAATGCTACCATCTATTGGAGTAACAAAAATATCGACAACAGACTACATTCCATAATGACAAGGCTACCATCCATTGGAGTAACAAAAATATCGATAACAGACTACATTCCATAATGACAAGGCTACCATCCATTGGAGTAACAAAAATATCGACAATAAACTACCTCCCATAATGACAAGGCTACCATCCATTGGAGTAAGAAAAATATTAACAACAAACTACCTTCCATAACTACAAGGCTACCATCCATTGGAGAAACAAAAAACTCGACAACAGACTACCTTCAATAATGACAAGGTTACCATCCATTGGCATAAGAAAAATCTTGACAACAGACTACCTTGCATAATGACAAGGCTACCATCCAACGAAATATCAAAAATCTCGACAGTAGACTACCTTCCATAATGAGAAGGATACCATCCATTGGAGTAAATAAGATATCAACAACAGACCACCTTCCATAATGAGAAGGCTACCATCCATTGGAGTAACAAAAATCTCGACAACAAATTACCTTCCATAATGACAAGGCTACCATCCATTGGACTATCAAAAATCTCGACAGCAGACCACCTTCCATAATGACAAGGCTTCCATCCATTGGAGTAAGAAAAATCTTCACAACTGACTAACTTCCATAATTACAAGGCTACCATCCATTGGAGTAACAAGTATCTCGACAACAAACTACATTCCATAATGACAAGGCTACCATCCATTGGAGTAAGAAAAATATTAACAACAAACTACCTTCCATAATTACAAGGCTACCATCCATTAGAGTAACAAAAAACTCGAAAACAGACTAACTTCCATAATTACATGGCTACAATCCATTGGAGTAACCAAAATATCGACAACAGACTACCTTCCATAATTACAAGGCTACCATCCATTGGAGTAACAAAAAACTCGACAACAGACTACCTTCAATAATGACAAGGTTACCATCCATTGGAATAAGAAAAATCTCGACAACAGACTACCTTGCATAATGACAAGGCTACCATCCAACGAAATAACAAAAATATCGACAGTAGACTACCTTCCATAATGACAAGGATACCATCCATTGGAGTAAAAAAGATATCAACAACAGACTACCTTCCATAATGACAAGGCTACCATCCATTGGAGTAACAAAAATATCGACAATAGACTACCTTCCATAATGACAAGGCTACCATCCATTGGAGTAAGAAAAATATTAACAACAAACTACCTTCCATAATTACAAGGCTACCATCCATTGGAGCAACAAAAAACTCGAAAACAGACTAACTTCCATAATTACAAGGCTACCATCCATTGGAGTAACAAATATCTCGACAAAATACTACCTTCCATAATGACATGGCTACCATCCATTAGAGTAACCAAAATATCGACAATAGACTACCTTCTATAATGACAAGGCTAGCATCCATTGGAGTAACAAAAATATCGACAACAAACTACCTTCCATAATGACAAGGTTACCATTCATTGGAATAACAAAAATATCGACAATAGACTACCTTCCATAATGCCAATGCTACCATCCATTGGAGTAACAAAAATATCGACAACAGACTACATCCCATAATGACAAGGCTACCATCCATTGGAGTAACAAAAATATCGACAAAAGACTACATTCCATAATGAAAAGGCTACCATCCATTGAAGTAACAAAAACATCGACAATAGACTACCTTCCATAATTACAAGGCTACCATCCATTGGAGTAACAAAAAACTAGACACAGACTACCTTCAATAATGACAAGGTTACCATCCATTGGAATAAGAAAAATCTCGACAACAGACTACCTTGCATAATGACAAGGCTACCATCCAACGAATTAACAAAATTCTCGACAGTAGACTACCTTCCATAATGACAAGGATACCATCCATTGGAGTAAAAAAGATATCAACAACAGACTACCTTCCATAATGACTAGGCTACCATCCATTGGAGTAACAAAAATCTCGACAACAAACAACCTTCCATAATGACAAGGCTACCATCCATTGGACTATCAAAAATCGCGACAGCAGACAACCTTCCATAATGACAAGGCTACCATCCATTGGAGTAACAAGTATCTCGACAACAGACTACATTCCATAATGACAAGGATACCATCCATTGGAGTAACAAAAATATCGACAATAGACTACCTTCCATAATGACAAGGCTACCATCCATTGGAGTAAGAAAAATATTAACAACAAACTACCTTCCATAATTACAAGGCTACCATCCATTGCAGCAACAAAAAACTCGAAAACAGACTAACTTCCATAATTACAAGGCTACCATCCATTGGAGTAACAAATATCTCGACAAAATACTACTTTCCATAATGACATGGCTACCATCCATTGGAGTAACCAAAATATCGACAACAGACTACCTTCTATAATGACAAGGCTAGCATCCATTGGAGTAACAAAAATATCGACAACAAACTACCTTCCATAATGACAAGGTTACCATTCATTGGAATAACAAAAATATCGACAATAGACTACCTTCCATAATGCCAATGCTACCATCCATTAGAGTAACAAAAATATCGACAACAGACTACATCCCATAATGACAAGGCTACCATCCATTGGAGTAACAAAAATATCGACAAAAGACTACATTCCATAATGAAAAGGCTACCATCCATTGAAGTAACAAAAACATCGACAATAGACTACCTTCCATAATTACAAGGCTACCATCCATTGGAGTAACAAAAAACTCGACAACAGACTACCTTCAATAATGACAAGGTTACCATCCATTGGAATAAGAAAAATCTCGACAACAGACTACCTTGCATAATGACAAGGCTACCATCCAACGAATTAACAAAATTCTCGACAGTAGACTACCTTCCATAATGACAAGGATACCAACCATTGGAGTAAAAAATATATCAACAACAGACTACCTTCCATAATGACTAGGCTACCATCCATTGGAGTAACAAAAATCTCGACAACAAACAACCTTCCATAATGACAAGGCTACCATCCATTGGACTATCAAAAATCGCGACAGCAGACAACCTTCCATAATGACAAGGCTACCATCCATTGGAGTAATAAGTATCTCGACAACAGACTACATTCCATAATGACAAGGATACCATCCATTGGAGTAACAAAAATGTTGACAATAGACTACCTTCCATAATGACAAGGCTACCATCCATTGGAGTAAGAAAAATATTAATAACAAACTACCTTCCATAATTACAAGGCTACCATCCATTGGAGTAACAAAAATCTCGAAAACAGACTAACTTCCATAATTACAAGGCTACCATCCATTGGAGTAACAAATATCTCGAAAAAATACTACCTTCTATAATGACATGTCTATTATCCATTGGAGTAACCAAAATATCGACAACAGACTACCTTCTATAATGACAAGGCTAGCATACATTTGAGTAAAAAAAATATCGACAACAAACTACCTTCCATAATGACAAGTCTTCCATCCATTGGAGTATCAAAAATATCGACAGCAAACTACCTTCCATAATGATAAGGATACCATCCATTGGAATAACAAAAATCTCGACAACAAACTATCTTCCATAATGATAAGGCTACCATCAAACGAAATAACAAAAATCTCGACAACAGACTACCTTCCATAATTACAAGGTTACAATCCATTGGAATAACAAAAATCTCGACAACAGACTACCTTCCATAATGACAAGGCTACCATCCAACGAAATAACAAAAATCTCGACAACAGACTACCTTCCATAATGACAAGGTTACAATCCATTGGACTAACAAAAATATCGAAAACAGACTACCTTCCATAATTACAAGGCTACCATCCATTGGAGTAACAAAAACTCGACAACAGACTACCTTCCATAATGACAAGGTTACCATTCATTGGAATAACAAAAATATCGACAACAGACTACCTTCCATAATGACAATGCTACCATCCATTGGAGTAACAAAAATATCGACTACAAACTACCTTCCATAATGACAATGCTACCATCCATTGGAGTAACAAAAATATCGACAACAGACTACCTTCCATAATGAGAAGGCTACCATCCATTGGAGTAACAAAATTCTCGACAATAGACTACCTTCCGTAATGGCAAGGCTACCATCCATTAGAGTAAAAAAAATCTCGACAACAGACTACCTTACATAATGACAAGGTTATCATCCATTGGAGTAACAAAAATATCGACAACACACTACGTTCCATAATGACAAGGCTACCATCCAGTGGAGTAACAAAAATCTCGAAAACAAACTACATTCCATAATGACAAGGCTACCATCCATTGGAATATCAAAAATCTCGATAGCAGACTACCTTCCATAATGACAAGGCTACCATCTGTTGGAGTAACAAAAATCTTGACAACTGACTTACTTCCATAATTTCAAGGTTACCATCCATTGGACTATCAAAAATCTCGACAACAGACTACCTTCCATAATGACAAGGCTACCATCCAGTGGAATAACAAAAATATCAACAATAGACTACCTTCCATAATGACATGGCTATCATCCATTGGAGTACCAAAAATTTGAACAATAAACTACCTTCCATAATGACAATGCTACCATCCATTGGACTAACAAAAATCTCAATGAAAGACTACTTTCCATAATGACAAGGCTACCATCCATTGGAGTAACAAAAATCTCGAAAATAGACTAACTTCCATAATTACAAGGCTACCATCCATTGGAGTAACAAATATCTCCACAAAAGACTACCTTCCATAATGACAAGGCTACCATCCAGTCGAGTAACCAAAATATTGACAACAGACTACCTTCTATAATGACAAGGCTATCATCAATTGGAGTAACAAAAATCTCAACAACAAACTACCTTCCATAATGAAAATGTTACCATCCATTGGAATAACAAAAATCTCGACAACAAACTACCTTCCATAATAACAAGGCTACCATCCAACGAAATAACAAAAATTTCGACAACAAACTACTTTCCATAATGACAAGGTTACCATTCATTGGAATAACAAAAAACTCGACAACAAACTACCTTCCATAATGACAAGGTTACAATCCATTGGACTAACAAAATTATCGACAACAGACTACCTTCCATAATTACAAGGCTACCATCCATTGGAGTAACAAAAACTCGACAAAAGACTACCTTCCATAATGACAAGGTTACCATTCATTGGAATAATAAAAATATCTACAACAGACTACCTTCCATAATGACAATGCTACCATCTATTGGAGTAACAAAAATATCGACAACAGACTACATTCCATAATGACAAGGCTACCATCCATTGGAGTAACAAAAATATCGATAACAGACTACATTCCATAATGACAAGGCTACCATCCATTGGAGTAACAAAAATATCGACAATAAACTACCTCCCATAATGACAAGGCTACCATCCATTGGAGTAAGAAAAATATTAACAACAAACTACCTTCCATAACTACAAGGCTACCATCCATTGGAGTAACAAAAAACTCGACAACAGACTACCTTCAATAATGACAAGGTTACCATCCATTGGCATAAGAAAAATCTTGACAACAGACTACCTTGCATAATGACAAGGCTACCATCCAACGAAATATCAAAAATCTCGACAGTAGACTACCTTCCATAATGAGAAGGATACCATCCATTGGAGTAAATAAGATATCAACAACAGACTACCTTCCATAATGAGAAGGCTACCATCAATTGGAGTAACAAAAATCTCGACAACAAATTACCTTCCATAATGACAAGGCTACCATCCATTGGACTATCAAAAATCTCGACAGCAGACCACCTTCCATAATGACAAGGCTTCCATCCATTGGAGTAAGAAAAATCTTCACAACTGACTAACTTCCATAATTACAAGGCCACCATCCATTGGAGTAACAAGTATCTCGACAACAAACTACATTCCATAATGACAAGGCTACCATCCATTGGAGTAAGAAAAATATTAACAACAAACTACCTTCCATAATTACAAGGCTACCATCCATTGGAGTAACAAATATCTCGACAAAATACTACCTTCTATAATGACAATTCTACCATCCATTGGAGTAACCAAAATATCGACAACAGACTACCTTCCATAATTACAAGGCTACCATCCATTGGAGTAACAAAAAACTCGACAACAGACTACCTTCAATAATGACAAGGTTACCATCCATTGGAATAAGAAAAATCTCGACAACAGACTACCTTGCATAATGACAAGGCTACCATCCAACGAAATAACAAAAATATCGACAGTAGACTACCTTCCATAATGACAAGGATACCATCCATTGGAGTAAAAAAGATATCAACAACAGACTACCTTCCATAATGACAAGGCTACCATCCATTGGAGTAACAAAAATCTTGACAACAAACAACCTTCCATAATGACAAGGCTACCATCCATTGGACTATCAAAAATCGCGAGAGCAGACAACCTTCCATAATGACAAGGCTACCATCCATTGGAGTAACAAGTATCTCGACAACAGACTACATTCCATAATGACAAGGATACCATCCATTGGAGTAACAAAAATGTTGACAATAGACTACCTTCCATAATGACAAGGCTACCATCCATTGGAGTAAGAAAAATATTAATAACAAACTACCTTCCATAATTACAAGGCTACCATCCATTGGAGTAACAAAAATCTCGAAAACAGACTAACTTCCATAATTACAAGGCTACCATCCATTGGAGTAACAAATATCTCGACAAAATACTACCTTCTATAATGACAAGTCTACCATCCATTGGAGTAACCAAAATATCGACAACAGACTACCTTCTATAATGACAAGGCTAGCATACATTGGAGTAAAAAAAATATCGACAACAAACTACCTTCCATAATGACAAGGCTTCCATCCATTGGAGTATAAAAAATATCGACAGCAAACTACCTTCCATAATGATAAGGATACCATCCATTGGAATAACAAAAATCTCGACAACAAACTATCTTCCATAATGATAAGGCTACCATCAAATGAAATAACAAAAATCTCGACAACAGACTACCTTCCATAATTACCAGGTTACCATCCATTGGAATAACAAAAATCTCGACAACAGACTACCTTCCATAATGACAAGGCTACCATCCAACGAAATAACAAAAATCTCGACAACAGACTACCTTCCATAATGAGAAGGTTACCATTCATTGGAATAACAAAAAACTCGACAACAGAATACCTTCCATAATGACAAGGTTATAATCCATTGGACTAACAAAAATATCAACAAAAGACTACCTTCCATAATTACAAGGCTACCATCCATTGGAGTAAGAAAAATATTAACAACAAACTACCTTCCATAATTACAAGGCTACCATCCATTGGAGTAACAAAAAACTCGAAAACAGACTAACTTCCATAATTACAAGGCTACCATCCATTGGAGTAACAAATATCTCGACAAAATACTACCTTCCATAATGACATGGCTACCATCCATTGGAGTAACCAAAATATCGACAACAGACTACCTTTTATAATGACAAGGCTAGCATCCATTGGAGTAACAAAAATATCGACAACAAACTACCTTCCATAATGACAAGGTTACCATTCAATGGAATAACAAAAATATCGACAATAGACTTCCTTCCATAATGACAATGCTACCATCCATTGGAGTATAAAAAAATATCGACAATAGACTACCTTCCATAATGACAAGGATACCATCCATTGGAGTAAAAAAGATATCAACAACATACTACCTTCCATAATTACAAGGCTACCATCCATTGGAGTAACAAAAAACTCGACAACAGACTACCTTCAATAATGACAAGGTTACCATCCATTAGAATAAGAAAAATCTCGACAATAGACAACCTTCCATAATGATAAGGCTACCATCCATTGGAGTAACAAGTATCTCGACAACAGACTACATTCCATAATGACAAGGATACCATCCATTGGAGTAACAAAAATGTCGACAATAGACTACCTTCCATAATGACAAGACTACCATCCATTGGAGTAAGAAAAATATTAACAACAAACTACCTTCCATAATTACAAGGCTACCATCCATTGGAGTAACAAAAAACTCGAAAACAGACTAACTTCCATAATTACAAGGCTACCATCCATTGGAGTAACAAATATCTCGACAAAATACTACCTTCCATAATGACATGGCTACCATCCATTGGAGTAACCAAAATATCGACAACAGACTACCTTCTATAATGACAAGGCTAGCATCCATTGGAGTAACAAAAATATGGACAACAAACTACCTTCCATAATGTCAAGGCTACCATCCATTGGAGTAACAAAAACATCGACAATAGACTACCTTCCATAATGACAAGGCTACCATCCATTGGAGTAAGAAAAATATAAACAACAAACTACCTTCCATAATTATAAGGCTACCATCCATTGGAGTAACAAAAAACTCGACAACAGACTACCTTCAATAATGACAAGGTTACCATCCATTGGAATAAGAAAAATCTCGACAACAGACTACCTTGCATAATGACAAGGCTATCATCCAACGAAATAACAAAAATCTCGACAGTAGACTACCTTCCATAATTACAAGGATACCATCCATTGGAGTAAAAAAGATATCAACAACAGGCTACCTTCCATAATGACAAGGCTACCATCCATTGGAGTAACAAAAATCTCGACAACAAACAACCTTCCATAATGACAAGGCTACCATCCATTGGACTATCAAAAATCGCGACAGCAGACAACCTTCCATAATGACAAGGCTACCATCCATTGGAGTAACAAGTATCTCGACAACAGACTACATTCCATAATGACAAGGATACCATCCATTGGAATAACAAAAATGTTGACAATAGACTATCTTCCATAATGACAAGGCTACCATCCATTGAAGTAAGAAAAATATTAATAACAAACTACCTTCCATAATTACAAGGCTACCATCCATTGGAGTAACAAAAATCTCGAAAACAGACTAACTTCCATAATTACAAGGCTACCATCCATTGGAGTAACAAATATCTCGACAAAATACTACCTTCTATAATGACAATTCTACAATCCATTGGAGTAACCAAAATATCGACAACAGACTACCTTCCATAATTACAAGGCTACCATCCATTGGAGTAACAAAAAACTCGACAACAGACTACCTTCAATAATGATAAGGTTACCATCCATTGGAATAAGAAAAATCTCGACAACTGACTACCTTGCATAATGACAAGGCTACCATCCATTGGAATAACAAAAATCTCATCAACAAACTATCTTCCATAATGATAAGGCTACCATCAAATGAAATATTAAAAATCTCGACAACAGACTACCTTCCATAATTACCAGGTTACCATCCATTGGAATAACAAAAATCTCGACAACAGACTACCTTCCATAATGACAAGGCTGCCATCCAACGAAATAACAAAAATCTCGACAACAGACTACCTTCCATAATGAGAAGGTTACCATTCATTGGAATAACAAAAAACTCGACAACAGAATACCTTCCATAATGAGAAGGTTATAATCCATTGGACTAAAAAAAATATCGACAAAAGACTACCTTCCATAATTACAAGGCTACCATCCATTGGAGTAAGAAAAATATTAACAACAAATTACCTTCCATAATTACAAGGCTACCATCCATTGGAGTAACAAAAATCTCGAAAATAGACTAACTTCCATAATTACAAGGCTACCATCCATTGGAGTAACAAATATCTCGACAAAATACTACCTTCCATAATGACATGGCTACCATCCATTGGAGTAACCAAAATATCGACAACAGACTACCTTCTATAATGACAAGGCTAGCATCCATTGGAGTAACAAAAATATCGACAACAAACTACCTTCCATAATGACAAGGTTACCATTCATTGGAATAACCAAAATATCGACAACAGACTTCCTTCCATAATGACAATGCTACCATCCATTGGAGTAACAAAAATATCGACAACAGACTACATTCCATAATGACAAGGCTACCATCCATTGGAGTAACAAAAATATCGACAAAAGACTACATTCCATAATGACAAGGCTACCATCCATTGGAGTAACAAAAACATCGATAATAGACTACCTTCCATAATGACAAGGATACCATCCATTGGAGTAAAAAAGATATCAACAACAGACTACCTTCCATAATTACAAGGCTACCATCCATTGGAGTAACAAAAAACTCGACAACAGACTACCTTCAATAATGACAAGGTTACCATTCATTGGAATAACAAAAATATCGACAACAGACTACCTTCCATAATGACAATGCTACCATCCATTGGAGTAACAAAAATATCGACTACAAACTACCTTCCATAATGACAATGCTACCATCCATTGGAGTAACAAAAATATCGACAACAGACTACCTTCCATAATGAGAAGGCTACCATCCATTGGAGTAACAAAATTCTCGACAATAGACTACCTTCCGTAATGGCAAGGCTACCATCCATTAGAGTAAAAAAAATCTCGACAACAGACTACCTTACATAATGACAAGGTTATCATCCATTGGAGTAACAAAAATATCGACAACACACTACGTTCCATAATGACAAGGCTACCATCCAGTGGAGTAACAAAAATCTCGAAAACAAACTACATTCCATAATGACAAGGCTACCATCCATTGGAATATCAAAAATCTCGATAGCAGACTACCTTCCATAATGACAAGGCTACCATCTGTTGGAGTAACAAAAATCTTGACAACTGACTTACTTCCATAATTTCAAGGTTACCATCCATTGGACTATCAAAAATCTCGACAACAGACTACCTTCCATAATGACAAGGCTACCATCCAGTGGAATAACAAAAATATCAACAATAGACTACCTTCCATAATGACATGGCTATCATCCATTGGAGTACCAAAAATTTGAACAATAAACTACCTTCCATAATGACAATGCTACCATCCATTGGAGTAACAAAAACATCGATAATAGACTACCTTCCATAATGACAAGGATACCATCCATTGGAGTAAAAAAGATATCAACAACAGACTACCTTCCATAATTACAAGGCTACCATCCATTGGAGTAACAAAAAACTCGACAACAGACTACCTTCAATAATGACAAGGTTACCATTCATTGGAATAACAAAAATATCGACAACAGACTACCTTCCATAATGACAATGCTACCATCCATTGGAGTAACAAAAATATCGACTACAAACTACCTTCCATAATGACAATGCTACCATCCATTGGAGTAACAAAAATGTTGACAATAGACTACCTTCCATAATGACAAGGCTACCATCCATTGGAGTAAGAAAAATATTAATAACAAACTACCTTCCATAATTACAAGGCTACCATCCATTGGAGTAACAAAAATCTCGAAAACAGACTAACTTCAATAATTACAAGGCTACCATCCATCCGAGTAACAAATATCTCGACAAAATACTACCTTCTATAATGACAAGTCTACCATCCATTGGAGTAACCAAAATATCGACAACAAAGTAACTTCTATAATGACAAGGCTAGCATACATTGGAGTAAAAAAAATATCGACAACAAACTACCTTCCATAATGACAAGGCTATCATCCATTGGAGTATAAAAAATATCGACAGCAAACTACCTTCCATAATGATAAGGATACCATCCATTGGAATAACAAAAATCTCGACAACAAACTATCTTCCATATTGATAAGGCTACCATCAAACGAAATAACAAAAATCTCGACAACAGACTACCTTCCATAATTACCAGGTTACCATCCATTGGAATAACAAAAATCTCGACAACAGACTACCTTCCATAATGACAAGGCTACCATCCAACGAAATAACAAAAATCTCGACAACAGACTACCTTCCATAATGAGAAGGTTACCATTCATTGGAATAACAAAAAGCTCGACAACAAAATACCTTCCATAATGACATGGTTATAATCCATTGGACTAACAAAAATATCGACAACAGATTACCTTCCATAATTACAAGGCTACCATCCATTGGAGTAACAAAAACTCGACAACAGACTACCTTCCATAATGACAAGGTTACCATTCATTGGAATAACAAAAATATCGACAACAGACTACCTTCCATAATGACAATGCTACCATCCATTGGAGTAACAAAAATATCGACAACAAACTACCTTCCATAATGACAATGCTACCATCCATTGGAGTAACAAAAATATCGACAACAGACTACCTTCCATAATGAGAAGGCTACCATCCATTGGAGTAACAAAATTCTCGACAATAGACTACCTTCCGTAATGGCAAGGCTACCATCCATTAGAGTAAAAAAAATCTTGACAACAGACTACCTTACATAATGACAAGGCTACCATCAATTGGAGTAACAAAAATATCGACAACACACTATGTTCCATAATGACAAGGCTACCATCCAGTGGAGTAACAAAAATCTCGAAAACAAACTACATTCCATAATGACAAGGCTACCATCCATTGGAATAACAAAAATCTCAACAATAGACTACCTTCCATAATTACATGGCTATCATCCATTGGAGTACCAAAAATTTGAACAATAGACTACCTTCCATAATGACAATGCTACCATCCATTGGACTAACAAAAATCTCAATGAAAGACTACTTTCCATAATGACAAGGCTACCATCCATTGGAGTAACAAAAATCTCGAAAATAGACTAACTTCCATAATTACAAGGCTACCATCCATTGGAGTAACAAATATCTCCACAAAAGACTACCTTCCATAATGACAAGGCTACCATCCATTCGAGTAACCAAAATATCGACAACAGACTACCTTCTATAATGACAAGGCTAGCATCAATTGGAGTAACAAAAATCTCAACAACAAACTACCTTCCATAATGAAAATGTTAGCATCCATTGGAATAACAGAATTCTCGACAACAAACTACCTTCAATAATAACAAGGCTACCATCCAACGAAATAACAAAAATTTCGAAAACAAACTACCTTCCATAATGACAAGGTTACCATTCATTGGAATAACAAAAAACTCGACAACATACTACCTTCCATAATGACAAGGTTATAATCCATTGGACTAACAAAAATATCGACAACAGACTACCTTCCATAATTACAAGGCTACCATCCATTGGAGTAACAAAAACTCGACAACAGACTACCTTCCATAATGACAAGGTTACCATTCATTGGAATAATAAAAATATCTACAACAAACTACCTTCCATAATGACAATGCTACCATTTATTGGAGTAACAAAAATATCGCCAACAGACTACATTCCATAATGACAAGGCTACCATCCATTGGAGTAACAAAAATATCGATAACAGACTACATTCCATAATGACAAGGCTACCATCCATTGGAGTAACAAAAATAGCGATAATAGACTACCTTCCATAATGACAAGGCTACCATCCATTGGAGTAAGAAAAATATTAACAACAAACTACCTTCCATAACTACAAGGCTACCATCCATTGGAGTAACAAAAAACTCGACAACAGACTACCTTCAATAATGACAAGGTTACCATCCATTGGCATAAGAAAAATCTTGACAACAGACTACCTTGCATAATGACAAGGCTACCATCCAACGAAATATCAAAAATCTCGACAGTAGACTACCTTCCATAATGAGAAGGATACCATCCATTGGAGTAAAAAAGATATCAACAACAGACTACCTTCCATAATGAGAAGGCTACCATCCATTGGAGTAACAAAAATCTCGACAACAAACTACCTTCCATAATGACAAGGCTACCATCCATTGGACTATCAAAAATCTCGACAGCAGACCACCTTCCATAATGACAAGGCTTCCATCCATTGGAGTAACAAAAATCTTGACAACTGACTAACTTCCATAATTACAAGGCTACCATCCATTGGAGTAACAAGTATCTCGATGACAGACTACATTCCATAATGACAAGGATACCATCCATTGGAGTAACAAAAATATCGACAATAGACTACCTTCCATAATGACAAGGCTACCATCCATTGGAGTAAGAAAAATATTAACAACAAACTACCTTCCATAATTACAAGGCTACCATCCATTGGAGTAATAAAAAACTCGAAAACATACTAACTTCCATAATTACAAGGCTACCATCCATTGGAGTAACAAATATCTCGACAAAATACTACCTTCCATAATGACATGGCTACCATCCATTGGAGTAACCAAAATATCGACAACAGACTACCTTCTATAATGACAAGGCTAGCATCCATTGGAGTAACAAAAATATCGACAACAAACTACCTTCCATAATGACAAGGCTACCATCCATTGGAGTATCAAAAATATCGACAGCAAACTACCTTCCATAATGACAAGGATATCATCCATTGGAATATCAAAAATCTAGACAAAAAACTATCTTCCATAATGATAAGGCTACCATCAAACGAAATAACAAAAATCTCGACAACAGACTACCTTCCATAATTACCAGGTTACCATCCATTGGAATAACAAAAATATCGACAACAAACTACCTTCCATAATGACAAGGCTACCATCCAACGAAATAACAAAAATTTCGACAACAAACTACCTTCCATAATGACAAGGTTACCATTCATTGGAATAACAAAAAACTCGACAACAGACTACCTTCCATAATGACATGGTTTAAATCCATTAGACTAACAAATATATCGAAAACAAACTACCTTCCATATTTACAAGGCTACCATCCATTGGAGTAAAAAAAACTCGACAACAGACTACCTTCCATAATGACAAGGTTACCATCAATTGGAGTAACAAAAATATCGACAACAAACTACATTCCATAATGACAAGGCTACCATCCATTGGAGTAACAAAAACATCGACAATAGACTACCTTCCATAATGACAAGGCTACCATCCATTGGAGTAAGAAAAATATTAACAACAAACTACCTTCCATAATTACAAGGCTACCATCCATTGGAGTAACAAAAAACTCGACAACAATATACCTTCAATAATGACAAGGTTACCATCCATTGGAATAAGAAAAATCTCAACAACAGACTACCTTGCATAATGACAAGGCTACCATCCAACGAAATAACAAAAATCTCGATAGTAGACTACCTTCCATAATGACAAGGATACCATCCATTGGAGTAAAAAAGATATCAACAACAGACTACCTTCCATAATGACAAGGCTACCATCCATTGGAGTAACAAAAATCTCGACAACAAACTACCTTCCATAATGACAAGGCTACCATCCATTGGACTATCAAAAATCGCGACAGCAGACAACCTTCCATAATGACAAGGCTACCATCCATTGGAGTAACAAGTATCTCGACAACAGACTACATTCCATAATTTCAAGGATACCATCCATTGGAGTAACAAAAATATTGACAATAGACTACCTTCCATAATAACAAGCCTACCATCCATTGGAGTAACAAAAACTCGACAACAAACTACCTTCCATAATTACAAGGCTACCATCCATTGGAGTAACAAAAATCTCGATAACATACTACCTTCCATAATGACAAGGCTACCATCCAACGAAATAACAAAAATCTCGACAACAGACTACCTTCCATAATGAGAAGGCTACCATCCATTGGAGTAACAAAATTCTCGATAAGAGACTACCTTCCTTAATGGCAAGGCTACCATCCATTAGAGTAAAAAAAATCTCGACAACAAACTACCATACATAATGACAATGCTACCATCCATTGGAGTAACAAAAATATCGACAACACACTATGTTTCGTAATGACAAGGCTACCATCCATTGGAGTAACAAAAATCTCGACAACAAACTACATTCCATAATGACAAGGCTACCATCCATTGGACTATCAAAAATATCAACAACAGACTACCTACCATAATGACAAGGCTACCATCCATTGGAGTATCAAAAATATCAACAGCAAACTACCTTCCATAATGACAAGGATACCATCCATTGGAATAACAAAAATCTCGACAACAAACTATCTTCCATAATGATAAGGCTACCATCATACGAAATAACAAAAATTTCGACAACAGACTACCTTCCATAATTACCAGGTTACCATCCATTGGAATAACAAAAATCTCGACAACAAACTACCTTCCATAATGACAAGGCTACCTTCCAATGAAATAACAAAAAATTCGACAACAAACTACCTTCCATAATGACAAGGTTACCAATCATTGGAATAACAAAAAACTCGACAACAGACTAACTTCCATAATGACAAGGTTACAATCCATTGGACTAACAAAAATATCGAAAACATACTATCTTCCATAATTACAAGGCTACCATCCATTGGAGTAACAAAAACTTGACAATAGACTACCTTCCATAATGACAAGGTTACCATCCATTGGAATAACAAAAATCTCGACAACATACTACCTTCCATAATGACAAGGCTACCATCCAACAAAATAACAAAAATCTCGACAACAGACTACCTTCCATAATGAGAAGGCTACCATCCATTGGAGTAACAAAATTCTCGACAACAGACTACATTCCTTAATGGCAAGGCTACCATCCATTAGAGTAAAAAAATCTCGACAACAAACTACCTCACATAATGACAATGCTACCATCCATTGGAGTAACAAAAATATCGACAACACACTACATTCCATAATGAAAAGGCTATCATCCATTGGAGTAACAAAAATCTCGACAACAAACTATCTTCCATAATGACAAGGCTACCATCCATTGGACTATCAAAAATATCAACAGCAGACTACCTTCCATAATGACAAGGCTACCATCAATTGGAGTAACAAAAATCTGGACAACTGACTAACTTCCATAATTACAAGACTACCATCCATTGGAGTAACAAATATCTCGACAACAGACTACCTTCCATTATTACAAGGCTACCATCCAGTGGAATAACAAATATATCAACAACAGACTACCTTCCATAATGACAATGCTACCTTCCATTGGAGTAACAAAAATATCGACAACACACTATGTTTCGTAATGACAAGGCTACCATCCATTGGATTAACAAAAATCTTGACAACAAACTACATTCCATAATGACAAGGCTACCATCCATTGGACTATCAAAAATATCAACAATAGACTACCTGCCATAATGACAAGGCTACCATCCATTGGAGTATCAAAAATATCAACAGCAAACTACCTTCCATAATGACAAGGATACCATCCATTGGAATAACAAAAATCTCGACAACAAACTATCTTCCATAATGATAAGGCTACCATCATACGAAATAACAAAATTTTCGACAACAGACTACCTTCCATAATTACCAGGTTACCATCCATTGGAATAACAAAAATCTCGACAACAAACTACCTTCCATAATGACAAGGCTACCATCCAATGAAATAACAAAAAATTCGACAACAAACTACCTTCCATAATGACAAGGTTACCATTCATTGGAATAACAAAAAACTCGACAACAGACTAACTTCCATAATGACAAGGTTACAATCCATTGGACTAACAAAAATATCGAAAACATACTACCTTCCATAATTACAAGGCTACCATCCATTGGAGTAATAAAAACTCGACAATAGACTACCTTCCATAATGACAAGGTTACCATCCATTGGAATAACAAAAATCTCGACAACATACTACCTTCCATAATGACAAGGCTACCATCCAATGAAATAACAAAAATCTCGACAACAGACTACCTTCCCTAATGAGAAGGCTACCATCCATTGGAGTAACAAAATTCTCGACAACAGACTACATTCCTTAATGGCAAGGCTACCATCCATTAGAGTAAAAAAATCTCGTCAACAACTACCTCACATAATGACAATGCTACCATCCATTGGAGTAACAAAAATATCGACAACACACTACGTTCCATAATGAAAAGGCTATCATCCATTGGATTAACAAAAATCTCGACAACAAACTATCTTCCATAATGACAAGGCTACCATCCATTGGACTATCAAAAATATCAACAGCAGACTACCTTCCATAATGACAAGGCTACCATCAATTGGAGTAACAAAAATCTGGACAACTGACTAACTTCCATAATTACAAGACTACCATCCATTAGAGTAACAAATATTTCGACAACTGACTACCTTCCATTATTACAAGGCTACCATCCAGTGGAATAACAAAAATATCAACAACAGACTACCTTCCATAGTGACAATGCTACCTTCCATTGGAGTAACAAAAATATCGACAACACACTATGTTTCGTAATGACAAGGCTACCATCCATTGGAGTAACAAAAATCTCGACAACAAACTACATTCCATAATGACAAGGCTACCATCCATTGGACTATCAAAAATATCAACAATAGACTACCTGCCATAATGACAAGGCTACCATCCATTGGAGTATAAAAAATATCAACAGCAAACTACCTTCCATAATGACAAGGATACCATCCATTGGAATAACAAAAATCTCGACAACAAACTATCTTCCATAATGATAAGGCTACCATCATACGAAATAACAAAAATTTCGACAACAGACTACCTTCCATAATTACCAGGTTACCATCGATTGGAATAACAAAAATCTCGACAACAAACTACCTTCCATAATGACAAGGCTACCATCCAATGAAATAATAAAAAATTCGACAACAAACTACCTTCCATAATGACAAGGTTACCATTCATTGGAATAACAAAAAACTCGACAACAAACTAACTTCCATAATGACAAGGTTACAATCCATTGGACTAACAAAAATATCGAAAACATACTACCTTCCATAATTACAAGGCTACCATCCATTGGAGTAATAAAAACTCGACAATAGACTACCTTCCATAATGACAAGGTTACCATCCATTGGAATAACAAAAATCTCGACAACATACTACCTTCCATAATGACAAGGCTACCATCCAACGAAATAACAAAAATCTCGACAACAGACTACCTTCCATAATGAGAAGGCTACCATCCATTGGAGTAACAAAATTCTCGACAACAGACTACATTCCTTAATGGCAAGGCTACCATCCATTAGAGTAAAAAAATATCGTCAACAACTACCTCACATAATGACAATGCTACCATCCATTGGAGTAACAAAAATATCGACAACACACTACGTTCCATAATGAAAAGGCTACCATCCATTAGAGTAACAAAAATCTCGACAACAAACTATCTTCCATAATGACAAGGCTACCATCTATTGGACTATCAAAAATATCAACAGCAGACTACCTTCCATAATGACAAGGCTACCATCAATTGGAGTAACAAAAATCTGGACAACTGACTAACTTCCATAATTACAAGACTACCATCCATTAGAGTAACAAATATCTCGATAACAGACTACCTTCCATAATTACAAGGCTACCATCCAGTGGAATAACAAAAATCTCAACAACAGACTACCTTCCATAATGACAAGACTATCATCCATTGGAGAACCAAAAATCTGAACAATACACTACCTTCCTTAATGACAACGCTACCATCCATTGGAGTAACAAAAATCTCGAAAACAGACTAACTTCCATAATTACAAGGCTACCATCCATTGGAGTAACAAATATCTCGACAAAAGACTACCTTCCATAATGACAAGGCTACCATCCATTGGAGTAACCAAAATATCGACAACAGACTACCTTCTATAATGACAAGGCTAGCATCCATTGGAGTAACAAAAATTTCGACAACAAACTACCTTCCATAATGAAAAGGATACCATCCATTGGAGTAACAAAAATATCGTCAACAAACTACCTTCCATAATGACAAGGATATCATCCATTGGAATAACAAAAATCTCGACAACAAACTATCTTCCCTAATGACAAGGCTACCATCAAATGAAATAACAAAAATCTCGACAATAGACTACCGTCCATAATTACCAAGTTACCATCCATTGGAATAACATAAATCTCGACAACAGACTACCTTCCATAATGACAAGGCTACCATTCAATGAAATAACAAAAATTTCGACAACAAACTACCTTCCATAATGACAAGGTTACCATCCATTGGAATAAATAAAAAATCGACAACAGACTACCTTCCATAATGACAAGGTTACAATCCGTTGGACTAACAAAAATATTATCAACAAACTACCTACCATAATTACAAGGCTACCATCCATTGGAGTAACAAAAACTCGACAACAGACTACCTTCCATAATGACAAGGTTACCATCCTTTGGAATAACAAAAATCTCAACAACAGACTACCTTCCATAATGACAAGGTTACCATTCATTGGAATAAAAAAAATCTCGACAACAAACTACTTTCCATAATGACTAGGCTAATACCCAACGAAATAAGAAAAATCTCGACAACAAACTACCTTCCATAATGACAAGGTTACCATCCATTGGAATAACAAAAAACTCGACAACATACTACCTTCCATAATGATAAGGCTAACATCCATTGGAGTAACAAAAATATCAACAACAGACTACCTTCCATAATTACAAGGCTACCATCCATTGGAGTAACAAAAACTATACAACAGACTACCTTCCATAATGACAAGGTTACAATCAACTGGAGTAACAAAAATCTCGACAACAAACTAACTTCCATAATTACAAGGCATCCATCCATTCGAGTAACATTAATCTCGACAACAGACTAGCTTCCATATGACAAGGATACCATCCATTTGAGTAACATAAATCTCAATGAAAGATTACCTTCCATAATGACAAGTCTACCATCCATTGGAGTAACATAAATCTAAATGAAAGACTACCTTCCATAATGACAAGTCTACCAACCATGGGAGTAACATAAATTTCAATGAAAGACTACCTTCCATAATGACAAGGCTACCATCCATTAGAGTAACAAAAATATCGACAACACTACATTCCATAATGACAAGGCTACCGTCCATTGGAGTAACAAAAATATCGACAATAGACTACCTTCCATAATGAGAAGGCTACCATCCATTGGACTATCAAAAATCTCGAAAGCAGACTACCTTCCATAATGAAAATGCTTCCATCCATTGGAGTAACATTAATCTCGACAACAGACTAGCTTCCATAATGACAAGGCTACCATCCATTGGAGTATTTTAAATATTGATAAAAAACTACCTTCCATAATTATAAGGCTACCATCCATTGGAGTAACAAAATACTCGACAAGAGACTACCTTCCATAACGACAAGGATATCATCCATTAGAATAAGAAAAATCTCGACAACAAACTACCTTCCATAATTACAATGTTACCATCCATTGGAATAACAAAAATCTCGACGAAAGTCTACCTTCCATAATGACTAGGCTACCATCCAACGAAATAACAAAAATTTCGACAATAGACTACCTTCCATAATGACAAGGTTACCATCCATTGGAATAAAAAAAACTCGATAACGAACTACCTTCCATAATGACAAGGTTACCATCCATTGGAATAAAAAAACTCGATAACGAACTACCTTCCATAATGACAAGGTTACCATCCATTGGAGTAACAAAAATATAGACAACAGACTACCTTCCATAATTACAAGGTTACCATCCATTAGAATAACAAAAATCTTGACAATAGAATACCTTCCATAATGACAAGGTTACCATCCATTGGAATAACAAAAATCTCGACAACAGACTACCTTCCATAATGACAAGGCTACCATCCATTGGACTATCAAAAATCTCGAAAGCAGACTACCTTCCATAATGAAAATGCTTCCATCCATTGGAGTAACATTAATCTCGACAACAGACTAGCTTCCATAATGACAAGGCTACCATCCATTGGACTAAAAAAAATATCAACGAAAGACTACCTTCCATAATGACAAGGCTACCATCCATTGGAGTAACAAAATCTCAAAAGCAAACTACCTTCCATGATGACAAGGCTACCATCCATTGAAGTAAGAAAATATCAACAATGAACTACTTTCTATAATGACAAGGCTACCATCCATTAGGGTAACAAAATCTCAACAATAAACTACCTTCCAAAATGACAAGGCTACCATCCATTAGGGTAACAAAATCTCAACAACGAACTACCTTCCAAAATGACAAGGCTACCATCCATTGGAGTACCAAAATCTCAACAACAAACTACCTTCCAAAATTAAAAGGATACCATCCATTGGAGTAACAAAATCTCAAAAACAAACTGCCTTCCATAATGACAAGGCTACCATCCATTGGAGTATCAAAAATATCAACAACAAACTACCTTCCATAATGACAAGGATACCATCCATTGGAATAACAAAAATCTCGACAACAAACTACCTTCCGTAATGACAAGGCTACCATCCATTGGAGTTACAAAATCTAAACAATGAACTACCTTCCATAATGATAAGGCAACCATCCATTTGCGTAACAAAATCACAACAACAAACTACTTTCCATAATACCAAGGCTACCATCCATTGGAGTAACAAGATCTCAACAACGAACTACCTTCCATAATGACAAGGCTACCATCCAATGGAGTAACAAATTCTCAACAATGAACTACCTTCCATAATGACAAGGCTACCATCCATTGGAGTAACAAAATCTCAACAACGAACTACCTTCCATAAGGACAAGGCAACCATCCATTGCAGTAACAAAATCTCAACAACTAACTACCTTCCATAATGACAAGGCTACCATCCATTGGAGTAACAAAATATAAACAACGAACTACCATCCATAATGAAAAGGCTACCATCCATTGGAGTAACAAAATCTCAACAACGAACTACCTTCCATAATGACAAGGCTACCATCCATCGGAGTAACAAAATCTCAACAATAAACTACATTCCATAATGACAAGGCTACCATCCATTGGAGTAACAAAATCTCAACAATAAACTACCTTCCATAATGACAAGGCTACCATCCATTGGATTAAGAAAATCTCAACAACGAACTACCTTCCAAAATTACAAGGCTACCATCCATTGGAGTAACAAAATCTCAAAAACAAACTACCTTCCATAATGACAACGCTACCATCCATTGAAGTAAGAAAATATCAACAATGAACTACCTTCTATAATGACAAGGCTACCATCCATTAGGGTAACAAAATCTCAACAATGAACTACCTTCCAAAATGAAAAGGCTACCATCCATTGGAGTAACAAATTCTTAACAACAAACTACCTTCCAAAATTACAAGGCTACCATCCATTGGAGTAACAAAATTTCAACAACAAACTACCTTCCATAAAGACAAGGCTACCATCCATTGGAGTTATAAAATCTAAACAACGAACTACCTTCCATAATGATAAGGCAACCATCCATTGGCATAACAAAATCACAACAACAAACTACCTTCCATAATACCAAGGCTACCATCCATTGCAGTAACAAAATCTCAACAACGAACTACATTCCATAATGACAAGACTACCATCCATTAGAGTAACAAAATCTAAACAACGAACTACCTTCCATAATGACAAGGCTACCATCCATTGGAGTAACAAAATCCCAAAAACGAACTACCTTTCATAATGACAAGGCTACCATCCATTGGATTAACAAAATCTCAACAAGGAACTACCTTCCAAAATTGCAACGCTACCATCCATTGAAGTAAAAAAACCTAAACAACAAACTACCTTCCATAATGATAAGGCTACCATCCATTGAAGTAACAAAATCTCAACAATGAACTACCTTCCATAATGACAAGTCTACCATCATTTAGAGTAACAAAATCTCTACGATGAACTACCTTCCATAATGACAAGGCTACCATTCATTGGAGTAACAAAATCTAAACAACATACTAGCTTCTATAATAACAAGGCTACCATCCATTGAAGTAATAAAATCTCAATAACGAACTCCCTTCCATAATGAAAAGGCTACCATCCATTGGAGTAACAAAATCTCAACAACGAACTACCTTCCTTAATGACAAGGCTACCATCCATCGGAGTAACAAAATCTCTACAATAAACTACCTTCCATAATGACAAGGCTACCATCCATTGGAGTAAGAAAATCTCAACAACGAACTACCTTCCAAAATTACAAGGCTACCATCCATTGGAGTAAAAAAATCTCAAAAACAAACTACCTTCCATGATGACAAGGCTACCATCCATTGAAGTAAGAAAATATCAACAATGAACTACCTTCTATAATGACAAGGCTACCATCAATTGGAGTAACGAAATCTCAACAACGAACTACATTCAAAAATGACAAGGCTACCATCCATTGAAGTAACAAAATCTCAACAACAAACTGCCTTCCAAAATGACAAGGCTACAATCCAATGAAGTTACAAGATCTCAACAACGAACTACCTTCCATAATGACAAGGCTACCATCCATCGGAGTAACAAAATCTCAACAATAAACTACCTTCCATAATGACAAGGCTACCATCCATTGGAGTAAGAAAATCTCAACAATGAACTACCTTCCAAAATTACAAGGCTACCATCCATTGGAGTAACAAAATCTCAAAAACAAACTACCTTCCATGATGACAAGGCTACCATCCATTGATGTAAGAAAATATCAACAATGAACTACTTTCTATAATTACAAGGCTACCATCCATTGGAGTAAGAAAATCTCAACAACAAACTACCTTCCAAAATGACAAGGCTACCATCCATTAGGGTAACAAAATCTCAACAACGAACTACCTTCCAAAATGACAAGGCTACCATCCATTGGAGTACCAAAATCTCAACAACAAACTACCTTCCAAAATTAAAAGGATACCATCCATTTGAGTAACAAAATCTCAAAAACAAACTGCCTTCCATAATGACAAGGCTACCATCCAATGGAGTAACAAAATCTCAACAATGAACTACCTTCCATAATACCGAGGCTACCATCCATTGGAGTAACAAAATCTCAACAACAAACTACCTTCCATAATGACAAGGCTACCTTCCATTGGAGTAATAAAATCTCAACAATGAACTACCTTCCATAATGACAAGGCTACCATCCATTGGAGTAACAAAATATCAACAACAAACTACCTTCCATAATGACAAGGATACCATCCATTGGAGTAAAAAAATCACAACAATGAACTACCTTACGTTATGATAAGGCTACTATCCATTGGAGTAACAAAATATAAACAATGAACTACCTTCTATAATGACAAGGATACAATCCATTAGGGTAACAAAATATCAACAAAGAACTACCTTCCATAATGATAAGGCTGTTATCCATTGGAGTAACAAAATCTCAACAACGAACTAGCTTCTATAATAATAAGGCTACCATCCATTGAGGTAATAAAATCTCAACAACGAACTATCTTCCATAATGACAAGGCTACCATCCATTGGAGTAACAAAATCTCAAAAACGAACTACCTTCCATAATGACAAGGCCACCATCCATCGAAGTAACAAAATCTCAACAATAAACTACCTTTCATAATGACAAGGCTACCATCCATTGGAGTAAGAGAATCTCAAAAACGAACTACCTTCCAAAAATACAAGGCTACCATCCATTGGAGTAACAAAATCTCAAAAACAAACTACCTTCCATAATGACAAGGCTACCATCCATTGAAGTAAGAAAATATCAACAATGAACTACTTTCTATAATGACAAGGCTACCATCCATTAGGGTAACAAAATCTCAACAACGAACTACCTTCCAAAATGACAAGGCTACCATCCATTGGAGTAACAAAATCTCAACAATAAACTACCTTCCAAAATTACAAGGCTACCATCCATTGGAGTAACAAAATCTCAACAACAAACTACCTTCCGTAATGACAAGGCTACCATCCATTGGAGTTACAAAATCTAAACAACGAACTACCTTCCATAATGATAAGGCAACCATCCATTTGCGTAACAAAATCACAACAACAAACTACTTTCCATAATACCAAGGCTACCATCCATTGGAGTAACAAAATCTCAACAACGAACTACCTTCCATAATGACAAGGCTACCATCCAATGGAGTAACAAATTCTCAACAATGAACTACCTTCCATAATGACAAGGCTACCATCCATTGGAGTAACAAAATCTCAACAACGAACTACCTTCCATAATGACAAGGCTACCATCCATTGCAGTAACAAAATCTCAACAACGAACTACCTTCCATAATGACAAGGCTACCATCCATTGGAGTAACAAAATATAAACAACGAACTACCATCCATAATGAAAAGGCTATCATCCATTGGAGTAACAAAATCTCAACAACGAACTACCTTCCATAATGACAAGTCTACCATCCATCGGAGTAACAAAATCTCAACAATAAACTACATTCCATAATGACAAGGCTACCATCCATTGGAGTAACAAAATCTCAACAATAAACTACCTTCCATAATGACAAGGCTACCATCCATTGGAGTAAGAAAATCTCAACAATGAACTACCTTCCAAAATTACAAGGCTACCATCCATTGGAGTAACAAAATCTCAAAAACAAACTACCTTCCATGATGACAAGGCTACCATCCATTGATGTATGAAAACATCAACAATGAACTACTTTCTATAATGACAAGGCTACCATCCATTGGAGTAAGAAAATCTCAACAACAAACTACCTTCCAAAATGACAAGGCTACCATCCATTAGGGTAACAAAATCTCAACAACAAACTACCTTCCAAAATGACAAGGCTACCATCCATTGGAGTACCAAAATCTCAACAACAAACTACCTTCCAAAATTAAAAGGATACCATCCATTGGAATAACAAAATCTCAAAAACAAACTGCCTTCCATAATGACAAGACTACCATCCAATGGAGTAACAAAATCTCAAGAATGAACTACCTTCCATAATACCGAGGATACCATCCATTGGAGTAACAAAATCTCAACAACAAACTACCTTCCATAATGACAAGGCTACCTTCCATTGGAGTAACAAAATCTAAACAATGAACTACCTTCTATAATGACAAGGATACCATCCATTAGGGTAACAAAATATCAACAAAGAACTACCTTCCATAATGATAAGGCTGTTATCCATTGGAGTAACAAAATCTCAACAATGAACTAGCTTCTATAATAATAAGGCTACCATCCATTGAGGTAATAAAATCTCAACAACGAACTACCTTCCCTAATGACAAGGCTACCATCCATTGGAGTAACAAAATCTCAAAAACGAACTACCTTCCATAATGACAAGGCCACCATCCATCGAAGTAACAAAATCTCAACAATAAACTACCTTTCATAATGACAAGGCTACCATCCATTGGAGTAAGAGAATCTCAAAAACGAACTACCTTCCAAAAATACAAGGCTACCATCCATTGGAGTAACAAAATCTCAAAAACAAACTACCTTCCATAATGACAAGGCTACCATCCATTGAAGTAAGAAAATATCAACAATGAACTACTTTCTATAATGACAACGCTACCATCCATTAGGGTAACAAAATCTCAACAACGAACTACCTTCCAAAATGACAAGGCTACCATCCATTGGAGTAACAAAATCTCAACAACAAACTACCTTCCAAAATTACAAGGCTTCCATCCATTGGAGTAACAAAATCTCAACAACAAACTACCTTCCGTAATGACAAGGCTACCATCCATTGGAGTTACAAAATCTAAACAACGAACTACATTCCATAATGATAAGGAAACCATCCATTTGCGTAACAAAATCACAACAACAAACTACTTTCCATAATACCAAGGCTACCATCCATTGGAGTAACAAAATCTCAACAACGAACTACCTTCCATAATGACAAGGCTACCATCCAATGTAGTAACAAATTCTCAACAATGAACTACCTTCCATAATGACAAGGCTACCATCCATTGGAGTAACAAAATCTCAACAACGAACTACCTTCAATAATGACAAGGCTACCATCCATTGGAGTAACAAAATCTCAACAACGAACTACCTTCCATAATGACAAGGCTACCATCCATTGGAGTAACAAAATATAAACAACGAACTACCATCCATAATAAAAAGGCTACCATCCATTGGAGTAACAAAATCTCAACAACGAACTACCTTCCATAATGACAAGGCTACCATCCATCGGAGTAACAAAATCTCAACAATAAACTACATTCCATAATGACAAGGCTACCATCCATTGCAGTAACAAAATCTCAACAACGAACTACCTTCCATAATGACAAGGCTACCATCCATTGGAGTAACAAAATATAAACAACGAACTACCATCCATAATGAAAAGGCTATCATCCATTGGAGTAACAAAATCTCAACAACGAACTACCTTCCATAATGACAAGTCTACCATCCATCGGAGTAACAAAATCTCAACAATAAACTACATTCCATAATGACAAGGCTACCATCCATTGGAGTAACAAAATCTCAACAATAAACTACCTTCCATAATGACAAGGCTACCATCCATTGGAGTAAGAAAATCTCAACAATGAAATACCTTCCAAAATTACAAGGCTACCATCCATTGGAGTAACAAAATCTCAAAAACAAACTACCTTCCATGATGACAAGGCTACCATCCATTGAAGTATGAAAATATCAACAATGAACTACTTTCTATAATGACAAGGCTACCATCCATTGGAGTAAGAAAATCTCAACAACAAACTACCTTCCAAAATGACAAGGCTACCATCCATTAGGGTAACAAAATCTCAACAACAAACTACCTTCCAAAATGACAAGGCTACCATCCATTGGAGTACCAAAATCTCAACAACAAACTACCTTCCAAAATTAAAAGGATACCATCCATTGGAGTAACAAAATCTCAAAAACAAACTGCCTTCCATAATGACAAGGCTACCATCCAATGGAGTAACAAAATCTCAACAACGAACTACCTTCCATAATAACGAGGCTACCATCCATTGGAGTAACAAAATCTCAACAACAAACTACCTTCCATAATGACAAGGCTACCTTCCATTGGAGTAACAAAATCTAAACAATGAACTACCTTCTATAATGACAAGGATACCATCCATTAGGGTAACAAAATATCAACAAAGAACTACCTTCCATAATGATAAGGTTGTTATCCATTGGAGTAACAAAATCTCAACAACGAACTAGCTTCTATAATAATAAGGCTACCATCCATTGAGGTAATAAAATCTCAACAACGAACTACCTTCCATAATGACAAGGCTACCATCCATTGGAGTAACAAAATCTCAAAAACGAACTACCTTCCATAATGACAAGGCCACCATCCATCGAAGTAACAAAATCTCAACAATAAACTACCTTTCATAATGACAAGGCTACCATCCATTGGAGTAAGAGAATCTCAAAAACGAACTACCTTCCAAAAATACAAGGCTACCATCCATTGGAGTAACAAAATCTCAAAAACAAACTACCTTCCATAATGACAAGGCTACCATCCATTGAAGTTAGAAAATATCAACAATGAACTACTTTCTATAATGACAACGCTACCATCCATTAGGGTAACAAAATCTCAACAACGAACTACCTTCCAAAATGACAAGGCTACCATCCATTGGAGTAACAAAATCTCAACAACAAACTACCTTCCAAAATTACAAGGCTTCCATCCATTGGAGTAACAAAATCTCAACAACAAACTACCTTCCGTAATGACAAGGCTACCATCCATTGGAGTTACAAAATCTAAACAACGAACTACATTCCATAATGATAAGGAAACCATCCATTTGCGTAACAAAATCACAACAACAAACTACTTTCCATAATACCAAGGCTACCATCCATTGGAGTAACAAAATCTCAACAACGAACTACCTTCCATAATGACAAGGCTACCACCCAATGTAGTAACAAATTCTCAACAATGAACTACCTTCCATAATGACAAGGCTACCATCCATTGGAGTAACAAAATCTCAACAACGAACTACCTTCCATAATGACAAGGCTACCATCCATTGCAGTAACGAAATCTCAACAACAAACTACCTTCCATAATGACAAGGCTACCATCCATTGGAGTAACAAAATATAAACAACGAACTACCATCCATAATGAAAAGGCTACCATCCATTGGAGTAACAAAATCTCAACAACGAACTACCTTCCATAATGACAAGGCTACCATCCATCGGAGTAACAAAATCTCAACAATAAACTACATTCCATAATGACAAGGCTACCATCCATTGGAGTAACAAAATCTCAACAATAAACTACCTTCCATAATGACAAGGCTACCATCCATTGGAGTAAGAAAATCTCAACAATGAACTACCTTCCAAAATTACAAGGCTACCATCCATTGGAGTAACAAAATCTCAAAAACAAACTACCTTCCATGATGACAAGGCTACCATCCATTGAAGTATGAAAATATCAACAATGAACTACTTTCTATAATGACAAGGCTACCATCCATTGGAGTAAGAAAATCTCAACAACAAACTACCTTCCAAAATGACAAGGCTACCATCCATTAGGGTAACAAAATCTCAACAACGAACTACCTTCCAAAATGACAAGGCTACCATCCATTGGAGTACCAAAATCTCAACAACAAACTACCTTCCAAAATTAAAAGGTTACCATCCATTGGAGTAACAAAATCTCAAAAACAAACTGCCTTCCATAATGACAAGGCTACCATCCAATGGAGTAACAAAATCTCAACAACGAACTACCTTCCATAATACCGAGGCTACCATCCATTGGAGTAACAAAATCTCAACAACAAACTACCTTCCATAATGACAAGGCTACCTTCCATTGGAGTAATAAAATCTCAACAATGAACTACCTTCCATAATGACAAGGCTACCATCCATTGGAGTAACAAAATATCATCAACAAACTACCTTCCATAATGACAAGGATACCATCCATTGGAGTAAAAAAATCTCAACAATGAACTACCTTACGTTATGATAAGGCTACTATCCATTGGAGTAACAAAATCTAAACAATGAACAACCTTCTATAATGACAAGGATACCATCCATTAGGGTAACAAAATATCAACAAAGAACTACCTTCCATAATGATAAGGCTGTTATCCATTTGAGTAACAAAATCTCAACAACGAACTAGCTTCTATAATAATAAGGCTACCATCCATTGAGGTAATAAAATCTCAACAACGAACTACCTTCCATAATGACAAGACTACCATCCATTAGAGTAACAAAATCTAAACAACGAACTACCTTCCATAATGACAAGGCTACCATCCATTGGAGTAACAAAATCCCAAAAATGAACTACCTTTCATAATGACAAGGCTACCATCCATTGGAGTAACAAAATCTCAACAAGGAACTACCTTCCAAAATTGCAACGCTACCATCCATTGGAGTAAAAAAACCTCAACAACAAACTACCTTCCATAATGATAAGGCTACCATCCATTGAAGTAACAAAATCTCAACAATGAACTACCTTCCATAATGACAAGTCTACCATCATTTAGAGTAACAAAATCTCTACGATGAACTACCTTCCATAATGACAAGGCTACCATTCATTGGATTAACAAAATCTAAACAACGTACTAGCTTCTATAATAACAAGGCTACCATCCATTGAGGTAATAAAATCTCAATAACGAACTACCTTCCATAATGAAAAGGCTACCATCCATTGGAGTAACAAAATCTCAACAACGAACTACCTTCCTTAATGACAAGGCTACCATCCATCGGAGTAACAAAATCTCAACAATAAACTACATTCCATAATGACAAGGCTACCATCCATTGGAGTAACAAAATATCAACAACAAACTACCTTCCATAATGACAAGGCTACCAACCATTGAAGTAGGAAAATATCAACAATGAACTACCTTCTATAATGACAAGGCTACCATCCATTAGGGTAACAAAATATCAACAACGAACTAACTTCCAAAATGACAAGGCTACCATCCATTGGAGTAACAAAATCTAAACAACAAACTACCTTCGAAAATTACAAGGCTACCATCCATTGGAGTAACAAAATCTCTACAACAAACTATCTTCCATAATGAAAAGGCTACAATTCATTGAAGTAGGAAAATATCAACAATGAACTACCTTCTATAATGACAAGGCTACCATCCATTAGGGTAACAAAATCTCAACAACAAACTACCTTCCAAAATTAAAAGGCTACCATCCATTGGAGTAACAAAATCTCAAAAACAAACTACCTTCCATAATGACAAGGCTACCATCCATTAAAGTAACAAAATCTCAACAATGAACTAACTTCCATAATGATAAGGCTACCATCCATTAGAGTAACAAAATCTCTACAATGAACTACCTTCCATAATGACAAGGCTACCATCAATTGGAGTAACGAAATCTCAACAATGAACTACCTTGCAAAATGACAAGGCTACCATCCATTGAAGTAACAAAATCTCAACAACAAACTTCCTTCCATAATGACAAGGCTACCATCCAATGGAGTAACAAAATTTCAACAATGAACTACCTTCCATAATAACAAGGCTACCATCCATTGCAGTAACAAAATCTCAACAACAAACTACCTTCCATAATGACAAGGCTACCATCCATTGGAGTAACAAAATCTCAACAATGAACTAGCTTCTATAATAACAAGGCTACAATCCATTGAGGTAATAAAATCTCAACAACGAACTACCTTCCATAATGACAAGGCTACCATCCATTGGATTAAAAAAATCTCAATAACAAACTACCTTCAATAACGACAAGGCTACCATCCATCGGAGTAACAAAATCTCAACAATAAACTACCTTCTATAATGACAAGGCTACCATCCATTAGGGTAACAAAATCTCAACAACAAACTACCTTCCAAAATGACAAGGCTACCATCCATAGGAGTAACAAAATCTCAACAACAAACTACCTTCCAAAATTACAAGGCTACCATCAATTGGAGTAACAAAATCTCAACAACAAACTACCTTCCATTATGACAAGGCTACCATCCATTGAAGTTATAAAATCTAAACAACGAACTACCTTCCATAATGATAAGGCAACCATCCATTGGCGTAACAAAATCACAACAACAAACTACCTTCCATAATACCAAGGCTACCATCCATTGGAGTAACAAAATCTCAACAACGAACTACCTTCCATAATGACAAGGCTACCATCCAATGGAGTAACAAAATCTCAACAATGAACTACCTTCCCTAATGACAAGGCTACCACCCAGTGGAGTAACAAAATCTCAACAACAAACTACCTTCCATAATGACAACGCTACCATCCATTGCAGTAACAAAAACTCAACAACGAACTACCTTCCATTATGACAAGGCTACCATCCATTTGAGTAACAAAATCTCAACAACAAACTACCTTCCAAAATGACAAGGCTACCATACATTGGAGTTATAAAATCTAAACAACGAACTACCTTCCATAATGATAAGGCAACCATCCATTGGCGTAACAAAATTACAACAACAAACTACCTTCCATAATACCAAGGCTACCATCCATTGGAGTAACAAAATCTCAACAACGAACTACCTTCCATAATGACAAGGCTACCATCCAATGGAGTAACAAAATCTCAACAAAGAACAACCTTCCATAATGAAAAGGCTACTATCCATTGGAGTAACAAAATCTCAAGAACAAACTACCTTCCATAATGACAAGGCTACCATCCATTGCAGTAAAAAAATCTCAACAACCAACTACCTTCCATAATGACAAGGCTACCATCCATTCGAGTAACAAAATCTAAACAACGAACTACCTTCCATAATGACAAGGCTACCATCCATTGGAGTAACAAAATCTCAAAAACGTACTACCTTTCATAATGACAAGGCTACCATCCATTGGAGTAACAAAATCTCAACAAGGAACTACCTTCCAAAATTGCAAGGCTACCATCCATTGGAGTAAAAAAACCTCAACAACAAACTACCTTCCATAATAACAAGGCTACCATCCATTGAAGTAACAAAATCTCAACAATGAACTACCTTCCATAATGACAAGTCTACCATCGTTTAGAGTAACATAATCTCTACGATGAACTACCTTCCATAATGACAAGGCTACCATCCATTGGAGTAACAAAATCAAAACAATGAACTAGCTTCCAAAATTACAAGGCTACCATCCATTGGAGTAACAAAATATCTACAACAAACTACCTTCCATAATGAAAAGGCTACTATTCAATGAAGTAGGAAAATCTCAACAATGAACTACCTTCTATAATGACAAGGCTACCAACCATTAGGGTAACAAAATCTCAAAAACAAATTACCTTCCATGATGACAAGGCTACCATCCATTGAAGTATGAAAATATCAACAATGAACTACTTTCTATAATGACAAGGCTACCATCCATTGGAGTAAGAAAATCTCAACAACAAACTACCTTCCAAAATGACAAGGCTACCATCCATTAGGGTAACAAAATCTCAACAACAAACTACCTTCCAAAATGACAAGGCTACCATCCATTGGAGTACCAAAATCTCAACAACAAACTACCTTCCAAAATTAAAAGGATACCATCCATTGGAGTAACAAAATCTCAAAAACAAACTGCCTTCCATAATGACAAGGCTACCATCCAATGGAGTAACAAAATCTCAACAACAAACTACCTTCCATAATACCGAGGATACCATCCATTGGAGTAACAAAATCTCAACAACAAACTACCTTCCATAATGACAAGGCTACCTTCCATTGGAGTAACAAAATCTAAACAATGAACTACCTTCTATAATGACAAGGATACCATCCATTAGGGTAACAAAATATCAACAAAGAACTACCTTCCATAATGATAAGGCTGTTATCCATTGGAGTAACAAAATCTCAACAACGAACTAGCTTCTATAATAATAAGGCTACCATCCATTGAGGTAATAAAATCTCAACAACGAACTACCTTCAATAATGACAAGGCTACAATCCATTGGAGTAACAAAATCTCAAAAACGAACTACCTTCCATAATGACAAGGCCACCATCCATCGAAGTAACAAAATCTCAACAATAAACTACCTTTCATAATGACAAGGCTACCATCCATTGGAGTAAGAGAATCTCAAAAACGAACTACCTTCCAAAAATACAAGGCTACCATCCATTGGAGTAACAAAATCTCAAAAACAAACTACCTTCCATAATGACAAGGCTACCATCCATTGAAGTAAGAAAATATCAACAATGAACTACTTTCTATAATGACAAGGCTACCATCCATTAGGGTAACAAAATCTCAACAACGAACTACCTTCCAAAATGACAAGGCTACCATCCATTGGAGTAACAAAATCTCAACAACAAACTACCTTCCAAAATTACAAGGCTTCCATCCATTGGAGTAACAAAATCTCAACAACAAACTACCTTCCGTAATGACAAGGCTACCATCCATTGGAGTTACAAAATCTAAACAACGAACTACATTCCATAATGATAAGGAAACCATCCATTTGCGTAACAAAATCACAACAACAAACTACTTTCCATAATACCAAGGCTACCATCCATTGGATTAAGAAAATCTCAACAACGAACTACCTTCCATAATGACAAGGCTACCATCCAATGTAGTAACAAATTCTCAACAATGAACTACCTTCCATAATGACAAGGCTACCATCCATTGGAGTAACAAAATCTCAACAACGAACTACCTTCCATAATGACAAGGCTACCATCCATTGCAGTAACAAAATCTCAACAACGAACTACCTTCCATAATGACAAGGCTACCATCCATTGGAGTAACAAAATATAAACAACGAACTACCATCCATAATGAAAAGGCTACCATCCATTGGAGTAACAAAATCTCAACAACGAACTACCTTCCATAATGACAAGGCTACCATCCATCGGAGTAACAAAATCTCAACAATAAACTACATTCCATAATGACAAGGCTACCATCCATTGCAGTAACAAAATCTCAACAACGAACTACCTTCCATAATGACAAGGCTACCATCCATTGGAGTAACAAAATATAAACAACGAACTACCATCCATAATGAAAAGGCTATCATCCATTGGAGTAACAAAATCTCAACAACGAACTACCTTCCATAATGACAAGTCTACCATCCATCGGAGTAACAAAATCTCAACAATAAACTACATTCCATAATGACAAGGCTACCATCCATTGGAGTAACAAAATCTCAACAATAAACTACCTTCCATAATGACAAGGCAACCTTCCATTGGAGTAAGAAAATCTCAACAATGAAATACCTTCCAAAATTACAAGGCTACCATCCATTGGAGTAACAAAATCTCAAAAACAAACTACCTTCCATGATGACAAGGCTACCATCCATTGAAGTATGAAAATATCAACAATGAACTACTTTCTATAATGACAAGGCTACCATCCATTGGAGTAAGAAATCTCAACAACAAACTACCTTCCAAAATGACAAGGCTACCATCCATTAGGGTAACAAAATCTCAACAACAAACTACCTTCCAAAATGACAAGGCTACCATCCATTGGATTACCAAAATCTCAACAACAAACTACCTTCCAAAATTAAAAGGATACCATCCATTGGAGTAACAAAATCTCAAAAACAAACTGCCTTCCATAATGACAAGGCTACCATCCAATGGAGTAACAAAATCTCAACAACGAACTACCTTCCATAATACCGAGGCTACCATCCATTGGAGTAACAAAATCTCAACAACAAACTACCTTCCATAATGACAAGGCTACCTTCCATTGGAGTAACAAAATCTAAACAATGAACTACCTTCTATAATGACAAGGATACCATCCATTAGTGTAACAAAATATCAACAAAGAACTACCTTCCATAATGATAAGGTTGTTATCCATTGGAGTAACAAAATCTCAACAACGAACTAGCTTCTATAATAATAAGGCTACCATCCATTGAGGTAATAAAATCTCAACAACGAACTACCTTCCATAATGACAAGGCTACCATCCATTGGAGTAACAAAATCTCAAAAACGAACTACCTTCCATAATGACAAGGCCACCATCCATCGAAGTAACAAAATCTCAACAATAAACTACCTTTCATAATGACAAGGCTACCATCCATTGGAGTAAGAGAATCTCAAAAACGAACTACCTTCCAAAAATACAAGGCTACCATCCATTGGAGTAACAAAATCTCAAAAACAAACTACCTTCCATAATGACAAGGCTACCATCCATTGAAGTTAGAAAATATCAACAATGAACTACTTTCTATAATGACAAGGCTACCATCCATTAGGGTAACAAAATCTCAACAACGAACTACCTTCAAAAATGACAAGGCTACCATCCATTGGAGTAACAAAATCTCAACAACAAACTACCTTCCAAAATTACAAGGCTTCCATCCATTGGAGTAACAAAATCTCAACAACAAACTACCTTCCGTAATGACAAGGCTACCATCCATTGGAGTTACAAAATCTAAACAACGAACTACATTCCATAATGATAAGGAAACCATCCATTTGCGTAACAAAATCACAACAACAAACTACTTTCCATAATACCAAGGCTACCATCCATTGGAGTAACAAAATCTCAACAACGAACTACCTTCCATAATGACAAGGCTACCACCCAATGTAGTAACAAATTCTCAACAATGAACTACCTTCCATAATGACAAGGCTACCATCCATTGGAGTAACAAAATCTCAACAACGAACTACCTTCCATAATGACAAGGCTACCATCCATTGCAGTAACGAAATCTCAACAACGAACTACCTTCCATAATGACAAGGCTACCATCCATTGGAGTAACAAAATATAAACAACGAACTACCATCCATAATGAAAAGGCTACCATCCATTGGAGTAACAAAATCTCAACAACGAACTACCTTCTATAATGACAAGGCTACCATCCATCGGAGTAACAAAATCTCAACAATAAACTACATTCCATAATGACAAGGCTACCATCCATTGGAGTAACAAAATCTCAACAATAAACTACCTTCCATAATGACAAGGCTACCATCCATTGGAGTAAGAAAATCTCAACAATGAACTACATTCCAAAATTACAAGGCTACCATCCATTGGAGTAACAAAATCTCAAAAACAAACTACCTTCCATGATGACAAGGCTACCATCCATTGAAGTATGAAAATATCAACAATGAACTACTTTCTATAATGACAAGGCTACCATCCATTGGAGTAAGAAAATCTCAACAACAAACTACCTTCCAAAATGACAAGGCTACCATCCATTAGGGTAACAAAATCTCAACAACGAACTACCTTCCAAAATGACAAGGCTACCATCCATTGGAGTACCAAAATCTCAACAACAAACTACCTTCCAAAATTAAAAGGATACCATCCATTGGAGTAACAAAATCTCAAAAACAAACTGCCTTCCATAATGACAAGGCTACCATCCAATGGAGTAACAAAATCTCAACAACGAACTACCTTCCATAATACCGAGGCTACCATCCATTGGAGTAACAAAATCTCAACAACAAACTACCTTCCATAATGACAAGGCTACCTTCCATTGGAGTAATAAAATCTCAACAATGAACTACCTTCCATAATGACAAGGCTACCATCCATTGGAGTAACAAAATATCATCAACAAACTACCTTCCATAATGATAAGGATACCATCCATTGGAGTAAAAAAATCTCAACAATGAACTACCTTACGTTATGATAAGGCTACTATCCATTGGAGTAACAAAATCTAAACAATGAACAACCTTCTATAATGACAAGGATACCATCCATTAGGGTAACAAAATATCAACAAAGAACTACCTTCCATAATGATAAGGCTGTTATCCATTGGAGTACCAAAATCTCAACAACGAACTAGCTTCTATAATAATATGGCTACCATCCATTGAGGTAATAAAATCTCAACAACGAACTACCTTCCATAATGACAAGACTACCATCCATTAGAGTAACAAAATCTAAACAACGAACTACCTTCCATAATGACAAGGCTACCATCCATTGGAGTAACAAAATCCCAAAAATGAACTACCTTTCATAATGACAAGGCTACCATCCATTGGAGTAACAAAATCTCAACAAGGAACTACCTTCCAAAATTGCAACGCTACCATCCATTGGAGTAAAAAAACCTCAACAACAAACTACCTTCCATAATGATAAGGCTACCATCCATTGAAGTAACAAAATCTCAACAATGAACTACCTTCCATAATGACAAGTCTACCATCATTTAGAGTAACAAAATCTCTACGATGAACTACCTTCCATAATGACAAGGCTACCATTCATTGGATTAACAAAATCTAAACAACGTACTAGCTTCTATAATAACAAGGCTACCATCCATTGAGGTAATAAAATCTCAATAACGAACTACCTTCCATAATGAAAAGGCTACCATCCATTGGAGTAACAAAATCTCAACAACGAACTACCTTCCTTAATGACAAGGCTACCATCCATCGGAGTAACAAAATCTCAACAATAAACTACATTCCATAATGACAAGGCTACCATCCATTGGAGTAACAAAATATCAACAACAAACTACCTTCCATAATGACAAGGCTACCAACCATTGAAGTAGGAAAATATCAACAATGAACTACCTTCTATAATGACAAGGCTACCATCCATTAGGGTAACAAAATATCAACAACGAACTAACTTCCAAAATGACAAGGCTACCATCCATTGGAGTAACAAAATCTAAACAACAAACTACCTTCGAAAATTACAAGGCTACCATCCATTAGAGTAACAAAATCTCTACAACAAACTACCTTCCATAATGAAAAGGCTACAATTCATTGAAGTAGGAAAATATCAACAATGAACTACCTTCTATAATGACAAGGCTACCATCCATTAGGGTAACAAAATCTCAACAACAAACTACCTTCCAAAATTAAAAGGCTACCATCCATTGGAGTAACAAAATCTCAAAAACAAACTACCTTCCATAATGACAAGGCTACCATCCATTAAAGTAACAAAATCTCAACAATGAACTAACTTCCATAATGATAAGGCTACCATCCATTAGAGTAACAAAATCTCTACAATGAACTACCTTCCATAATGACAAGGCTACCATCAATTGGAGTAACGAAATCTCAACAATGAACTACCTTGCAAAATGACAAGGCTACCATCCATTGAAGTAACAAAATCTCAACAACAAACTTCCTTCCATAATGACAAGGCTACCATCCAATGAAGTAACAAAATTTCAACAATGAACTACCTTCCATAATAACAAGGCTACCATCCATTGCAGTAACAAAATCTCAACAACAAACTACCTTCCATAATGACAAGGCTACCATCCATTGGAGTAACAAAATCTCAACAATGAACTAGCTTCTATAATAACAAGGCTACAATCCATTGAGGTAATAAAATCTCAACAACGAACTACCTTCCATAATGACAAGGCTACCATCCATTGGATTAAAAAAATCTCAATAACAAACTACCTTCAATAACGACAAGGCTACCATCCATCGGAGTAACAAAATCTCAACAATAAACTACCTTCTATAATGACAAGGCTACCATCCATTAGGGTAACAAAATCTCAACAACAAACTACCTTCCAAAATGACAAGGCTACCATCCATAGGAGTAACAAAATCTCAACAACAAACTACCTTCCAAAATTACAAGGCTACCATCCATTGGAGTAACAAAATCTCAACAACAAACTACCTTCCATTATGACAAGGCTACCATCCATTGGAGTTATAAAATCTAAACAACGAACTACCTTCCATAATGATAAGGCAACCATCCATTGGCGTAACAAAATCACAACAACAAACTACCTTCCATAATACCAAGGCTACCATCCTTTGGAGTAACAAAATCTCAACAACGAACTACCTTCCATAATGACAAGGCTACCATCCAATGGAGTAACAAAATCTCAACAATGAACTACCTTCCCTAATGACAAGGCTACCACCCAGTGGAGTAAAAAAATCTCAACAACAAACTACCTTCCATAATGACAACGCTACCATCCATTGCAGTAACAAAAACTCAACAACAAACTACCTTCCATTATGACAAGGCTACCATCCATTTGAGTAACAAAATCTCAACAACAAACTACCTTCCAAAATGACAAGGCTACAATACATTGGAGTTATAAAATCTAAACAACGAACTACCTTCCATAATGATAAGGCAACCATCCATTGGCGTAACAAAATTACAACAACAAACTACCTTCCATAATACCAAGGCTACCATCCATTGGAGTAACAAAATCTCAACAACGAACTACCTTCCATAATGACAAGGCTACCATCCAATGGAGTAACAAAATCTCAACAAAGAACAACCTTCCATAATGAAAAGGCTAATATCCATTGGAGTAACAAAATCTCAAGAACAAACTACCTTCCATAATGACAAGGCTACCGTCCATTGCAGTAAAAAAATCTCAACAACGAACTACCTTCCATAATGACAAGGCTACCATCCATTCGAGTAACAAAATCTAAACAACGAACTACCTTCCATAATGACAAGGCTACCATCCATTGGAGTAACAAAATCTCAAAAACGTACTACCTTTCATAATGACAAGGCTACCATCCATTGGAGTAACAAAATCTCAACAAGGAACTACCTTCCAAAATTGCAAGGCTACCATCCATTGGAGTAAAAAAACCTCAACAACAAACTACCTTCCATAATAACAAGGCTACCATCCATTGAAGTAACAAAATCTCAACAATGAACTACCTTCCATAATGACAAGTCTACCATCGTTTAGAGTAACATAATCTCTACGATGAACTACCTTCCATAATGACAAGGCTACCATCCATTGGAGTAACAAAATCAAAACAATGAACTAGCTTCCAAAATTACAAGGCTACCATCCATTGGAGTAACAAAATATCTACAACAAACTACCTTCCATAATGAAAAGGCTACTATTCATTGAAGTAGGAAAATATCAACAATGAACTACCTTCTATAATGACAAGGCTACCATCCATTAGGGTAACAAAATCTCAACAACAAACTACCTTCCAAAATTAAAAGGCTACCATCCATTGGAGTAACAAAATCTCAAAAAGAAACTACCTTCCATAATGACAAGGCTACTATCCATTGAAGTAACAAAATCTCAACAATGAACTAACTTCCATAATGATAAGGCTACCATCCATTAGAGTAACAAAATCTCTACAATGAACTACCTTCCATAATGACAAGGCTACCATCCATTGGAGTAACAAAATCTCAACAACAAACTACCTTCCATAATGACAAGGCTACCATCAATTAGAGTAACGAAATCTCAACAACGAACTACCTACCAAAATGACAAGGCTACCATCCATTGAAGTAACAAAATCTCAACAACAAACTGCCTTCCATAATGACAAGGCTACCATCCAATGGAGTAACAAAATCTCAACAATGAACTACCTTACATAATACCTAGGCTACCATCCATTGGAGTAACAAAATCTCAACAACGAACTACCTTCCATAATGACAAGGCTACCATCCATTAGAGTAACAAAATCTGAACAACAAACTACCTTCCATAATGATAAGGCTACCATCCATTAAAGTAACAAATTTTCAACAACAAACTACCTTCCATAATGACAAGGCTACCATCCAATGGAGTAACAAAATCTCAACAATGAACTAGCTTCTATAATAATAAGGCTACCACCCATTGAGGTAATAAAATCTCAACAACAAACTACCTTCCATAATGACAAGGCTACCATCCATTGGAGTAACAAAATCTTAATAACGAACTACCTTCCATAATGACAAGGCTACCATCCATCGGAGTAACAAAATCTCAACAATAAACTACCTTCCATAATGACAAGGCTACCATCCATTGGATTAAGAAAATCTCAACAACAACCTAACTTCCTAAATTACAAGGCTACCATCCATTGGAGTAACAAAATCTCAAAAACAAACTACCTTCCATGATGACAAGGCTACCACCCATTGAAGTAAGAAAATATCAACAATGAACTACCTTTTATAATGACAAGGCTACCATCCATTAGGGTAACAAAATCTCAACAACGAACTACCTTCAAAATGACAAGGCTACCATCCATTGGAGTAACAAAATATCAACCACAAACTACCTTCCAAAATTTCAAGGCTACCATCCATTAGAGTAACAAAATCTCAACAACAAACTACCTTCCATAATGACAAGGCTACCATCCATTGGAGTTATAAAATCTAAACAACGAACTACCTTCCATAATGATAAGGCAACCATCCATTGGCGTAACAAAATCACAACAGCAAACTACCTACCATAATACCAAGGCTACCATCCATTGGAGTAACAAAATCTCAACAACGAACTACCTTCCATAATGACAAGGCTACCATCCAATGGAGTAACAAAATCTCAACAATGAACTTCCTTCCATAATGACAAGGCTACCACCCATTGGAGTAACAAAATCTCAACAACGAACTACCTTCCATAATAACAAGGCTACCATCCATTGCAGTAACAAAAACTCAACAACGAACTACCTTTCATAAGGACAAGGCTACCATCCATTAGAGTAACAAAATCTCAACAACAAACTACCTTCCATAATGACAAGGCTAACATCCATTGGAGTTATAAAATCTAAACAACGAACTACCTTCCATAATGATAAGGCAACCATCCATTGGCCTAACAAAATCACAACAACAAATTACCTTCCATAATACCAATGCTACCATCCATTGGAGTAACAAAATCTCAAAAACGAACTATCTTTCATAATGACAAGGCTACCATCCATTGGAGTAACAAAATCTCAACAAGGAACTACCTTCCATAATGACAAGGCTACCATCCATTGGAGTTATAAAATCTAAACAAAGAACTACCTTCCATAATGATAAGGCAACCATCCATTGGCGTAACAAAATGACAACAGCAAACTACCTACCATAATACCAAGGCTACCAACCATTGGAGTAACAAAATCTCAACAACGAACTACCTGCAATAATGACAAGGCTACCATCCAATGGAGTAACAAAATCTCAACAATGAACTACCTTCCATAATGACAAGGCTACCACCCATTGGAGTAACAAAATCTCAACAACGAACTACCTTCCATAATGACAAGGCTACCATCCATTGCAGTAACAAAAACTCAACAACGAACTACCTTTCATAATGACAAGGCTACCATCCATTAGAGTAACAAAATCTCAACAACAAACAACCTTCCATAATGACAAGGCTACCATCCATTGGAGTTATAAAATCTAAACAACGAACTACCTTCCATAATGATAAGGCAACCATCCATTGGCGTAACAAAATCACAACAACAAATTACCTTCCATAATACAAACGATACCATCCATTGGAGTAACAAAATCTCAACAACGAACTACCTTTCATAATGACAAGGCTACCATCCATTGGAGTAACAAAATCTCAACAAGGAACTACCTTCCAAAATGGCAAGGCTACCATCCATTAGAGTAAAAAAACCTTAACAACAAACTACCTTCCATAATGATAAGGCTACCATCCATTGGAGTTATAAAATCTAAACAACGAACTACCTTCCATAATGATAAGGCAACCATCCATTGGCATAACAAAATCACAACAACAAACTACCTTCCATAATACCAAGGCTATCATCCATTGGAGTAACAAAATCTCAACAACGAACTACCTTCCATAATGACAAGGCTACCATCCAATGGAGTAAAAAAATCTCAACAATGAACTACCTTCCATAATGACAAGGCTACCACCCATTAGAGTAACAAAATCTCAACAACGAACTACCTTCCATAATGACAAGGCTACCATCCATTGCAGTAACAAAAACTCAACAACAAACTACCTTCCATAATGACAAGGCTACCATCCATTAGGGTAACAAAATCTCAACAACGAACTACCTTCCAAAATGACAAGGCTACCATCCATTGGAGTAACAAAATCTCAGCAACAAACTACCTTCCAAAATTACAAGGCTACCATCCATTGGAGTAACAAAATCTCAACAACAAACTACCTTCCATATTGACAAGGGTACCATCCATTGGAGTTATAAAATCTAAACAACGAACTACCTTCCATAATGATAAGGCAACCATCCATTGGCGTAACAAAATCACAACAGCAAACTACCTACCATAATACCAAGGCTACCATCCATTGGAGTAACAAAATCTCAACAACAAACTACCTTCCATAATGACAAGGCTACCATCCAATGGAGTAACAAAATCTCAACAATGAACTACCTTCCATAATGACAAGGCTACCACCCATTGGAGTAACAAAATCTCAACAACAAACTACCTTCCATAATGACAAGGCTACCACCCATTGGAGTAAAAAAATCTCAACAACGAACTACCTTTCATAATGACAAGGCTACCATCCATTAGAGTAACAAAATCTCAACAACAAACTACCTTCCATAATGACAAGGCTACCATACATTGGAGTTACAAAATCTAAACAACGAACTACCTTCCATAATGATAAGGCAACCATCCATTGGCGTAACAAAATCACAACAACAAATTACCTTCCATAATACCAAGGCTACCATCCATAGGAGTAACAAAATCTCAACAACGAACTACCTTCCATAATGACAAGGCTACCATCCAATGGTGTAACAAAATCTCAACAATGAACTACCTTCCATAATGACAAGGCTACCATCCATCGGAGTAACAAAATCTCAACAACGAACTACCTTCCATAATGACAAGGCTACCATCCATTGCTGTAACAAAATCTCAACAACAAACTACCTTCCATAATGACAAGGCTACCATCCATTAGAGTAACAAAATCTAAACAACGAACTACCTTCCATAATGAGAAAGCAACCATCCATTGGAGTAACAAAATCTCAAAAACTAACGACCTTTCATAATGACAAGGCTACCATCCATTGGAGTAACAAAATCTCAACAAGGAACTACCTTCCAAAATTGCAAGCCTACCATCCATTAGAGTAAAAAAACCTCAACAACAAAATACCTTCCATAATGATAAGGCTACCATCCATTGGAGTTATAAAATCTAAACAACGAACTACCTTCCATAATGATAAGGCAACCATCCATTGGCATAACAAAATCACAACAACAAACTACCTTACATAATACCAAGGCTAATATCCATTGGAGTAACAAAATCTCAACAACGAACTACCTTCCATAATGACAAGGCTACCATCCAATGGAGTAACAAAATCTCAACAATGAACTACCTTCCATAATGACAAGGCTACCACCCATTGGAGTAACAAAATCTCAACAACGAACTACCTTCCATAATGACAAGGCTACACTCCATTGCAGTAACAAAAACTCAACAACAAACTACCTTCCATAATGACAAGGCTACCATCCATTAGGGTAACAAAATCTCAACAACGAACTACCTTCCAAAATAACAAGGCTACCATCCATTGGAGTAACAAAATCTCAACGACAAACTACCTTCCAAAATTACAAGGCTACCATCCATTGGAGTAACAAAATCTCAACAACAAACTACCTTCCATAATGACAAGGCTACCATCCATTGGAGTTATAAAATCTAAACAACGAACTACCTTCCATAATGATAAGGCAACCATCCATTGGCGTAACAAAATCACAACAGCAAACTACCTACCATAATACCAAGGCTACCATCCATTGGAGTAACAAAATCTCAACAACAAACTACCTTCCATAATGACAATGCTACCATCCAATGGAGTAACAAAATCTCAACAATGAACTACCTTCCATAATGACAAGGTTACCACCCATTGGAATAACAAAATCTCAACAAGGAACTACCTTCCATAATGACAAGGCTTCCATCCATTCCAGTAACAAAAACTCAACAACGAACTACCTTCCATAATGACAAGGCTACACTCCATTGCAGTAACAAAAACTCAACAACAAACTACCTTCCATAATGACAAGGCTACCATCCATTAGAGTAACAAAATCTCAACAACGAACTACCTTCCAAAATAACAAGGCTACCATCCATTGGAGTAACAAAATCTCAACGACAAACCACCTTCCAAAATTACAAGGCTACCATCCATTGGAGTAACAAAATCTCAACAACAAACTACCTTCCATAATGACAAGGCTACCATCCATTGGAGTTATAAAATCTAAACAACGAACTACCTTCCATAATGATAAGGCAACCATCCATTGGCGTAACAAAATCACAACAGCAAACTACCTACCATAATACCAAGGCTACCATCCATTGGAGTAACAAAATCTCAACAACGAACTACCTTCCATAATGACAAGGCTACCATCCAATGGAGTAACAAAATCTCAACAATGAACTTCCTTCCATAATGACAAGGCTACCACCCATTGGAGTAACAAAATCTCAACAACGAACTACCTTCCATAATAACAAGGCTACCATCCATTGCAGTAACAAAAACTCAACAACGAACTACCTTTCATAAGGACAAGGCTACCATCCATTAGAGTAACAAAATCTCAACAACAAACTACCTTCCATAATGACAAGGCTACCATCCATTGGAGTTATAAAATCTAAACAACGAACTACCTTCCATAATGATAAGGCAACCATCCATTGGCCTAACAAAATCACAACAACAAATTACCTTCCATAATACTAATGCTACCATCCATTGGAGTAACAAAATCTCAAAAACGAACTACCTTTCATAATGACAAGGCTACCATCCATTGGAGTAACAAAATCTCAACAAGGAACTACCTTCCATAATGACAAGGCTACCATCCATTGGAGTTATAAAATCTAAACAACGAACTACCTTCCATAATGATAAGGCAACCATCCATTGGCGTAACAAAATGACAACAGCAAACTACCTACCATAATACCAAGGCTACCAACCATTGGAGTAACAAAATCTCAACAACGAACTACCTGCAATAATGACAAGGCTACCATCCAATGGAGTAACAAAATCTCAACAATGAACTACCTTCCATAATGACAAGGCTACCACCCATTGGAGTAACAAAATCTCAACAACGAACTACCTTCCATAATGACAAGGCTACCATCCATTGCAGTAACAAAAACTCAACAACGAACTACCTTTCATAATGACAAGGCTACCATCCATTAGAGTAACAAAATCTCAACAACAAACAACCTTCCATAATGACAAGGCTACCATCCATTGGAGTTATAAAATCTAAACAACGAACTACCTTCCATAATGATAAGGCAACCATCCATTGGCGTAACAAAATCACAACAACAAATTACCTTCCATAATACAAACGCTACCATCCATTGGAGTAACAAAATCTCAACAACGAACTACCTTCCATAATGAGAAAGCTACCATCCATTGGAGTAACAAAATCTCAAAAACGAACTACCTTTCATAATGACAAGGCTACCATCCATTGGAGTAACAAAATCTCAACAAGGAACTACCTTCCAAAATGGCAAGGCTACCATCCATTAGAGTAAAAAAACCTTAACAACAAACTACCTTCCATAATGATAAGGCTACCATCCATTGGAGTTATAAAATCTAAACAACGAACTACCTTCCATAATGATAAGGCAACCATCCATTGGCATAACCAAATCACAACAACAAACTACCTTCCATAATACCAAGGCTATCATCCATTGGAGTAACAAAATCTCAACAACGAACTACCTTCCATAATGACAAGGCTACCATCCAATGGAGTAACAAAATCTCAACAATGAACTACCTTCCATAATGACAAGGCTACCACCCATTAGAGTAACAAAATCTCAACAACGAACTACCTTCCATAATGACAAGGCTACCATCCATTGCAGTAACAAAAACTCAACAACAAACTACCTTCCATAATGACAAGGCTACCATCCATTAGGGTAACAAAATCTCAACAACGAACTACCTTCCAAAATGACAAGGCTACCATCCATTGGAGTAACAAAATCTCAGCAACAAACTACCTTCCAAAATTACAAGGCTACCATCCATTGGAGTAACAAAATCTCAACAACAAACTACCTTCCATATTGACAAGGCTACCATCCATTGGAGTTATAAAATCTAAACAACGAACTACCTTCCATAATGATAAGGCAACCATCCATTGGCGTAACAAAATCACAACAGCAAACTACCTACCATAATACCAAGGCTACCATCCATTGGAGTAACAAAATCTCAACAACAAACTACCTTCCATAATGACAAGGCTACCATCCAATGGAGTAACAAAATCTCAAGAATGAACTACCTTCCATAATGACAAGGCTACCACCCATTGGAGTAACAAAATCTCAACAACAAACTACCTTCCATAATGACAAGGCTACCACCCATTGGAGTAAAAAAATCTCAACAACGAACTACCTTTCATAATGACAAGGCTACCATTCATTAGAGTAACAAAATCTCAACAACAAACTACCTTCCATAATGACAAGGCTACCATACATTGGAGTTATAAAATCTAAACAACGAACTACCTTCCATAATGATAAGGCAACCATCCATTGGCGTAACAAAATCACAACAACAAATTACCTTCCATAATACCAAGGCTACCATCCATAGGAGTAACAAAATCTCAACAACGAACTACCTTCCATAATGACAAGGCTACCATCCAATGGTGTAACAAAATCTCAACAATGAACTACCTTCCATAATGACAAGGCTACCATCCATTGGAGTAACAAAATCTCAACAACGAACTACCTTCCATAATGACAAGGCTACCATCCATTGCTGTAACAAAATCTCAACAACAAACTACCTTCCATAATGACAAGGCTACCATCCATTAGAGTAACAAAATCTAAACAACGAACTACCTTCCATAATGAGAAAGCAACCATCCATTGGAGTAACAAAATCTCAAAAACGAACGACCTTTCATAATGACAAGGCTACCATCCATTGGAGTAACAAAATCTCAACAAGGAACTACCTTCCAAAATTGCAAGCCTACCATCCATTAGAGTAAAAAAACCTCAACAACAAAATACCTTCCATAATGATAAGGCTACCATCCATTGGAGTTATAAAATCTAAACAACGAACTACCTTCCATAATGATAAGGCAACCATCCATTGGCATAACAAAATCACAACAACAAACTACCTTACATAATACCAAGGCTAATATCCATTGGAGTAACAAAATCTCAACAACGAACTACCTTCCATAATGACAAGGCTACCATCCAATGGAGTAACAAAATCTCAACAATGAACTACCTTCCATAATGACAAGGCTACCACCCATTGGAGTAACAAAATCTCAACAACGAACTACCTTCCATAATGACAAGGCTACACTCCATTGCAGTAACAAAAACTCAACAACAAACTACCTTCCATAATGACAAGGCTACCATCCATTAGGGTAACAAAATCTCAACAACGAACTACCTTCCAAAATAACAAGGCTACCATCCATTGGAGTAACAAAATCTCAACGACAAACTACCTTCCAAAATTACAAGGCTACCATCCATTGGAGTAACAAAATCTCAACAACAAACTACCTTCCATAATGACAAGGCTACCATCCATTGGAGTTATAAAATCTAAACAACGAACTACCTTCCATAATGATAAGGCAACCATCCATTGGCGTAACAAAATCACAACAGCAAACTACCTACCATAATACCAAGGCTACCATCCATTGGAGTAACAAAATCTCAACAACAAACTACCTTCCATAATGACAATGCTACCATCCAATGGAGTAACAAAATCTCAACAATGAACTACCTTCCATAATGACAAGGTTACCACCCATTGGAATAACAAAATCTCAACAAGGAACTACCTTCCATAATGACAAGGCTTCCATCCATTCCAGTAACAAAAACTCAACAACGAACTACCTTCCATAATGACAAGGCTACACTCCATTGCAGTAACAAAAACTCAACAACAAACTACCTTCCATAATGACAAGGCTACCATCCATTAGAGTAACAAAATCTCAACAACGAACTACCTTCCAAAATAACAAGGCTACCATCCATTGGAGTAACAAAATCTCAACGACAAACTACCTTCCAAAATTACAAGGCTACCATCCAATGGAGTAACAAAATCTCAACAACAAACTACCTTCCATAATGACAAGGCTACCATCCATTGGAGTTATAAAATCTAAACAACGAACTACCTTCCATAATGATAAGGCAACCATCCATTGGCGTAACAAAATCACAACAGCAAACTACCTACCATAATACCAAGGCTACCATCCATTGGAGTAACAAAATCTCAACAACAAACTACCTTCCATAATGACAATGCTACCATCCAATGGAGTAACAAAATCTCAACAATGAACTACCTTCCATAATGACAAGGCTACCACCCATTGGAATAACAAAATCTCAACAAGGAACTACCTTCCATAATGACAAGGCTTCCATCCATTCCAGTAACAAAAACTCAACAACGAACTACCTTCCATAATGACAAGGCTACCATCCATTAGAGTAACAAAATCTCAACAACAAACTACCTTCCATAATGACAAGGCTACCATACATTGGAGTTATAAAATCTAAACAACGAACTACCTTCCATAATGATAAGGCAACCATCCATTGGCGTAACAAAATCACAACAACAAACTACCTTCTATAATAACAAGGCTACCATCCATTGGAGTAACAAAATCTCAACAAAGATCTACCTTACACAATGACAAGGCTACCATCCAATGGAGTAACAAAATCTCAACAATGAACTACATTCCATAATGACAGGGCTACTATCCATTGGAGTAAGAAAATCTCAACAACGAACTACCTTCCATAATGACAAGACTACCATCCATTGCAGTAACAAAAACTCAACAACAAACTACCTTCCATAATGACAAGGCTACCATCCATTGGAGTAACAAAATCTCAACAACGAACTACCTTCCATAATGACAAGGCTACATCCATTGCAGTAACAAAATCTCAACAACAAACTACCTTCCATAATGACAAGGCTACCATCCATTAGAGTAACAAAATCTAAACAACGAACTACCTTCCATAATGAGAAAGCTACCATCCATTGGAGTAACAAAATCTCAAAAAGGAACGACCTTTCATAATGACAAGGCTACCATCCATTGGAGTAACAAAATCTCAACAAGGAACTACCTTCCAAAATTGCAAGGCTACCATCCATTAGAGTAAAAAAACCTCAACAACAAACTACCTTCCATAATGATAAGGCTACCATCCATTGGAGTTATAAAATCTAAACAACGAACTACCTTCCATAATGATAAGGCAACCATCCATTGGCATAACAAAATCACAACAACAAACTACCTTACATAATACTAAGGCTATCATCCATTGGAGTAACAAAATCTCAACAACGAACTACCTTCCATAATGACAAGGCTACCATCCAATGGAGTAACAAAATCTCAACAATGAACTACCTTCCATAATGACAAGGCTACCACCCATTGGAGTAACAAAATCTCAACAACGAACTACCTTCCATAATGACAAGGCTACCATCCATTGCAGTAACAAAAACTCAACAACAAACTACCTTCCATAATGACAAGGCTACCATCCATTAGGGTAACAAAATCTCAACAACGAACTACCTTCCAAAATGACAAGGCTACCATCCATTGGAGTAACAAAATCTCAACAACAAACTACCTTCCAAAATTACAAGGCTACCATCCATTGAAGTAACAAAATCTCAACAACAAACTGCCTTCCATAATGACAAGGCTACCATCCAATGGAGTAACAAAATCTCAACAATGAACTTCCTTACATAATACCTAGGCTACCATCCATTGGAGTAACAAAATCTCAACAACGAACTACCTTCCATTATGACAAGGCTACCATCCATTCCAGTAACAAAAACTCAACAACGAACTACCTTCCATAATGACAAGGCTACCATCCATTAGAGTAACAAAATCTCAACAACAAACTACCTTCCATAATGACAAGGCTACCATCCATTGCATTAACAAAAACTCAACAACAAACTACCTTCCATAATGACAAGGCTACCATCCATTGGAGTAACAAAATCTCAACAACGAACTACCTTCCATAATGACAAGGCTACATCCATTGCAGTAACAAAATCTCAACAACAAACTACCTTCCATAATGACAAGGCTACCATCCATTAGAGTAACAAAATCTAAACAACGAACTACCTTCCATATTGAGAAAGCTACCATCCATTGGAGTAACAAAATCTCAAAAACGAACGACCTTTCATAATGACAAGGCTACCATCCATTGGAGTAACAAAATCTCAACAAGGAACTACCTTCCAAAATTGCAAGGCTACCATCCATTAGAGTAAAAAAACCTCAACAACAAACTACCTTCCATAATGATAAGGCTACCATCCATTGGAGTTATAAAATCTAAACAACGAACTACCTTCCATAATGATAAGGCAACCATCCATTGGGGTAACAAAATCACAACAGCAAACTACCTACCATAATACCAAGGCTACCATCCATTGGAGTAACAAAATCTCAACAACGAACAACCTTCCATAATGACAATGCTACCATCCAATGGAGTAACAAAATCTCAACAATGAACTACCTTCCATAATGACAAGGCTACCACCCATTGGAATAACAAAATATCAACAAGGAACTACCTTCCATAATGACAAGGCATCCATCCATTCCAGTAACAAAAAATCAACAACGAACTACCTTCCATAATGACAAGGCTACACTCCATTGCAGTAACAAAAACTCAGCAACAAACTACCTTCCATAATGACAAGGCTACCATCCATTAGGGTAACAAAATCTCAACAACAAACTACCTTCCAAAATAACAAGGCTACCATCCATTGGAGTAACAAAATCTCAACGACAAACTACCTTCCAAAATTACAAGGCTACCATCCATTGGAGTAACAAAATCTCAACAACAAACTGCCTTCCATAATGACAAGGCTACCATCCAATGGAGTAACAAAATCTCAACAATGAACTTCCTTACATAATACCTAGGCTACCATCCATTGGAGTAACAAAATCTCAACAACGAACTACCTTCCATTATGACAAGGCTACCATCCATTCCAGTAACAAAAACTCAACAACGAACTACCTTCCATAATGACAAGGCTACCATCCATTAGAGTAACAAAATCTCAACAACAAACTACCTTCCATAATGACAAGGCTACCATCCATTGCATTAACAAAAACTCAACAACAAACTACCTTCCATAATGACAAGGCTACCATCCATTGGAGTAACAAAATCTCAACAACGAACTACCTTCCATAATGACAAGGCTACATCCATTGCAGTAACAAAATCTCAACAACAAACTACCTTCCATAATGACAAGGCTACCATCCATTAGAGTAACAAAATCTAAACAACGAACTACCTTCCATATTGAGAAAGCTACCATCCATTGGAGTAACAAAATCTCAAAAACGAACGACCTTTCATAATGACAAGGCTACCATCCATTGGAGTAACAAAATCTCAACAAGGAACTACCTTCCAAAATTGCAAGGCTACCATCCATTAGAGTAAAAAAACCTCAACAACAAACTACCTTCCATAATGATAAGGCTACCATCCATTGGAGTTATAAAATCTAAACAACGAACTACCTTCCATAATGATAAGGCAACCATCCATTGGCATAACAAAATCACAACAACAAACTACCTTCCATAATGACAAGGCTACCATCCATTGGAGTTATAAAATCTAAACAACGAACTACCTTCCATAATGATAAGGCAACCATCCATTGGGGTAACAAAATCACAACAGCAAACTACCTACCATAATACCAAGGCTACCATCCATTGGAGTAACAAAATCTCAACAACGAACAACCTTCCATAATGACAATGCTACCATCCAATGGAGTAACAAAATCTCAACAATGAACTACCTTCCATAATGACAAGGCTACCACCCATTGGAATAACAAAATATCAACAAGGAACTACCTTCCATAATGACAAGGCATCCATCCATTCCAGTAACAAAAAATCAACAACGAACTACCTTCCATAATGACAAGGCTACACTCCATTGCAGTAACAAAAACTCAGCAACAAACTACCTTCCATAATGACAAGGCTACCATCCATTAGGGTAACAAAATCTCAACAACAAACTACCTTCCAAAATAACAAGGCTACCATCCATTGGAGTAACAAAATCTCAACGACAAACTACCTTCCAAAATTACAAGGCTACCATCCATTGGAGTAACAAAATCTCAACAACAAACTGCCTTCCATAATGACAAGGCTACCATCCAATGGAGTAACAAAATCTCAACAATGAACTTCCTTACATAATACCTAGGCTACCATCCATTGGAGTAACAAAATCTCAACAACGAACTACCTTCCATTATGACAAGGCTACCATCCATTCCAGTAACAAAAACTCAACAACGAACTACCTTCCATAATGACAAGGCTACCATCCATTAGAGTAACAAAATCTCAACAACAAACTACCTTCCATAATGACAAGGCTACCATCCATTGCATTAACAAAAACTCAACAACAAACTACCTTCCATAATGACAAGGCTACCATCCATTGGAGTAACAAAATCTCAACAACGAACTACCTTCCATAATGACAAGGCTACATCCATTGCAGTAACAAAATCTCAACAACAAACTACCTTCCATAATGACAAGGCTACCATCCATTAGAGTAACAAAATCTAAACAACGAACTACCTTCCATATTGAGAAAGCTACCATCCATTGGAGTAACAAAATCTCAAAAACGAACGACCTTTCATAATGACAAGGCTACCATCCATTGGAGTAACAAAATCTCAACAAGGAACTACCTTCCAAAATTGCAAGGCTACCATCCATTAGAGTAAAAAAACCTCAACAACAAACTACCTTCCATAATGATAAGGCTACCATCCATTGGAGTTATAAAATCTAAACAACGAACTACCTTCCATAATGATAAGGCAACCATCCATTGGCATAACAAAATCACAACAACAAACTACCTTCCATAATGACAAGGCTACCATCCATTGGAGTTATAAAATCTAAACAACGAACTACCTTCCATAATGATAAGGCAACCATCCATTGGGGTAACAAAATCACAACAGCAAACTACCTACCATAATACCAAGGCTACCATCCATTGGAGTAACAAAATCTCAACAACGAACAACCTTCCATAATGACAATGCTACCATCCAATGGATTAACAAAATCTCAACAATGAACTACCTTCCATAATGACAAGGCTACCACCCATTGGAATAACAAAATATCAACAAGGAACTACCTTCCATAATGACAAGGCATCCATCCATTCCAGTAACAAAAAATCAACAACGAACTACCTTCCATAATGACAAGGCTACACTCCATTGCAGTAACAAAAACTCAGCAACAAACTACCTTCCATAATGACAAGGCTACCATCCATTAGGGTAACAAAATCTCAACAACGAACTACCTTCCAAAATAACAAGGCTACCATCCATTGGAGTAACAAAATCTCAACGACAAACTACCTTCCAAAATTACAAGGCTACCATCCATTGGAGTAACAAAATCTCAACAACAAACTACCTTCCATAATGACAAGGCTACCATCCATTGGAGTTATAAAATCTAAACAACGAACTACCTTCCATAATGATAAGGCAACCATCCATTGGCGTAACAAAATCACAACAGCAAACTACCTACCATAATACCAAGGCTACCATCCATTGGAGTAACAAAATCTCAACAACGAACTACCTTCCATAATGACAATGCCACCATCCAATGGAGTAACAAAATCTCAACAATGAACTACCTTCCATAATGACAAGGCTACCACCCATTGGAATAACAAAATCTCAACAAGGAACTACCTTCCATAATGACAAGGCTTCCATCCATTCTAGTAACAAAAACTCAACAACGAACTACCTTCCATAATGACAAGGCTACCATCCATTAGAGTAACAAAATCTCAACAACAAACTACCTTCCATAATGACAAGGCTACCATACATTGGAGTTATAAAATCTAAACAACGAACTACCTTCCATAATGATAAGGCAACCATCCATTGGCGTAACAAAATCACAACAACAAACTACCTTCTATAATAACAAGGCTACCATCCATTGGAGTAACAAAATCTCAACAACGAACTACCTTACACAATGACAAGGCTACCATCCAATGGAGTAACAAAATCTCAACAATGAACTACATTCCATAATGACAGGGCTACTATCCATTGGAGTAAGAAAATCTCAACAACGAACTACCTTCCATAATGACAAGGCTACCATCCATTGCATTAACAAAAACTCAACAACAAACTACCTTCCATAATGACAAGGCTACCATCCATTGGAGTAACAAAATCTCAACAACGAACTACCTTCCATAATGACAAGGCTACATCCATTGCAGTAACAAAATCTCAACAACAAACTACCTTCCATAATGACAAGGCTACCATCCATTAGAGTAACAAAATCTAAACAACGAACTACCTTCCATATTGAGAAAGCTACCATCCATTGGAGTAACAAAATCTCAAAAACGAACGACCTTTCATAATGACAAGGCTACCATCCATTGGAGTAACAAAATCTCAACAAGGAACTACCTTCCAAAATTGCAAGGCTACCATCCATTAGAGTAAAAAAACCTCAACAACAAACTACCTTCCATAATGATAAGGCTACCATCCATTGGAGTTATAAAATCTAAACAACGAACTACCTTCCATAATGATAAGGCAACCATCCATTGGCATAACAAAATCACAACAACAAACTACCTTACATAATACCAAGGCTATCATCCATTGGAGTAACAAAATCTCAACAACGAACTACCTTCCATAATGACAAGGCTACCATCCAATGGAGTAACAAAATCTCAACAACAAACTACCTTCCATAATGACAAGGCTACCACCCATTGGAGTAACAAAATCTCAACAACGAACTACCTTCCATAATGACAAGGCTACCATCCATTGCAGTAACAAATACTCAAATACAAACTACCTTCCATAATGACAAGGCTACCATCCATTAGGGTAACAAAATCTCAACAACGAACTACCTTCCAAAATGACAAGGCTACCATCCATTGGAGTAAGAAAATCTCAACAACAAACTACCTTCCAAAATTACAAGGCTACCATCCATTGAAGTAACAAAATCTTAACAACAAACTGCCTTCCATAATGACAAGGCTACCATCCAATGGAGTAACAAAATCTCAACAATGAACTACCTTACATAATACCTAGGCTACCATCCATTGGAGTAACAAAATCTCAACAACGAACTACCTTCCATTATGACAAGGCTACCATCCATTGCAGTAACAAAAACTCAACAACAAACTACCTTCCATAATGACAAGGCTACCATCCATTAGGGTAACAAAATCTCAACAACGAACTACCTTCCAAAATGACAAGGCTACCATCCATTGGAGTAACAAAATCTCAACAACAAACTACCTTCCAAAATTACAAGGCTACCATCCATTGAAGTAACAAAATCTCAACAACAAACTGCCTTCCATAATGACAAGGCTACCATCCAATGGAGTAACAAAATCTCAACAATGAACTTCCTTACATAATACCTAGGCTACCATCCATTGGAGTAACAAAATCTCAACAACGAACTACCTTCCATTATGACAAGGCTACCATCCATTCCAGTAACAAAAACTCAACAACGAACTACCTTCCATAATGACAAGGCTACCATCCATTAGAGTAACAAAATCTCAACAACAAACTACCTTCCATAATGACAAGGCTACCATCCATTGCATTAACAAAAACTCAACAACAAACTACCTTCCATAATGACAAGGCTACCATCCATTGGAGTAACAAAATCTCAACAACGAACTACCTTCCATAATGACAAGGCTACATCCATTGCAGTAACAAAATCTCAACAACAAACTACCTTCCATAATGACAAGGCTACCATCCATTAGAGTAACAAAATCTAAACAACGAACTACCTTCCATATTGAGAAAGCTACCATCCATTGGAGTAACAAAATCTCAAAAACGAACGACCTTTCATAATGACAAGGCTACCATCCATTGGAGTAACAAAATCTCAACAAGGAACTACCTTCCAAAATTGCAAGGCTACCATCCATTAGAGTAAAAAAACCTCAACAACAAACTACCTTCCATAATGATAAGGCTACCATCCATTGGAGTTATAAAATCTAAACAACGAACTACCTTCCATAATGATAAGGCAACCATCCATTGGCATAACAAAATCACAACAACAAACTACCTTCCATAATGACAAGGCTACCATCCATTGGAGTTATAAAATCTAAACAACGAACTACCTTCCATAATGATAAGGCAACCATCCATTGGGGTAACAAAATCACAACAGCAAACTACCTACCATAATACCAAGGCTACCATCCATTGGAGTAACAAAATCTCAACAACGAACAACCTTCCATAATGACAATGCTACCATCCAATGGAGTAACAAAATCTCAACAATGAACTACCTTCCATAATGACAAGGCTACCACCCATTGGAATAACAAAATATCAACAAGGAACTACCTTCCATAATGACAAGGCATCCATCCATTCCAGTAACAAAAAATCAACAACGAACTACCTTCCATAATGACAAGGCTACACTCCATTGCAGTAACAAAAACTCAGCAACAAACTACCTTCCATAATGACAAGGCTACCATCCATTAGGGTAACAAAATCTCAACAACAAACTACCTTCCAAAATAACAAGGCTACCATCCATTGGAGTAACAAAATCTCAACGACAAACTACCTTCCAAAATTACAAGGCTACCATCCATTGGAGTAACAAAATCTCAACAACAAACTGCCTTCCATAATGACAAGGCTACCATCCAATGGAGTAACAAAATCTCAACAATGAACTTCCTTACATAATACCTAGGCTACCATCCATTGGAGTAACAAAATCTCAACAACGAACTACCTTCCATTATGACAAGGCTACCATCCATTCCAGTAACAAAAACTCAACAACGAACTACCTTCCATAATGACAAGGCTACCATCCATTAGAGTAACAAAATCTCAACAACAAACTACCTTCCATAATGACAAGGCTACCATCCATTGCATTAACAAAAACTCAACAACAAACTACCTTCCATAATGACAAGGCTACCATCCATTGGAGTAACAAAATCTCAACAACGAACTACCTTCCATAATGACAAGGCTACATCCATTGCAGTAACAAAATCTCAACAACAAACTACCTTCCATAATGACAAGGCTACCATCCATTAGAGTAACAAAATCTAAACAACGAACTACCTTCCATATTGAGAAAGCTACCATCCATTGGAGTAACAAAATCTCAAAAACGAACGACCTTTCATAATGACAAGGCTACCATCCATTGGAGTAACAAAATCTCAACAAGGAACTACCTTCCAAAATTGCAAGGCTACCATCCATTAGAGTAAAAAAACCTCAACAACAAACTACCTTCCATAATGATAAGGCTACCATCCATTGGAGTTATAAAATCTAAACAACGAACTACCTTCCATAATGATAAGGCAACCATCCATTGGCATAACAAAATCACAACAACAAACTACCTTCCATAATGACAAGGCTACCATCCATTGGAGTTATAAAATCTAAACAACGAACTACCTTCCATAATGATAAGGCAACCATCCATTGGGGTAACAAAATCACAACAGCAAACTACCTACCATAATACCAAGGCTACCATCCATTGGAGTAACAAAATCTCAACAACGAACAACCTTCCATAATGACAATGCTACCATCCAATGGAGTAACAAAATCTCAACAATGAACTACCTTCCATAATGACAAGGCTACCACCCATTGGAATAACAAAATATCAACAAGGAACTACCTTCCATAATGACAAGGCATCCATCCATTCCAGTAACAAAAAATCAACAACGAACTACCTTCCATAATGACAAGGCTACACTCCATTGCAGTAACAAAAACTCAGCAACAAACTACCTTCCATAATGACAAGGCTACCATCCATTAGGGTAACAAAATCTCAACAACAAACTACCTTCCAAAATAACAAGGCTACCATCCATTGGAGTAACAAAATCTCAACGACAAACTACCTTCCAAAATTACAAGGCTACCATCCATTGGAGTAACAAAATCTCAACAACAAACTGCCTTCCATAATGACAAGGCTACCATCCAATGGAGTAACAAAATCTCAACAATGAACTTCCTTACATAATACCTAGGCTACCATCCATTGGAGTAACAAAATCTCAACAACGAACTACCTTCCATTATGACAAGGCTACCATCCATTCCAGTAACAAAAACTCAACAACGAACTACCTTCCATAATGACAAGGCTACCATCCATTAGAGTAACAAAATCTCAACAACAAACTACCTTCCATAATGACAAGGCTACCATCCATTGCATTAACAAAAACTCAACAACAAACTACCTTCCATAATGACAAGGCTACCATCCATTGGAGTAACAAAATCTCAACAACGAACTACCTTCCATAATGACAAGGCTACATCCATTGCAGTAACAAAATCTCAACAACAAACTACCTTCCATAATGACAAGGCTACCATCCATTAGAGTAACAAAATCTAAACAACGAACTACCTTCCATATTGAGAAAGCTACCATCCATTGGAGTAACAAAATCTCAAAAACGAACGACCTTTCATAATGACAAGGCTACCATCCATTGGAGTAACAAAATCTCAACAAGGAACTACCTTCCAAAATTGCAAGGCTACCATCCATTAGAGTAAAAAAACCTCAACAACAAACTACCTTCCATAATGATAAGGCTACCATCCATTGGAGTTATAAAATCTAAACAACGAACTACCTTCCATAATGATAAGGCAACCATCCATTGGCATAACAAAATCACAACAACAAACTACCTTCCATAATGACAAGGCTACCATCCATTGGAGTTATAAAATCTAAACAACGAACTACCTTCCATAATGATAAGGCAACCATCCATTGGGGTAACAAAATCACAACAGCAAACTACCTACCATAATACCAAGGCTACCATCCATTGGAGTAACAAAATCTCAACAACGAACAACCTTCCATAATGACAATGCTACCATCCAATGGATTAACAAAATCTCAACAATGAACTACCTTCCATAATGACAAGGCTACCACCCATTGGAATAACAAAATATCAACAAGGAACTACCTTCCATAATGACAAGGCATCCATCCATTCCAGTAACAAAAAATCAACAACGAACTACCTTCCATAATGACAAGGCTACACTCCATTGCAGTAACAAAAACTCAGCAACAAACTACCTTCCATAATGACAAGGCTACCATCCATTAGGGTAACAAAATCTCAACAACGAACTACCTTCCAAAATAACAAGGCTACCATCCATTGGAGTAACAAAATCTCAACGACAAACTACCTTCCAAAATTACAAGGCTACCATCCATTGGAGTAACAAAATCTCAACAACAAACTACCTTCCATAATGACAAGGCTACCATCCATTGGAGTTATAAAATCTAAACAACGAACTACCTTCCATAATGATAAGGCAACCATCCATTGGCGTAACAAAATCACAACAGCAAACTACCTACCATAATACCAAGGCTACCATCCATTGGAGTAACAAAATCTCAACAACGAACTACCTTCCATAATGACAATGCCACCATCCAATGGAGTAACAAAATCTCAACAATGAACTACCTTCCATAATGACAAGGCTACCACCCATTGGAATAACAAAATCTCAACAAGGAACTACCTTCCATAATGACAAGGCTTCCATCCATTCTAGTAACAAAAACTCAACAACGAACTACCTTCCATAATGACAAGGCTACCATCCATTAGAGTAACAAAATCTCAACAACAAACTACCTTCCATAATGACAAGGCTACCATACATTGGAGTTATAAAATCTAAACAACGAACTACCTTCCATAATGATAAGGCAACCATCCATTGGCGTAACAAAATCACAACAACAAACTACCTTCTATAATAACAAGGCTACCATCCATTGGAGTAACAAAATCTCAACAACGAACTACCTTACACAATGACAAGGCTACCATCCAATGGAGTAACAAAATCTCAACAATGAACTACATTCCATAATGACAGGGCTACTATCCATTGGAGTAAGAAAATCTCAACAACGAACTACCTTCCATAATGACAAGGCTACCATCCATTGCATTAACAAAAACTCAACAACAAACTACCTTCCATAATGACAAGGCTACCATCCATTGGAGTAACAAAATCTCAACAACGAACTACCTTCCATAATGACAAGGCTACATCCATTGCAGTAACAAAATCTCAACAACAAACTACCTTCCATAATGACAAGGCTACCATCCATTAGAGTAACAAAATCTAAACAACGAACTACCTTCCATATTGAGAAAGCTACCATCCATTGGAGTAACAAAATCTCAAAAACGAACGACCTTTCATAATGACAAGGCTACCATCCATTGGAGTAACAAAATCTCAACAAGGAACTACCTTCCAAAATTGCAAGGCTACCATCCATTAGAGTAAAAAAACCTCAACAACAAACTACCTTCCATAATGATAAGGCTACCATCCATTGGAGTTATAAAATCTAAACAACGAACTACCTTCCATAATGATAAGGCAACCATCCATTGGCATAACAAAATCACAACAACAAACTACCTTACATAATACCAAGGCTATCATCCATTGGAGTAACAAAATCTCAACAACGAACTACCTTCCATAATGACAAGGCTACCATCCAATGGAGTAACAAAATCTCAACAACAAACTACCTTCCATAATGACAAGGCTACCACCCATTGGAGTAACAAAATCTCAACAACGAACTACCTTCCATAATGACAAGGCTACCATCCATTGCAGTAACAAATACTCAAATACAAACTACCTTCCATAATGACAAGGCTACCATCCATTAGGGTAACAAAATCTCAACAACGAACTACCTTCCAAAATGACAAGGCTACCATCCATTGGAGTAACAAAATCTCAACAACAAACTACCTTCCAAAATTACAAGGCTACCATCCATTGAAGTAACAAAATCTTAACAACAAACTGCCTTCCATAATGACAAGGCTACCATCCAATGGAGTAACAAAATCTCAACAATGAACTACCTTACATAATACCTAGGCTACCATCCATTGGAGTAACAAAATCTCAACAACGAACTACCTTCCATTATGACAAGGCTACCATCCATTCCAGTAACAAAAACTCAACAACGAACTACCTTACATAATGACAAGGCTACCATCCATTAGAGTAACAAAATCTCAACAACAAACTACCTTCCATAATGACAAGGCTACCATACATTGGAGTTATAAAATCTAAACAACGAACTACCTTCCATAATGATAAGGCAACCATCCATTGGCGTAATTAAATCACAACAACAAACTACCTTACATAATACCAAGGCTATCATCCATTGGAGTAACAAAATCTCAACAACGAACTACCTTCCATAATGACAAGGCTACCATCCAATGGAGTAACAAAATCTCAACAATGAACTACCTTCCATAATGACAGGGCTACCACCCATTGGAGTAACAAAATCTCAACAACGAACTACCTTCCATAATGACAAGGCTACCATCCATTGCAGTAACAAAAACTCAACAACAAACTACCTTCCATAATGACAAGGCTACCATCCATTAGGGTAACAAAATCTCAACAACGAACTACCTTCCATAATGACAAGGCTACCATCCATTGCAGTAACAAATACTCAAATACAAACTACCTTCCATAATGACAAGGCTACCATCCATTAGGGTAACAAAATCTCAACAACGAACTACCTTCCAAAATGACAAGGCTACCATCCATTGGAGTAACAAAATCTCAACAACAAACTACCTTCCAAAATTACAAGGCTACCATCCATTGAAGTAACAAAATCTTAACAACAAACTGCCTTCCATAATGACAAGGCTACCATCCAATGGAGTAACAAAATCTCAACAATGAACTACCTTACATAATACCTAGGCTACCATCCATTGGAGTAACAAAATCTCAACAACAAACTACCTTCCATTATGACAAGGCTACCATCCATTCCAGTAACAAAAACTCAACAACGAACTACCTTCCATAATGACAAGGCTACCATCCATTAGAGTAACAAAATCTCAACAACAAACTACCTTCCATAATGACAAGGCTACCATACATTGGAGTTATAAAATCTAAACAACGAACTACCTTCCATAATGATAAGGCAACCATCCATTGGCGTAATTAAATCACAACAACAAACTACCTTACATAATACCAAGGCTATCATCCATTGGAGTAACAAAATCTCAACAACGAACTACCTTCCATAATGACAAGGCTACCATCCAATGGAGTAACAAAATCTCAACAATGAACTACCTTCCATAATGACAGGGCTACCACCCATTGGAGTAACAAAATCTCAACAACGAACTACCTTCCATAATGACAAGGCTACCATCCATTGCAGTAACAAAAACTCAACAACAAACTACCTTCCATAATGACAAGGCTACCATCCATTAGGGTAACAAAATCCCAACAACGAACTGCCTTCCAAAATAACAAGGCTACCATCCATTGGAGTAAAAAAATCTCAACAACAAACTACCTTCCAAAATTACAAGGCTACCATCCATTGGAGTAACAAAATCTCAACAACAAACTACCTTCCATAATGACAAGGCTACCATCCATTGGAGTTATAAAATCTAAACAACGAACTACCTTCCATAATGATAAGGCAACCATCCATTGGCGTAACAAAATCACAACAGCAAACTACCTACCATAATACCAAGGCTACCATCCATTGGAGTAACAAAATCTCAACAACGAACTACCTTCCATAATGACAATGCTACCATCCAATGGAGTAACAGAATCTCAACAATGAACTACCTTCCATAATGACAAGGCTACCACCCATTGGAATAAAAAAATCTCAACAAGGAACTACCTTCCATAATGACAAGGCTACCATCCATTCCAGTAACAAAAACTCAACAACGAACTACCTTCCATAATGACAAGGCTACCATCCATTAGAGTAACAAAATCTCAACAACAAACTACCTTCCATAATGACAAGGCTACCATACATTGGAGTTATAAAATCTAAACAACGAACTACCTTCCATAATGATAAGGCAACCATCTATTAGCGTAACAAAATCACAACAACAAACTACCTTCCATAATAACAAGGCTACCATCCATTGGAGTAACAAAATCTCAACAACAAACTACCTTCCATAACGACAAGGCTACCATCCAATGGAGTAACAAAATCTCAACAATGAACTACATTCCATAATGACAGGGCTATTATCCATTGGAGTAAGAAAATCTCAACAACGAACTACCTTCCATAATGACAAGGCTACCATCCATTGCAGTAACAAAAACTCAACAACAAACTACCTTCCATAATGACATGGCTACCATCCATTGGAGTAACAAAATCTCAACAACGAACTACCTTCCATAATGACAAGGCTACATCCATTGCAGTAACAAAATCTCAACAACAAACTACCTTCCATAATGACAAGGCTACCATCCATTAGAGTAACAAAATCTAAACAACGAACTACCTTCCATAATGAGAAAGCTACCATCCATTGGAGTAACAAAATCTCAAAAACAAACGACCTTTCATAATGACAAGGCTACCATCCATTGGAGTAACAAAATCTCAACAACAAACTACCTTCCAAAATTACAAGGCTACCATCCATTGGAGTAACAAAATCTCAACAACAAACTACCTTCCATAATGACAAGGCTACCATCCATTGGAGTTATAAAATCTAAACAACGAACTACCTTCCATAATGATAAGGCAACCATCCATTGGCGTAACAAAATCACCACAGCAAACTACCTACCATAATACCAAGGCAACCATCCACTGGAGTAACAAAATCTCAACAACGAACTACCTTCCATAATGACAATGCTACCATCCAATGGAGTAACAAAATCTCAAAAATGAACTACCTTCCATAATGACAAGGCTACCACCCATTGGAGTAACAAAATCTCAACAATGAACTACCTTCCATAATGACAAGGCTACCATCCATTCCAGTAACAAAAACTCAACAACGAACTACCTTCCATAATGACAAGGCTACCATCCATTAGAGTAACAAAATCTCAACAACAAACTACCTTCCATAATGACAAGGCTACCATACATTGGAGTTATAAAATCTAAACAACGAACTACATTCCATAATGATAAGGCAACCATCCATTGGCGTAACAAAATCACAACAACAAACTACCTTCCATAATAACAAGGCTACCATCCATTGGAGTAACAAAATCTCAACAACGAACTACCTTCCATAATGACAAGGCTACCATCCAATGGAGTAACAAAATCTCAACAATGAACTACATTCCATAATGACAGGGCTACTATCCATTGGAGTAAGAAAATCTCAACAACGAACTTCCTTCCATAATGACAAGGTTACCATCCATTGCAGTAACAAAATCTAAACAACAAACTACCTTCCATAATGACAAGGCTACCACCCATTGGAGTAACAAAATCTCAAAAACGAACTACCTTTCATAATGACAAGGCTACCATCCATTGGAGTAACAAAATCTTAACAAGGAACTACCTTCCAAACTTGCAAGGCTACCATCCATTGGAGTAAAAAAACCTCAACAACAAACTATCTTCCATAATGACAAGGCTACCATCCATTGAATTAACAAAATCTCAACAATGAACTACCTTCCATAATGACAAGTCTACCATCATTTAGAGTAACAAAATCTCTACGATGAACTACCTTCCATAATGACAAGGCTACCATCCATTGGAATAACAAAATCAAAACAACAAACTAGCTTCCAAAATTACAAGGCTACCATCCATTGGAGTAACAAAATCTCTACAACACACTACATTCCATAATGAAAAGGCTACTATTCATTGAAGTAGGAAAATATCAACAATGAACTACCTTCTATAATGACAAGGCTACCATCCATTAGGGTAACAAAATCTCAACAACAAACTACCTTCCAAAATTAAAAGGCTACCATCCATTGGAGTAACAAAATCTCAAAAAGAAACTACCTTGCATAATGACAAGGCTACCATCCATTGAAGTAACAAAATCTCAACAATGAACTAATTTCCATAATGATAAGGCTACCATCCATTAGAGTAACAAAATCTCTACAATGAACTACCTTCCATAATGACAAGGCTACCATCCATTGGAGTAACAAAATCTCAACAACGAACTACCTTCCATAATGACAAGGCTACCATCAATTAGAGTAACGAAATCTCAACAACGAACTACCTTCAAAAATAACAAGGCTACAATCCATTAGAGTAACAAAATCTAAACAACGAACTACCTTCCATAATGAGAAAGCTACCATCCATTGGAGTAACAAAATCTCAACAATGAACTACCTTACATAATACCTAGGCTACCATCCATTGGAGTAACAAAATCTCAACAACGAACTACCTTCCATAATGACAAGGCTACCATCCATTCCAGTAACAAAAACTCAACAACAAACTACCTTCCATAATGACAAGGCTACCATCCATTGGAGTACCAAAATCTCAACAACAAACTACCTTCCAAAATTACAAGGCTACCATCCATTGGAGTAACAAAATCTCAACAACAAACTACCTTCCATAATGACAAGGCTACCATCAATTGTAGTTATAAAATCTAAACAACGAACTACCTTCCATAATGATAAGGCAACCATCCATTGGCGTAACAAAATCACAACAGCAAACTACCTACCATAATACCAAGGCTACCATCCATTGGAGTAACAAAATCTCAACAACGAACTACCTTCCATAATGACAATGCTACCATCCAATGGAGTAACAAAATCTCAACAATGAACTACCTTCCATAATGACAAGGCTACCACCCATTGGAGTAACAAAATCTCAACAACGAACTACCTTCCATAATGACAAGGCTACCATCCATTCCAGTAACAAAAACTCAACAATGAACTACCTTCCATAATGACAAGGCTACCATCCATTAGAGTAACAAAATCTCAACAACAAACTACCTTCCATAATGACAAGGCTACCATACATTGGAGTTATAAAATCTAAACAACGAACTACCTTCCATAATGATAAGGCAACCATCCATTGACGTAACAAAATCACAACAACAAACTACCTTCCATAATAACAAGGCTACCATCCATTGGAGTAACAAAATCTCAACAACGAACTACCTTCCGTAATGACAAGGCTACCATCCAATGGAGTAACAAAATCTCAACAATGAACTACATTCCATAATGACAGGGCTACTATCCATTGGAGTAAGAAAATCTCAACAACGAACTTCCTTCCATAATGACAAGGCTACCATCCATTGTAGTAAAAAAATCTAAACAACGAACTACCTTCCATAATGACAAGGCTACCACCCATTGGAGTAACAAAATCTCAAAAACGAACTACCTTTCATAATGACAAGGCTACCATCCATTGCAGTAACAAAAACTCAACAACAAACTACCTTCCATAATGACAAGGCTACCATCCATTAGGGTAACAAAATCTTAACAACGAACTACCTTCCAAAATGACAAGGCTACCATCCATTGGAGTAACAAAATCTCTACAACAAACTACCTTCCAAAATTACAACGCTACCATCCATTGGAGTAACAAAATCTCAACAACAAACTACCTTCCATAATGACAAGGCTACCATCCATTGGAGTTATAAAATCTAAACAACGAACTACCTTCCATAATGACAAGGCTACCATCCATTCCAGTAACAAAAACTCAACAACGAACTACCTTCCATAATGACAAGGCTACCATCCATTAGAGTACCAAAATCTCAACAACAAACTACCTTCCATAATGACAAGGCTACCATACATTGGAGTTATAAAATCTAAACAACGAACTACCTTCCATAATGATAAGGCAACCATCCATTGGCGTAACAAAATCACAACAACAAACTACCTTCCATAATAACAAGGCTACCATCCATTGAAGTAACAAAATCTCAACAACGAACTACCTTCCAGAATGACAAGGCTACCATCCAATGGAGTAACAAAATCTCAACAATGAACTACATTCCATAATGACAGGGCTACTATCCATTGGAGTAAGAAAATCTCAACAACGAACTTCCTTCCATAATGACAAGGTTACCATCCATTGCAGTAACAAAATCTAAACAACGAACTACCTTCCATAATGACAAGGCTACCACCCATTGGAGTAACAAAATCTCAACAACGAACTACCTTCCATAATGACAAGGCTACCATCCATTCCAGTAACAAAAACTCAACAACGAACTACCTTCCATAATGACAAGGCTACCATCCATTAGAGTAACAAAATCTCTACGATGAACTACCTTCCATAATGACAAGGCTACCATCCATTGGAATAACAAAATCAAAACAACGAACTAGCTTCCAAAATTACAAGGCTACCATCCATTGGAGTAACAAAATCTATACAACAAACTACATTCCATAATGAAAAGGCTACTATTCATTGAAGTAGGAAAATATCAACAATGAACTACCTTCTATAATGACAAGGCTACCATCCATTAGGGTAACAAAATCTCAACAACAAACTACCTTCCAAAATTAAAAGGCTACCATCCATTGCAGTAACAAAATCTCAAAAAGAAACTACCTTGCATAATGACAAGGCTACCATCCATTGAAGTAACAAAATCTCAACAATGAACTAACTTCCATAATGATAAGGCTACCATCCATTAGAGTAACAAAATCTCTACAATGAACTACCTTCCATAATGACAAGGCTACCATCCATTGGAGTAACAAAATCTCAACAACGAACTACCTTCCATAATGACAAGGCTACCATCAATTAGAGTAATGAAATCTCAACAACGAACTACCTTCCAAAATGACAAGGCTACCATCCATTGAAGTAACAAAATCTCAACAACAAACTGCCTCTCATAATGACAAGGCTACCATCCAATGGAGTAACAAAATCACAACAACAAACTACCTTCTATAATAACAAGGCTACCATCCATTGGAGTAACAAAATCTCAACAACGAACTACCTTACACAATGACAAGGCTACCATCCAATGGAGTAACAAAATCTCAACAATGAACTACATTCCATAATGACAGGGCTACTATCCATTGGAGTAAGAAAATCTCAACAACGAACTACCTTCCATAATGACAAGGCTACCATCCATTGCATTAACAAAAACTCAACAACAAACTACCTTCCATAATGACAAGGCTACCATCCATTGGAGTAACAAAATCTCAACAACGAACTACCTTCCATAATGACAAGGCTACATCCATTGCAGTAACAAAATCTCAACAACAAACTACCTTCCATAATGACAAGGCTACCATCCATTAGAGTAACAAAATCTAAACAACGAACTACCTTCCATATTGAGAAAGCTACCATCCATTGGAGTAACAAAATCTCAAAAACGAACGACCTTTCATAATGACAAGGCTACCATCCATTGGAGTAACAAAATCTCAACAAGGAACTACCTTCCAAAATTGCAAGGCTACCATCCATTAGAGTAAAAAAACCTCAACAACAAACTACCTTCCATAATGATAAGGCTACCATCCATTGGAGTTATAAAATCTAAACAACGAACTACCTTCCATAATGATAAGGCAACCATCCATTGGCATAACAAAATCACAACAACAAACTACCTTACATAATACCAAGGCTATCATCCATTGGAGTAACAAAATCTCAACAACGAACTACCTTCCATAATGACAAGGTTACCATCCAATGGAGTAACAAAATCTCAACAACAAACTACCTTCCATAATGACAAGGCTACCACCCATTGGAGTAACAAAATCTCAACAACGAACTACCTTCCATAATGACAAGGCTACCATCCATTGCAGTAACAAATACTCAAATACAAACTACCTTCCATAATGACAAGGCTACCATCCATTAGGGTAACAAAATCTCAACAACGAACTACCTTCCAAAATGACAAGGCTACCATCCATTGGAGTAACAAAATCTCAACAACAAACTACCTTCCAAAATTACAAGGCTACCATCCATTGAAGTAACAAAATCTTAACAACAAACTGCCTTCCATAATGACAAGGCTACCATCCAATGGAGTAACAAAATCTCAACAATGAACTACCTTACATAATACCTAGGCTACCATCCATTGGAGTAACAAAATCTCAACAACGAACTACCTTCCATTATGACAAGGCTACCATCCATTCCAGTAACAAAAACTCAACAACGAACTACCTTACATAATGACAAGGCTACCATCCATTAGAGTAACAAAATCTCAACAACAAACTACCTTCCATAATGACAAGGCTACCATACATTGGAGTTATAAAATCTAAACAACGAACTACCTTCCATAATGATAAGGCAACCATCCATTGGCGTAATTAAATCACAACAACAAACTACCTTACATAATACCAAGGCTATCATCCATTGGAGTAACAAAATCTCAACAACGAACTACCTTCCATAATGACAAGGCTACCATCCAATGGAGTAACAAAATCTCAACAATGAACTACCTTCCATAATGACAGGGCTACCACCCATTGGAGTAACAAAATCTCAACAACGAACTACCTTCCATAATGACAAGGCTACCATCCATTGCAGTAACAAAAACTCAACAACAAACTACCTTCCATAATGACAAGGCTACCATCCATTAGGGTAACAAAATCTCAACAACGAACTACCTTCCATAATGACAAGGCTACCATCCATTGCAGTAACAAATACTCAAATACAAACTACCTTCCATAATGACAAGGCTACCATCCATTAGGGTAACAAAATCTCAACAACGAACTACCTTCCAAAATGACAAGGCTACCATCCATTGGAGTAACAAAATCTCAACAACAAACTACCTTCCAAAATTACAAGGCTACCATCCATTGAAGTAACAAAATCTTAACAACAAACTGCCTTCCATAATGACAAGGCTACCATCCAATGGAGTAACAAAATCTCAACAATGAACTACCTTACATAATACCTAGGCTACCATCCATTGGAGTAACAAAATCTCAACAACGAACTACCTTCCATTATGACAAGGCTACCATCCATTCCAGTAACAAAAACTCAACAACGAACTACCTTCCATAATGACAAGGCTACCATCCATTAGAGTAACAAAATCTCAACAACAAACTACCTTCCATAATGACAAGGCTACCATACATTGGAGTTATAAAATCTAAACAACGAACTACATTCCATAATGATAAGGCAACCATCCATTGGCGTAATTAAATCACAACAACAAACTACCTTACATAATACCAAGGCTATCATCCATTGGAGTAACAAAATCTCAACAACGAACTACCTTCCATAATGACAAGGCTACCATCCAATGGAGTAACAAAATCTCAACAATGAACTACCTTCCATAATGACAGGGCTACCACCCATTGGAGTAACAAAATCTCAACAACGAACTACCTTCCATAATGACAAGGCTACCATCCATTGCAGTAACAAAAACTCAACAACAAACTACCTTCCATAATGACAAGGCTACCATCCATTAGGGTAACAAAATCCCAACAACGAACTGCCTTCCAAAATAACAAGGCTACCATCCATTGGAGTAAAAAAATCTCAACAACAAACTACCTTCCAAAATTACAAGGCTACCATCCATTGGAGTAACAAAATCTCAACAACAAACTACCTTCCATAATGACAAGGCTACCATCCATTGGAGTTATAAAATCTAAACAACGAACTACCTTCCATAATGATAAGGCAACCATCCATTGGCGTAACAAAATCACAACAGCAAACTACCTACCATAATACCAAGGCTACCATCCATTGGAGTAACAAAATCTCAACAACGAACTACCTTCCATAATGACAATGCTACCATCCAATGGAGTAACAGAATCTCAACAATGAACTACCTTCCATAATGACAAGGCTACCACCCATTGGAATAAAAAAATCTCAACAAGGAACTACCTTCCATAATGACAAGGCTACCATCCATTCCAGTAACAAAAACTCAACAACGAACTACCTTCCATAATGACAAGGCTACCATCCATTAGAGTAACAAAATCTCAACAACAAACTACCTTCCATAATGACAAGGCTACCATACATTGGAGTTATAAAATCTAAACAACGAACTACCTTCCATAATGATAAGGCAACCATCTATTGGCGTAACAAAATCACAACAACAAACTACCTTCCATAATAACAAGGCTACCATCCATTGGAGTAACAAAATCTCAACAACAAACTACCTTCCATAACGACAAGGCTACCATCCAATGGAGTAACAAAATCTCAACAATGAACTACATTCCATAATGACAGGGCTATTATCCATTGGAGTAAGAAAATCTCAACAACGAACTACCTTCCATAATGACAAGGCTACCATCCATTGCAGTAACAAAAACTCAACAACAAACTACCTTCCATAATGACATGGCTACCATCCATTGGAGTAACAAAATCTCAACAACGAACTACCTTCCATAATGACAAGGCTACATCCATTGCAGTAACAAAATCTCAACAACAAACTACCTTCCATAATGACAAGGCTACCATCCATTAGAGTAACAAAATCTAAACAACGAACTACCTTCCATAATGAGAAAGCTACCATCCATTGGAGTAACAAAATCTCAAAAACAAACGACCTTTCATAATGACAAGGCTACCATCCATTGGAGTAACAAAATCTCAACAACAAACTACCTTCCAAAATTACAAGGCTACCATCCATTGGAGTAACAAAATCTCAACAACAAACTACCTTCCATAATGACAAGGCTACCATCCATTGGAGTTATAAAATCTAAACAACGAACTACCTTCCATAATGATAAGGCAACCATCCATTGGCGTAACAAAATCACCACAGCAAACTACCTACCATAATACCAAGGCAACCATCCACTGGAGTAACAAAATCTCAACAACGAACTACCTTCCATAATGACAATGCTACCATCCAATGGAGTAACAAAATCTCAAAAATGAACTACCTTCCATAATGACAAGGCTACCACCCATTGGAGTAACAAAATCTCAACAATGAACTACCTTCCATAATGACAAGGCTACCATCCATTCCAGTAACAAAAACTCAACAACGAACTACCTTCCATAATGACAAGGCTACCATCCATTAGAGTAACAAAATCTCAACAACAAACTACCTTCCATAATGACAAGGCTACCATACATTGGAGTTATAAAATCTAAACAACGAACTACATTCCATAATGATAAGGCAACCATCCATTGGCGTAACAAAATCACAACAACAAACTACCTTCCATAATAACAAGGCTACCATCCATTGGAGTAACAAAATCTCAACAACGAACTACCTTCCATAATGACAAGGCTACCATCCAATGGAGTAACAAAATCTCAACAATGAACTACATTCCATAATGACAGGGCTACTATCCATTGGAGTAAGAAAATCTCAACAACGAACTTCCTTCCATAATGACAAGGTTACCATCCATTGCAGTAACAAAATCTAAACAACAAACTACCTTCCATAATGACAAGGCTACCACCCATTGGAGTAACAAAATCTCAAAAACGAACTACCTTTCATAATGACAAGGCTACCATCCATTGGAGTAACAAAATCTTAACAAGGAACTACCTTCCAAACTTGCAAGGCTACCATCCATTGGAGTAAAAAAACCTCAACAACAAACTATCTTCCATAATGACAAGGCTACCATCCATTGAATTAACAAAATCTCAACAATGAACTACCTTCCATAATGACAAGTCTACCATCATTTAGAGTAACAAAATCTCTACGATGAACTACCTTCCATAATGACAAGGCTACCATCCATTGGAATAACAAAATCAAAACAACAAACTAGCTTCCAAAATTACAAGGCTACCATCCATTGGAGTAACAAAATCTCTACAACACACTACATTCCATAATGAAAAGGCTACTATTCATTGAAGTAGGAAAATATCAACAATGAACTACCTTCTATAATGACAAGGCTACCATCCATTAGGGTAACAAAATCTCAACAACAAACTACCTTCCAAAATTAAAAGGCTACCATCCATTGGAGTAACAAAATCTCAAAAAGAAACTACCTTGCATAATGACAAGGCTACCATCCATTGAAGTAACAAAATCTCAACAATGAACTAATTTCCATAATGATAAGGCTACCATCCATTAGAGTAACAAAATCTCTACAATGAACTACCTTCCATAATGACAAGGCTACCATCCATTGGAGTAACAAAATCTCAACAACGAACTACCTTCCATAATGACAAGGCTACCATCAATTAGAGTAACGAAATCTCAACAACGAACTACCTTCAAAAATAACAAGGCTACAATCCATTAGAGTAACAAAATCTAAACAACGAACTACCTTCCATAATGAGAAAGCTACCATCCATTGGAGTAACAAAATCTCAACAATGAACTACCTTACATAATACCTAGGCTACCATCCATTGGAGTAACAAAATCTCAACAACGAACTACCTTCCATAATGACAAGGCTACCATCCATTCCAGTAACAAAAACTCAACAACAAACTACCTTCCATAATGACAAGGCTACCATCCATTGGAGTACCAAAATCTCAACAACAAACTACCTTCCAAAATTACAAGGCTACCATCCATTGGAGTAACAAAATCTCAACAACAAACTACCTTCCATAATGACAAGGCTACCATCAATTGGAGTTATAAAATCTAAACAACGAACTACCTTCCATAATGATAAGGCAACCATCCATTGGCGTAACAAAATCACAACAGCAAACTACCTACCATAATACCAAGGCTACCATCCATTGGAGTAACAAAATCTCAACAACGAACTACCTTCCATAATGACAATGCTACCATCCAATGGAGTAACAAAATCTCAACAATGAACTACCTTCCATAATGACAAGGCTACCACCCATTGGAGTAACAAAATCTCAACAACGAACTACCTTCCATAATGACAAGGCTACCATCCATTCCAGTAACAAAAACTCAACAATGAACTACCTTCCATAATGACAAGGCTACCATCCATTAGAGTAACAAAATCTCAACAACAAACTACCTTCCATAATGACAAGGCTACCATACATTGGAGTTATAAAATCTAAACAACGAACTACCTTCCATAATGATAAGGCAACCATCCATTGACGTAACAAAATCACAACAACAAACTACCTTCCATAATAACAAGGCTACCATCCATTGGAGTAACAAAATCTCAACAACGAACTACCTTCCGTAATGACAAGGCTACCATCCAATGGAGTAACAAAATCTCAACAATGAACTACATTCCATAATGACAGGGCTACTATCCATTGGAGTAAGAAAATCTCAACAACGAACTTCCTTCCATAATGACAAGGCTACCATCCATTGTAGTAAAAAAATCTAAACAACGAACTACCTTCCATAATGACAAGGCTACCACCCATTGGAGTAACAAAATCTCAAAAACGAACTACCTTTCATAATGACAAGGCTACCATCCATTGCAGTAACAAAAACTCAACAACAAACTACCTTCCATAATGACAAGGCTACCATCCATTAGGGTAACAAAATCTTAACAACGAACTACCTTCCAAAATGACAAGGCTACCATCCATTGGAGTAACAAAATCTCTACAACAAACTACCTTCCAAAATTACAAGGCTACCATCCATTGGAGTAACAAAATCTCAACAACAAACTACCTTCCATAATGACAAGGCTACCATCCATTGGAGTTATAAAATCTAAACAACGAACTACCTTCCATAATGACAAGGCTACCATCCATTCCAGTAACAAAAACTCAACAACGAACTACCTTCCATAATGACAAGGCTACCATCCATTAGAGTACCAAAATCTCAACAACAAACTACCTTCCATAATGACAAGGCTACCATACATTGGAGTTATAAAATCTAAACAACGAACTACCTTCCATAATGATAAGGCAACCATCCATTGGCGTAACAAAATCACAACAACAAACTACCTTCCATAATAACAAGGCTACCATCCATTGGAGTAACAAAATCTCAACAACGAACTACCTTCCATAATGACAAGGCTACCATCCAATGGAGTAACAAAATCTCAACAATGAACTACATTCCATAATGACAGGGCTACTATCCATTGGAGTAAGAAAATCTCAACAACGAACTTCCTTCCATAATGACAAGGTTACCATCCATTGCAGTAACAAAATCTAAACAACGAACTACCTTCCATAATGACAAGGCTACCACCCATTGGAGTAACAAAATCTCAACAACGAACTACCTTCCATAATGACAAGGCTACCATCCATTCCAGTAACAAAAACTCAACAACGAACTACCTTCCATAATGACAAGGCTACCATCCATTAGAGTAACAAAATCTCTACGATGAACTACCTTCCATAATGACAAGGCTACCATCCATTGGAATAACAAAATCAAAACAACGAACTAGCTTCCAAAATTACAAGGCTACCATCCATTGGAGTAACAAAATCTATACAACAAACTACATTCCATAATGAAAAGGCTACTATTCATTGAAGTAGGAAAATATCAACAATGAACTACCTTCTATAATGACAAGGCTACCATCCATTAGGGTAACAAAATCTCAACAACAAACTACCTTCCAAAATTAAAAGGCTACCATCCATTGCAGTAACAAAATCTCAAAAAGAAACTACCTTGCATAATGACAAGGCTACCATCCATTGAAGTAACAAAATCTCAACAATGAACTAACTTCCATAATGATAAGGCTACCATCCATTAGAGTAACAAAATCTCTACAATGAACTACCTTCCATAATGACAAGGCTACCATCCATTGGAGTAACAAAATCTCAACAACGAACTACCTTCCATAATGACAAGGCTACCATCAATTAGAGTAATGAAATCTCAACAACGAACTACCTTCCAAAATGACAAGGCTACCATCCATTGAAGTAACAAAATCTCAACAACAAACTGCCTCTCATAATGACAAGGCTACCATCCAATGGAGTAACAAAATCTCAACAATGAACTACCTTACATAATACCTAGGCTACCATCCATTAGAGTAACAAAATCTCAACAACGAACTACCTTCCATAATGACAAGGCTACCATCCATTGGAGTAACAAAATCTCAACAATGAACTACCTTCCATAATGACAAGGCTACCATCCATTGCGGTAACAAAATCTCAACAACAAACTACCTTCCATAATTACAAGGCTACCATCCATTGGAGTAATAAAATCTCAAAAAGAAACTACCTTCCATAATGAGAAGGCTACCATCCATTGCAGTAACAAATTCTCATCAACAAACTACCTTCCATAATGACAAGGCTACCATCCAATGGAGTAACAAAATCTCAACAACGAACTAGCTTCTATAATAATAAGGATACCATCCATTGAGGTAATAACATCTCAACAACAAACTACCTTCCATAATGACATGGCTACCATCCATCAGAGTAACAAAATCTCAACAATAAACTACCTTCCATAATGACAAGGCTACCATCCATTGGATTAAGAAAATCTCAACAACGAACTACCTTCCAAAATTACAAGGCTATCATCCATTGGAGTAACAAAATCTCAAAAACAAACTACCTTCCATAATGACAAGGCTACCATCCATTGAAGTAAGAAAATATCAACAATGAACTACCTTCAAAAATTTCAAGGCTACCATCCATCGGAGTAACAAAATCTCAACAACAAACTACCTTCCATAATGAAAAGGCTACCATCCATTGGAGTTATAAAATCTAAACAATGAACTACCTTCCATAATGATAAGGCAACTATCCATTGGCATAAAAAAATCACAACAACAAACTACCTTCCATAATACCAAGGCTATCATCCATTGGATAACAAAATCTCAACAACGAACTACCTTCCATAATGACAAGGCTACCATCCAATGGAGTAACAAAATCTCAACAATGAACTACCTTCCATAATGACAAGGTTACCAGCCATTGGAGTAACAAAATCTCAACAACGAACTACCTTCCATAATGACAAGGCTACCATCCATTGCAGTAACAAAAACTCAACAACAAACTACCTTCCATAATGACAAGGCTACCATCCATTAGGGTAACAAAATCTCAACAACAAACTACCTTCCATAATGACAAGGCTACCATACATTGGAGTTATAAAATCTAAACAACGAACTACCTTCCATAATGAAAAGGCTACCATCCAATGGAGTAACAAAATCTCAACAAATTAACTACATTCCATAATGACAGGGCTACTATCCATTGGAATAACAAAATCAAAACAACGAACTAGCTTCCAAAATTACAAGGCTACCATCCATTGGAGTAACAAAATCTCTACAACAAACTACATTCCATAATGAAAAGGCTACTATTCATTGAAGTAGGAAAATATCAACAATGAACTACCTTCTATAATGACAAGGCTACCATCCATTAGGGTAACAAAATCTCAACAACAAAATACCTTCCAAAATTAAAAGGCTACCATCCATTGGAGTAACAAAATCTCAAAAAGAAACTACCTTCCATAATGACAAGGCTACCATCCATTAAAGTAACAAAATCTCAACAATGAACTAACTTCCATAATGATAAGGCTACCATCCATTAGAGTAACAAAATCTCTACAATGAACTACCTTCCATAATGATAAGGCTACCATCCATTGGAGTAACAAAATCTCAACAACGAACTACCTTCCATAATGACAAGGCTACAATCAATTAGAGTAACGAAATCTCAACAACGAACTACCTTCCAAAATGACAAGGCTACCATCCATTGAAGTAAAAAAATCTCAACAACAAACTGCCTTCCATAATGACAAGGCTACCATCAATTAGAGTAACGAAATCTCAACAACGAACTACCTTCCAAAATGACAAGGCTCCCATCCATTGAAGTAACAAAATCTCAACAACAAACTGCCTCTCATAATGACAAGGCTACCATCTAATGGAGTAACAAAATGTCAACAATGAACTACCTTACATAATACCTAGGCTACCATCCATTGGAGTAACAAAATCTCAACAACGAACTACCTTCCATAATGACAAGGCTACCATCCATTGGAGTAACAAAATCTCAACCACGAACTACCTTCCATAATGACAAGGCTACCATCCATTGCAGTAACAAAATCTCAACAACAAACTACCTTCCATAATTACAAGGCTACCATCCATTGGAGTAATAAAATCTCAACAAAGAACTACCTTCCATAATGACAAGGCTACCATCCATTGCAGTAACAAATTCTCATCAACAAACTACCTTCCATAATGACAAGGCTACCATCCAATGGAGTAAACAAATCTCAACAACGAACTAGCTTCTATAATAATAAGGCTACCATCCATTGAGGTAATAAAATCTCAACAACAAACTACCTTCCATAATGACAAGGCTACCATCCATTGGAGTAACAAAATCTCAATAACGAACTACCTTCCATAATGACAAGGCTACCATCCATCAGAGTAACAAAATCTCAACAATAAACTACCTTCCATAATGACAAGGCTACCATCCATTGGATTAAGAAAATCTCAACAACGAACTACCTTCCAAAATTACAAGGCTATCATCCATTGGAGTAACAAAATCTCAATAACGAACTTCCTTCTATAATAACAAGGTTACCATCCATTGCAGTAACAAAATCTAAACAACGAACTACCTTCCATAATGACAAGGCTACCACCCATTGGAGTAACAAAATCTCAATAACGAACTACCTTTCATAATGACAAGGCTACCATCCATTGGAGTAACAAAATCTCAACAAGGAACTACCTTCCAAACTTGCAAGGCTACCATCCATTGGAGTAAAAAAACCTCAACAACAAACTATCTTCCATAATGACAAGGCTACCATCCATTGAATTAACAAAATCTCAACAATGAACTACCTTCCATAATGACAAGTCTACCATCATTTAGAGTAACAAAATCTCTACGATGAACTACCTTCCATAATGACAAGGCTACCATCCATTGGAATAACAAAATCAAAACAACGAACTAGCTTCCAAAATTACAAGGCTACCATCCATTGGAGTAACAAAATCTCTACAACAAACTACATTCCATAATGAAAAGGCTACTATTCATTGAAGTAGGAAAATATCAACAATGAACTACCTTCTATAATGACAAGGCTACCATCCATTAGGGTAACAAAATCTCAACAACAAAATACCTTCCAAAATTAAAAGGCTACCATCCATTGGAGTAACAAAATCTCAAAAAGAAACTACCTTGCATAATGACAAGGCTACCATCCATTAAAGTAACAAAATCTCAACAATGAACTAACTTCCATAATGATAAGGCTACCATCCATTAGAGTAACAAAATCTCTACAATGAACTACCTTCCATAATAATAAGGCTACCATCCATTGGAGTAACAAAATCTCAACAACGAACTACCTTCCATAATGACAAGGCTACAATCAATTAGAGTAACGAAATCTCAACAACGAACTACCTTCCAAAATGACAAGGCTACCATCCATTGAAGTAACAAAATCTCAACAACAAACTGCCTTCCATAATGACAAGGCTACCATCAAATGGAGTAACAAAGTCTCAACAATGAACTACCTTACATAATACCTAGGCTACCATCCATTGGAGTAACAAAATCTCAACAACGAACTACCTTCCATAATGACAAGGCTACCATCCATTGGAGTATCAAATTCTCAACAACAAACTACCTTCCATAATGACAAGGCTACCATCCAATGGAGTAACAAAATCTCAACAACGAACTAGCTTCTATAATAATAAGGCTACCATCCATTGAGGTAATAAACTCTCAACAACAAACTACCTTCCATAATGACAAGGCTACCATCCATTGAATTAACAAAATCTCAACAATGAACTACCTTCCATAATGACAAGTCTACCATCATTTAGAGTAACAAAATCTCTACGATGAACTACCTTCCATAATGACAAGGATACCATCCATTGGAATAACAAAATCAAAACAACGAACTAGCTTCCAAAATTATAAGGCTACCATCCATTGGAGTAACAAAATCTATACAACAAACTACATTCCATAATGAAAAGGCTACTATTCATTGAAGTAGGAAAATATCAACAATGAACTACCTTCTATAATGACAAGGCTACCATCCATTAGGGTTACAAAATCTCAACAACAAACTACCTTCCAAAATTAAAAGGCTACCATCCATTGGAGTAACAAAATCTCAAAAAGAAACTACCTTGCATAATGACAAGGCTACCATCCATTGAAGTAACAAAATCTCCACAATGAACTAACTTCCATAATGATAAGGCTACCATCCATTAGAGTAACAAAATCTCTACAATGAACTACCTTCCATAATGACATGGCTACCATCCATTGGAGTAACAAAATCTCAACAACGAACTACCTTCCATAATGACAAGGCTACCATCAATTAGAGTAACGAAATCTCAACAACGAACTACCTTCCAAAATGACAAGGCTACCATCCATTGAAGTAACAAAATCTCAACAACAAACTGCCTCTCATAATGACAAGGCTACCATCCAATGGAGTAACAAAATCTCAACAATGAACTACCTTACATAATACCTAGGCTACCATCCATTGGAGTAACAAAATCTCAACAACGAACTACCTTCCATAATGACAAGGCTACCATCCATTGGAGTAACAAAATCTCAACCACGAACTACCTTCCATAATGACAAGGCTACCATCCATTGCAGTAACAAAATCTCAACAACAAACTACCTTCCATAATTACAAGGCTACCATCCATTGGAGTAATAAAATCTCAACAACGAACTACCTTCCATAATGACAAGGCTACCATCCATTGCAGTAACAAATTCTCATCAACAAACTACCTTCCATAATGACAAGGCTACCATCCAATGGAGTAACAAAATCTCAACAACGAACTAGCTTCTATAATAATAAGGCTACCATCCATTGAGGTAATAAAATCTCAACAACAAACTACCTTCCATAATGACAAGGCTACCATCCATTGGAGTAACAAAATCTCAATAACGAACTACCTTCCATAATGACAAGGCTACCATCCATCAGAGTAACAAAATCTCAACAATAAACTACCTTCCATAATGACAAGGCTACCATCCATTGGATTAAGAAAATCTCAACAACGAACTACCTTCCAAAATTACAAGGCTATCATCCATTGGAGTAACAAAATCTCAAAAGCAAACTACCTTCCATAATGACAAGGCTACCATCCATTGAAGTAAGAAAATATCAACAATGAACTACCTTCTATAATGACAAGGCTACCATCCATTAGGGTAACAAAATCTCAACAACAAACTACCTTCCATAATGACAAGGCTACCATCCATTGGAGTTATAAAATCTAAACAATGAACTACCTTCCATAATGATAAGGCAACTATCCATTGGCATAACAAAATCACAACAATGAACTAACTTCCATAATGATAAGGCTACCATCCATTAGAGTAACAAAATCTCAACAACGAACTACCTTCCATAATGATAAGGCTACCATCCAATGGAGTAACAAAATCTCAACAATGAACTACCTTCCATAATGACAAGGCTACCACCCATTGGAGTAACAAAATCTCAACAACGAACTACCTTCCAAAATGACAAGGCTACCATCCATTGAATTAACAAAATCTCAACAACAAACTGCCTTCCATAATGACAAGGCTACCATCCATAAGGGTAACAAAATCTCAACAACGAACTACCTTCCAAAATGACAAGGCTACCATCCATTGGAGTAACAAAATCTCATCTACAAACTACCTTCCAAAATTACAAGGTTACCATCCATTGGAGTAACAAAATCTCAACAACAAACTACCTTCCATAATGACAAGGCTACCATCCATTGGAGTTATAAAATCTAAACAACGAACTACCTTCCATAATGATAAGGCAACCATCCATTGGCGTAACAAAATCACAACAGCAAACTACCTACCATAAAACCAAGGCCACCATCCATTGGAGTAACAAAATCTCAACAACGAACTACCTTCCATAATGACAATGCTACCATCCAATGGAGTAACAAAATCTCAACAATGAACTACCTTCCATAATGACAAGGCTACCACCCATTGGAGTAACCAAATCTCAACAACTAACTACCTTCCATAATGACAAGGCTACCATCCATTCCAGTAACAAAAACTCAACAACGAACTACCTCTCATAATGACAAGGCTACAATCCATTAGAGTAACAAAATCTCAACAACAAACTACCTTCCATAATGACAAGGCTACCATACATTGGAGTTATAAAATCTAAACAACGAACTACCTTCCATAATGATAAGGCAACCATCCATTGGCGTAACAAAATCACAACAACAAACTACCTTCCATAATAACAAGGCTACCATCCATTGGAGTAACAAAATCTCAACAACGAACTACCTTCCATAATGACAAGGCTACCTTCCAATGGAGTAACAAAATCTCAACAATGAACTACATTCCATAATGACAGGGCTACTATCCATTGGAGTAAGAAAATCTCAACAACGAACTACCTTCCATAATGACAAGGTTACCATCCATTGCAGTAAAAAAATTTAAACAACGAACTACCTTCCATAATGACAAGGCTACCACCCATTGGAGTAACAAAATCTCAAAAACAAACTACCTTTCATAATGACAAGGCTACCATCCATTGGAGTAACAAAATCTCAACAAGGAACTACCTTCCAAACTTGTAAGGCTACCATCCATTGGAGTAAAAAAACCTCAACAACAAACTATCTTCCATAATGACAAGGCTACCATCCATTGAATTAACAAAATCTCAACAATGAACTACCTTCCATAATGACTAGTCTACCATCATTTAGAGTAACAAAATCTCTACGATGAACTACCTTCCATAATTACAAGGCTACCATCCATTGGAATAACAAAATCAAAACAACAAACTAGCTTCCAAAATTACAAGGCTACCATCCATTGGAGTAACAAAATCTCTACAACAAACTACATTCCATAATGAAAAGGCTACTATTCATTGAAGTAGGAAAATATCAACAATGAACTACCTTCTATAATGACAAGGCTACCATCCATTAGGGTAACAAAATCTCAACAACAAACTACCTTCCAAAATTAAAAGGCTACCATCCATTAGAGTAACAAAATCTCAAAAAGAAACTACCTTGCATAATGACAATGCTACCATCCATTGAAGTAACAAAATCTCAACAATGAACTAACTTCCATAATGATAAGGCTACCATCCATTAGAGTAACAAAATCTCTACAATGAACTACCTTCCATAATGACAAGGCTACCATCCATTGGAGTAACAAAATCTCAACAACAAACTACCTTCCATAATGACAAGGCTACCATCAATTAGAGTAACGAAATCTCAACAACGAAGTACCTTCCAAAATTACAAGGCTACCATCCATTGAAGTAACAAAATCTCAACAACAAACTGCCTTCCATAATGACAAGGCTACCATCCAATGGAGTAACAAAATCTCAACAATGAACTACCTTACATAATACCTAGGCTACCATCCATTGGAGTAACAAAATCTCAACAACGAACTACCTTCCATAATGACAAGGCTACCATCCATTGGAGTAACAAAATCTCAACAACGAACTACCTTCCATAATGACAACGCTACCATCCATTGCAGTAACAAAATCTCAACAACAAACTACCTTCCATAATTACAAGGCTACCATCCATTGGAGTAATAAAATCTCAACAACGAACTAACTTCCATAATGACAAGGCTACCATCCATTGCAGTAACAAATTCTCAACAACAAACTACCTTCCATAATGACAAGGCTACCATCCAATGGAGTAACAAAATCTCAACAACGAACTAGCTTCTATAATAATAAGGCTACCATCCATTGAGGTAATAAACTCTCAACAACAAACTACCTTCCATAATGACAAGGCTACCAACCACTGAATTAACAAAATCTCAACAATGAACTACCTTCCATAATGACAAGTCTACCATCATTTAGAGTAACAAAATCTCTACGATGAACTACCTTCCATAATGACAAGGCTACCATCCATTGGAATAACAAAATCAAAACAACGAACTAGCTTCCAAAATTACAAGGCTACCATCCATTGGAGTAACAAAATCTATACAACAAACTACATTCCATAATGAAAAGGATACTATTCATTGAAGTAGGAAAATATCAACAATGAACTACCTTCTATAATGACAAGGCTACCATCCATTAGGGTAACAAAATCTCAAAAACAAACTACCTTCCAAAATTAAAAGGCTACCATCCATTGGAGTAACAAAATCTCAAAAAGAAACTACCTTGCATAATGACAAGGCTACCATCCATTGAAGTAACAAAATCTCAACAATGAACTAACTTCCATAATAATAAGGCTACCATCCATTAGAGTAACAAAATCTCTACAATGAACTACCTTCCATAATGACAAGGCTACCATCCATTGGAGTAACAAAATCTCAACAACGAACTACCTTCCATAATGACAAGGCTACCATCAATTAGAGTAACGAAATCTCAACAACGAACTACCTTCCAAAATGACAAGGCTACCATCCATTGAAGTAACAAAATCTCAACAACAAACTGCCTCTCATAATGACAAGGCTACCAACCAATGGAGTAACAAAATCTCAACAATGAACTACCTTACATAATACCTAGGCTACCATCCATTGGAGTAACAAAATCTCAACAACAAACTACCTTCCATAATGACAAGGCTACCATCCATTGGAGTAACAAAATCTCAACAACAAACTACCTTCCATAATGACAAGGCTACCATCCATTGCAGTAACAAAATCTCAACAACAAACTACCTTCCATAATTACAAGGCTACCATCCATTGGAGTAATAAAATCTCAACAACGAACTACCTTCCATAATGACAAGGCTACCATCCATTGCAGTAACAAATTCTCAACAACAAACTACCTTCCATAATGACAAGGCTACCATCCAATGGAGTAACAAAATCTCAACAACGAACTAGCTTCTATAATAATAAGGCTACCATCCATTGAGGTAATAAAATCTCAACAACAAACTACCTTCCATAATGACAAGGCTACCATCCATTGGAGTAACAAAATCTCAATAACGAACTACCTTCCATAATGACAAGGCTACCATCCATCAGAGTAACAAAATCTCAACAATAAACTACCTTCCATAATGACAAGGCTACCATCCATTGGATTAAGAAAATCTCAACAACGAACTACCTTCAAAAATTACAAGGCTATCATCCATTGGAGTAACAAAATCTCAAAAACAAACTACCTTCCATAATGACAAGGCTACCATCCATTGAAGTAAGAAAATATCAACAATGAACTACCTTCTATAATGACAAGGCTACCATCCATTAGGGTAACAAAATCTCAACAACGAACTACCTTCCAAAATGACAAGGCTACCATCCATTGGAGTAACAATATCTCAACAACAAACTACCTTCAAAAATTTCAAGGCTACCATCCATCGGAGTAACAAAATCTCAACAACAAACTACCTTCCATAATGACAAGGCTACCATCCATTGGAGTTATAAAATCTAAACAATGAACTACCTTCCATAATGATAAGGCAACTATCCATTGGCATAACAAACTCACAACAACAAACTACCTTCCATAATACCAAGGCTATCATCCATTGGAGTAACAAAATCTCAACAACGAACTACCTTCCATAATGACAAGGCTACCATCCAATGGAGTAACAAAATCTCAACAATGAACTACCTTCCATAATGACAAGGCTACCACCCATTGGAGTAACAAAATCTTAACAACGATCTGCCTTCCATAATGACAAGGCTACCATCCATTGCAGTAACAAAAACTCAACAACAAACTACCTTCCATAATGACAAGGCTACCATCCATTAGGGTAACAAAATCTCAACAATGAACTACCTTCCATAATGACAAGTCTACCATCATTTAGAGTAACAAAATCTCTACGATGAACTACCTTCCATAATGAAAAGGCTACCATCCATTGGAATAACAAAATCAAAACAACGAACTAGCTTCCAAAATTACAAGGCTACCATCCATAGGAGTAACAAAATCTCTACAACGAACTACATTCCATAATGAAAAGGCTACTATTCATTGAAGTAGGAAAATATCAACAATGAACTACCTTCTATAATGACAAGGCTACCATCCATTAGGGTAACAAAATCTCAACAACAAACTACCTTCCAAAATTAAAAGGCTACCATCCATTGGAGTAACAAAATCTCAAAAAGAAACTACCTTGCATAATGACAAGGCTACCATCCATTGAAGTAACAAAATCTCACCAATGAACTAACTTCCATAATGATAAGGCTACCATCCATTAGAGTAACAAAATCTCTACAATGAACTACCTTCCATAATGACAAGGCTACCATCCATTGGAGTAACAAAATCTCAACAACGAACTACCTTCCATAATGACAAGGCTACCATCAATTAGAGTAACGAAATCTCAACAACGAAGTACCTTCCAAAATGACAAGGCTACCATCCATTGAAGTAACAAAATCTCAACAACAAACTGCCTTCCATAATGACAAGGCTACCATCCAATGGAGTAACAAAATCTCAACAATGAACTACCTTACATAATACCTAGGCTACCATCCATTGGAGTAACAAAATCTCAACAACGAACTACCTTCCATAATGACAAGGCTACCATCAATTAGAGTAACGAAATCTCAACAACGAAGTACCTTCCAAAATGACAAGGCTACCATCCATTGAAGTAACAAAATCTCAACAACAAACTGCCTTCCATAATGACAAGGCTACCATCCAATGGAGTAACAAAATCTCAACAATGAACTACCTTACATAATACCTAGGCTACCATCCATTGGAGTAACAAAATCTCAACAACGAACTACCTTGCATAATGACAAGGCTACCATCAATTAGAGTAACGAAATCTCAACAACGAAGTACCTTCCAAAATGACAAGGCTACCATCCATTGAAGTAACAAAATCTCAACAACAAACTGCCTTCCATAATGACAAGGCTACCATCCAATGGAGTAACAAAATCTCAACAATGAACTACCTTACATAATACCTAGGCTACCATCCATTGGAGTAACAAAATCTCAACAACAAACTGCCTTCCATAATGACAAGGCTACCATCCATAAGGGTAACAAAATCTCAACAACAAACTACCTTCCAAAATGACAAGGCTACCATCCATTGGAGTAACAAAATCTCATCTACAAACTACCTTCCAAAATTACAAGGTTACCATCCATTGGAGTAACAAAATCTCAACAACAAACTACCTTCCATAATGACAAGGCTACCATCCATTGGAGTTATAAAATCTAAACAACGAACTACCTTCCATAATGATAAGGCAACCATCCATTGGCGTAACAAAATCACAACAGCAAACTACCTACCATAATACCAAGGCCACCATCCACTGGAGTAACAAAATCTCAACAACGAACTACCTTCCATAATGACAATGCTACCATCCAATGGAGTAACAAAATCTCAACAATGAACTACCTTCCATAATGACAAGGCTACCACCCATTGGAGTAACCAAATCTCAACAACTAACTACCTTCCATAATGACAAGGCTACCATCCATTCCAGTAACAAAAACTCAACAACGAACTACCTTCCATAATGACAAGGCTACAATCCATTAGAGTAACAAAATCTCAACAACAAACTACCTTCCATAATGACAAGGCTACCATACATTGGAGTTATAAAATCTAAACAACGAACTACCTTCCATAATGATAAGGCAACCATCCATTGGCGTAACAAAATCACAACAACAAACTACCTTCCATAATAACAAGGCTACCATCCATTGGAGTAACAAAATCTCAACAACGAACTACCTTCCATAATGAGAAGGCTAACATCCAATGGAGTAACAAAATCTCAACAATGAACTACATTCCATAATGACAGGGCTACTATCCATTGGAGTAAGAAAATCTCAACAACGAACTACCTTCCATAATGACAAGGTTACCATCCATTGTAGTAAAAAAATCTAAACAACGAACTACCTTCCATAATGACAAGGCTACCACCCATTGGAGTAACAAAATCTCAAAAACAAACTACCTTTCATAATGACAAGGCTACCATCCATTGGAGTAACAAAATCTCAACAAGGAACTACCTTCCAAACTTGTAAGGCTACCATCCATTGGAGTAAAAAAACCTCAACAACAAACTATCTTCCATAATGACAAGGCTACCATCCATTGAATTAACAAAATCTCAACAATGAACTACCTTCCATAATGACTAGTCTACCATCATTTAGAGTAACAAAATCTCTACGATGAACTACCTTCCATAATTACAAGGCTACCATCCATTGGAATAACAAAATCAAAACAATGAACTAGCTTCCAAAATTACAAGGCTACCATCCATTGGAGTAACAAAATCTCTACAACAAACTACATTCCATAATGAAAAGGCTACTATTCATTGAAGTAGGAAAATATCAACAATGAACTACCTTCTATAATGACAAGGCTACCATCCATTAGGGTAACAAAATCTCAACAACAAACTACCTTCCAAAATTAAAAGGCTACCATCCATTAGATTAACAAAATCTCAAAAAGAAACTACCTTGCATAATGACAATGCTACCATCCATTGAAGTAACAAAATCTCAACAATGAACTAACTTCCATAATGATAAGGCTACCATCCATTAGAGTAACAAAATCTCTACAATGAACTACCTTCCATAATGACAAGGCTACCATCCATTGGAGTAACAAAATCTCAACAACAAACTACCTTCCATAATGACAAGGCTACCATCAATTAGAGTAACGAAATCTCAACAACGAAGTACCTTCCAAAATGACAAGGCTACCATCCATTGAAGTAACAAAATCTCAACAACAAACTGCCTTCCATAATGACAAGGCTACCATCCAATGGAGTAACAAAATCTCAACAATGAACTACCCTACATAATACCTAGGCTACCATCCATTGGAGTAACAAAATCTCAACAACGAACTACCTTCCATAATGACAAGGCTACCATCCATTGCAGTAACAAAATCTCAACAACAAACTACCTTCCATAATTACAAGGCTACCATCCATTGGAGTAATAAAATCTCAACAACGAACTACCTTCCATAATGACAAGGCTACCATCCATTGCAGTAACAAATTCTCAACAACAAACTACCTTCCATAATGACAAGGCTACCATCCAATGGAGTAACAAAATCTCAACAACGAACTAGCTTCTATAATAATAAGGCTACCATCCATTGAGGTAATAAACTCTCAACAACAAACTACCTTCCATAATGACAAGGCTACCATCCATTGAATTTACAAAATCTCAACAATGAACTACCTTCCATAATGACAAGTCTACCATCATTTAGAGTAACAAAATCTCTACGATGAACTACCTTCCATAATGACAAGGCTACCATCCATTGGAATAACAAAATCAAAACAACGAACTAGCTTCCAAAATTACAAGGCTACCATCCATTGGAGTAACAAAATCTATACAACAAACTACATTCCATAATGAAAAGGATACTATTCATTGAAGTAGGAAAATATCAACAATGAACTACCTTCTATAATGAAAAGGCTACCATCCATTAGGGTAACAAAATCTCAACAACAAACTACCTTCCAAAATTAAAAGGCTACCATCCATTGGAGTAACAAAATCTCAAAAAGAAACTACCTTGCATAATGACAAGGCTACCATCCATTGAAGTAACAAAATCTCAACAATGAACTAACTTCCATAATAATAAGGCTACCATCCATTAGAGTAACAAAATCTCTACAATGAACTACCTTCCATAATGACAAGGCTACCATCCATTGGAGTAACAAAATCTCAACAACGAACTACCTTCCATAATGACAAGGCTACCATCAATTAGAGTAACGAAATCTCAACAACGAACTACCTTCCAAAATGACAAGGCTACCATCCATTGAAGTAACAAAATCTCAACAACAAACTGCCTCTCATAATGACAAGGCTACCATCCAATGGAGTAACAAAATCTCAACAATGAACTACCTTACATAATACCTAGGCTACCATCCATTGGAGTAACAAAATCTCAACAACGAACTACCTTCCATAATGACAAGGCTACCATCCATTGGAGTAACAAAATCTCAACAACAAACTACCTTCCATAATGACAAGGCTACCATCCATTGCAGTAACAAAATCTCAACAACAAACTACCTTCCATAATTACAAGGCTACCATCCATTGGAGTAATAAAATCTCAACAACGAACTACCTTCCATAATGACAAGGCTACCATCCATTGCAGTAACAAATTCTCAACAACAAACTACCTTCCATAATGACAAGGCTACCATCCAATGGAGTAACAAAATCTCAACAACGAACTAGCTTCTATAATAATAAGGCTACCATCCATTGAGGTAATAAAATCTCAACAACAAACTACCTTCCATAATGACAAGGCTACCATCCATTGGAGTAACAAAATCTCAATAACGAACTACCTTCCATAATGACAAGGCTACCATCCAACAGAGTAACAAAATCTCAACAATAAACTACCTTCCATAATGACAAGGCTACCATCCATTGGATTAAGAAAATCTCAACAACGAACTACCTTCAACAATTACAAGGTTATCATCCATTGGAGTAACAAAATCTCAAAAACAAACTACCTTCCATAATGACAAGGCTACCATCCATTGAAGTAAGAAAATATCAACAATGAACTACCTTCTATAATGACAAGGCTACCATCCATTAGGGTAACAAAATCTCAACAACGAACTACCTTCCAAAATGACAAGGCTACCATCCATTGGAGTAACAATATCTCAACAACAAACTACCTTCAAAAATTTCAAGGCTACCATCCATCGGAGTAACAAAATCTCAACAACAAACTACCTTCCATAATGACAAGGCTACCATCCATTGGAGTTATAAAATCTAAACAATGAACTACCTTCCATAATGATAAGGCAACTATCCATTGGCATAACAAACTCACAACAACAAACTACCTTCCATAATACCAAGGCTATCATCCATTGGAGTAACAAAATCTCAACAACGAACTACCTTCCATAATGACAAGGCTACCATCCAATGGAGTAACAAAATCTCAACAATGAACTACCTTCCATAATGACAAGGCTACCACCCATTGGAGTAACAAAATCTTAACAACGAACTGCCTTCCATAATGACAAGGCTACCATCCATTGCAGTAACAAAAACTCAACAACAAACTACCTTCCATAATGACAAGGCTACCATCCATTAGGGTAACAAAATCTCAACAATGAACTACCTTCCATAATGACAAGTCTACCATCATTTAGAGTAACAAAATCTCTACGATGAACTACCTTCCATAATGAAAAGGCTACCATCCATTGGAATAACAAAATCAAAACAACGAACTAGCTTTCAAAATTACAAGGCTACCATCCATAGGAGTAACAAAATCTCTACAACGAACTACATTCCATAATGAAAAGGCTACTATTCATTGAAGTAGGAAAATATCAACAATGAACTACCTTCTATAATGACAAGGCTACCATCCATTAGGGTAACAAAATCTCAACAACAAACTACCTTCCAAAATTAAAAGGCTACCATCCATTGGAGTAACAAAATCTCAAAAAGAAACTACCTTGCATAATGACAAGGCTACCATCCATTGAAGTAACAAAATCTCACCAATGAACTAACTTCCATAATGATAAGGCTACCATCCATTAGAGTAACAAAATCTCTACAATGAACTACCTTCCATAATGACAAGGCTACCATCCATTGGAGTAACAAAATCTCAACAACGAACTACCTTCCATAATGACAAGGCTACCATCAATTAGAGTAACG